>CM036756.1:299730-939446 GCA_020796225.1 Arion vulgaris
CACGGATACATGGTGCCAACACAAGGATGCATGGTGCCAACACACGGATGCATGGTGCCAACACACTGATTTCAGTAAACATGCTAATCTAATCTGAACTGTCATGTTTTTCCAAGATGGAAATATGTGAATCAATTAGTCGAAATTAATATCGTTTTCCGACTCATTTTCAAAAAAGATAGTAAAGATGGAAAAGTCTCAACATGTGTTAGGATATATGATATATAGCAAATTGCTGTTGTAAAAGTTCCTCTTACATAAAACCACTTGCACAGAAATCGTTGTCAGTAATTTAACGTTTATTGAAGGTTCTGGGAGAGACGATACAAACTTAGCCTCAGCTACAAATGTCAAAACTTCTAATATTGTCAAATTCCTTGATTTCCCCCAGAACGATTTCTGCTGCTTTCATGGAGCTTATGTATTGGTACTTCTTTCCACAAAAATCCAATCTTGGACACATGATACATTAGTAGTGAGTTCGGTATCATTTGATTGTTTTTCTTATATCTCTTCTTGAATAGTGAGTTCAGTATCATTTGATCGTTTCTCTTGTATCTCTGCTTGAATAGTGAATTCATCTAACAGCCACTTAACGGACACATTCACCAGAAACGAGCTAGAAGAGGCATTAAGAGACCTAAAACTTAGGAAATCGCTGGGAAAATATGGGATCACAAATGAGATGCTTAAAAACTTGGGAAATAGGGCAAAGACAGTTCTATTGGCAGTCCTAAACATATCGTGGAAGACAGAAATAGTACCAGTAGAGTGGAAAGAAGCGATCATGGTTCCCATCTCAAAGCCAGGCAAAGATAAACTCCATCCGGCGAGTTACAGACCCATAAGCCTCCTAAGCTCTACGGGCATGCTCATGGAACGCATGGTGAACAGAAGGTTGTCATGGCACTTGGAGAGCAAGGGCCTGCTCATGCCGCAACGGGCGGGGAGGGGGTTTGGAGGTACCGATCTACCGAAGATCAGGTAACCTATATCGCCCAGGAAATTGAGGATGGTTTCCAAGAGAAAAAGCACACTCTGGCAGTCTTGGTAGACATGGAGAAAGCGTTTGACACTGTCTGAAAAGAAGGACTAAAACTCAAACTCCTCAGCCTCGGAATAAAGGGAAGAATATACAAATGGTTAGATCGGTACCTAGAGAACAGAACAGCAAGGGTTCAAGTTCAGGGACAAACAAGCATGAAGATCAAGCTAAAGCAAAGAGTCCCCCAGGGAGGAGTGGTCTCACCAACTCTCTTTCTAATCTTTGTTAACGACATAGCTTAGTGCATACGAGTACACTCAGTAATGTATGCCGGCGATCTGGCAATCTGAACGAGAGGGGAATCAATGCCCATAGCAACAATCTGAACGAGAGGGGAATCAATGCCCATAGCAACAAAAAGAACGAGAGGGGAATCAATGCCCATAGCAACAAAAAGAACGAGAGGGGAATCAATGCCCATAGCAACAAAAAGAACGAGAGGGGAATCAATGCCCATAGCAACAAAAAGAACGAGAGGGGAATCAATGCCCATAGCAACAATCTGAACGAGAGGGGAATCAATGTCCATAGCAACAAAAAGAACGAGAGGGGAATCAATGCCCATAGCAACAATCTGAACGAGAGGGGAAGCAATGCCCATAGCAACAAAAAGAACGAGAGGGGAATCAATGCCCATAGCAACAAAAAGAACGAGAGGGGAAGCAATGCCCATAGCAACAAAAAGATTGGAAGGCACGCTTACCAAACCGGAAACATAGACAGAAAAGTGGTGCATAAGCATTCTTCTTCTTCATTTGTCGCCACACTGCTACCTGGTTATTGCCCAGTGTCGTCACACTGCTACCTGGTTGTTGCCCAGTGTCGTCACACTGCTACCTGGTTGCTTCCCAGTGTCGCCACACTGCTACCTGGTTGTTGCCCAGTGTCGTCACACTGCTACCTGGTTGTTGCCCAGTGTCGCCACACTGCTACCTGGTTGTTGCCCAGTGTCGTCACACTGCTACCGGGTTGTTGCCCAGTGTCGTGGTTTTCTGTTTTTGTCTTGTTTTTGCGCTGTTCTGGTGGCTTGTGTGATTGTTATCTTTGCTCTTTCACAGGATTCTGCTACGCCATCTAACCATCTTTTCCGTGGTCTTCCTCTTGCCTTCTTTCCCGATATTCCGTTGTAGAAGACTCTGTATACTGTGGAGTTTGGATGCATTCTTATTAAGTGGCCAAACCACTTCATTCTTTGTTTATCTATGTAATTCAAGCACGGTTTTGTGCCAACTTTCTTTCTTATGCTGATGTTAGTGATTCTGTCTTTTCTTGTGTTGTTGGTAACTTTTCACAGGCAACGCATTTCACATGTAGTTATTTTTGTGACTGCGCTTTGCTCAATGTCCATGTTTGGCTCTGGTAACACAAAGTAGGTATAAAAATGCTGTTGATCATCTGTTGCTTAGCTGCCTGTGAAATTTTTGGGCGCCTTAACAGTGGGGCTAGCTGGTAGGTTACAGCATTTGCTTTTGCACTCTAGCCTCTATCTCTCTATCCAGTTTTCCGTCTTCTGTGAATATGCTTCCTAAGTATTTGAATTCTTTCACTTGGTTTATTTTAGTGACATTGACATGGATGTCTAGATTATTATGTTTTCTTGGCATATTCATTATTTCTGTTTTAGTGTTGTTGATTTTCATGTCATGTTTTACACAATTTTTGTTCAACGTATCAATATGATGTTGTAGATCTTGTTCATTTTGATGTATCAGGCACTGCTCATAAAGCAGTTCATTTATTTCATCATTATCTGAATTTGACTCTTTGAGTTATTCTATCCATATATGCAATAAAGAGTAGTGGTGAGAGGACACAACCTTGTCTAACACCTGATGTAATGGAGAACCAGTCGGTCATTCCTTCTGTTGTTCTTACTGTACTCTGGCTATCTTGATAAAGGGTGGAGACTGCAGTAAAACTCGGAAAAATAGGTAAACACGTAAAAACAAAGTACTACAGTTTTACAAAATACATAAACAGTGACGATAAACAGCAACGTTTCGACCAAAAGGCCTTTATCAAGCAAACAATACAACAAGAATGACGAATTTCGAGGAACACTACATATGGACGATTACATGTGGAAACATAAACCTATCTGATGAAAATCTGGGAATAAAAACGAACAACGAAATGAGTGCAACACAAAAACCGAAAGTGGAAAAGGAGAGGAACAATAAACAATATAGTGGATAAATGACACATATATGGAGCAAACACACATATAGATAACAAGGCACGAGATAAGACAGTACTAAGAAGCATAGGAATGTAATGCGTTGAGTCCAAGAGGTCGCAAAGTGCCATAGAATGAAACAAAACGGTTCTCCAGGGCGAATCGACTGCGATCATCGGAGGAACATGATCGGATGGCTGTGACCTGGACATCGTCAACTCCTGAATGGCCAGTATCATTGAAATGAGTGGCCACAGGAGTCACAGAGCATTGGCGAATATCACGTAAGTGTTGGGCGAATCGGTCACTGAGCCTCTTACCGGTTTCACCAATATAGGCCTTATGGCATCGTTTGCAGGTGATAGCATAGATGCTATTGCGGACTCACACGTGAAACTGTCTTGAATGGTATAGGTAGCTTTTGGAAAGAGACAGTACGGGTCTGTATTACATATGCACATGTATTACAGCGCCGACGGCCACATTGGATGGTGCCAAGTGACTCTGGATGTTAGGCTTTAGGCGACTGTGTACCAACAAATCCTTGAGGCTTCTGTCCCGTCTGTACGCCACCAAAGGATAGTGTTGGAAGACTGAACGTGTCTCAGGATCAGACTGAAGAATAGGGAGATGATGGAATAAGACCTTTTCACCAGGGAACTATGAGGGTGGAAAGTTAAGATAAGTTTAACCCTGTCAGAATTGGGGGTTCTAAGTATGTGAGAGAGGGCCTCCTGGCGAGCAATTAGCTGAACCCGATGCATGGCAGATGTAAGCACATTCTCCGGGTATAGGCGCTGGAGGAAGAAATCAAGCATCTCATGAGCTCTATCAAGAAAATCGTCGTCCTCGCTGCAGAGGCGACGAAGGCGTAAGAGTTGAGAGAAAGGTAAAGAGTCACGACAAGCCTGGGGATGGGAAGAGGTATACAGAAGAAAGCTATGTGTATCAGTAGGCTTGTAGTATACTGATGTAGTGATAGTGGATAGGCTGATGGTGATAGTGATGTCAAGAAAATTGACACAGGAGGTAGAGATGTGAGAGGTGAACCGAATAGCAGGATTGAAAGCATTGATGACTGCTATTCGGTTTGATAGAGCTCATGAGATGCTTGATTTCTTCCGCCAGCGACTATACCCGGAGAATGTGCTTACATCTGCCATGCATCGGGTTCAGCTAATTGCTCGCCAGGAGGCCCTCTCTCACATACTTAGAACCCCCGATTCTGACATGGTTAAACTTATCTTAACTTTCCACCCTCATAGTTCCCTGGTGAAAAAGGTCTTATTCCATCATCTCCCTATTCTTCAGTCTGATCCTGAGACACGTTCAGTCTTCCAACACTATCCTTTGGTGGCGTACAGACGGGACAGAAGCCTCAAGGATTTGTTGGTACACAGTCGCCTCAAGCCTAACATCCAGAGTCACTTTGGCACCATCCAATGTGGCCGTCGGCGCTGTAATACATGTGCATATGTAATACAGACCCGTACTGTCTCTTTTCCAAAAGCTACCTATACCATTCAAGACAGTTTCACGTGTGAGTTCCGCAATATCATCTATGCTATCACCTGCAAACGATGCCATAAGGCCTATATTGGTGAAACCGGTAAGAGGCTCAGTGACCTCTGGAAGAGTACAACCAGTCCTCGAGTGTGGCATTGCAGCATGGGGCAGTGCATCCAACGAGCAATTCGCTAAAGTGAGCAGCAGCCAAAGCCGTGCAGCACGCATTATCATAGGGGACATGAAGTCAACGCCCATCACGGCGCTGGAAACAATCACAGGCTTCCAACCAATGGCATACCGCAGATACAGAAAAGTTACCCAACTAGCGGAGAAATTCAACAGACTTAATCTCGACCCATGTATGACAGAATTAACGGATTAGAAGGGGCAAAAGTGCCAAAGCACTGATCCAAGACCACCCGGTACTAGCCAAATGTAAACTCAAACTTATACCGACAACTGACAAGAACCCGCCGTGGGAGACCACGATGCCAGAACTAAGAGAATCAATACCAGGCATACAAAAACAAGGGGTAGCAAGCGAACTACGAAAGGAGAGCTGTTACAGACGAATTCATAGCGACAGAGTACCCTGAGAGTGCGTGGACACACGTGGACAACGATGGATCGGCAAAGAAAGCGATTAGCGATGGAAGAGGAGGAATAGTGCTTAAACTCTCAAAGAAAGTTACACATGTACACAAATTTTAAATTGGCACAATTAGCCTGCGCCACTGTGAGAAGGCGGACATGACGGCGGAGCATCTACTGCAAGACTGTCAACTGCTAGCAGGCCTGAGAAACGAGACCTGGCCGGAAAATACCAAGTTTAATGAAAAACTGTACGGAGGGACAGTCCCTAAAAAAACAGAAGAATTTATGAGAAAATCTGGTACATCAGTCTAAGCGGGTATCGCGAGAGAGAGAGAGAGAGAGAAAGAATAGTGAATTCAGTATCAGTATCATTTGATTGTTTCTCTTTAATCTCTTCTTGATTATGGTTCTCTTATACAACTTTATGTTCGTCTCTAATTTTAAACATAATTGTCTTAATTACGTGAATAGAAACAAATGTTTGCGTCTCTAGTTGTGACTACTTTACACATCACATCTCTAGTTGTGTGACTACTTTACACATTACGTATCTAGTTGTGTGACTACTTTACACATCACGTATCTAGTTGTGTGGCGCTAATTTACACATCACGTCTCTAGTTATGTGGCACTAATTTACACATCACGTATCTAGTTGTGTGACTACTTTACACCTCACGTATCTAGTTGTGTGGCGCTAATTTACACATCACGTATCTAGTTATGTGGCGCTAATTTACACATCACGTCTCTAGTTATGTGACTACTTTACACCTCACGTATCTATTTATGTGACTACTTTACACATCACGTATCTAGTTATGTGGCACTAATTTACACATCACGTATATAGTTATGTGGCGCTAATTTACACATCACGTATCTAGTTATGTGGCACTAATTTACACATCACGTATCTAGTTATGTGGCACTAATTTACACATCACGTATATAGTTATGTGGCACTAATTTACACATCACGTATATAGTTATGTGGCACTAATTTACACATCACGTATCTAGTTATGTGGCGCTAATTTACACATCACGTATCTAGTTATGTGGCACTAATTTACACATCACGTATCTATTTATGTGACTACTTTACACATCACGTATCTAGTTATGTGGCACTAATTTACACATCACGTATCTATTTATGTGACTACTTTACACATCACGTATCTAGTTATGTGGCACTAATTTACACATCACGTATATAGTTATGTGGCGCTAATTTACACATCACGTATCTAGTTATGTGACTACTTTACACATCACGTATCTATTTATGTGACTACTTTACACATCACGTATATAGTTATGTGGCACTAATTTACACATCACGTATCTAGTTATGTGGCACTAATTTACACATCACGTATCTAGTTATGTGACTACTTTACACATCACGTATCTATTTATGTGACTACTTTACACATCACGTATCTATTTATGTGGCTACTTTACACATCACGTATCTATTTATGTGACTACTTTACACATCACGTATATAGTTATGTGGCACTAATTTACACATCACGTATCTATTTATGTGACTACTTTACACATCACGTATCTAGTTATGTGGCACTAATTTACACATCACGTATCTAGTTATGTGGCGCTAATTTACACATCACGTATCTAGTTGTGTGGCGCTAATTTACACATCACGTATCTAGTTGTGTGGCGCTAATTTACACATCACGTCTCTAGTTGTGTGGCTACTTTACGCATCATGTCTCTAGTTGTGTGGCTACTTTACACATCACGTCTCTAGTTGTGTGGCTACTTTACGCATCACGTCTCTAGTTGTGTGGCTACTTTACACATCACGTCTCTAGTTGTGTGGCTACTTTACACATCACATCTCTAGTTGTGTGGCTACTTTACACATCACATCTCTAGTTGTGTGGCTACTTTACACATCATGTCTCTAGTTTGTGTGGCTACTTTACACATCACATCTCTAGTTGTGTGGCTACTTTACACATCACGTCTCTAGTTGTGTGGCTACTTTACGCATCACGTCTCTAGTTGTGTGGCTACTTTACACATCACTGTTGCCTGCATGTATTGTTGACCACATTTAACATTTCTCAAGCGAAGTTATAGGAGCAATGAATAAAACGTTCATTCAGCGCCAGTCGTTTTTTATCTTCCTTACGTTCGTTCTCATCAACCAAGTTAACCACTCCATTGTAATATGTGTGGTCTGTTCTCATCAACCAAGTTTTGTAATCTGTGTGGTCTGTTCTCATCAACCAAGTTAACCACTCTTTCTAATCTGTGTGGTCTGCGCCTAGAACATGAATGTGTTGTATGCAGTGTAATGTCTGTGTGGTCTGCGCCTAGAACATGAATGTGTTGTATGCAGTGTAATGTCTGTGTGGTCTGCGCCTAGAACATGAATGTGTTGTATGCAGTGTAATGTCTGTGTGGTCTGCGCCTAGAACATGAATGTGTTGTATGCAGTGTGTCGATGAATGTGTTGTATGCAGTGTAATGTCTGTGTGGTCTGCGCCTAGAACATGAATGTGTTGTATGCAGTGTAATGTCTGTGTGGTCTGCGCCTAGAACATGAATGTGTTGTATGCAGTGTGTCGATGAATGTGTTGTATGCAGTGTAATGTCTGTGTGGTCTGCGCCTAGAACATGAATGTGTTGTATGCAGTGTAATGTCTGTGTGGTCTGCGCCTAGAACATGAATGTGTTGTATGCAGTGTAATGTCTGTGTGGTCTGCGCCTAGAACATGAATGTGTTGTATGCAGTGTGTCGATGAATGTGTTGTATGCAGTGTGTCGATGAATGTGTTGTATACAGTGTGTCGATGAATGTGTTGTATGCAGTGTGTTGATGAATGTGTTGTATGCAGTGTAATGTCTGTGTGGTCTGCGCCTAGAACATGAATGTGTTGTATGCAGTGTGTCGATGAATGTGTTGTATGCAGTGTGTCGATGAATGTGTTGTATGCAGTGTGTCGATGAATGTGTTGTATGCAGTGTGTCGATGAATGTGTTGTATGCAGTGTGTCGATGAATGTGTTGTATGCAGTGTGTCGATGAATGTGTTGTATGCAGTGTGTCGATGAATGTGTTGTATGCAGTGTGTCGATGAATGTGTTGTATGCAGTGTGTCGATGAATGTGTTGTATGCAGTGTGTCGATGAATGTGTTGTATGCAGTGTGTCGATGAATGTGTTGTATGCAGTGTGTCGATGAATGTGTTGTATGCAGTGTGTCGATGAATGTGTTGTATGCAGTGTGTCGTCGATTTTTTAACTCTACAATGTATATGGGGAAGCCAACAAAAAGATTAAACAAAACATAAGAAGTGATAAAATAAAATATATAGAGGAGTTGGCAGGTGATGCAGACGAAGCAGCAGAAAAAGGAAATATGAGGGACCTGTATAACATCACAAGGAAGCTAACAGGAATATACAAACAATCAAGTGGCTTTATAAAAGACAAGAGAGGCAAAGTAATTAGCAACACTAAAGAAAGAATAAATGAAGAGATGAAAAGAACATTTTGAAGAACTGCTCAATATGCCAAAACCACAGGTTCCACCAGAAATAGAGTCAGCTGAAGAGGAGTTACAAATTAACTGGTAAAGACCAAATAAAGAAGAAATAATGAAAGCCATAAAACACTTAAAAGATAGAAAAGCAGTAGGGCCAGACAACATTCCTGTAGAGGCCATCAAAGGCAGATAAAGATATCTCAACAGTTACTATTCAATTACTAGGTAAGATATGGGAGAGAGAAGAGATACCAGTAGAGTGGGAAAGAAGATCACTTGGTTAAACGTGTGTAGAAAAGAGTCATGCATGAATGTACAAACTATAGAGAGATAATGCTATTATCAGTGCCAGGCAAAATACTAAACAGGATTATACTTGATAGACTTAAAGGGGCCATAGATAAACAACTGAGAGGAGAACAGGCAGGGTTTCGCAAGAATAGATCCTGCACGGACCAGATAGCTACTCTGCGCATTATAGTAGAACAAAGCTTAGAGTGGAACTCATCACTATACATAGGTTTTGTGGACTATGAAAAGGCATTTGATAGCCTAGATAGATAGTCATTGTAGAAACTATTAAAACACTATGGAGTTCCACCCAAGATAATAATAAACTTTATAAATAACTTAATAAAGGAAACGTATGAAGAAATGAAATGCAGAGTCAAATGATGAGGGCAAATTGACGGAATCCTTTGAGATAAGAACTGGGGTGCGACATGGATTTCTCTTATCACCATTCCTGTTCTTGCTGGCCATAGATTGGATCATGAAATCAACAACAACAGATAACAAATGGGGAATACAATGGATACTTTGAAACAACTAGAGGACCTGGAGTTTGCAGATGATCTGGCATTGCTGTCGCACAATTACACACAGATTAAAGATAAAATTAATACTCTAAATAACAAGTCTCAGCAACTAGGTTTGAAAATACACAGGGAAAAGACTATGGTCATGGGAATAAATGCAGTAAATGTAAACCAGATTATGTTGAAGGAAACAGCTCTACTAGATGTAGAATCATACACATACCTTGGTAGCAACATGGACACAGAAGGAGGAACAAACAAAGATGTCAAGATAAGAATACAAAAAGCAAGGGGAAACTTTATTGCATTGAGTAAGATATGGAAGTCAAAGGAGATCAAAACAAACACAAAACTGTGAATCTTTCAATCACATGTGAAGTCAGTGCTGTTCTATGGCTCAGAAACATGGAAGACAACAAAGGAAACCATCAGAAAACTACAGACCTTCATAAATAGGTGTTTACGTTGAATAGAGGGACTGATATGGTATGATAAGATTACGAACGAGGAACTCAGAGAAAGAACAAAGCAGATACCAGTGGAGAAAGAGCTATGAAAAAGACGCTGACGATGGATAGGACATACATTGAGAAGACCGACCGGAAGCATTGCAAGACAGGCACTGTTTTGGAACCTGCGGGGGAAAAGGAGTAGGGGAAGACCTAGACAGACCTGGAGAAGGGAACTGGAGGCTGATATTAAAAGGATAGGTAAAACATGAAAAGAATTGGAAGGGATGGCAAGAGAGAGGAAGAGATGGAAGACGTTTGTTGAAGAGCTGTGCTCCGTTGGGAGTTGAAAGATGAAGAATAAGACTTGTTTATTGAAGATGAGACATCTTCCAGCCACTCAATAGTTTGTATTTGATCTGCACTGAAGATCGTGCTGTGTCGTTTTTTTGTATACAGTGGGGGCGTTGCGATAAGAAACATTTTCGACCGTTTTGGAACATGGATCGTTTTTGACATCCCCAAGGGATTTGGTGTTTTCACTCTGTATTTTCTCCTCAAGGGAGGAGAAACATCGAACAGTGGACAGATACGTTTTTTCAGCCGTATTGACAGGGTCATATGGTAAGCTGTAATTGTATTTATCTGTTTTGTTTTCATAGCAATAGTGCAGGACTAATAACCATTGCCAGCAACCGACAATTCTGATACACCTAATAGATGGGTTTTTTTTAATGCGATTATCCAGAGCCAACTATAACCATAGACTCACAGAATTGAGTAACATTGCAAAAAAGAGTGCAGTGTTCTATCAAATATCTGTAATTTTCAGCCCCCTTTTCTGATCTAGGCCAGACAACGATCAGTTGTCTGGCCTAGTTATCTAGAGTTGGCTGTGGATTATCAGAGCCAATTTCACGGTCACTTGCACGCAGTGGCCTATTCTCCATGAGTGTTTGATGTGCGGCAACACCTGTGCCAGGCCAGAAGGAAAATAAAAATAAAGTAATTATCATGTTAAGTATTTATATCACTAATTACTATAAAATAATGACTACAAATAAACAATGTACAGGTATTAAGAGCTTCCGAAAAAACAAATAAACAATGTACAGGTATTAAGAGCTTCCGAAAAAACAAATAAACAATGTACAGGATTCGAACCACTTACCCTTCGAATCCTGTGTTTGTCTATTTGTTTTTCGGAAGCTCTTAATACCTGTACATTGTTTATTTGTTGATCATATTCTTCGCTTCCGTTGCTTCCTCTGCGGGTTCTTGCCAAAAAAACTCTTTGTTCTCATCTTATAAAATATTTATAGAGTAGCTAGGTACTTAGGGGCCATCCATAAATTATGTCAACAACTTTTAGGCAATATTTGAAAAGTTATTGATTACCTTGGATTTTCATCCGGTCCACCATCAACAGACAACATGAGAACAGGTTTGACCAACTTGTTGCTTTGATCTTTAGTTATAATGTCAAACTCTTCCAATTCAAGCAGCCTTTCATAGTCCAGCCCATGAGCATAGGCTGACGATGAGCAATGCTTGCCTGACCTAATGGCTATGTATGTAGGGCCTGAATAAGTTACAGCTTCAGGTTTGCCCAAACCATCTTTTTGGATTTCAATGCCAGCATAAACAGATGGGATGAGTTTGTGTTTGGCTGCTACAACCCAGTCATGGTCTGGCAAGGTTACGCGGTATTCGACATGCATTAAAAGTGGAGCCTGCTTGTTAGCGGCTGTCAATCCAATAGGGACTCTGGCTTTGTCATCTTGGCTGATGAAGCATACTTCTCCCGGTCCCAACATAGAGGCAACTTCTTCAAGGTGATTCAGAGTATCCGTACAAAATCTTCCATCAATGTGCTTTGAGTGTGCATCATTTTGTGCTCTAATTAATTTCACTGGCACAGTTGTTACATGACGTTTCCCCTCCGATGATAAAATAAAAATGACATTGTTGACGTCAATTTATCTTGCCTCCCCCATGTCAACAATTGTCAAACTTTTCCAGACCTCCTCCCCCTATTTTGTTGACATAATTGTTGGATGGCCCCTTAGGTTAGAAGTTACGACCCTTGTCGGCTCATGTCTCCGACAATCGCTCGGTGGTTTCCGTCTTAACGCGAGCTGGTTTTTGTAAACTAACGCCAACTATATAAAATATTGTGAAGGGTGAGGGGAGCGATTGGTGGACAGGTTGTGGTGTTACAAAGAGAATGCGTGCGGGGAGAAAAATCAGCACTAACACTTGAAGGGATTGGTGTTTAAAAAACGTTTATTGAGAAATGTTCGACTATGTACGATTGAAAAATGAACTTGTGGTACTTTATTGTTCAGATGTGCTCTACAGTATGTGAATTCATAACTTAGTGCAGTTTTTAGTTGAAAATGATCTCAGTTCAGATTTTAAACTGGCAGAATTGATATGATTATTACATCAACTACTGCGTCAGTTGAAATGTCGTTTTTAGCATTAAAGCGAATCCACAGTTACCACGGACCTATACAAGACGAAGATAGACCAGTCTTAGCGCTTTTGTCGATTGAAAACTAACATTTGAGCAAGGTTAGAACGGAGAATACATTTTATGATGCCGTCACAGAGATGGAACATTTGAGCAATGTTAGAATGAAGAATACATTGTATGATGTCGTCACAGAGAAGGAACATTTGAGCAAGGTTAGAACGGAGAATACATTTTATGATGCCGTCACAGAGATGGAACATTTGAGCAATGTTAGAATGAAGAATACATTTTATGATGCCGTCACAGAGAAGGAACATTTGAGCAAGGTTAGAACGGAGAATACATTTTACGATGCCGTCACAGAGAAGTTTGTGCAAAAGGTAAGAAGAATGGATCTTATCTTCAAGTGAAACACGAAAGTAGAAATATTTAATTTTCCAGTTCAAAAACTGTCGGAGTGCAATTGAATATAGTTGGTTTTTCAATTAAAATGGAAAAGAGGTTGAATAGGAGGGGCACATATTCATTTTAAGTAGCAGCACACCTATCTCGCATTATCAGGCTACGCCACTGCTTGCAAAGCTCAGAGCCAGTTTCACGGTAACTTGCATGGCTTCTGTGTCGTTTATGGATCTCTAGACGTCTACGAGGAGACTCGTGTAGGTGCAGTGGCTATTATTGTATATTGTTTGTCTGTTTTACAATCAAATATCATACCATTAGCAGCTGCACTTACATTATTACTTAATCTTATGGTAGCTTCTCCTCGATCTCTACCCGCTTTGCCATTCTGTGATGCAACAGTCTATTTCCAAGGCCAACAGGTGAAGGTGGAGTAGGAGCGTGGGAAGTGCCGGCTCACTTACTCCGCCGCTGCCTTGTCACCGTATATCATTGCGCCTATGACCCCGGTCAATGGTTTGACAATGACCAAGGTTCTACTACACCTCTTCGGGGTGACCTTGATAAAAGCCTACAATGGTGTTGACTGAGAAAGTGAGTTGAAATCGAGCAGGAAAGCTACCTATGCAAGAAGGTACCAGTGTATGTGCAGCAGCAGCACACAATATCAAATCTACTCGTGCATCCGATGAACAAAATTTCAGAACGTCTATACGACTTCACTGAGTGATGTTTAGAGATCGAGTACTGTGCAATCATGAAAGGAAAATTTATCTCACAAAAGTGGGTCAGAGTCGTGTGTAGGTAAAATATGTCTCAGAAAGAGGGTCAGGGTTGTATGTAGGTAAAATTTGTCTCACAAAAGCGGGTCAATGTCGTGTGTAGGTAAAATGTGTATCACAAAAGCGGGTCAATGTCGTGCGTAGGTAAAATTTGTCTACGAAAGCGGGTCAGTTTAGGTAAAATTTGTCTACGAAAGCGGGTCAGTGTAGGTAAAATGTGTCTCAGAAAGCAGGTCAATGTCGTGTGTAGGTAACATTTGTCTCGGTCAGCAGGTCAGTGTCGTGTGTAGATAAACTTATCGTCACCCTGACAGTTGGGATAGTTTGTTGCGTCCGAATGCTTGGTCTTGTGACATTATGTAACTAGTTGCTGTTTCCATACTCATCACTGGACACCAAACATTATCAAGTCTTTGCATTGAAAGTTAGCTAAAATGGACCTTACTTTGATGTTGCATTCTGTCAGGCTGTAATGTGTCCATCTCTTGTTGTACTCTGTCAGGCTGTAATGTGTCCATCTCTTGATGTTGTACTCTGTCAGGCTGTAATTTTGTCCATCTCTTGTTGTACTCTGTCAGGCTGTAATGTGTCCATCTCTTGATGTTGTACTCTGGCATGCTGTAATGTGTCCATCTCTTGATGTTTCTCATGTCTGTACATGTTTCTCGTGTCTGTACATGTTTCTCATGTCTCTATATGTTTCTCATGTCTGTATATGTTTCTCATGTCTGTACATGTTTCTCATGCCTGTATATGTTTCTCATGTCTGTACATGTTTCTCATGTCTGTATATCAAGTGTGCATGTTTCTCAAGTGTGTGTGTGTGTGTATATATGTGTGTGCAAGTGTACATATATTTATTATTTATGTAGAAAGGGGAAATATAATTTGTGATGGAGACAAAATAAAAAGTCAATAATATAAAAATGTCAAAAACACATTTATTAAACATGCAGCAATATTGTACGCAGTACTTGTACGCAGTACTTGTACGCAGTACTTGTACGCAGTACTTGTATGCTCCAAGTTTCACTTTTTTCATATACATATAATCTATTGTGTTTGTTAATATATTGCATAATAGATATATCAATCATCAAATAATCAACAAACAATCAACAAACAATCAACAAACAATCAGCAAACCATCATCAAACCATCATCAAACAATCAACAAACAATCAGCAAACATTCAACAAACAATCAGCAAACATTCAACAAACAATCAAGAAACAATCAATAAACAATCAACAAACAAGGACACAATTGATATATATACATATACATATTATTGGAATATCAACGTATGTTGCATTGTGTATAACACGGTACCAGATAGGTATTGTGTATAACACGGTACCAGATAGGCATTGTGTATAAGATGGTACCACTACCAGATAGGATTGTGTATAGATGGTACCACTACCAGATAGGTATTGTGTATAAGATGGTACACAGATAGCATTGTGATAACATGGTACAGATAGGCTTTGTGTATAGATGGTACCACTACCAGATAGGTATTGTGTATAAGATGGTACCAGATAGGCATTGTGTATAAGATGGTACCACTACCAGATAGGTATTGTGTATAAGATGGTACCACTACCAGATAGGTATTGTGTATAAGATGGTACCACTACCAGAAGGATTGTGTATAAGATGGTACCACTACCAGATGGTATGCATAACATGGTACCAGATAGGTATTGTGTATAAGATGGTACCACTACCAGATAGGTATTGTGTATAAGATGGTACCACTACCAGATAGGTATTGTGTATAAGATGGTACCAGATAGGCATTGTGTATAAGATGGTACCACTACAGATAGGTATTGTGTATAAGATGGTACCAAGGATGGAAAGATGGTACCAGATAGGTATTGTGTATAAGATGGTACCACTACCAGATAGGTATTGTGTATAAGATGGTACCACTACCAGATAGGTATTGTGTATAAGATGGTACCACTACCAGATAGGTATTGTGTATAAGATGGTACCACTACAGATAGGTATTGTGTATAAGATGGTACCACACCAGATAGGTATTGTGTATAAGATGGCTACCAGATAGGTATTGTGTATAAGATGGTACCACTACCAGATAGGTATTGTGTATAAGATGGTACCAGATAGGTATTGTGTATAAGATGGTACCAGATAGGTATTGTGTATAACATGGTACCAGATAGGTATTGTGTATAACACGGTACCAGATAGGCATTGTGTATAAGATGGTACCAGATAGGTATTGTGTATAAGATGGTACCACTACCAGATAGGTATTGTGTATAAGATGGTACCAGATAGGTATTGTGTATAAGATGGTACCAGATAGGTATTGTGTATAAGATGGTACCAGATAGGTATTGTGTATAAGATGGTACCAGATAGGTATTGTGTATAAGATGGTACCAGATAGGTATTGTGTATAAGATGGTACCAGATAGGTATTGTGCATAACATGGTACCAGATAGGTAGAATTCATGTAGTAGGTCCTTTATAGAATGTCATACTCATCACAGTCCAGTGCTCATGCCTCCTTTATTACTGTCTTCATGTTTATGTATTGCTCTGTATACTTGTATTTATATATATATAGACTCCTATATAGTAATGGCTGCTGAACAAACTAATGTGCTGTAAAATATATATATATAAAAATAAACGTATTATATTATTCTTACAAAAGAAAGCTCATGAGAATTGCATATCTGTATGTATTACTCTCAAACCATTATACGTTATACAGGGCCTACAAGAAATTTCTCCATATCGCTCTATCCCGGGGAACTCGTTAAATATTTTTTATGGAACTTGATCAGATATTTTATGCGTTTATCTCAATAAAGTCCTCTCATGGTTTCTCTAGGGCGTCTTTTCTTTCTTGAAACATGTCTTCTACTTCACTGTCTGTTTTGCAATTCTTTGATCATTTCTTTGAGTATGTATTTCACATGTCACATGGCAACAGTGGCGGCTCGTCATTAAGGGCAAGTGGGGTAGGGCCCCACCAAAAATCATGTATAACTAATATGTAAATACCATTATATAACTGAACCTAAAACCATTATTTTTCCTAAAATATTTATCCGGCCCCACCAACAAAAATGATCACGAGCCGTCACTGCATGGCAATATATATAAATAACATGTTATTCAATGTGCTGTTGTTCCTGACATATCAGATTAACTAACTTGGGGATCGCGAGAGAGAGATTAACTAACTTGGGGATCGCAAGAGAGATTAACTAACTTGGGGATCGCGAGAGAGAGATTAACTAACTGGGGATCGCAAGAGAGGATTAACTAACTTGGGGATCCGAGAGAGAGATTAACTAACTTGGGGATCGCAAGAGAGAGAAAAATTAACTAACTTGGGGGATCGCGAGAGAGTGAGAGCGAGTAACTAACTTGGGAGATCGCGAGAGAGAGATTAACTAACTTGGGGATCGCAAGAGAGAGATTAACTAACTTGGGGATCGCAAGAGAAAAGAGAAATTAACTAACTTGGGGATCGCAAGAGAGAGAGAGAAATTTAACTTGGGAGATCACGAGAGAGAAATTAACTAACTTGGGGATCGCAAGAGAGAGAAGAGAATTAACAAAGCTGGGGATCGCAAGAGAGAGATTAACTAACTTGGGGATCGCGAGAGAGATTAACTAACGGGGATCGCGAGAGAGAGATTAACTAACTTGGGGATCGAGAGAGAGAGAGAGAGAGAGTGAGAGCGAGTAACTAACTTGGGAGATCACGAGAGAGAGAGAGATTAACTAACTTGGGGATCGCGAGAGAGATTAACTAACTTGGGGATCGGAGAGAGAGAGAGTGAGAGCGAGTAACTAACTTGGGAGATCACGAGAGAGAGATTAACTAACTTTCTACCAAAAATTTGTCTACATGAAAATGATTCATATTTATTGGCTAGTTCTAACAAATGATTAATATTATTAATCGTCATCATAACAGAGATAGAAATTATATTTTTTTAACACAAAGTAATTGATTATTGTTCTATGAGCAGTTGCAGGATGAAATTATTGTTCTATGAGCAGCTACAGGATGAAATTATTGTTCTATGAGCAGCTACAGGATGAAATTATTGTTCTATGAGCAGCTACAGGATGAAATTATTGTTCTATGAGCAGCTACAGGATGAAATTATTGTTCTATGAGCAGTTGCAGGATGAAATTATTGTTCTATGAGCAGTTACAGGATGAAATTATTGTTCTATGAGCAGTTACAGGATGAAATTATTGTTCTATGAGCAGTTGCAGGATGAAATTATTGTTCTATGAGCAGTTACAGGATGAAATCGTTCTATGAGCAGTTACAGGATGAAATTATTGTTCTATGAGCAGTTACAGGATGAAATTATTGTTCTATGAGCAGTTACAGGATGAAATTAACAAAATCCCAAAACATGACCTGTTATTAATAATGGGAAACTAATGCCAAGGTTGGTAGTGATAATGTAGTGGTGGAGAGCAAGGAATAAACACAATGAATGAAAACGGAGAACAAGGAATCTCTCTCTCTCTCTTGTGTTCCCGAGAACAAGGAATCTCTCTCTCTCTCTCTTGTGTTGCCGAGAACAAGGAATCTCTTTCTCTCTTGCGTTGCCGAGAACAAGGAATCTCTCTCTCTCTTGCGTTGCCGAGAACAAGGAATCTCTCTCTCTCTCTCTTGCGTTGCCGAGAACAAGGAATCTCTCTCTCTCTCTCTTGTGTTGCCGACAACAAGGAATCTCTCTCTCTCTTGTGTTGCCGAGAACAAGGAATCTCTCTCTCTCTCTCTCTTGTGTTGCCGAGAACAAGGAATCTCTTTCTCTCTTGCGTTGCCGAGAACAAGGAATCTCTCTCTCTCTTGCGTTGCCGAGAACAAGGAATCTCTCTCTCTCTTGCGTTGCCGAGAACAAGGAATCTCTCTCTCTCTCTCTCTTGTGTTGCCGAGAACAAGGAATCTCTCTCTCTCTTGCGTTGCCGAGAACAAGGAATCTCTCTCTCTCTCTCTCTTGTGTTGCCGAGAACAAGGAATAAACACAATAAATGAAAACGGAGAACAAGGAATAAACACAATGAATGAAAACGGAGTAAAACTGGCTGAGTTATGTATGAACTTAATTTAATAAAACTTAGTAATTGGATGTACCATCTTTGCCCACAAGGAGATAAGGCTTGTCAATGAAGCAGAGTTACTTTTTTCAAGCAATTTCAAGCAGATGGTAGGGACTACCACACTAAAATGAATGGTAACATTTTTAGAGATTAGATAGAGAACACTCTTCTACCTACTCTAGACCGACTGTCGTGTCTGGTAATGGACAATGCTTCTTATCATAATGTTGTATCACAGAAAGACAAAATTCCTACCACAGAACCAGAAGCACAAAGGCTGAAATTAAGATGTGGCTGTTAAAGGAAAAAAGTTCCATTTGAAAACACTTATTTGAAGCCAGAGTTATTGCAGTTTGTCAGACAAACGAAGAAAACAAAAATATTTCTATTTAACAAAATGATTCAAGTACATGGCCACACCTCTCTACAATTCCCACCTTAGCATTTACATCTGAACGCAATGGAACTGGTGTGGGCTAAGGTGAAAGGACAAGTAGCTGCCCAGAACACAACATGTAAAATGTGTGATAAGTTAAATTACTGCTAGATGAATTCCTCTTAAAGATAGACATTGAATACTGGATAAAATGTGAAGATCATATGCTGCTCAGTGAAGAGGAAGATTAATGGAAGAGAGATGGTTTACAATTTCTCCAACCTTCAACAGTTATTAACCTCTTAGATACATCAGATTCTCAATGTGGTCATCAAATAGTAAAACACTGTAATTATTCCCTTTCTTCAGCATCTATTTCTCATGTTTTACAAGAATGTTGAAGGCTTTCTTCAGCATCTATTTCTCATGTTTTACAAGAATGTTGAAGGATTTCTTCAGCATCTATTTCTCATGTTTTACAAGAATGTTGAAGACTTTCTTCAGCATCTATTTCTCATGTTTTACAAGAATGTTGAAGGCTTTCTTCAGCATCTATTTCTCATGGTTTACAAGAATGTTGAAGGATTTCTTCAGCATCTATTTCTCATGTTTTACAAGAATGTTGAAAGCTTTCTTCAGCATCTATTTCTCATGTTTTACAAGAATGTTGAAGGCTTTCTTCAGCATCTATTTCTCATGTTTTACAAGAATGTTAAAGGATACACCTTCATCACAAAAATCATACACAATACAGTAAAATTCTGTTATTTGTACTTTCTGTTTCTATGGATAACTGATAATTACAGTAGAAGAATGGTTTCATGCAATAACCGTCTTGTGTATGCAATTTTTTATTTTACATTTGTAATGTCATATGCATTCTTCTTTACTTGCTAAAACACTGGTTTTCATCAGGTATTTTATGTGAAAATAGTATAAGATTGTGTGAATGAAATTGTGAACAAACTATGATGCTCATCCATCACGGGTGATGATAACCACACAAATTTTCATCCAAGGGAATGTAATTGCGCTATGTTTGTCTGTGTGTGCGTAGATGACTAGTGAGCCTGATGGGGGCTTGAAATGTTCTTGTACAGTGTGGGCAAGGTATACTTGCACTTGTGGTAAGTTTTACTGCCTTTCTGTTTTGACGTTTTTGCTACATCCGTGCTGTTCTATGGATGAAATGGTGACTTGCGCGATGATTTGGTTTAAAGTGAGAAAGAGTTGCGCAGTTCGTTGATCTCACTCTCTCGCCCAATTCCTTCTGTGTCCAGTGGCAGGACAAAGTTGAGACAGCTGGAGAATGATCTGGGTGCAGCGGATGACCAGGGCATTCTACGTGCCTGGTAGTGCTCACTACGCTCCGCAACGTGTTGCTGGCAGATGCCTTCTTGTCCATTGAACCAGAGTATGGTTTCTTCCGCACAATTTGCCAAATCCAATCTTCAAATGCAGGGTTGGCATACCGGATTCATCGATTGGTTTAATACCGAATCGGTTACTCGCGCCTGGTTTAGCCGGCCTGTCACAGCCGTTGCCCGGAGGTGGCCGCTGTCGCATGCTGACAACTACTAAGTTATGCTATACAAATATAGAACGAACTATAAGTGATATTTGTGTAGCATAAGATTGTGTAAACAAAATTGTGAACGAACTATAAGTGATATTTGTATAGCATAAGATTGTGTCAACAAAATTGTGAACAAACTATAAGTGATATTTGTATAGCATATCCAAGTGTATAAACAATTTCCTAGGTTTGAAATGTGTTAGCTTAGTTTGCAATGCCTGTAAGAATATTTAGTTCAGTAACACACTTGCTCTCTGTCTCTCTCTCTTTCTTTCTCTCTCTCTCTCTCTCTCTTTCTCTCTCTCTCTCTATCTATCTCTCTCTCACACACACACTTTGACACAAAATTATATTAGATATAAATGACTCTATTTAAACATTAACTTCAATCAATCTGAAATAATTACTAAGTATTCACTTTATTTCTACCTACACAAAAAAGAATATATTTGGTGTCAAGTGTTAGTGATATATGGAAGAGCAATCAGAGATAGCTAAAGATAGCAAGACTCACGAAGATTTGGCAGTCAGAGATAGCTAAAGATAGCAAGACTCACGAAGATTTGGCAGTCAGAGATAGCTAAAGATAGCAAGACTCACGAAGATTTGGCAGTCAGAGATAGCTAAAGATAGCAAGACTCACGAAGATTTGGCAGTCAGAGATAGCTAAAGATAGCAAGACTCACGAAGAAAAGATTTAGTGTCAAGTGTTAGAGATATATGGAATAGCAATCAGAGATAGCTAAAGATAGCAAGACGGCATGAGTTGCTAGAAAGTCTATACCCCAATCAGGGTTTAAAAAGGCATAAGAGAGAGAGACACAGAGAGAGAATTTGTACTTGGAAATCAAAATACTATCACTGACATCCAAACATTAAACTATTTGCAGTTTTGGATTTGAGTTAGCATTGTCCTTCTCATAGGGTGAATTTTCTCCACTAAAGGATTATCAAGGATTTGTCTTTTACGGGCTTGAAACTCTTCCTCTGTTTGCTGAGTCTTTCTGAACTCTTCTTGCTCTAGTGCTCGTTCTTCTTCTCGTATTCTAGAACTACAAGCCATTTGATCAACTAGGTCACGCTGGTGTTTTAAGTTATCTGTGAAACGTTTAGTAGCTTCTTCTGCCTCACATCTTTGATTCTCTTCAATTTGACGAAGAAGCTTTTCTCTTTCATTTGCTGCTTCAACTTGAAGGTGTTCATTCTCCTGCACTGAAAAATATAAACATCAAGACACACTTATAAAACTGAGTATACACAACCTCCCATGAGTATACACAGCCTCCCATGAGTATACACAGCCTCCCATGAGTATACACAGCCTCCCATGAGTATTAAAAAAAAAACATGAGTATACACAACCTCCCATGAGTATACACAGCCTCCCATGAGTATACACAGCCTCCCATGAGTATACACAGCCTCTCATGAGTATGCACAGCCTCCCATGAGTATACACAGCCTCCCATGAGTATACACAGCCTGCCATGAGTATACACAGCCTCCCATGAGTATACACAATCTCCCATGAGTATACACAACCTCCCATGAGTATACACAACCTCCCATGAGTATACACAGCCTTCCATGAGTATACACAGCCTCCCATGAGTATAAAAAACCTCCCATGAGTATAAAAAACCTCCCATGAGTATACACAACCTCCCATGAGTATACACAACCTCCCATGAGTATACACAGCCTCCCATGAGTATAAAAAACCACCCATGAGTTATATAAGTGAATCTAGAAATTGTCTGATTATTATAGATAGTATTTCACAGTCATTGAGTTGTATCTTGCGTATGTTTATAATATGACAGAGTATTCAACTGAGGATAATTAGATAACAGGGTAACTGTTAGGTTGAATACAAAAGATAGATACATCCTCCCTGTTATATAGAGATATTAGCAGTTTTACCCGTTCTTTACATGTAGAATTTAGTTTAAATCTACTTGTAAAGTTCCTTAAAGAAACATTCCCCGTTGCCTCAAAATCGGCTTCTTCCCTATTAAAAACAATACGTTTTCTCTCCATGCTTTCTGGGGAAATTTTGTCGGTTGACCACATAAGATTAAAATGTCCCTCATTTCGATTGCCAGTAAAACCTGATACAACAGAATTCCCGTTCCCGTGAAAGTTGACAAATAACAATTTAAAATGGCCCTCATTCCGATTGCCAGTAAAACCTGATACAATAGAATTCCCGTTCCCGTGACAGCTGAATTTAGTTTAAATCTAGTTGCAATATTTCACCACTTTTAAAGTTAATTTGTTATCCTTTTCCGCTGATTTTCCACATAAACTTTCCCTCATTCCGATTGCCAGTAAAACCTGATACAATTGAATTCCCGTGAAAGTTGAAAAATAACAATTGCAAATTAAATTTATTCAGATTATTAACTTATCGATGTGTTTTAAAAAATCATAATATGAATGTTACAAAAAATTGCTGACCTTCCCGTGAATTGAAAATGTTGTCTTCAGGATAGCAGCCATGCGTTTTATGCATTTGGCCACAGAACAGACATGTTGAAATACCAATAAATATGTTAGTATTCATGTGACTGATGTGCGCAAGACATCACCGGAATATAACAAAATGACCTCTACGTATCACGTGACCAGGAACGTCGTTAAAACATTTATATACTTTTTCGACAAATTCTGTAAATGGCCATATAATTTAAGTTGGAATACCTTTATAGAAATGTATAAATAGTCTAGTTTTATCATTTTTACCTCTTTCTATCTATGAAAGCTACCCTCTTGCGAAATTTCAAGTTTGTAGGATGTCCAGATATCTTCAAACAATTGAGACGGATATAGATACAAGTGCATTCAACTTTCATTTATATATATATATATATATATTAGATTTCTGAACACCATTTGAATAGCAGAGAAGTTGTGGGGGAGATAAGTGATAATTAGTTCAGTCCTATCAGAGTGCATCCTAAAAAACTGGACAAGAGCAGCTGAATAGAAAATAGGTGAGATGTGAAAGTGAAAATGAGTGCATACATCTGGTAAATGTGCAAGCATAATTCCATTTTCTTGAAGGAGAAATATGCACATGGAGGCCAGTTGGAGAACTAAAAAACCATGTAAGAAATTGACAGTAGAGGTAGTGAGAACAGATATGTATTTGACAGACAAGAGCAATTTGCTGACAAATTTGCATAAAACCAGATAATTCAACAGTACACTTATCAGTGATTCTCACACTGTAGTTGGTGTACCAGAGATAAACCAATGAAACTGTACCCATGTCTGGGATTTAATGAAATACAGAAAAAGACTAACTCTCTCTGATCTGTTTAGTCCTGTCCTCTGTCACACCAACCAAATACTTATATCTCTCTCTGATCTGTTTAGTCATGTCCTCTGTCACACCAACCAAATACTTACATCTCTCTCTGATCTGTTTAGTCCTGTCCTCTGTCACATCAACCAAATACTTACATCTGTCTCTGATCTGTTTAGCCCTGCCCTCCATCACATCATTCATGAGAAGTTGACGGGCTATTCGCTCCTTACTCCATTGTTCAATACGCTTCTCCCAGGCTGCTTCCACTTGCAGTTGAATAATTTTTTCCAACTCTTTCTCTCTGGATTTCTCTTCCTCTATTAACTTTTTCAGATACTCTCGATATTTACTGTCCTCTTGCCGAAGTTCTCTCTAAAAATAGAACCAGTTTACATTCAGTGTTCATATGCTTGCAAATGTTACAATGACAGAAAGTATTTGAACCTGTATCAACAATATTTGTGCAGGAATACATTTGATTGTCTGCATATCATAGTGGAGCAGAGCATCGACTCGTCCCTCTATATCATAGATTTCCAAACTTTTTACAACATAAACTTTGTAACGTTCCCCACTGCCCACTTTGTACAACATAAACTTTGTAATCTCCCCCACCCCACTTTGTACAACATAAACTTTGTAACGCCCCCACCGCCCACTTTGTACAACATAAACTTTGTAACGCCCCACCTCATCACAATACAAGCTCTCGAATGGAACACCCAGGGCAATAGGGGTAAGGGAAGACCCAGGAACACTTGGAGATGGGAGCTGGACAGAATGCAAGAGAATGGGAAGAGAGTGGAGAGATCTGGAAAAGATGGACATGGATAGGCGAGCTTGGAAGGCCTTGGTTGCAGACCTATGCTTCCCTAGGGGTGCAGGGTGAAGGAGAAGACATTTAAATGTATATTTGTATATGTGTGTGCATGTGCGTGTGTGCATGTATGTGTGTGCATGTGCGTGTGTGCAAAAGAACATGCTACATGATGATGACCAATGATAATTTGTGCCTGTAAGTGAGAGTTTGTGTCTGACGATAATTTGTGCCTGTAAGTGAGAGTTTGTGTCTGACGATAATTTGTGCCTGTAAGTGAGAGTTTGTGTCTGACAATGATAATTTGTGCCTGTAAGTGAGAGTTTGTGTCTGACAATGATAATTTGTGCCTGTAAGTGAGAGTTTGTGTCTGACAATGATAATTTGTGCCTGTAAGTGAGAGTTTGTGTCTGACAATGATAATTTGTGCCTGTAAGTGAGAGTTTGTGTCTGACGATAATTTGTGCCTGTGAGAGTTTGTGTCTGACAATGATAATTTGTGCCTGTAAGTGAGAGTTTGTGTCTGACGATAATTTGTGCCTGTAAGTGAGAGTTTGTGTCTGACGATAATTTGTGCCTGTAAGTGAGAGTTTGTGTCTGACAATGATAATTTGTGCCTGTAAGTGAGAGTTTGTGTCTGACAATGATAATTTGTGCCTGTAAGTGAGAGTTTGTGTCTGACAATGATAATTTGTGCCTGTAAGTGAGAGTTTGTGTCTGACAATGATAATTTGTGCCTGTAAGTGAGAGTTTGTGTCTGACGATAATTTGTGCCTGTGAGAGTTTGTGTCTGACAATGATAATTTGTGCCTGTAAGTGAGAGTTTGTGTCTGACGATAATTTGTGCCTGTAAGTGAGAGTTTGTGTCTGACGATAATTTGTGCCTGTAAGTGAGAGTTTGTGTCTGACGATAATTTGTGCCTGTAAGTGAGAGTTTGTGTCTGGCAATGATAATTTGTGCCTGTAAGTGAGAGTTTGTGTCTGACAATAATAATTTGTGCCTGTAAGTGAGAGTTTGTGTCTGACAATGATAATTTGTGCCTGTAAGTGAGAGTTTGTGTCTGACAATGATAATTTGAGTTATTAGTGGATTATCATGACTGCACTCTAGACAAGTCTACAGGTGTTCTGATCCCCTCCTCAGTATCTCTGTCAGAGTATAGCAGCTTACAATACCAGCTCTGCCTTGATATCATAATTATTTAGTATGTACGTTACAGTTGTCCTTACAAGCTGGGAAAAGCTTAAACTTCCATCTTCTGCATCCCTACCAGCGACTATAGTTTACAACTCTGAAAATTTACTACTCTCTCAGCAAAGTCTCTCAGTGAATAAATATGTCTGGAAAATCTAGTAGCTTTCTTTCTGACACAGTTGTCCAGTCAGTCAGCATGTCTGCACGTTCATTACCCACAACTTCTATCATGTCCGAGCAGATAATATTTTGTATACTAGAATTGTGAGCAACTTCACCCATTGTCCAAGTACCAACCTTGACTTGACTTTGTGGAGCATACACATGAAATTAATCAATATGCATGCATGAGTGTAGTTTTCTGGAATCAGACATGATAAGAGTCTCTGTCACAACTTCCATTGTTAGACTATGTTTGATCTTAGCAAAAGTGCTGCTGGCTTCACCGATTGGCCCTCCTCCCTATCTTCTCCCCATCTTCTCCCCCTCCCTCCCCATTCCACGCATGCAGAGAAGGTCCAAGTCCAACAGTGATGTCATAGATTCATCAGTATATATGCTTGATGTCATTGACATTAGTGTTCTCATCATTTAGAACTATGATCTCTACCTTCACTTAACTAGGGCTTTGCTCCCTACATCTTCTGTCGAGTCTAATAAATACATAAATCATAGCTTGGAATATGCAAAAGTAGGAGTCCATCCTCCCTGCAATCAATGTCTGCATGTTCAAATATCAAATGTCTGCATGTTCAAATATCAACATGTCTGCATGTTCAAATATCAACATGTCTGCATGTTCAAATATCAAATGTCTGCATGTTCAAATATCAACATGTCTGCATGTTCAAATATCAACATGTCTGCATGTTCAAATATCAACATGTCTGCATGTTCAAATATCAACATGTCTGCATGTTCAAATAGCATCATGTTCAAATATCAAATGAACAATATGTTCTGCTCATTTCACCTACACTTTAGCATCTTCAGTCTGACACCTTTTGTTCTATTGAGTTCCTAGTGTAATGGATGACACATATCTGCATTTATTTTAAGATATGCTCTTGCTTGCCAGATTTTTATCCTACAGTCCACTGTTGAAGTCCAGGAGATATCTAAATTTCACTCTGTGCGTGTCCTTGGTGCATCCGAAGATATTGTAAATTGCAATATCCTAAATTTTCTCCAGTTTATCGGTTTGCATATGGTTAAATGTAAGAATAGTGCACACGGATTTCAGTCTAGCAATCGTCAATTCATGATATAGCTGTACTTCTTATTTGGTAATTTATGGTCTTGCCACTACGGACTACAAACTAGGCAGTCAGTTTGAGATCTGTCCAAAATATTAGTTTTCGGGATGACTGGATGTGGATACACGTTGCTTCTTGTCTTGCAGGTCATGCTCTGGTGTCTGATCCACTTGTTGACACTGACAGAGAGCTCTATGACTTGTTTCTAGTCTATATAAGTATCCGTTGAGTATGCAGTGTACAGTACATAAGCAAAATATAATAATCTATAATGTTTTATGATATAGAACACACAAAAATAGATGTACACAATAATGCGTAAATAAAGCGTACACATCTAAATTACCAAGAAAAGGGAATAGTCAAGTTATACTCTGAACTATTCAAATCATAACTCCATACCAGAAGAATTACTTATTGATCACTGGGAATCAGAATTAATAACACTAAATTTCTCAACCTCCATCTCTAAATTGTTAAGCAAAGACGCAGAGCATAATCTAGTGAACCACAATGGAATATCTTCACTACATGTTCCCAAAAGACTGCTGGACAAGAATTTATACAAAAACAATGGGAGGCAATCATGAATGGTGGAGACGCCTGTGTGGTGTCGGGGCCCGCAATGGAAGCAAATAATAGTATCAATACGACCTACAAGGAATATCAGAAGAGGTAACTGATGTAGGACCTAGGAAGCTACCTAGTAAATAAGAAGCATCGTAGAAATAAGATGTGCTGGCCTACTTGTAGCCACATAACTGGCACAATGTACAGGTGCTCTTAGGCTCAGATCACATACAAATAGCACAGAGTGGTTAAAAAGTGGTTGATATAGAGCGTTTGAAGAGGAAGAAGAAGAACGTTGGAGAAGGAAATAACACAGCGCCCAGATGCCATTATTATGTCTCTGGTGGCCATCTAACAACAAAGGAGAACCTGCAGCTCTTCTATTGGCAGCACAGCACATGAATAAGCTGCAAACACCTGCAGGTAAGATGGTCTTTCTTACAGACTTAATATCAGCTATACAAGCCATGGAGGCTAAATCTACTGACAGCACAGAACAGAACCTAGAAAGAGAACAGTTATAAAAAATAAAAGGTAGAAATTCACATAGAGTGGGCTTCATCTCAATGTGACATTGAAGGCAATGAGAGTGTTGATGTCTTGACTAAGGAGGACAGTGGGCTTCATCTCAATGTGACATTGAAGGCAATAAGAGTGCTGATGTCTTGACTAAGGAGGACAGTGGGCTCCATCTCAATGTGACATTGAAGGCAATAAGAGTGCTGATGTCTTGACTAAGGAGGACAGTGGGCTTCATCTCAATGTGACATTGAAGGCAATGAGAGTGTTGATGTCTTGACTAAGGAGGACAGTGGGCTCCATCTCAATGTGACATTGAAGGCAATAAGAGTGCTGATGTCTTGACTAAGGAGGACAGTGGGCTTCATCTCAATGTGACATTGAAGGCAATGAGAGTGTTGATGTCTTGACTAAGGAGGACAGTGGGCTCCATCTCAATGTGACATTGAAGGCAATGAGAGTCAAACTGCAGTCAAACTTCACCTCCTCTCCCCTCCCCTCTCCCCCAGATAGTTCATGAATGGTTCTAAGGAAATTTTGTCTTCTTTGAAATTGACTATTAGTGTTTCTTTCGAGAAATGTCCTCTTCAACCACAAATAACAATTGTTATAAGAAAGAAAGAGAAGATGGGGATATATTGAGCATACTCTTGAAAAGAAAAGATCAAGGGAATCACAAAGCATACCTTGAAGACCAAAGCGTTCAGGAAAGAAAAGGCATTCTAGGGAAACCATGAGATGAACTTGACTGAGAGTCAAACAATGAGTTCGATTTCATAGAACGGTTTAATGAGCTGCCCAGTCACTTGACTGAGAGTCGAACAATAATGAGCTCGATTTCATAGAAAAGTTTAACAAGCTGCCCAGTCTGGAGAAATTGCTTGCATGCATTTGTG
Source organism: Arion vulgaris (assembly GCA_020796225.1). Taxonomy (NCBI): domain Eukaryota; kingdom Metazoa; phylum Mollusca; class Gastropoda; order Stylommatophora; family Arionidae; genus Arion; species Arion vulgaris. Next base: position 329,157 of record CM036756.1, read on the forward strand.
TTTTTGTGTGTGTGTGTGTGTGAATGAGAGTCATAAGTTAATAAAGTTTTTATATATTTGCAATATGAACATTTATGCATATCAATACAAGAGTTGGAGGAGGAGGATGAGGAGGAGGAGTAACTCCCAGATGTAAAAATGGGGAAGAGCTAACCCTTGGCAATAGTTACAGGAAAGGTCTCAAACAATTTATGCTCAGACATGGCCGGCCATACTACAAAAAAACCAGATGTATTGGAAACTAGTGATCCCGACAGAGGCTCTGTCAGTTATGTGCACACTGAAATATCTGAAGAACATCAAACTGAACGATCTGGGGGAAACTTTATGGAGTATGACTTATAACTTTCAGACTGTAACGATAGAGGAAACAAAATAGCTGATAGACTGGCCATAGAATGAGACTAACTACCAAAAGATAACAACTTCGTCAGCTATGAGGAAGCCAAAACTACTGTCCAAGAAAAATCCAAAGCAAAGTGGAAAATAAAGCTCCTTAAAACACAAAGCAGAGAATGGATATTACCAGCTGCCCATAAGAGATCAGGTAGTTATACTTTGCTTCAGAACAGAACACATAAAAATGAGACACCACTTGTACATCAAATTCAAGATCGACATTTCTAGCCGCTGTCATTGTGAATTGACAAATATGATGGAAGAACATATCTTTCAAAACTGACCATTGCAGGTAGAATGTGGCCCATATCCAACATCTTTGAAGAGAAACTGTATGCTGGAACTGTAATCTTGAAATAGACAGCAGGATTTATCAAAGAATTTGAAATCCTAGTCTGAATGACAATCACAGAAGAAAAAAGAAAACATGAACTCAATAACAAAGGAGGTAAAAGAACTGACTAGAGATCAGGAGTCCCTCAGGCAGGCTGTGATGAGAGAGATATTCTGCAAAATACATGCTACGTAGAGATCAAACTTGAGATAGTTTCATTTCCTTCTTTATCAATTTGCCTTAACATTACCAAGAATTGTCTCAACATTGTCAGGGGAAAGTTGTGGGGCAATAGTATTGTTAATGAGCAGGGCGAGGCACTGGAGGAGGTATTAACTGCGATGGACTTAGTCTGTCTGAATGAAACGCAGGTCCACACGTCTATCTGACAGACAGGGTGACACAGATAGTGTACTTGATCTTGCTCTGGTTTCTCTAGATTGTAATGCATTGTGTTGCTGGGATGTTCTCGGACACCATGCCAGTTATCATCTACCTTGCGCAATACTGGTAAAAAAAATCAGCTAAGATGAGATCACCGAATCGTGCCTCGGTTTTCCACTATGACAGACACCAACATAATGTCATCAGTCAGCAGCAACAATGTGTTCACCAATTTTAAAAATAACTTCTATCCAGCAACCACCATTGGTGGACACCTGAAGTTGCGAAGGCATGTGCGGAAAAATTATAGCGACCAGAGCGTGGGGAAAAGCCAGAAAATCACAAAATATCTCTGAGGAACGTAGAAGGACTCTGACAGAACGAAAGAACAGTCTGGCTATATATTTCAAGCAGATTGCAAGAGAAACCAAGCACATTATATGGGAGAAATTATGTGTTGAAATTGGAAACGAGCAATCACTCGCAAAATTCTGGAGATTGCACCGCAGCATTAATGGCGGTGAGAGACCTTTTTCAATGCCAAATCTGACTATGGACAGTCAAGTAATTTTGAGGACAGATGAGGAGAGGGGTGAGGCATTCTTGCATAACTTTATTCTCCAGACAGAAAAGAAAGACAGAGATGAACGTAAAAAGATGCAACAGATTGTACACCATTTGCATGAGATGCAGACTGTCATAGATGAAGATATAGAATACATTTCTGTCGATAATATCAAATCAATACTAATATAGCCGTCCATCACAAGCGATGATGACAACAATCTCAGACGTATGCTGTTGCACCTCTCTGGTGTGTACGGAGGTGACTGTAGAGCCCAATCCTAGAACAGAATCCCCGACCACAGGTGGGGCATACATGATCAAGGTTAGACATGTGCGTGTTGTGTGCTCTGTCTTTTCGCGCTGCTCGTTTTCTCTGTGACTCAACAATACGATGATTCTCAGCTATTCGGGTTCCTCTTTGTTGTTACAGCGCCACATTTGGCGATCTTTTCAAGGATTCCCAGCACGTATTGTCTATATCGAAGCATTTCAGAGACACTTTAAGAGTGTCTTTAAAGCGTTTTCTGTCCACCAGCTAAACGTCTGCCTCCTTCAAGCTCGCCATACATCAATTGTTTTGGGATGCGTTTATCAGGCATCCGAGCAACGTGACCGACCCATCTCACTTGGGCCTTCTGCAACAGGGTGTTGACGCTTGGGATCTTTGCTCTTGTGAGGACTTCACTGTATGGAATTTTGTCCTGCCAGTTTATTTTTAGTATTCTGCGTAGACAGCTTGTGTGGAAATGGTTTAATTTTCTTGCGTGTCTGCTATATACTGTCCATGTCTCGCTTGCGTACAGCAGCATGGTTAGCACTATGGCCTGGTAAACTTTCAGCTTTGTGACTATGCTTATCCCCTTCCATTCCCACACAGTGACACGTAACCTTCCGAACGCAGCACTGGCTTTGGATATCCTATTGTTGACCTCAGAATCTATATTTGCCAATCTGGATAGGAGGCTGCCAAGATAAGCAAAGTTGTCCGTTGACTGGAGACGCTGGTGTTTAATGTTGATGACTGGATCGTAATACTGTTCTCTAGGGGCGGGCTGGAACATGACCTCTGTTTTTTTTGTGTTAATGGTGAGACCAAACCTATCACAGGCCATTGAGAACTTGTCCATGTAAGTCTGCATTTCTTCCGCAGAGTTGGTAGCGAGGGCGCAGTCATCAGCAAACAACAGGTTTGAGATAGTTGATTCTTTTACTTTGGTGAAGGATTTTAACCTCCGAAGATTGAATAGATTACCGTCTGTCCTGTATCTAATCTTTACCCCATGTTCGTCGCCTTCCCAAAAGACATCCGTGAGCATGGCAGCAAACATCATGCTGAAGAGTGTTGGGGCCAGTACACAGCCCTGTTTGATGCCATTGGTGACATGGAAGGCTTCCGACAGCTCTCCTTCGTCAAGTACACGTGCCATCATGCCCTCGTGAAACTAAAGACATGCTCTGATATAGCATCTGAGCCCAATGGTGTTAGGTACAGTCATATAACATGTCTAGAGGATAAAGGTCTTGTTGAATTATGCAAGCTTTTCAATAAAGCACTATTGAAACTATTCCATACTGGCACTATTTCTGATGATTGGCTTCACAGCTATTTGAGACCCTTGCCTAAACCTGGAAAAGATCTTACAGGCACAAATGAATATAGAATTATTATCTTGCAAAACACTGTCGGCAAACTGCTTGAATATACATAGCCAGTAGTTTCACATATAATGGACACAAATGATCTCTTCCCTCCCTCTTGGTGGCTATCGTCCAGGAAAAGATACTTGGTGCAATGCAGCGGCTTTTGCATATGATGCAATGACGGGTTTCAGATGGGGATGGAAATGGCTGCAGCTGCCATTGATTTGCAGGACGTATATAACAATGTCTCTTACAACTTACTTATGCAGTCATTAATGGATATGCAGGTGAAGTCAGGCTTGGTCAGGTGGATTGCTGCTGCACTTTTTGAGTGCACGTTATCAATGCGTTGTTGTTCATGAGCATCACAACCACAACAGGTCCTAATGAGCCTTCCTCAGGGATCACCACTCTCGCCAGTCCTGTTCAATATATACACCGTCGGGGTAACCAGCATACAGAGGGTGGACTTGGCAGAACAATGTCGTACGCCAATGATATTCTGGTGTCTCACATGGGCAAGGACAGAAATGAGATCGCATCTGCATTACAGTGTGAGCTGAATAGGATTGGTGACTGGTGCAACGAGTTCAAAGTGAATATGAACCCAGCAAAGGCCTCTCTGACATGGTTCTCTCTTAACACTCACATAGCAAAGACACCTACTCCAGTTGTCAGCATGTGTAACAAAGACATCGTCATGTTGAGAACATCATCCTAAAGGCAAGAAAAGGGTCAACCGCTCTCAAAGTTATGGCGGAGGTGGATATTGAACAACACCGGCTACTTTTTCTTTATCAGGGACTAGTGCTGAGCGTGGTGGACTATGATCTTGATCTTCTGACAGTAAGCAGAACATCGCTGGATAAGTTAGACAGGATCCAAAATGAAGCGATGAGGTTGCACACGTGACACTTCATGTGAGGCAATGTGCTATGTCCTTGGCTTACCAACGATGGCCATGAGACCCAAAGTTGTACAGGTAAAAGCTTATCTGAGAGAGAACAAGGGCAGGCATTTGAAAAGAGGCTGATCCTGGATGGCCGAGGCAGAGGATATTATTAAACAGGTCTGTACTCTAGATGAGCTGAGGCATGGTGAAGAATGGATGCCTATATCAGAGGATATGACTGCTGATGCTAGGGTTGTCAGCACACTTGGACGCCGCTGTAGAGAATGGGCCACTGGCGTCATCAATGCGGAGATTCTTGCACTCGTGGATCAGCACTTCCATCCAGGTGATATCATTATCTACAACGATGGCTCTGGCAGATGCGGAGCCAGATCATTGTGGGCTTATTCAGCACAATGAAACGGTAGCACACTTCATGAGGACTGCGGCGCTTTCGAGACAACGGCATCGAGGATGGCTATGGGATCACCGCTGCCTCCATGGTTCTGTCATGGGTGGCTGAGCAACAGGTAACCCATACGATTATCATATCAGACTCAATGAATATGCTCTAAAGGATTGAATCTGGAAGTATGCGTGTGGAATGGGTGGACAGTATTCGGATATCGCATCTCAAGAAAATGACTTGGCTGTACATACCTGGACATGCTAGAGTGCAGGGTAACGAGCATGCTGACTTTCTTGCAAACAATGTCCCGACTCAAGAGGGCAGAAGTATGGACAGAGCCGATATCATCAATGCGGTACGCTCTCAATTATTTGACATGGGCAAGTCTCAGACACTGGAACGAGTTCAAGAACTAGGCGTTAAATTTGGACATGCCAAATAATGTCATCTTTGTGGTAGAGAGAGAAGATATAGTAATCAACTTCTCATGGGTACTGTGAGCAAATGGACTTTTGATGGCTGCTGCAGCGGAAGACAGAGCATGAATGGAAATGCCCAATGCGCCATGACGTAGATCGCATAACTTAACATAACATTAATAAGAATGTTGCAATCAGGTGACTAAAGAGTTTATATGAGAGGATAGCAAATATGTAATAAGACTATAAACAAATATGTGTACCAGAAAAATATGGTGAAGATCAAGGGAAAGAATATGAGAGAGTGTTAAATTACGAGGGTTTAAGAGGACATAGTTCCCAACAGAATAATATAAAGAATATGTTACCTTGCGCTGTAAAGCCTCTGTGGCTTCCTGGTGAGATTCTTGGAGTAGTTGCTCCAACATTTTCAAATCAAAGGCTAGTTGTTCTTGTTCCTCTTTAGCTCTCTTCCTTGCCATTGATGCCAGTGAGCTGTCCAACATTTTTCGAGTCTCGTTCTGCAGAGAAACCTTTGCCTTAAGTTTAAATTCATCCTCCATTTTCCACATAGTCCGCTGCTCTTTCTGTAAGATTATAATGAGTTTCATTGTCAGATGTTTAGGGCAAATAGTTCAATATATGTCATCTATAATCAACTGATATAATTATAGTCTTTGTATGGTCAACAAAATCTGCTTATGTAAATTTATAAAAGACAGATAAATAATTTATTAATTTTTATGGCAGCTCTTTTGTGTTCCTTGCCACTCAAAAATGTGGAACAAGAATAGACTTTAATTATATCTTCTTAACACAGCTGGCACTGCAGTCAACATAAACAAGAATAGACTTTAATGATATCTTCTTAACACAGCTGGCACTGCAGTCAACATAAACAAGAATAGACTTTAATGATATCTTCTTAACACAGCTGGCACTGCAGTCAACATAAACAAGAATAGACTTTAATGATATCTTCTTAACACAGCTGGCACTGCAGTCAACATAAACAAGAATAGACTTTAATGATATCTTCTTAACACAGCTGGCACTGCAGTCAACATAAACAAGAATAGACTTTAATGATATCTTCTTAACACAGCTGGCACTGCAGTCAACATAAACAAGAATAGACTTTAATGATATCTTCTTAACACAGCTGGCACTGCAGTCAACATAAACAAGAATAGACTTTAATGATATTTTCTTAACACAGCTGGCACTGCAGTCAACATAAACAAAAATAGACTTTAATGATATCTTCTTAACACAGCTGGCACTGCAGTCAACATAAACAAGAATAGACTTTAATTATATCTTCTTTAACACAGCTGGCACTGCAGTCAACATAAACAAGAATAGACTTTAATTATATCTTCTTAACACAGCTGGCACTGCAGTCAACATAAACAAGAATAGACTTTAATGATATTTTCTTAACACAGCTGGCACTGCAGTCAACATAAACAAAAATAGACTTTAATGATATCTTCTTAACACAGCTGGCACTGCAGTCAACATAAACAAAAATAGACTTTAATGATATCTTCTTAACACAGCTGGCACTGCAGTCAACATAAACAAAAACACATTAATCAGTTAAACAAAATCTAGCGCAGAATGACACCTCTCAAATATGCAAATTTGTGATAACTTTCTGCACTAGTTTTATATTTTAACTTGCAGATGTACCAGTTCTTTGTACAGGAATTTAGTTTAAATCTAGTTGTAATGTTCAACACCTTTAAAGTTACATTTCTTATCCTTTTCCACTGATCTTCCAAGTCGTTACTCTTTAGTTTCCTCATCAATTGCCTTTACACTCCTTCAACACTTGTAGTCAAGCCTAATAACTAATTTTTCCGCCTCTGTCCGAATGTTTCTGGCCTTCATTTTTCTTTTCTTATCATTCTCCAACCGCATATCTCTTAACTTCATTAGTTTTGATAGATCTACGAAATTGTATCATTTCCGAAATTTGTAAGTCCCAAACAGTGCGAGACTGAGCATATTAAAGAAACATGCCCCATTCCCTTAAAATTGACTGCTTTCCCATAAATAATAATACGTTTTCTCTCGATGCTTGCTGGGAAAACTGTATCGGTTCACCACATAAGATTAAAATGTCCCTCATTCCGATTGCCAGAGAAACCTGATACAAAAGAAGTTCAGTGAAAGTTGACAAATAACAATTGGCATATTGAATTTAATAAGATTATAAACTGATCGAATAGTGACCCAATGTGTTAATAAAAAAGAATATATATTAAAAAAATTATTGTCCTTACGGTGAATTGAGTACAGGTCGCGTAAAATAATAAACATCAAATTGCAAAGCAAAACATCAAATATAGAGACTCGATCTAATTCATTTGGCCATCGGCCAGACATGTTGAAATACCAATAAATAGCATCAAATATTTGCATAACATGACTGGCAAGTTAAAACATGGATACATTTTTTTGGTGTTTAACTTTTCATTACCATTTCATTAAGTTAGTATTTAGATATAGAAATGAACCAATAGTCCGGTTTTATAATTTTTGCATATTCCCAGCTATGAAAGGTACCATCTGGCCACATTTCAAGTTCGTAGGATGTCCAGATATCTTCAATTAAAGTCAACAGACATTCAACACCACAATTTCATTTAACTTTCGTTTATATATATATATATATATATATATATATATATATATAGAGAGAGAGAGAGAGAGAGAGAGAGAGAGAGCAAGAGAGACAGAGAGAGAGAGAATACTTGAGGCACATGTCACTTTTCTTTATGTTTCTTAATTAAACAAAATCATAATTACTTGCTATTAATAAAGTCAGTCAGCTGTGCTACTGTAGACATCACTAACTAACACTAATACTACAACAGATTTATCATAACCTTGGGATTTTGTGATGATAACTCGAAGCAATATTTAGTACAAATACCCATGAATGTACACATTAGAATATCTCTACAGCAATCATTGATACAAATGTTCATGCATGATAGTACTTGCTAAACTGTTGCTAGAGTAAAGTTTTAATCATCATTGTGTTTCTCAAGAGTTTTTGTCTCCATTTCATGTTCACTCTGAGAAAATAATATTATTGTTCATTGAATGACACAAATAGAAAATAAACAATGCTTTACCATTAGCTGAGCTTCTTCTTCTTTTAGCCGTTTGCTTTCTTCTTTCTGAATCTCTAAAGCTGCCATCTGTTTTCTCAAGACTTCCAGTACACCATGATTTCTTTCATGAAGATCCCTGGCTTCACGCTCTTCTCTGGCTGCCTTTTCCAACATATCCTGTTCCCATAATCTAGCATACATGTCATCAAAGGCTCGCTTTTCTACAGCCATTTCATCTTTTTGATGAAGCTGATCAAGACGATCAAGACAGACCTGCTCAAGATGTTTTTTGCTCAAGATTGATCTGAGTTCCTCACACTGTCCCCTGCAGAAAATTGTGTACAGAAGTTTAACAAATGTTGTAAGTCACTGAAAGAAGGTAACTTAATTACAAGAGATAAAAGCAAAAATACATAGTTACACAGCAACACAGAAATTATTTTAAAAAAAGTAAAATATTGTATGACATAAGAATCTCGAAGGAATAGATTGAGAAACAACGACCACTTATCTTAAATTTCATTAATTTTTAGAAGATCTTTGATAGTCTATACAGAATCTTCCTGTGAAATATTCTGAGATGCTATTAAATACTAGCTAAAATAATATCATAACATTACCAAAAGCCTATATGATGGTTCACAGTGTAGTCTGCACTGATGATAGACACAGCGACTGGTTTATGGTTAAAACAGAAGTAAAGCAAGGTTGTATTTTATCTCCGCTATTATTTGCAGTGGCCATTGACTGTGTGATGTAAAAATGTCGCAGGGGTGAAACTGGCATCGATTGAGAAGAAAATAATCAACTGGAAGATTTAGATTTTGCAGATGATATTGTCTTATTAAGTAGAAACAACCAAGATATGCAAAGAAAAACAGTTATTGGTTATTGGTTACTAAATTGGCGTCATTGCCCTCCGGGCGAAACCCATAGGTGCTCAGTCTCCTCCAACAGATATCGAAGAGTATGCATACTGATGGTTCCTGTGGCTCGCTGATTAAACACACTCCTCACTCTGCTCTTCAGGCATCCAGTTCGACTTGTACAACGGGTAACTCCAAACTGCTTCACGAAGAGACTGAAGAATATTCCCTTATCCATCTTCAACTCCCCAACAATCGATGCTGTTGATGCAAGCCTGTCCGCTCTCTCATCTTCAACTCCCCAACAATCGATGCTGTTGATGCAAGCCTGTCCGCTCTCTCATCTTCAACTCCCCAACAATCGATGCTGTTGATGCAAGCCTGTCCGCTCTCTCATCTTCAACTCCCCAACAATCGATGCTGTTGATGCAAGCCTGTCCGCTCTCTCATCTTCAACTCCCCAACAATCGAGGCTGTTGATGCAAGCCTGTCCGCTCTCTCATCTTCAACTCCCCAACAATCGATGCTGTTGATGCAAGCTTGTCCGCTCTCTCATCTTCAACTCCCCAACAATCGATGCTGTTGATGCAAGCTTGTCCGCTCTCTCATCTTCAACTCCCCAACAATCGATGCTGTTGATGCAAGCTTGTCCGCTCTCTCATCTTCAACTCCCCAACAATCAATACTGTTGATGCAAGCTTGTCCGCTCTCTCATTACCGTAAACACCTGCATGCGCAGAACAGTATATCCATGTAAGCCTCTGGAGGTTAGGAACTTCTATAGATGATACCCACTCATATTGAAACCTGCCATTCTGGATCTTGTGAAGCATCGACTGAGAGTCAGATACAACAATGACCCCAGTAACTGAAGTCCCAGAGAGCCAATGGAGGACAGCAGTAATAGCCTTAACCTCCATCCCCATGCTAGAAGTAATTGTCCTGTATGCCCCACTTCGCTCTTCAACAACTCTACCATGCACATTAGCCAAGAAACCCCAGCCTGACTTCTCACCACAATGAACCGACCCATCAGTATATACAACAACATCTATAGCATCAAAAAGTTGAACTGCAGATAAGCTATGAAATGACAAATATAATGAAGACACCTATGGCAATTAATGCAGATATCACCATGGAAAAATAAAACTATAAAAACAACAGATCAGTTCACCTATTTAGGTAGCAACTTTGACTGCACTGGAAATGTTAAAAAAGAAATTATGCTGCAATTTATCAAAGCGACATCAGCTTAAAAGTCTAAATAAAATATGGAACAGTAAGTTCTAGTTTTAAAACTAAATTATAAAAATCTCAATTCCAATGTTGTATCAATCCTAACATATGCCAGCGAGAGTTGGAAAATGACTAAAGATATAGAAAGCAAGCTGTATACATTTAAAAATAGATGTCTGCGAAAAATAGTAAACATAAAATGAAACGAATTGAGGTGAAGTGATGAAATCGGAGAAATGTCTGGTCAACCACTAGTGACAACTGTTATAAGAAAGAGAAGATAGAGATATGTTAAGCACACCTTGAGAAGAATTGATCAAAGAATAACAAAGCAAACATTGAAGTGGGAAGCAAATGGTTCAAGAAAGAGAGGACTTAACTTTACTGAGGGAGGAAAGAAATATCAGATTCAGTTTCAAGGAGGAGATTGGGAAGATTGGTGTGGAAAAATTACATGAAGGCTCTAGGTAATGTATAACGGTACAAGAGGTATATAAAAAATAAATATATAGGAATATGAGAGATGGTTTAGGACAAATTATAGCAATAGAGGGTTAACAAAAATTATTTAACAGCGTGTCACAAATTATTTCAACAATTCAAAAGAATCCTGTTTCAGTTTCAGTTTGGAATATCTTAATTGCACTCCGAACATGTCCATAGGTGCTCCGATCTCCTTCGCAATATCTCCAACAGCGTCCAGCGACTGACCGTACCAGTTCTATTTTGATTGATTAGCCTACCCGTATACCTGTTGTACTGTTCTTTTCTTGCCACACCAATCTTCCCACCCAGCTCTCGCAATCTAGTAGTTGACATGGATTGGTTTAGATGAAGGTCCTCTCTGTGGCCACTCTCTATGAGGGCGTTCACGATGTCAGCTCTGTCCATTGGTTGGCCTTCTGATATGGCGGCAGAGCCAGCCAGCCTGTCTGCTCTCTCATTGCCAACGACACTCATATGCCCCGGAACAAAGACAAGACTAATTCTGCAAATTGTTGATGCCTGCAGTGATTCAGTCCATTGCCTGCGCACCAAACCGGCCTCTACCTTTCGGATCATACTCAATGAGTCACTCAGAATGCACGCATGAGTGTAGTTTTGTGACTCTAGCCAGAGTAGTGCATTGGTCACCGCCAGTACCTCCATTGTCATGCTGCTTGTTGTCATACTAAATGCACCACTGGCTTCCTTGACCATTCTGCCACATGAGCTTGCAGAGAAGGCCCATGCAGACTTTTCGTAACGAACCACTGATCCATCCGTGTAAATCATAACGTCGTCTGCATTGCAGTTTTCATTGATGATGGCTTTGACGTCTGCATTCAACGCCACGGGATTTCCTCTCTGCAACCTTTGTCAAATTTAATGATGGTTGAAAAGGTGTTCAAGTATATTGGAGGCATCGGTATCCATTCTTCCCCATAGTCAATATTGTTGAGCCCGCATACCAGCTGAACAGTATCTGCGGCACGGCCAACACATGACTTGCCCCGCTTTAATCGATTTCCACCACTGGTGTTCATGCAATGGGTGATTCTTTTTGGCCCTTATTTTAAGATAGGCATGTGCTCTAGCTATCTTGAGTCTATACTCCATGGTCGGAAAATCCAGGAGAAACCTCATCGCCACACAGGGTGTATCCCTTGTGCAACCGAGGATGATGCACATAGCTTCTTTCTGTATTCTCTCAAGTCTTTCAATTTGCGTTTTGCTGACAGTGAGGATGGCCATTGCATATTCAATGGTGGAGAGGACCAATGTCTGATACAGGATGACAAGCAGTCGTTGCTCAATGTTAACAGCCGCCATGACTCTCATTGCCGCTAAACCGTTGCGTGCCTTGACAATGACATACTCAACATGTTACCGGAAACACAGGCTGACATTTAGATTGACACAGGTTGACAAGAGTCCTGACACCATGGAAAACATCATACTGCAACATCCCCAAAAATGGATAGATTGAGAAACTAGCAATGCAGTAGAAGATATTATCTAAAGCTAGCACAAGAAGAACCAATGAAAAGGTTAGTAGAGTTGACAAAAAGAGATACATAATAAATTTAAAAAATGGATCACATCAAATAAATGATGTGTATAAACAGCACAAAAGATGAGAATAAGTAATAATATTCAGACTATACACTGCTAGTGTGTTGCCAGGGTCTACAAGGGGAGTAACAATTAGTAACACTGCGACCTACAAGGCATGTCGTAAGAGGCAACTGAGGTAGAGGCCAAGGGAAGCTACCCTAGTAACTAAAAAGCATCACTTAAATCGGATGTGCTGGTCTACTTGTAGGCGTATAACTGACACAACGTACAACCGCTGTTAGGCTAGGATCACATACAAATCACAAAGAATAGTTTAACAGGTTGACTGGCAACCATAGAAAATATAAACGACTACCACCACTACAATTTCTTGGGAGGCAACACAGAGATTACAATAACATTAGGCTGATCAAGTTTCTTTACAAATAGAAAACATTTAAATTTACATCTAAAAATGTGCCCAGTGTCATGGTTTTCTGTTTTTGTGTTGCGCTGTTCTTGTGGCTTGGGTGACTTGGATGATTGTTATTTTTGCTCTTTGACACGATTCTGCTACGCAATCTAACCATTTTTTTCGTGGTCTTCCCTTCGCCTTCTTTCCTGATGTTCTGTTGTAGAAGACTCTGTATACTGTAGAGTTTGGATGCATTCTTATTAAGTGGCCAAACCACTTCATTCTTTGTTTATCAATGTAATTCAAGCACGGTTCTATGCCAACTTTCTTTCTTATGCTGATGTTGGTGATTCTTGTCTTTTCTGGTGCTGTTGGTAACTTCGCAGGCAGCACATTTCACGTGTAATTTTTTTTGCCCGCGCTTTGCTCATTGTCCATGTTTGGCTCTAGTAACACAAAGTAGGTATGGAAACGCTGTTGATCTTCTGTTGTTTAGGTGTCAGTGATTTTTGTGTGCCTTAACAATGGGGCTAGCTGGTAGGTTTCAGCATTTGCTTTTTGCACTCTAGCCTCTATCTCTCTATCTAGTTTTCCGTCTTCTGTGAATAAGCTTCCTAAGTATTCAAATTCTTGCACTTGGTTGATTATAGTGCCATTGACACACTGGAAACTGTTACGGCATTATGGCGTGCCCCAGAAGCTAACCAACCTAATAAAGAAAATCTATGAGGAGACAATGGGTAGAGTACTGTATGAAGGAAAACTGACAGATGCCTTTGCAATAAAGACAGGTGTGCAACAGGGCTGCCTTTTATCACCATCCTTTTCCTGCTGGCTATTGACTGGATAATGAGATCAACAACAGCCAGGGGAGAAATGGAATACAGTGGACCATGATGAGTCAATTGGAGGATTGAGATTTTGCAGACGATCTAGCACTCCACTCTCACAGCCATCAACAGATGCAAGAGAAAACAACTAAATTGGAAACAATCTCACAACAACTGGGTCTGACTATTCATAGGGAAAAAATAAAGATCATGAGATTAAATGCTAATTGCAGAGACCCAATCATACTGAGAGGATGACCATTAGAGGAGGTGGACACATTTACATATCTGGGAAGTGTTATCAACATTCAAGGTGGCTCAGATGAAGATGTTAGGGTTAGAATACAAAAGGCAAGATCAGCCTTTGCCATCCTGAGGAACATATGGAGTTCAAGAATGATCAGGAATAAAACTAAGATAATGATATTGGGTTCCGGTTTCAAGATGGAAGGTGTTGTTTTCTTCGTACTTGCTATGGTCGGTTGATCTGAGGCCTAATAATCCTCAATCGTAAAACCCCAGTATTTCTGAAACAGAGGATTTATCTAAATGTGTAACGTTCTATTTATGTGAAATGGCTACCCGTTCTAGTTTATTAAATAGTAAGCAGTGTTCAAAATTCGGCTATTGGAATGTGAGGACTATGTTTCAAGCGGGAAAAACCACTGAGGTGTGTAAAAAAATGAAAAAATTATAACCTGGACATCTTGGGTGTCAGTGAGTGCAGAAGGCTGGATTCAGGTAAAAATGATATATCTAGCGAAAATGTGTTTATTATTCATTCCGGGAGAGCTGATAATATTCATAAAGAAGGAGTTGGAATCATCATGACACATAAAGCTGCATCATCGCTTATTAGCTGGGAGCTAATCAATGAAAGAATTATAACAGCCCGACTACAAATTAAACACTTTAAACTTACAATTATACAATGTTACGCTCCAACGAACGACAGCACAGATAACCAGAAGGACAGATTTTACGCTTCTCTGCTAGACGTTCTAAACAAAACTAACAACCCGTATCAAATATTATAAGGAAACGAAGATGGAAATATTTAGGTCATGTTCTTAGATCAGATGAAAAGAGACTAAATCGACAAGTCCTTATGTGGTCACCAGTTGGGAAAAGAAAACGTGGAAGACCAAAGACCACTCTTCGAAGAACCATCCAACAAGAAAGCAAACTATTGGGATGTAAAACCATACAAGATCTCCAACTGCTAGCAAAGAACCGTATTACATGGAGATCTAAAACCTCTGCCCTATGTGCCGCCTTTGGCACGAAAGGAACAAACTAACTAACTAACTAAATGATATTTAACTCAAATGTCAAAGCTGTCCTTCTATATGGAGCGGAGACATGGAGAACAACTAAGGGAACACCAAAAAGTTGCAGACATTCATAAATAGATGCCTCAGAGGATACTCCATCTGCGATGGTATGACAGGACCCCAAACAGGGAACTCTGCGATAGAACAGGACAACGACAGGTGGAACAAGAGATAAGAAGCAGAAGGTGGTGATGGATAGGACATACACTGAGGAAACCCCTAACAGCATCACAAGACAGGCTCTCCAATGGAATTCCCAGGGCAATAGAGGTAGGGGAAGACCCAGGAACACCTGACGACGGGAGTTGGAGACAGAATGCAAGAAAATGGGGAGAGAGTGGAGAGATCTGGAAAAGATGGCCTTGGATAGGCGGGCTTGGAAGGTCTTGGTTGCGGACCTATGCTTCCCTAGGGGTGAAGGGTAAAGAAGAAGAAGTACCATTAACATGGATGTTTCATTTATTATTTTTTCTTCCCATATCATTAATTTGATTTTATTATTATTGATTTTCATGTCATGATTTATACAATTTTGGTTCAAGGTGTCTTCTTCTTCTTCTTTGCGTTCATTCTTCACGACCAATTTTAATCACTCTTTGTGATATGTTTGGTCTTTGCCAAGAACGTGTATACGTTGCACATTGGTTTGGTAGGCCCTAAACGCATAGACCTTTACACGTTTAGGACATGTGCATCCGACTTCAGCCATACCTCCTTAGTCGCCTCCTACGACATGCATGGCAGGTAACAGTGGTTCCATTCTTTACACCCCAAATTTGGGCCCCGGTAACCACTCGGGCGATTCAAGGTGTCAAAAATGATGTTGTAGGTCTTGTTCTTCTTGGTATATCAGGCATTGATCATCTGCAAAAAGCAGTTCATTTATTTCATCATTATCTGAATTTAACTCTTGAGTTATTTTATCCATATATGCAATAAAGAGTAGTGGTGAGAGAACACAACCTTGTCTAACACCTGATGTAATGGAGAACCAGTCTGTCATTCCTTCTGTTGTTCTTACTGTACTCTGGCTATCTTGATATAAGGCCATGATATTACCTAATAGTTGTCCCTGGATGCCATATTCTTCAAGGATCTTCCATAATTTGCCTCTATAACTTCCATAACTCTATCAAATGCCTTTTCTTGGTCTATAAATATAAGTTTTTACTTTGTATTCAATTGTTTGTTTGCAGATCTGTCTTAATGTGCGTCTGTGCAGCTCTTACCCCTTCCTGAATCCAAACTGGCTATTGCTTAACTGGGGCTCTAATATCTGTCTTGCTCTTCACTCCTATATTTTTGCAAACATCTTTCCTGTATGGCTCAAAGAGAGATACCCTGTATGTTTCACACTCCCTTTTGTCTCCTTTGTTCTTCCATATTGGGACTATAATTGCTCTCTGCCAGTCCTCTGGAGCTTCTTGTGCCTCCCAAGCTATGTTACAAATTCTGGTCAGCCATGTTATTGCTGTTGTTTTACATGCAAGTAACATTTCTGTTGTAATAACATCTATCCCTGCTGCCTTTTTTCTTTTGCTTTGTTTTAGTGCCATTTCAACTTCAGATTCTAAAATGTTCAATTGTTGGTATTTTCCATGTTTCATTTGAAATGTTTTTGTACCTTGTGTTTTGCAGTTTAACAGTTCCGTGAAATATTCTTTCCAGAGGCAGTGAAAGACGCTGTTTATGGGGAACCCCAAAACCAAGAGCCTATTCTAGAAATCTCATCTTATCCTGACACTATGAGGCAAAACAGTATTCAAGAAAATAAAAACAAGATCACTGTAAATTCTGTTTTTGTTCATGTTGCCACATACCTCATTTCCCATTGCAGTGTGTCTATCTTTATTATTGTTTCCTATTTTGATATTTAAGTCTCCCATGTTACAAGGACTTTGTTAACTTTATTCCCCACTGCCTGTAATCTTCTGAAGATGTGTTTGTCTTCATCTTCAGTTTCGTTTTCTGGGCATAAAACACTGAATGACAGTTTTGCTTGTTTCCCATTTCATTTTTGCTGTCACACTCCTTGCTTTTATTTAGTGATATTTTAGAAAATGCTTGCCAGGTCCCTTCTTCAAAATGAAGCACAACTCTAATGGAGTGTTGATGTCTTTTAGTTTACATGATAGTTTCCCATGTGTCAGTTGTCATTTGTCCAAATCCTGTCTGTATGGAATCAATGATGCTCAATACATGGAATTTGTAATCCTGAATAACCTGGGTAGTCTTAGTTGTTTTTAAACATGATACTCAAATACAACAACTCTATCCTTACTTTGGTTTCCACATCCAATAGACTCGACCTCTCAGAATGAGTGTCCTTTCTACTTTTCTACTTTGATTCAAAATGTTCATTCTGACAGTGGAACTCTGTCTCAAGGGAGCTGAACATTGAAAGACATTTTTTCCTTTGAAATTTCTGTAACAAAATGTGCTTCCAATGTAGAGTTGTTAGCACTGCATCAAACTCTAACCTGAAAGACTAGTTGCCATATAGAGTTGTTAGCACTGCATCAAACTCTAACCTGAAAGATTGGTTGCCATTTTTGGTCTGTTCCCTCTCCAGTAAACTGTCCAGCATGGATGACCCTGCCAGGAACAATATTCCGCTGACATAGCTAACTGGTTCACTGAGCTGAGGTACTTATGCCCTGCCCCCGCCCCCACTGCCTCTGCCTGCCCTCCCATACTGCTATATGATAATGGCTCTGGGGATATGTAGAGAATATAATAACCACAAATGGAGATAATGTGATTACCACTCATGTTGTTGAATACAATGACCTGAAAAATAATTTATGCATGTTATCAATTTAAAAACAAATGTAGATGGATGCAGTATGTAACAAATGTAGATGCATGCAGCATGTAACAAATGTAGATGCATGTAGTATGTAACAAAATGTAGATGCATGCAGTATGTAACAAAATGTAGATGCATGCAGTGTGTAACAAATGTAGATGCATGGAGTATGTAGATAATACCTGAACTGTTGATCATACTTTTCTTGCACAAATGCAAGTCTTTCGGACTCTCTCTTGTCTTTAAGAAACTTTGCCCTCTCTCTCATCTTTGCCTGCCGTTCTAATAATGTCTCTTTCTGTTCTTCCATTTCTTTAGCAAGACAAACTTCCTCATTGACCAGCAGGTTCTGCAACCTAAATCAAGTAGCAACAAAATAATAATTCACTATCAAACAATATTTGATAATACAACTAAAAGTGTTGTTGCTATTTGATAATACAACTAATAGTTTTGTTGCTATTTGATAATACAACTAATAGTCTTGTTGCTATTTGATAATACAACTAAAAGTGTTGTTGCTATTTGATAATACAACTAATAGTCTTGTTGCTATTTGATAATGCAACTAATAGTCTTGTTGCTATTTGATAAACAATAAGGCAGCGGTGATGACAACATTACTGCAGAAATGCTCAAAGCGGCTGATGATACTACTATTAGCCAGGTGCAAGAACTATTTAATAAAGTATGGGAAGAAGAAACTGTCCCAGATCAATGGAAGAAGGGAATAATTGTTAAGATCCCCCAAAAAGGTGATCTCAAAGATTGCAACAACTGGAGAGGGATCACCCTATTATCAGTAATGACCAAGACTTTCTGAAAAATCATTCTTAATAGAATCAAAGGAGCAGTGGACACAACCCCGAGAGAAGAACAAGCTGGTTTTAGACCTGGGAGAAGCTGCTTAGACCAAATAATTACCCTACGACTAATTTTGGAGGAACATATTGAGAAGCAACAACCACTCATACTAAATTTCATTGATTTTAAAAAAGCCTTTGATAGTCTACACAGAATCTCTCTGTGGAATATTCTGAGATGCTATGGAATACCAGACAAAATAATAAACATTATAAAGAGCCTCTATGATGGTTCACAGTGTGCAGTTCGCACTGATGGTGGACACAGCGACTGGTTTATGGTTGAAACCGGAGTAAAGCAAGGCTGTATTCTATCTCCGCTATTGTTTGGAGTGGCCATTGATTGGGTGATGCGAAAATGTTGCAGGGGTGAAACTGGCATAAATTGGGTAGAAAATAGTCAACTAGAAGATTTGGATTTTGCAGATGATATTGCCTTGTTAAGTAGAAACAACCAAGATATGCAAAGAAAAACAGAAAACTTGTCATCTATAGCATCAAAAGTTGGACTGCAGATAAGCTATGAAAAACAAATATAATGAAGACACCTATGGCAAGTAATGCAGATATCACCCTGGAATCTAAAATGATAAAAATAACAGAGCAGTTTACCTATTTGGGTAGCAATTTTGATTGCACAGGAAATGTTAAAAAGAAATTATGATACGAATTGGCAAAGCAACATCAGCTTTTAAAAGTCTAAATAAAATATGGAACTGCAAGTTATATAGTATTAAAACTAAATTACGAATTTTCAATTCAAATGTTGTATCAATCCTAACATATGCCAGCGAGAGTTGGAAAATGACTAAAGATATAGAAAGCAAGTTGAATGCATTTGAAAATAGATGTCTGCGAAAAATAATGAATATAAAATGGAACGAATTCAGGAGAAGTGATGAAATCAGAGACATGTCTGGTCAACCACTAGTGACAACTGTTATAAGAAAGAGAAGATGGAGATATGTTGGGCACACCTTGAGGAGGTTCAAAGAATATCAAAGCAGGCATTGAAGTGGGATGCAAAGGGTTCAAGAAAGAGAGGTCGACCTAAGGAGACCCTGAAGCGAACTTTGCTGAGAGAGGCAGGAAATATCGGTCTCAGTTCCATGGAGGAGATTGAGCGAGTTGCCGGATAGAGCGGTATGGAGAAATTACTTGCAGGCCCTATGTAACGATTAACGATCGAGAGGAATTATTATTATTTTATATTTGATAATACAACTAAAAGTGCTGTTGCTATTGATAAAACAGCCTCTTAACCACATGCATTGCATTGCTAAGATTAGATCAAACAAATAAATGTATAATACAGTGTGTACACTTACATAAATGTGTAATACAGTGTACACTTACATAAATGTGTAATACAGTGTACACTTACATAAATGTATAATACAGTGTGTACACTTACATAAATGTGTAATACAGTGCACACTTACATAAATGTGTAATACAGTGCACACTTACATAAATTTGTAATACAGTGTGTACACTTACATAAATGTGTAATACAGTGTGTACACTTACATAAATGTGTAATACAGTGTGTACACTTACATAAATGTGTAATACAGTGTGTACACTTACATAAATGTGTAATACAGTGTACACTTACATAAATGTATAATACAGTGTGTACACTTACATAAATGTGTAATACAGTGTGTACACTTACATAAATGTGTAATACAGTGTGTACACTTACATAAATGTGTAATACAGTGTACACTTACATAAATGTGTAATACAGTGTACACTTACATAAATGTATAATACAGTGTGCACACTTACATAAATGTATAATACAGAGTGTACACTTACATAAATGTGTAATACAGTGTGTACACTTACATAAATGTATAATACAGTGTGTACACTTACATAAATGTATAATACAGTGTGTACACTTACATAAATGTGTAATACAGTGTGTACACTTACATAAATGTGTAATACAGTGTGTACTTACTACCTCAGAATGAATAATAAATAATACTAGTGTTTCTGCTATAAAATATTTCCAAAATTGTTTCATCTTCTTCTTTTTTCTTTGTCATGGACCCACAAAATAGTAAATAGCTGGTAAAGAAACAACACAATCTCTCCCTCTCAGCCACAAATCAACAAAGTTGGTGTCATCTTTTGCAGAAACACACAATCTCTCCATCTCAGCCACAAATCAACAAAGTTGGTGTCATCTTGTGCAGAAACACACAATCTCTCCCCCTCAGCCACAAATCAACAAAGTTGGTGTCATCTTTTGCAGAAACACACAATCTCTCCCTCTCAGCCACAAATCAATAAAGTTGGTGTCATCTTGTGCAGAAACAGCACAATCTCTCCCTCTCAGCCACAAATCAACAAAGTTGGTGTCATCTTGTGCACAAACACACAATCTCTCCCTCTCAGCCACAAATCAACAACGTTGGTGTCATCTTGTGCAGAAACAGCACAATCTCTCCCTCTCAGCCACAAATCAACAAAGTTGGTGTCATCTTGTGCAGAAACACACAACCTCTCCCTCTCAGCCCCACATCAACAAAGTTGGTGTCATCTTGTGCAGAAACAGCACAATCTCTCCCTCTCAGCCACAAATCAATAAAGTTGGTGTCATCTTGTGCAGAAACACACAATCTCTCCCTCTCAGCCACAAATCAATAAAGTTGGTGTCATCTTTTGCAGAAACACACAATCTCTCCCTCTCAGCCCCACATCAACAAAGTTGGTGTCATCTTGTGCAGAAACACACAATCTCTCCCTCTCAGCCACAAATCAACAAAGTTGGTATTATCGTCTAGAGCAGCGTTTCCCAAAGTGGGCAGTACCGCCCCCAGTCCCAGTGGGTGCTGAAGCGTTCGGGGAGGTAGTGGGTTCCGTAGAATTTGGGGCAATTCGAGTTGGTGGCTCCTCATAGAAGAAATTAATAATAAATAATTTTAAAAAACTATTTTCGTGATTTTGTGACTGAATAATATTTAAAATTTGATTTCTGCATTTTAATTCATCTTATGCCTGTCTTACACGATCCATTTTTCATCAATTTTTTATTTCATGCATATAATCATTTGAAAATTGATCATGTATGACAGAAATATATATCAATTTTCTATGTTAAAGAGAAAATAGAGCATATATATAAATATGTGGGAGGGAGCGTTGGCAAACTGTTATAATGTGGAGGGGGCGTTACAAAGTTTATGTTGTGCAAAGTGGACGGTGGGCCAAAAAGTTTGGGAATCTATGGTCTAGAGAAACAAAATCTGTCCAATTTGACTTCAGATTGACAAAGCTGGCAGTGGTTGGTATTATCTTCTAGAGAAATAAAATCTAAGCCATGAAATAAAATCTTCTTCCAGCACTCTATATCAACCACCTGCTTAACCACTCTGATTGTGATTTGTATGGGATATGTTTGTTTGTATTTGAACGTTGTGCCAGTTATGCACGTACAAGTAGGTCAGCACATTCGATTTCTGCTACAATTTTTATTTACTAGGGTAGCTTCCCAAGGCCCCTACCTCAGTCGCCTCTTATGACATGCCTTGTAGGTCGAGTATTTCTATTCTTTGCTCCCATTGTGGGCCCCGGCAAAACACAGACACAAGCCACGATTAAACAAAGTTGGTATTATCTTGTAAGGAAACAAGAAATTGTCTCCACGTTGACCACAGATCAAAGTGGACAAGCAATAGACTAGGATGAAGAAATTGTCTCCACCTTGACCACAGATCAAAGTGGACAAGCAATAGACTAGGATGAAGAAATTGTCTGCATCTTGACCACAGATCAAAGTGGACAAGCAATAGACTAGGATGAAGAAATTGTCTGCACCTTGACCACAGATCAAAGTGGACAAGCAATAGACTAGGATGAAAAAATTGTCTCCACCTTGACCACAGATCAAAGTGGACAAGCAATAGACTAGGATGAAGAAATTGTCTGCATCTTGACCACAGATCAAAGTGGACAAGCAATAGACTAGGATGAAGAAATTGTCTGCACCTTGACCACAGATCAAAGTGGACAAGCAATAGACTAGGATGAAAAAATTGTCTCCACCTTGACCACAGATCAAAGTGGACAAGCAATAGACTAGGATGAAGAAATTGTCTCCACCTTGACCACAGATCAAAAGTGGACAAGCAATAGACTAGGATGAAGAAATTTTCTCCATCTTGACCACAGATCAAAGTGGACAAGCAATAGACTAGGATGATTTTCTAAATGCCTTAATGGAGGTAGGATGTGTAAATGATTCAAGATATCAGGGTGAATCAGCAACCCTAACCAGACTGCAAGATTATCCCATAAAATCAGGTGTAATCAGACAAGATAAAACTGGTGTAATCAGACAAGATAGAACTGGTGTAATCAGTTAGCAATTTGTTAGCAATGAACATTTTCTGTATATTTAAACATTTTATTTTGGCAGAAACTTAACAGAAAGAATTTTTCAATTTCCAACTGCCAAGAATTCTGTTATGTACTCAACTTGAACACCGGATCTGTATTGCCATCCATCTTTGCCTCAGTATATCATATTCGGGGCAATCTTGAAGTATGTGCTCTGCAGTCTGATGTGCCTGTCCACATGTACACATGGCTGAATTGCCACTCTTGAATTTTATATACATGTGGCTGCGGAGTCGATTGTGTCCTGTTCTAAAGCCCAGAATGGCAACTTGTTCTAGCCTGCTCATATTATAGTATGCGTCTTGTGTTGGTATTGGTGGCTTTCTGATTGATTTAATCCTTTTCTTTTAGTGGTAGGTAACTGGCACATCCGGTTGCTCTCCTGCAGCACCTTCCTTGGCCGGTGGGTCTGCTGTTTCATTTCCTGGTTTCTACAGTGAGATGGTATCCACTGCTAAACGACCTTGGGCTGCTTGCAGTTTAGACAATAGGGTCTGTAGACCTGGAAATTTTCTGGACTGAGTGCTTGGAGTGCTGATTTTCCATCTGTCAAAAATACAACAGGTTGGGGATAAGTCTGTTACTCAACAGTTTCTCAGTTGCCACCTTGATTGCCTGAATTTCTGCATCTACTAGTAACAACTGTTATAAGAAGGAGAAGATGAAGATATGTTGGACACACCTTGAGAACAAATGATCAAAGAATATCAAAGCAAGCATTGAAGTGGGATGCAGAAGGTTCATGAAAGAGAGGATGACCTAAGGAGACCCTGAAACGAACTTTGCTGAGAGAGGCAAGAAATATTGATCTCAGTTCCATGGAAGAGATTGAGCGAGTTGCCCAGGATAGAGTGGTATGGAGAAATTGCTTGCAGTCCCTATGTAATGTATAGCCGAGAGAGGAATTATTATTATAGTTGAGCATTGATTGATTGATAGAACCACCGCCACTGAACTTCAGCAAATAACAATGTGTCTTTTAATCTCTTTCTTACATAGGAAGATCACAACTGCAGTGCAAAAACTGTGTAGCACTGATGAAAATCCTCAATGTAATTTTTGAGTATGATGTAAGGCTACATGAATTTTGTTTTAACACATTCCATATTAACTACCACAGGGTGTGCCAAGCTTAACTATTAAAACAACTCAACTGCTGTAGGCTGCACTAAGAATTGTTTTATGTCAATTAGTGCTATTAAAACAACTCAACTGCTGTAGGCTGCACTAAGAATTGTTTTATGTCAATTAGTGCTATTAAAACAACTTAACTGCTGTAGGCTGCACTAAGAATTGTTTTATCTAAATTAGTGCTAAGTTTACATCAATGCATTCTGATCACATTTTCGGCTTAAAATTTACAGCACAGCTATCTATTTGAACAACATGGCTTGATCATGAGTTTAGTAAAAACAAAATGTGCTAATTTGGTGAAATTTATATCCATGGAATGAAAATGTGTTAATTTGGTGAAATTTATATCCATGGAATGAAAATGTGAAAAAAGTATTCTGCCACAACAGTTTTTAATTCAGTAGTGAATGTGTTAGTTCATATTTCTATTCAGTAGTGAATGTGTCAATTCATATTTCTATTCAGTAGTGAGTGTGTCAATTCATATTTCTATTCAGTAGTGAGTGTGTCAATTCATATTTCTATTCAGAAATGAGTGTGTCAATTCATATTTCTATTCAGTAGTGAGTGTGTCAATTCATATTTCTATTCAGTAGTGAGTGTGTCAATTCATATTTCTATTCAGTAGTGAGTGTGTCAATTCATATTTCTATTCAGTAGTGAGTGTGTCAATTCATATTTCTATTCAGTAGTGAGTGTGTCAATTCATATTTCTATTCAGTAGTGAGTGTGTCAATTCATATTTCTATTCAGTAGTGAGTGTGTCAATTCATATTTCTATTCAGTAGTGAGTGTGTCAATTCATATTAATGATTTTTGCTTAAAGTGTCTTCCTAGCATACTTTGATCAATGTTCCATTACCAAGTGTGTTCTTTTATATGTTCAACTTTAGCACAAGACCTTATATTTTATAGTACATATCGAAAATAATTTGAAACTTAATCTGACCTATATTGAGATCATGAATCTCTGGACGATAACCTGATCACTACAAACTGGACACAAACCAATAACGTTTGGAGTGTGACAGGAGCACTGTACATCAATGCCACTCAGATCCCATAGTTGTGCATATGGTGCTGTATTGTTGGAGTGTGACAGGAGCACTGTACATCAATGCCACTCAGATCCCATAGTTGTGCATATGGTGCTGTATTGTTGGAGTGTGACAGGAGCACTGTACATCAATGCCACTCAGATCCCATAGTTGTGCATATGGTGCTGTATTGTTGGAGTGTGACAGGAGCACTGTACATCAATGCCACTCAGATCCCATAGTTGTGCATATGGTGCTGTATTGTTGGAGTGTGACAGGAGCACTGTACATCAATGCCACTCAGATCCCATAGTTGTGCATATGGTGCTGTATTGTTGGAGTGTGACAGGAGCACTGTACATCAATGCCACTCAGATCCCATAGTTGTGCATATGGTGCTGTATTGTTGGAGTGTGACAGGAGCACTGTACATCAATGCCACTCAGATCCCATAGTTGTGCATATGGTGCTGTATTGTTGGAGTGTGACAGGAGCACTGTACATCAATGCCACTCAGATCCCATAGTTGTGCATATGGTGCTGTATTGTTGGAGTGTGACAGGAGCACTGTACATCAATGCCACTCAGATCCCATAGTTGTGCATATGGTACTGTATTGTTGGACCGGTATTTCTTTCAGAAAACAGATAGACCATATACTTATCATTGACAAGCGCCCGCGTGCCCAGCGTGTTCGTAGCACGTTGGACTACGGGTGACAAGTCCTCTGTGAGTGCGGATTCAACTCCGAGGACTGGCAGAAAATCTACAGGTTCCCCAGATTTACGGTGTTCGTGGCACCAAACCGAAGGGTTACGATGTCCATGACACTGAGCCAAAGAGCTGAAAAGCTCAAGTGCTTCTGGATCGAAAAAAAATAAAAAATTATTGACAAGTCTGTCTCAAGATGAAGGATTGACTTCATTGCATTGGGGTTTATCACATATGGCTCGGCCCCTATCACATATGGCTCGGCCCCTATCGGCAGAAATGGCACGCTACCTGTTGAGAGTATTGCACAAATCATTAACCCCATAGCTCCTGCTACAATTATAAGGATCTCTGGGAAGAAACGCACCCATGAACAGAACCGTGTGGTCCAGATTCAAACTCATGACCTTCAGAACACTAGGCAAAGGCTTAACCGCTTATTCACAGAGATCATTGGCAGGTAAAGACATTCAATACGAGATTTTTAAAAAAAAGATAACATCTACTTATAAACCTCTCATTGCAATTATTATTTGCAACATTTTGGCATGATATCTTTATCCAAGATTACAGCATAGAGAACGAACAGAAAGGTATTTTTAAAATTTAACTCTTTCGATCTGTATTATTTTTACGTCTGGACGCATTTATTTTGCAATTCCAATTTAACATTTAATGTCAAGTAGTTTAAACCTTTATAACTCTTGTACTGTTTCTCTAAAGTATGAGATATTCTATATTAAATTGTTACTAATTGGATTATGAATACATTAATGTAAACATATTTTACATCAGGTGATGTACGTTTGGGAAAATTAAATTATTGTAGCATGACTATTTTTAAAAAACAAAAAATCATACAAAATATTTATACTCACGGGTTTGTATTACATCTTAAAATTCATAGATGCTTCCAGAAGTAGCAGTTAAATGAAGATAATCCATGTGTGAACATATTCTCTAAGTTTCATCTAATTAGGTGCACTAGTTTTTATAAAATTCAATTTTTAGTGCGGACATGTCAACAAATGGTATGTTCAACATCCATTCTTTAGAAGCAATTATAACATTAGACTTAGAATTACAACTATCAATACTGCATTCCATAAACAATGAAATATCGTTATTACCATCAAGTAAATATTCTTCATTAATATCACAAGTTAAATTTGATCTAATAATACTCAAGATTGCACTGTATAACCTCATTTTAGCCTTTATTTTTTATGAACAAAATATGACTCGACTTTAAGTCAATAACACATGCTTTCCCGCTTTCAAATCTTTGTTAAAGGAGGTAGAAATGTACCTACATATAAGTACGTTATGTTTCTGAAGATTTTTTTAACTTCAGGGAGTTGTGAAGATACATTCGATTCCATCAACAGACATCCAAAAGCCGATATATCGGTTTTGCCACATCATGAACATTACTCTGAACCGATATATCAGTTCTGCAGTCCCGTTGGGTTAATTTTGTATATTACTATGGTTATACTCCAATGAATGACAAAGAAAACAAGGCATTGAAGGAGTTCTACCAGCATTTGCCAATGAAAACTGAAACAACCCTACGACATGATTTAATCATAATAATAGAAGACTTAACATTAAAGTGGAGTCAGATATCATACACAAAGAAAATTTTCAAGATTGGAGCCATTGCAAAGGTCTTGCATGTCAGCTTCTTGCAGCCTATCAATGTCTTCATACCTAATTTCATTAGAGCCAGGTATAAACTTTTTGGAGCTCTAAATTTTTCTTCATCTCATCAACAGTGATCAGCAGATCATCATCATCTATGTCTGTTCCAGTACACAGTTCAGAGAACATGTTTATTGTGGCTACCAGCTTGACTAGGTCATTTGACTAAGTCTTTAGGAGAGTAAGAACTATGCATTTATACCTACTTGGGACCTGCTTTTGCATTTTGGGGTTGGATGAGAGTACACAATTCAAAAAACAATTCCTAACTGACTGGTATTATTGCACATTGTGAATTGGCAGGAGATGGAAACAAACAAAAATGTGGTGTACAAAACTTACTGATGTCATGGCACACCAAGTTTAAACTTACAATTCTGTTAGAAATTGGTTTTACTGCATTAATTTTTTGTACAGTGTCAAATTGTTTTTAGAGTGTCAGTTGTTTCAGTTCTGGTTAACTGAGAACCTACTGTATTCAGCAGAACAATTATACAAAGGATTATTTTAAAAGCAGGAGAGCTCTAAAAACTTAGAAATTATATTAAAAAATAATAGGTGCTGTGCAAACATAGCTATGCCCTCAGATATCACAGAGAAATGTTCAGAATGGCAGAAACAACTGTAGATAAACACTCAATTTGAGGAGGCTCTATGCAGCATACACTTGGACAGCTTGTTGATAATACTGAGTGTCTACGGAATCTTTAGTTGCATTGTTTCAATTATCAAAATTCACCATTTAAATGTATGGTTGGACAGAGAAACTTCCTTTTTCTTCTTCTTCTGTCCGTTTCTTTCATACTCAGAAGTTCAAACTGAGAAATGTATTGCATCTATGAGTCGTTTAGGTGGCAACAATCATTTCATGTAAGAGATAACAGAGCATAGTCATTAACTGTATGATGCATTTATGTCTCATTTTCATTGCTGGATATCCACACCTGTTAGAGCTGACATGTTTGATCTTTAGTAGGAGAAGTTATGGAGTGATCCTATCCATGTTCTTGCACACCCTAACAATGTCCTACAATGTGTTTGTTTTCAAGGCATGTCCCCACATGTCAACCTAGTATTAGCCTCAAATTATTAGAGGACTTCCTCTGCCAGAGGTTTCTGTAGAGTTAACTTGCCCTAAACTGTCTCTGTTGTATATCTGAAGCTATAAATGCTATGATACTTTCATAAAATAATGTTTGCTACTAAACCATATACATACACAAAAAACACACAAGAATAATTTACTTCTCTTTTCTGCATTCCAGATTGCAAATATTAGCATCAGTGAGTCTTTTCACTTGATTTTGGACATTTTTAATAATAATGCGTTTTTCTCCATGTGTCTCAAAATCAGTTCGAATGTCTCGTTTTTTGTTCCTTTACTTGCACTTCTAATTCTCTAAGTTATCATCAGCCATTCGATTTTTCTGGGTTAGCCAATCAGCTGGTTGCTTTAAAGGATTTCTTGCTCTCTGGTGAGAAATAAAAATGTGATTTATTTACTAGTTATGTACTTTTTTATTTTCTTTCTCTCTAATCCTGTTTTGCATCACAGCGTCAGGAGAAGAAGAGATTTCTAGAACAGGCTTTTGTGTGCGCTTCCTAAATAGTGTCTTTCATCGCCTCTGTTATCTATAAGGTTCATCTTTTGCGTGCGCCTTTTGCTTTGTACCCATTGTATTGTAGCAACATTGCTCTGTGGGGTGCACTGTCTGTTGGTAATCTGTTTATGTGGCTGAACCACTTAATTTGTTGTTTCTTGATGAAGTTTAGTACTGATGTTGTGCCCACTTTTTTCCAGATGTCTTCATTTCTCAACCGGTCTCTTTTTGTTACCACCAGCATTCTGCGTAGACACTTTATCTCTGTCGTGACTAGTTTGCTTCTATCATTTGATGTCAGCGTCCAAAATGTATGTACTGAAAGTTTTTATGATGAATACTGGCACAGATGTTAATAAATGTCAAGTTTAAGTTCTAAAGTACTGATCAAAAGAACTATGGACACAGCTGCATATAATCATCATTTATATAAAATTCTACTTGGAAAATCTGCCTGTTAGGTACATTATTTACAAACAGTATGATTTTTTCTGTAATATACACACCAGGTGTGTATATTAAAATGCAAACATGTCTCCATGAACACAAAAAGAGCATTGTTCAACACAATATTCCTCCCTACATTATGCTATCAGTGCCAAACCTGGACACTGACATTAAATGACAGAAGAAAACTAATCATGAAATTAGAACGCTGGGAGTAATAAGAAGAGACTGGTTACGAAATGAAGACAGGAAAACAGTGGGTACAACATCAGTACTGAACTTTATCAAGAAGCAACAAATTAAATGGTTCTGCCACATAAGCTGATTACCAACATGCAGAGCACCACAAAGAACAATGTTACTCCGATAAAGTGGATACAAAGCAAAAGGCCGGCCACGCAAAAGGTGGACCTCAGAGATAAAAGAAGTAACGAAAGACGCTATTTATGAAGCACACACAAAAGCCCGGGCTATAAATCTCTTCTTACCCTGAAGCTGTGAGGCAAATCAGGATTGGAGAACAGGAATGTGCATATGTACAATGTACAATGTGCATAGAAAGGCTCACTCCAGGTGTCTCCTTTTTCGACCTGATGCTGAAAGCAAAACAGGATAGAGAATAGATAGATAAATAGACACACCAGGAAAAAAGTTTGCATGCAGCATTAAATAGAAACATTAATGTTGAATTCGGAATCTAATAGTACTCTAAATTAACTTATGATATCACAACTACAACATGGAGAATAGCAGTTACAGTAATAGTATAACTTACTATAGCTACAGAGTTAGGTTGAATTCCTCTGTACTCCCTGGTACGTGGTACGTACAAAGATGACATGGTTTTTTAAGCTTGCTTATAGACTGGAAGAAAGTTAAGTTTTAACGTGCTATTGTCAAAGTTTTCTCAGTTATCTCAGTGCCTTTACAAGTGTAATTTAATATTTCTGAATACACATCTGCAGTGCTTCAAAACGTGTGTCTGATATTGCTCTTCGAAATGTTGATATTTGACAACGTGTAACTAAGGAAGTAGTTAAACATCTATTTCAAAGAGAATTCACGAGACTAGAATTATCATGAAATTAGCAATTCCTTATTGGTAGAGATGTGCATATATGTTACTGTTAGGTATTAGCTATTTCTGTTACTTTTGTTTCAAATACTCGCTACTCAGTAGCGAAACAAAAGCTTAGTATCAGTTATGTTATGCGATCGACGTCATTGCACATTGGGCTTTCCATTCGTGCTCTGTCCTCCGTTGCAGCAGCCATCCCAAAGTTCATTTGCTCACAGTACCCATGAGAAGTTGATTACTATATCTTCTCTCTTTACCACGAAGACGACACTGTCTGGCATGTTCAAATTTAACGCCTAATTCTCGAACTCGTTCCAGTGTCTGAGACCCGCCCATGTCACACAATTGAGAGCGTACCGCATTGATTATATCGGCTCTGTCCATGCTTCTGCCCACTTGAGTCGGGGCACTGTTTGCAAGAGAGTCAGCACGCTCGTTACCCCGCACTCCAGCATGTCCAGGCGTGTACAGCCAAGTCATTTTCTTGAGATGGGATCTCCGAATGATGTCCACCCATTCCACACGCATACTTCCAGATTCAATCATTTAAAGCATATTCGTCGATTCTAATATGATGATCGTATGGATAACCTGTTGCTCAGCCACCCATGATAGAGCCCTGGAGATAGCGGTGATATCCATAGTCATGCTCGATGTCGTTGTCTCAAAAGCCCCGCAGTCCTCATGAAGTGTGCGACCGTTTCGTTGTGCTGAGTAAGCCCACGATGATCTGGCGCCACGTTTGACAGAGCCATCGATGTAGATAATGATATCACCTGGATAGGAGTGCTGATCCATGAGTGCAAGAATTTCCGCACTGACGACGCCCGGGCCCATTCTCTACAGCGGTGTCCAAGTGTACTGACAACCCTGGCGTAAGCAGTCATATCCTCTGATATAGGCATCCATTCTTCACCATGCCTCAGCTCCTCTAGAGTACAGACCTGTTTAATAACATTCTCGGCCTCTCTTCAATCACCTGCCCTTGTTTTCATTTATGGATTTGTGGAGAGGATGATTTGTGTCCGCAGAAACTCTCAGATAAGCTTTTACCTGTGCGACGTTGTGTCTCATGGCCATCATTGGCAATTCAAGGACATAACGCATTGCCTCACAGGAAGTATCACGTGTGCAACCAAGTATAAGCCTCATCGCTTTATTTTGGATCCTGTCTAACTTATCCAGCGATGTTCTGCTTACTGTCAGAAGACCAAGACCATAATCCACCCCGCTCAGCACTAGTCCTTGATAAAGAAAAAGTAGCCGGCGTTGTTCATTATCCACCTCCGTCATGACTTTGAGAGCGGTTAGCCCTTTTCATGCCTTCAGGATTACGTTATCAACATGACTCTTAAATGAAAGACTTCTGTCAACTGTTATTCCAAGATATTTTAGTGTTTCACTTCTGTCAATGTCTTTGGTAGACATGCTGCCAACTGGGGTAGGTGTCTTTACTATGTGAGTGTTAAGAGAGAACCATGTCAGAGAGGCCTTTGCTGGGTTCACATTCGCATCGAATTCGTTGCACCAGTCACCAATCCTATTCAGCTCACACTGTAATGCAAATGCGATCTCATTTCTGTCCTTGCCCATGCGATACACCAGAATATCAACGGCGTAAGACATTATTCTGCCAATTACGACCCTTTGTGTGCTGGTTACTCCGACGGTGTATACATTGAACAGAACTGGCGAGTGGTGATCCCTGAGGAAGGCTCATTAGGACCTGTTGTGGTTGTGATATCAGTTACTTAATATTATGTTATTGGTTACTAAACTGACGTCATTACACTCCGGACAGACCCATAGATGCTCATTCTCCCCAACAGATATCGAAGAGTATGCATACTGAAGGTTCCTGTGGCTCGCTGATTGAAAATACTTCTCATTCTGCCCCTCAGTCAACCAGTTCTACTTGTACAACGGTTTACTCCAAACTGTTTAATTCGCTGGGTCGATTCAACATATATTTTAGTGTCTTCATCCAACAGGTAGCGCGAAGAGACCGGAGAACAACTACATTGTACTAGACATAGTGCGGACCCTTGTGGTAGGCCTGGAGAAATTGTTGTCGATAAAGAGTACCAATCGCCACACCTGAGTGCCACTTTTCTCTGGAACAGGACCTTGCAATCCATCTTATGAGCAATGTATAGAAATTGAGTAGCGTGAACATATGTTTGCTGTACGTGATTAGAACTTTGTTATAGGCATCCTAATATCAATGTACATGGAGACTGCAGTAAAACTATGTAAAATGGCGAAACACGTACTAACAGAGTACTGTAATTTTACAAAAACAATGACAATACGCAGCAACGTTTTCACCAAATGGTACCTTGCGACCTCATGGACTCAATGCTCTACATTCCTATGCTTCTTATTGCTTTCTCTTCTCATGCTTCATATTCTATATGTGTATATGTTAAATGTATATAAGTTATATATTTACTTGATTCTTTATTGTTTCTCTTCTTTTCCACTTCTAGTTTTTCTGTATTTATTTCGTTATTCGTTTTTAGTCCCATATTTTCATTCATTTTTAACCGTTGTAATATTTTTGTCAAAGTCTAAATGTAGTGTGCTGTGACATTCGTCACTTTTGTTGTATCTAGGGGCGGCTCGTCATTAATGGCCAGTGGGGCTTGGCCCACCAAAAATATTGAGCAACGTGTACGCATTTTTTAATACATTATTTGTTCATAATTACTACTTTCAACGGATACTGCTTAGCAGTGACGGCTCGTCATTAATGGTCAGTGGGGCCTAGCCCCACTAAAAATATTGAATAACGTGTACGCATTATTTTATACATTATTTGTTCATAATTATTACTTTAAACGGATACTGATTAGCTTGAATAAAAAAAAAACTACTCGGTAGAAAAATAGAGACAAGGTTTCAAAAAGCAAATGCAGAGTGACCTACCAGCTGGTACCATTACTACAACACCCAAAGATCAAGATGGAAGTGAAAAGACAGATGGTAAAAAGTATTATCCTACCAACACTTTGTTACCAGTGTCAAACTTGGTCACTTACAGCAACACACCACAGAAAGATCACCACGTGTGAAATGAAATGCTTGATGGAGGCTGTAGGGGTCACCAGGAAAGATAGACTATGAAATGAGGAGAGTGGGCATAATTTCATGCACCAAATACATCGAAAGACAACAAATGCAGTGGTTTGGGCATTTAATGAGAATGAAATACAACAAACCATCAATACCAGTATACAAAAAAAAAAGATCGGGTACTAGAGCTAAGGGAAGACCAAGAAAAGATTGATAGACAATATCAAGACCACACTACATAAACATGGACATAACACAACAAGGGCGACTCGTCTGGCCCTAGATCGCAAATTAAAGCTCCCATCCCTACGCTTGGACAGCCAACAAGAATGGACAGCCAACTCCATCTTCCACCTGAGAATAGGCAATAGATAGACTGATTAGCTTTGAAAGTTGATATATAACGCTAAAATATCACACACAGTCTGAAATCTGAAATTCAGCATCTTTTCTCTCTAATTAGTATACTACCCTGGTCAATAGAGTCAGTAAGAACCGGCCCCACCAAACCAAAAATAGTTAACGTGTACTAATTATTTTTGAAATTATTCGTTTGTAATTATTACTTTTAACTTGACACTGATTAGCTTTGAAAGTTGAATATATAACACTGGAATATAAATATTATATAATAATAAAATAACAATCCTAATAATATATAAAATATCCTTATTTAAAAATATTATATACAGTCTGAAATTCAACATCTTCACGCATTGTTCAGCGCAATATTTCTTGGGCCAGTTTAAAAGATACCTATCTAAGATGTAACATTGTGACATCTGACCTTTGACAGCGAACCTTCAATGATAATTGCCAAAACAATTATGTCATTTTCATTCATACAGAAGCTAAATTCTTACGCATTCAATCCAGTCACAGTTAAAAAAGAACTCTTGATTAAATAGTACTTTGTCTCTTCTTCTTCTTCTTTGCGTTCGTTCTTTACGACCAATTTTAATCACTCTTTGTGATATGTTTGATCTTTGCCAAGAACTTGTATACGTTGCACATTGGTTTGGTAGGCCCCTAAACGCATAGACTTCACACGTTTAGGACATGTGTATCCGATTTCATCCAAACCTCCTTAGTCGCCTCTTACGACATGCGTGGCAGGTAACAGTGGCTCTATTCTTTACATCCCAAATTTGAGTCCCGGTAACCACTTGGGCGGTACTTTGTCTAATTATGGATTGAATCCCGAATAATATTTAAAATAGTAGAAAATGGTATGAAATAATAGAAATAAGTAACTAACCATTATCAGAATAGTTTACAGTAATCGTCCGTTCCATATTAAATTCACATATGTCTTCTACAGTGCACACGTGTGACAAGCTGTGACCTACCTTTGAAACGGTGATGTAACAGGGTTCCACTGTTGCAAGGGGAGAAGAGTCGGAGGTAAACCAGAGCCAATTACTCAGGTTATAATTATGGGAAATCAGACCACAACTACACCACGTGACCTCGCATTCCAGTATTGTTGTATATAGACGATATTAGCAGCACCTATGGCAGACTACATAGAAATGTCTGGCACAGATGTGGTATTGGCCAAGCCACAAAATTGAAGGTATATCGAGCTGTCGTGCTCCCAGTCCTTCTTCACGCATGCGAAACTTGGACTGTATATCAGAGACACGCAAGAAAGCTAAACCACTTTCACACAGTCTGCCTTAGAAAAATAATGAACATCAAATGGCAGGATATGATTCCAGATACATAGGTACTAAAAGAGCTGCTCTCCCCAGCATCTACACAATCTTGATGCAGTCCCAGACAAGATGGGCAGGACATGTGGCTCGAATGCCAGATTGCAGAATACCCAAATGACTCTTTTATGGTGAGCTGCATAGCGGTAAACGCTCACAGTGGGGCCAGAAAAAGCGATTCAAAGATACACTCAAGAACTCGATGAAATCTTTGGCATAGATGTCAACAACTGGGAGAATGTTGCTCAAGACAGATCAGCCTGGCGCACACTTCTTCGACACGGTTCCTCGGCCTACGAGGCAGGTAGAACAGCACGGATGGAGCAAAAACGTCAAAACAGAAAGGCAGTAAAACTTCCCACAAGTGCAAGTATACCTTGCCCACACTGTACAAGAACATTTCAAACCTGTATCGGGCTCACTAGTCATCTACGCACACACAGACAAACATAGCGCAACTACATTCCCTTGGATGAAGATTTGTGTGGTCATCATCACCCGTGATGGACGAGCATCATATAGACGAATTCATTTTAAAATCAACACAAAATGCTAAATCAAAGTTATATTATGCAACAAGTTAAGTTTAACAATAAGAAATATCAATATTATGAATATTTTTCAGCAATAAATAACCATAGACTCACAGAACTGAGTAAAATTGAAAATAAGCGTGCAGTGTTCTATCAAATATTTATAATTTCCAGCTCCCTTATCTGATCTAGATCAGGGAATCCCGGTCAGTTGTCTGGCCTAGTTATCTAGAGTTGGCTGTGCCTAAGGAGACCCTGAAACGAATTTTGCTGAGAAAGGCAAGAAATATCGCTCTCATTTCCATGGGGGAGATTGAACGAGTTGCCCACGATAGAGCGATATGGAGAAATTGCTTGCAGCGCTATGTAACGTATAACGGTACGAGAGGAATTTTTTTTAAAATTTAAAACGAAGCACTTTTTTTTAATGTTCCGCCATTCTTGCATAGTTTTACTGCAGTCTTCCATTACATCGAAACCGGTAAAATCACTGATAGACGAGACAAAACCGGTAAAATCATTGAGTGACGAGACAACCGGTAAAATCATTGAGGGATGAGACAACCGGTAAAATCATTGAGAGACGAGACAACCGGTAAAATCATCGAGTGACGAGACAACCGGTAAAATCATTGAGTGACCAGACAACCGGTAAAATCATTGAGGGACGAGACAACCGGTAAAATCATTGAGAGACGAGACAACCGCTAAAATCATTGAGTGACCAGACAACCGGTAAAATCATTGAGGGACGAGACAACCGGTAAAATCATTGAGAGACGAGACAAAACCGGTAAAATCATTGAGAGACGAGACAACCGGTAAAATCATTGAGAGACGAGACAACCGGTAAAATCATTGAGAGACGAGACAAAACCGGTAAAATCATTGAGAGACGAGACAAAACCGGTAAAATCATTGAGAGACGAGACAACCGGTAAAATCATTGAGAGACGAAACAACCGGTAACTGAACACACACCCGAGAAACATAATTTTTTACTGGAAACTTTCCGCATCAAGTATTTTGTATGTTTGGAAGGCACAAGGTAGGAGGTGAAATAGCTGAATGGTTCGAGATTCAAAAGGGGTACGACAGGGATGTATTTTGTCACCATACTTATTCAACATATATGCGGAGAACATCATGAGGAATGTAAAAGACGATGCCAACTATGTGAATTACGACCCTCTCACTATAGGCGGCAAATGCATACCAGAGCTTAGATACGCAGACGATACAGTATTATTATCCACCAGCAAGAAGGTTTGGAAAACCAAATCATGACGACCAAGAAACATAGTGAAGACCAACATCTATATTTGAATACACACCCAAAAAAAATCATGTCAACTGACAAAGCAAAAGGCTCACCTAACATCCAAGTAAACAATGAAAAACTCCAATGTGTAGAGAGCTACGAATATCTGGGCTCAATAATTAACAATAACGAAGACTGCTCCAAAGAGATCTCAAGAAGATTGGCAATAGCAATCAAGAAGTTAAACACAATGAAGAACATGTGACAAAGCATCAGCAAAATACTAAAATTAATAATATTGAGAGCATGCATTTTTCCAGTGGCTACTTATGGTTGTGAATCATGGACCATTACACACAAAAAAAAACAAGAACGAAAATCCAGTCCTTCGAAACTAAATGCTACAGAAAGATCCTACGAATACCATGGACAGAAAAGAGAAAGAACACTGATGTCCTGAAAGAACTAAATGTTAAAGAGAATTGGCTGATAAACAACATACTATACAGAAAAATTACATACTTTGGTCACATCAAGCGTCACGATCGCCTGGAAAGAACAATACTAGAGGGCAGGGTCCCAGGACACAGAGGCAGACCAAGAAGAAGATGGCTACACGATATTAAAGAAACCATGAACATGACCATCGACGAAGTGGGTGAACTGGCAAGAGACAGAGTGAATTTCAGATGTGCTGCAAAGAGAGCAACGTCCTATAAAGGATACGCACCTTGATGATGGAAGGCACTATATATAGCGTGTGACAAAGTAACGACTACTTATTGTTATTTCCTATTCGATACTTTAAAATCCAAGCTACAATAAGTATTGGAGTAACGAATAATAGTTACTATTCGCTCATCGTTAGTATTTTTTTTATTTCGCAAAATTTACGAATGCGATTTAGCAAAGAAAATAAGTCATAAATATTTTGATGATACACACAAAAAAAGTATTCATTAATTAAAAAGTAAATTTATTGGAAGGGGGTGGGGTGTGTGTAATACTAACAATTTAAATATCGGCAAATTTCACTTTTGTTCTGATTTTAAATTATGTCTTAGGCGGCATTTTGAAATTATCCACTTCACTCCTAACTTAACCAGATTAATTAATAAATTTATTGCTAGTTCTAGTTGAGACATATGATAAAGCCAAGCTCACATATTTGAATATTTGCTCATGTTTTAGAATGGAGATGAACACGAACAGTATAGAAGACCTGACCCAACACTTTCTTAGAAAATTGTCAATACTAAAAAATGCAGTGATTCTGTCGAATGCTACAGCAGACCAAAGCTTTTTGGATGTTAAGTATTCTCTTGCTGAGTTACTTGATAGGGTGAAGCTTTTACTAAGAAGTATGCGCAGAGACGTAGACATTGCCAAGGAACAACTGCAAGGTTATGAGGTGAATTTTTATATATTTAATTAGTATGTATCTATATTATATAAACTTAAATGCAACGTCCTTTCCCATTGATTGTGTATATGTATGTGTAATGGTAATTTAAAGTGTAATCAGAGATATTCTAGACATGCTAATGCTATGATGGCTCCTCTTTCCTGCCTATCTTCCAGTTATCACTGCAGTCCAGTAATACTGTCCATGTAATTGATTTGTGTGTCTTTTAGTTTCTGTTGTGTTGTCGATTGAGAAGTCTGACGTCTGTCTTGTATTAATTTGCGATGAACATGGGGTAAAGATTAGATACAGGACAGACCGTAATCTATTCAATCTTCAGAGGTTAAAACCTCCACCAATATAAAAGAATCAACTATCTCAAACCTGTTGTTTGCTGATGACTGCGCCTCGCTACCAACTCTGAGGAAGAAATGAAGACTTACATGGACAAGTTCTCAGTGACCTGTGATATGTTTGACCTTACCATCAACACCAAGAAAACAGGTATGTTTCAGCCCGCCCCTAGAGAGCAGTACTACGATCCAGTCGTCAACATTAAACACCAGCATCTCCTGCCAGTGGACAACTTTGCCTATCTTGAGCCTTCTAACCAGATCGGCAAACATAGACGCTGAGGTCAACAATAGGATATCCAAAACCAGTGCTGCGTTCGGAAGGTTACGTGTCACTGTGGGGGAGTGGAAGGGGATAAGCGTAGCCACAAAGCTGAAAGTTTACAATCACAATGGCATAGTGCTAACCACGCTGCTGTACGCAAGTGAGACATGGACAGTGTATAGCGGACATGCAAGAAAACTAAACCACTTCCACACAAGCTGTCTACGCAGAATACTAAAAATAAACTGGCAGGACAAAATTCTAGATAGCGAAGTCCTCACAAGAACAAAGATCCGAAGCGTCAACACCCTGTTGAAGAAGGCCCAAGGGAGATGGGCCGGTCATGTTGCTCGGATGCCGGATAAACGCATCCCAAAAACAGTTGATGTATGGTGAACTTGAAGGGGCAGGCGTTCTGCTGGTGGATAGAAAAACCTTTTAAAGACATTCTTAAAGTGTCTCTGAAATGCTTTGCAATAGAAACCACGTCCTGGGAATCCCTGGTGCAAGATCGCCAAATGTGGTGCTTTAACAACACAAGAGGAGCTCACATAGCTGAGAATCATCATGCCGTTGAGGCACAGAGAAAATGAGCTGTGCTAAAAGACAGAACACACAACACCCACATGTCTAACCTTGGTCGTGTATGCCCCACCTGTGGTATGGGATTGTGTTCACTAATTTTTTTAGTGACATTGAATTAGGTTTTCTTGTTGAACCGTCCCAATAAACCCTGTGTTATTGTGTATCTGCATGTATGATGTACTATACTTTTCTAGTCTTTTTTTTTTACTGTCTCATTAAAACCTCACTTAAAATTCCATCATCATCAATTATCTTTCCAGCAGCCTAGGGATCTTGTATCAAGTCCTCCCACAACTGTCTCTTTTTTCTAAACTATAAGTTCTGTTACTGTTGTCACACCGTGCTATCATATTAAGTTGTCTAGAATCTTTTTCAATTGTTAAGTTCTCTTTCATTGTATCTTGCTGCTATCACAATGTATTCAATTGTTGAGTTCTCTTAATTTTACAAGCAAAATTTCTATCCTCTCATCGGCATCTCTCTCATCAGTGCAAGACACCTCAAGTAGAGAAAAAATGCCAAAACTTCATTCATTTAAACATGAAAGATATGATCAAAGAGTTGGAACGTGATGACCATGAAGACAAAGTTAAAGTGTTCTAAAACAATGTGCAAGCACTTTATGAAGGATGCTTGAAATACCTCAAGATGTGTGTCCAACCACTGGGTGTATTTTCATATTTCAAGTTGCTTGATTTTGATGTTCAGTATATATATATGGAACTGCAGTAAAACTATTTGATTGGCAAAACACGTAATTACAAAGTACTGTAGTTTTACAAATTACAAAAACAATGACAAAATACAGCAAAGTTTCGACCAGCAAGGCCTTTATCAAGCAAACGAACAAACAGGAGTGACAAATTAAAATGAAACACAAATGGACGACCAAATACAAACGTATCTAAGGAAAATCTGGAATAAAAACGAATAACGAAATAAATGTAACACAAAAACACACATAAAAACTAGAAATAGAAAGGAAAAGAAACAATGAAACATCTAGTAAATATATAACTTGAATACATGCAACATATACCCATATAGATTACAAAGCATGGGAAGAGAAAGTACTAAGAAGCATAAGAATGGAATATAACATGAATACATGCAACATATACCCATATAGATTACAAAGCATGGGAAGAGAAAGTACTAAGAAGCATAAGAATGGAATACGTTGAGCCCACGTGGTCGCAAGGTACCATACAAAGAAATCAACCGATTCTCCAGAGCAAATCGATTGCAATCATCCGAGGAACATGATCGGATGGCTGTGACTTGGACATCGTGAGCACCTAAATGGCCAGTATCATTGAAATGGGTGGCTACAGGGGTCAAAGAGCATTGGCGTATGTCGCGTAAGTGTTGGGCGAATCGGTCACTGAGCCTCTTGCCTGTCTCGCCGATATAAGCCTTGTTACACCGCTTACAGATAATGGCATAGATAAGATTACGGGACTCGCATGTGAACCCATCGTCAATAAGAAACGTGCCTAAAGGAAAAGATACAGTACGCATCTGTATCACATAAGCACACGTGTTGCAACGCGACGGCCACACTGGACAGTGCCAAAATGAGTCTGGATATTGGACTTAAGGCGACTGTGTACCAACATATCCTTAAGACTTCTGTCCCGTCTGTAAGACACCAAAGGATAGTTGGGAAAGACAGAACGGGTCTCAGGATCTGATCTAAGGAGAGACAGATGACGGAATAAAACATTTTCACCAGGGAACTATGGGGTGGTAAGTTAAGATAAGTTTTACTCTGTCAGAGTTAGTAGTCCTATGCTGGCTGGTAAGGGCCTGCTGGCGAGTGATTTTCTGAACTCGATGCATAGCCGAGACAAGCACCCTCTCCGGGTATAGGCGCCTACGAAAGAAATCAAGCATCTCGCGAGCTCTCTCAAGAAAATCATCGTCCTCACTACAAAGGCGACGAAGGCGTAAGAGCTGCGAGAATGGCAAAGAGTCACGACAAGCCCGGGATGGGAAGAAGTATAGAGGAGAAAACTATGTGCATCAGTAGGCTTGTAATATACTGATGTAGTGATAGTGGATAGGCGTAAGGTGATAGTAATGTCAAGAAAGTTGACACAAGAAGTGGAGATGAGAAGTAAAACGAATAGAAGGGTTGAAAACATTAATGAAATTAATGAAGCGTGACAAATCGGCTTCAGGCATATCAGTGATGCCAATACAGTCATCAATGTATCTGTGATAGACAGACGGAAGGGGCCCATCATATGTAGTCCATACTAGGTGTTCAAGATAACCCATGAATAGACAAGCATAACTAGGTCCCATTTTAGTACCCATGGCAACCCCACTGATCTGCTCAAAGAATTGGTCATTAAACTGAAAGGAGTTAAGAGTGAGAACTAGTTCCGCAAGACGAAGGAGAGCAGAAGTTGACACAAGTGGATTAGTTCTCCTATTGAGAAAGAACTGGAGAGCTATAAGGCCGTCAGGATGAGGTATAGAAGTGTACAATGAGCACACATCAAGGAGGAAGAGACGGTAGGTTCTCTCGGTAGCAACTCAATGGTAGAAAAGACAGACAAAGCGTGGTTTGTATCCTTCAAAAATGACGGGAGTGTGGTGACTATGGGATTAAAGATGCTATCAAGGAATTCGGAGATGTGTTCCATAGGGCAAGAGCAAGCAGAAACGATAGGCCTACCGGGATTGTGGAGTTTATGAATTTTGGGAGCATATAAAAGGCGGGTTTACCCAAACAGCTATCGATCACACAGAGTGATGATGCACTGGATGGAAGGTCGTTCGTGGCAATTAAGTTCTTAATGACTTCACGAACCTTATTATTATTAGACTGAGTGACATCAGTAGGGCTGGTTTTATAAAACTGAGTGTCACGCAGTTGGGTATGACCTTCCTGAAGGTAAAGATCTTTGCTCCAGACGACTATAGCTCCGCCTTTGTCGGCGGGTTTGATAACAATGTCATCACGTCGACGGAGGTGTGATAGAGCACGAAACTCTGACGGTGACATGTTAGACTGCCAAAGGCGTTTTGGGTGGAGCAGTCCAATATCATGTATAGTATTCTTGATGTAGATATCAAGAGCGTTAGAGGCACCAGGTTTGGGTGTCCAGTCATGTTTACGAGTAGAAAACTTGGAAAACATACTCGTGTCAGGACATAGGTCAGAGTCAACCTGGTTCTGAAAGTGAAATTTCAAGCGCAAGCCACGGTGAAAACGAGTCACATCTTGAAGAGTTGAGTAGTGGTCAATGGTGGGTCGGAGAGGAACAAACTTAAGACCCTTACTTAAAACAGATCTCTCGTTGTCCGATAATGGAAGGACTGGAGGAATACAAACCACCTGTGTGGGAGGAGAAGATCGTAGTGGACAATTGGAAGGAGTGGTAAAAGGTACAGGGCGAAGAAGGTTAAGTTTTTGTTGGTGATGGGTGCAAAGAAATTCATACAGTTGTCTGTTAAGTACATGGATAATGAAACGAATAAGGGAGTAAAGGAGCATATTGTTAGAAGTGAGAAGTCGTAGACGCTGAAGAAGTTGGGACTGGGAGGAGTCCAAGTCAGACAGATGTGTATGATTAGCAGCAATACAACGCATACGCTGTAGAGCACACTTAGCTTCCAACTGTTGTAACATGCGCTGCTACCTAGGGTATAATGGTCCTGCAGATGGGTGAAAGTTAGAGGTAAAGCCTTTGGGAATAACCCTAAGTCGCTGACATGTAAAAAGAAAATTTCGATGAGAACAAAAGCGGGTTTTCTTTAAAGTAACCATGGCAAAACTAGTAGCCGTAAGACGAATATCGGTCGGCAAGAGACTAAAGGAAATAAAGATATAGTGACGAAGAAAATTCAATACGAACTGTAAGGAAGGCATAGTAATAGAAAAATCAACACTAGTACAGCTATTATATATTAAAACAATAGTGACAGGAAATTACATACACCACACATATAACTACTAACACTTAATGGTAGCAGCTCTTACGCCTTTGTCGCCTTTGTAGTGAGGACGATGATTTTCTTGAGAGAGCTCGCGAGATGCTTGATTTCTTTCGTAGGCGCCTATACCCGGAGAGGGTGCTTGTCTCGGCTATGCATCGAGTTCAGAAAATCACTCGCCAGCAGGCCCTTACCAGCCAGCATAGGACTACTAACTCTGACAGAGTAAAACTTATCTTAACTTACCACCCCATAGTTCCCTGGTGAAAAATGTTTTATTCCGTCATCTGTCTCTCCTTAGATCAGATCCTGAGACCCTTCTGTCTTCCCCAACTATCCTTTGGTGTCTTACAGACGGGACAGAAGTCTTAAGGATATGTTGGTACACAGTCGCCTTAAGTCCAATATCCAGACTCATTTTGGCACTGTCCAGTGTGGCGCGGCATTGCAACACGTGTGCTTATGTGATACAGACGCGTACTGTATCTTTCCTTTAGGCACGTTTTTTATTGACGATGGGTTCACATGCGAGTCCCGTAATCTTATCTATGCCATTATCTGTAAGCGGTGTAACAAGGCTTATATCGGCGAGACAGGCAAGAGGCTCAGTGACCGATTCGCCCAACACTTACGCGACATATGCCAATGCTCTGTTGACCCTGTAGCCACCCATTTCAATGATACTGGCCATTTAGGTGCTCACGATGTCCAGGTCACAGCCATCCGATCATGTTCCTCGGATGATCGCAGTCGATTTG
Source organism: Arion vulgaris (assembly GCA_020796225.1). Lineage (NCBI taxonomy): Eukaryota > Metazoa > Mollusca > Gastropoda > Stylommatophora > Arionidae > Arion > Arion vulgaris. The sequence goes on from CM036756.1 coordinate 373,749, forward strand.
CTCTGGAGAATCGGTTGATTTCTTTGTATGGTACCTTGCGACCATGCGGCTCAACGTATTACATTCTTATGCTTCTTAGTACTTTCTCTTCCCATGCTTTGTAATCTATATGGGTATATGTTGCATGTATTCATGTTATATTCCATTCTTATGCTTCTTAGTACTTTCTCTTCCCATGCTTTGTAATCTATATGGGTATATGTTGCATGTATTCAAGTTATATATTTACTAGATGTTTCATTGTTTCTTTTCCTTTCTATTTCTAGTTTTTATGTGTGTTTTTGTGTTACATTTATTTCGTTATTCGTTTTTATTCCAGATTTTTCTTAGATATGTTTGTATTTGGTCGTCCATTTGTGTTTCATTTTAATTTGTCACTCCTGTTTGTTCGTTGCTTGATAAAGGCCTTGTTGGTTGAAACGTTGCTGTATTTTGTCATTGTTTTTGTAATTTGTAAAACTACAGTACTTTGTAATTACGTGTTTTGATGACTTGTCATGGGAAAATGTGGAAGCTTCCATCAGATTTTTGACTAACAAATGTGTGCACATACATATCAGCTTACAAAGTGCCTTAAAACAAGCACACACAAGATCACTACGTCCCCTCCTCTCTTCCCCCAACACTTCTATAAAGAATTAAATGGTGGAAAAGAAGAAGAAATGTGTGCACATAGATAATTCAAAGTGCTGTGATCAGTACTGCAATCTGGAGAAATTTGGATTTACCTTTAAAAATCAAGTGCCATTGCAAAAAGAAATGATGTGACTATTTTGAAAACTGTAGGAGTGGTGAAGTGTACTCTGAAATCATGAAGATATCACTTCTTCTTTGCTCTTCCGTAAAAAGACTGTTTTCTTTAATACATGACCAATGGAAGAAATAGTCTTCATGGATTCAGTCACGCCAATTTCACTTTAAAAATTTCCTTCCTTTCGTCTGCTTGAAAATATTGTCTATATATTCAATGTTGTCTTATATTAACTTTAATCTTTTGTAGCTCACACAGAGGTCTGTGTAGTTTTATGTCGAGTGTTGTTTCGCTAGGCCAGTGCGATTGCCTCAGTGTATCATATTCGGGACAGTCTTGAAGTATGTGCTCTGCAGTCTGGTGTGCCGTCCACATGTACAATTGTGTCCTGTTCTAAGGCACAGAATGACTTGTTCCAATCTACTCATATTATAGTAATCGTCTTGTGTTGGTATTTGTGGCTTTCTGATTGATTTCTCTCTTGCGATCCCGGCCTAGACTGATGAACCAACTTTTTCATGAATTTTACCGTGTTTTTAAGTTCTGATTGATTTAATCATCCTTTTCTTTTGGTGGTAGGTAAGTGGCACATCCGGTTGCTCTCCTGCAGCACCTTCCTTGGCCTGCCGGTCTGCTGTTTCATTTCCTGGTATTCCACAGAGAGAGGGTATCCACTGCAAGACGACCCTGCGCTGTTTAGACTGTAGGTTCTGTAGACCTAGCAATTTTCTGGACTGGAGTGCTTGGGGTGCTATTTTGCATCAGTCAAAAATACAACAGGTTGAGGATCGAGTCTGGTATTCGACAGTTTTTCTCTTGTCACCTTGATTGTCTGAATTTCTGCATCATAGTTGTGACATAATTTCCCCGTTGGTACTTTAATCGCATCTCTAATATTGTTTGGGTATGCTATGTACACTCCTGCTCCTCCATTCTTCACTGCATTTTCTGCTGATCCATCCGTGTATACCCGGACCCAGAGATCATGTGGGTATTCTTCGTCAAGTAAACTGAGAGTGACTATCTTGCGTTGTATGCTGTTCTGCTCACCCTTGCCGAGTATTCCTTTCACTTCTGTCTGGATACATACTTCTGGTTCAGTCTACTCTCTCAAGGGTTTGCTCTGGCACAGACTTTAGGGGACGCCAACTTTTGGTAGGTCTGAAGTTTGCCTCTTCAGTCTTTTGGTCTGATGAATAAAACTGCTTCTTTTCAGCCGCCCCATTGATAGATTTTGGAATCTGTTTTCCATCGGGTGGCTTGGCATACTCAGAAACTTTTCTGCCTGCGTCATTACTTTTGTGTCTCTGTGTTACTTGTAAAATTTATTTTCAAACATTTCACATGCAGGCAATTTTATGGACATTCTAAACAAGATCAGGTCATCAGACAAATATACATGGAACACAATTTAAATGGAATTTAACCCCTTGTTTACCAGTGGTTATAGGATAAACTGCACAGCCTATCCCAAGTGTTTTCTGCATTTCTACCAAGTTACTACCAACTTATTTGAAAATTTAATAACTCTGTTATTTTTTGGAATATTTGTTTGAAATTTTGTATTTTGATATAAAATATGTATGTGTATGTTTTGATAATAAAAATTGTGTTTGTACTGCTTTATTGTTTTTTTTGGTTTTTAAAAAAAAAAAAAAAAAGCCAAAAATTCTGGTATTTTAGCATAAATAATAATGTAAAACGACATAAACATACACATAAACATACATTCAGACTTACCACAAGTCACATCCAGTATATAGCCTTCGAATGATAATCCTCAAAGCATTCTCCCAAGCACAGGCCTGGTTTGGAGGGGCAGGAACGACAGTAAAAGCGAGACTCCTTTCGCTTTTTTTTTTTAGGCACACTCTACAGGGCTTGTATGGTTTAGCTTTCTGTGTTGGGGGTAGCATATAAATGTTATGCTTTTCAATCATTCGAACTGCATCATCATCAGCATCACCAGTGTTGACAGAGACTGTGCCAGGTACAGGTACCGTTGGAGGAGGGCCATTGTTGAACATCCATGATGCAGCAACTGACTCGAGGAAATCAAGAAATCTTTTTGAATATCCAGTCTTCTTGGCAAGAATGAAAGCATTACATGCTGCCAATTGAAGACAATGGAAAAAAAGTTTCTTGGTCCACTTGAGAGACTTCCTGGTGCAGTCATAAGGCTGTATCAGCTGATCATGTTTGTCAACACCTCCCATGTTCCTGTTGTACTGGGTTGATACTTTGGGCCTGCGGGTGATCCCCTTATTTCTGGTATCAGGAATTTCATCCTCCGCATGCCCATGAACAGTGGACAGTAGATGGACTACTTTTGTACTGTGGTACTTGGTGGCCACAACTTTTCCGTCACCACAGATGGCAGATGAGGCCCCTTTATCCAGCTGGACTAGTTGCAACTGCTCCGGTATGCCCCTTCCCACACGGATTGTGCCGTAGGCAAGAGTTTGTTTCTCTAGCAGGTAGAGAAACAGTCGCAAACTAGTGTACCAGTTGTCGCAGTACACATGGTGGCCTTTTCCTAGCAGGGGAGCAATGAGGTACACAACCATCCGCTCGCTCACTGACAAGTGTTCAGCATCAGCAGGAATAACCTGCTGGATGTCGCTCACGTTGTCTTCTTTGCCTGCGTAGATTTTGAATCTATAACAATAACCACCACTGCCACTCACTTCACCATCCGACTCACAGCACAGGTAGATTTTTATGCCAAACCTGGCTCGCTTGAGTGGGATGTACTGTCGAAATAGAAGACGGCCTTTCCATAGTAGTAGACTTTCATCCACACACACATCACGGCGAGGTTGATAAACTTGTTGAAATTTGTCGAATAAGTGGTCAACAACAGGCCGGATCTTGTACAGGCGGTCATATGCAGGGTCATCCTTGGCAGGCAAGTGTGCATTGTCATTGAAATGCAGGTATTTCAAAATATCAAAATATCTGTTCCGTGACATCACAGAGCGGAATACTGGCAAATTGTAGAGAGATTTTGTCGACCAGTAGTTTCGGATGTTTGGGAGTTTTATTATCCCCATCAATAGGGACATTCCTAAAAACTTTTTCATCTCAACATAGTCGACTTCTTTCCACTGAAATTTTGCCAGCTTCTCTGGATTCAAACCATCCCTGTACTGCTGTGCATAGAGGTTAGTCTGCAGAACTAGGTTGTTCACAAAATTTTCATTGATGAACAGTTCTACAAACTGCGCCTCTGTAAATCCATCAGTGTTACACTGGAGGCCTGGAACACTTTCAAATAGTATATCTGGATTCGGAGGTTGATGTCCTGCATCAATCCAGTTATCTATACTATCGTTAGTAGTATTTCCAGCAACACGACGATAACCTCCTCTAGTGGCTCTAGCAGCAACAGGCAGTCCTCTGCCACGCCCTCTTTGAATTGTTTGGGCACCTTGTATGGCTTCCCTTTGGTTACCACAACCTCCAGGTCTTCCTAGTTGTGAACCCTGTCCACTATTACTAGTTCTAGTAGTACTTGCTACTCGCTCAGTACTAGTACTTGCGACAGGGTCGGTTCTAGAACGCTTGCTTGGACGTAAATCACATTCATGAGTAATAGTATCAGTATCACTATTTTCGTTTTCAGTGTCACTCACCTGTACATCAGAATTTTCAGAATCTGAGTGAACAGATTCACTTGATGAGAATATATCATCATCTCCGCTATCTACATCGTTGAATATGTCGTCAGCACCATATGACAACAACGCTAAAGCTTTTTGTGTTGGTGTAATCGTTCTGGAAGATTTTCTACACGCCATTTTGCTTGAACTACTTTTGACAAAGAGAAACACTCTTTCAAAGTTATAAATAACCTTCATGCGGCGCGAAAAACTGACCAATGACAATGTTTTATATAAAGGAAGGTATCCCCAATGCTATAGATAGTCTATTGTTGCAGTAGTTCCCCATTTACTTTAGTAGTACCCCGTATATTTTGCCGATGAGTTTACTACGTGACCCTCACGTAGTGGGATATGGCCGACGCCCATTTACTACGTCACCCTCACGTAGTGGTAAACAACGGGTTAATGTTAGGAGAAGTGTCCTCATTTTGGAAGATCAAAATATGGCAACCCTAAATATAGACAATTTTTCTCTTGGCCTTGATCACAAATGTTATCTTTGAGATCTGAATATATTTTGGGGGGAACCAGAATGAGACAAGTATTTTTATATTTAGTAATTATATTAACATGACATTTATTTTCTTTGTCTACCTACAGGATATGAAAATCAAATATTGTGACTTCATACAACATTTGCAGTTTGCCATAACAAATATACCATTGAAACTTGCCACCAAGTAAGTACAAATTCATACAACATTTGCAGTTTCCCGTAACAAATATACCATTGAAACTTCCCACCAAGTAATTACCAATTCATACAACATTTGCAGTTTCCCGTAACAAATATACCATTGAAATTTCCCACCAAGTAAGTCCCAATTCATACATTTGCAGTTTCCCATAACAAATATACCATTGAAATTCCCCACCAAGTAAGTCCCAATTCATACAACATTTGCAGTTTGTCTTAACAAATATACCATTGAAACTTCCCACCAAGTAAATCCCAATTCATACAACATTTGCAATTTGTCTTAACTGATTGGCTACCGAATTGTAAAAACTGGTTGTTGCTGAATTGAATTTATGTCCTATTTTCCCATTACAGGTGTATGTACAAATTCAGCTACAGTTTCCTTAATTACTAACCAATTTTTATGAGCAATATATCATTTTGTAGGTAAATCAATTTTCATTAAAATAGATCTAAAAGTCACTAGGCATGACGGGATTAAGTAAGTAAGTAAAAGAAATACACAGTGGTGCTCTCAGCCAGTTAATCAGTTAACAAATATACCATTGAAACTTACCACCAAGTAAGTACCAACACTCATCATCATTGGCTTCTTTGTCTCAGGAGACCTGGTCATTAAGGGCCAGTTAGGTTTTGTCCCCCCAAACCAAAAATGAGTAATGTGTACTGATTATTTTATAAATTATTTCTTCATAAATATTACTTTTAGCTTGACACGGATTAGCTTTGAAAGTTGAATATATAACACTAAAATATAAATATTATATCATAATAATATAACAATCATAATAATATGTAAAATATCATTTTTTAAAATATTATATAATACAGTCTGAATACAGTCACACATATTGCAGCGCACTATTTTTCGGAAGTTCATTTTAAAATGTTCTTATCTACGATGTAACATTGTGATCTTTGACGTCTACCTGCAGTGATAATTGTCAAAACAATTACATCATTTTCATTCATCCAGTAGCTAATGTATTCTTATGCTTCAACTCATTTCTTTATTAAATAGTCATTTTAAATATCGATTGAATTGCATATTATATATAAAAATAGTATAAAATTAATATTAAGATAGCATAAAATTAATTTATAAAATAATAGAAATAAGACTAATCATCATAGAATATTTTAAGTTTATCGCCCATTCCATCAATATACATTTGCCTATGACAATGTACTTTCACTTTCGTGTCGACTGGTCAGAGTTCACAAGATGCGTACGTACAGGAGAACCTGGTTCATGGGTCACGGATTTCATGGTAATTGTGTGCTATGGTTTTTTTTTAAAACAGTTTTGTTTGAATTGGGAACCCTTAAAAGGATTGTATGATGGACTGTGAGTTACTGTGGGGGGGCCATAAGGTGATGGTATCAGCAATAATTGCTAGGAAGGAGTTAAAATTTCGGGATTTAGTCCGACGCCGCCACATGAATGTAGTCATGTATGAGTCCAAGAGATGGCGATGTGTCCTATTTTGTCTCTTGTTTCTTTCCTTAGCAGTTTTCCACAAGCGTTCGATGGTCTGGGTATGTGCGCCTATGTTTGGGTCAACAAAGTTAACTGAGTGGTTGACTGTTTGTTGGTTTAAGCCCGGAATATTGGCAACTGTTTTGTACGCTCGCCACTGGTCGGACATGACCGTTGTACCGGGACGAATGTGCGCCATAATGATAGGTAGAAGTGTTTCAGTGTTCCTATCAGAACACACGCCATGAAACATTTACCTGTGTCAGGCAAATACCACAGAACACCCACTGTTGTGGCAAAACTTGACCGACATGATGTTTTCTTCGACTGAACAGGCTCTCATCAAATCTGGTCGGGGCCTCCAATGCTGACAGGTGTCTGCACTAGTGTGTTTTCACACACCTCTTGTAGAATGAACTTCCACTTAACAGTTGTTTTGCTGCTCATATGTAACTGTTCTTCACAGAAATATATTGTTGTCCACTCCTGAGACCAGGCGTACAGGAATAAAATGACATCGCTGTAAGTCAGATTTGATCCTTGCAACCATGTCTGACTGTGATGTACTCTTTACAGGTAATGAGATAACATCTCCACCGGTCTTGTCTTGCCGTCAACGGCAATGTCATATCATGGTTATTGGAACATTTTCTTGAAGAATGTTAAAAAACAAAGCTACTCTTCTTGTCATTAACAGCTGCTGAAAGAGACCCAAAAAATCACCATCTTTACGTATGTATCGAGTAAGCAGGGAATGACGAGATTTAATGACGAGATTTTCCGTCAATACAATAATAATGGCGACCCTCTGCGCTATATTTAGAACAACGCTCGATAACAGTCTAAATTTCGAAGGACCCAATTTTAACGGTGAGTCACAGACAGCTCTAAATAACTTGCTGGATAATATAACTTTATTTAGCATTTTGTGTTGATTTAAAATTGAATTCGTCTATATATACCAATACTGGAATGTGAGGTCACTTGGTGTAGTTGTGATCTGATTTCCCATAATTCTTACCCCCAAAGGCCAATAAGTTCATAGTTGGCTCTGGTTGAGTTGAGCGAATATGTAGCTGCTCCTGCCTTTTGGTGTGTCCGAAATATTTAATTGTCCATGATTTTATATTATTTAATAGCCAACTCTCTTTAGTATCAAGCTGTTGCAGAACAGAAGCATTTGTTATTTTCATGATAGGGATAATAACTTCCCGGAATAGACAAATACACAAATATTCCAAAACCATTTCTCCGAAATTTTTGCTGGCCCCGCCAAGAAAATGACCACGATCTGCCACTGATCTCTACCATTCTCTGTCTTACTTGTGTATATTATCTCCACCATTCTCTGTCTTACTTGTGTATATTATCTCTGTCTTACTTGTGTATATCATCAATGTCTTACTTGTGTATATTATCTCTGTCTTACTTGTGTATATTATCAATGTCTTACTTGTGTATATTATCTCTGTCTTACTTGTGTATATTATCTCTGTCTTACTTGTGTATATTATCAATGTCTTACTTGTGTATATTATCTCTGTCTTACTTGTGTATATTATCAATGTCTTACTTGTGTATATTATCTCTGTCTTACTTGTGTATATTATCTCTGTCTTACTTGTGTATATTATTTCTGTCTTACTTGTGTATATTATTTCTGTCTTACTTGTGTATATCATCAATGTCTTACTTGTGTATATTATCTCTGTCTTACTTGTGTATATTATCTCTGTCTTACTTGTGTATATTATCTCTGTCTTACTTGTTTATATTATCTCTGTCTTACTTGTGTATATTATCTCTGTCTTACTTGTGTATATTATCTCTGTCTTACTTGTGTATATTATCTCTGTCTTACTTGTGTATATTATCTCTGTCTTACTTGTGTATATTATTAATGTATGTAATAAACAGTAGATTAAGCGTTTTCAATGATCAATTAAATGGAACAATCAATTTGCTAGATCTGTGATAGATTCCTCCTGAACTGAACACTTAGGTTGTTACTGAAAACAAAAAAGCAGGAGGGATGAATAAGCTTCAATCTTCTGATTGATAGACTGGGACAAAATATGCATCATAAACAAAAAGCATGCTCTTCTTATGTTATACTTATGTTCAGTTTTGTATGTTACCATTTGCTAGGAAGTGTTTACATGGTCAGTTGATACCACAAGTCATAGCTACGGATCAGTGCAGGATGGACTATCATTTAAAATCTAATGTTCACCAGACTACTAGAAGTTGCAATTATCTAGACTTTCTCACAGTGTATGAATTTGAAGCTATACCAAAGTGAGTTCCATTCTCTTCTATTTATTGTTTATGTTCACAATAAGTTCCTGCTAATAAACTTCTATATTCTGAAAGCACACACCAAGTAAAATTAAGGCTATTTTTTATGAATACTCAATAAGTTATTTCTAAAATAATTTTGAAGTGTTAGGGTAAAAATGTGAGCGTCTGTAGCTTAACTCTTAACCGTTCGTAGGGTTTTAAGGTTTTTGTGTGTTATTTTTGAAGGCCTGCACTATTACTAGAAGCCATATATACTCCATGAATTGAACATAGGCATGTTATATATGGTTAGAAAGCTAATTGAACGTACTATCAAGATATGTGATTTTAATATCAGTGTCATGTAATATGTGATATCAGTGACCTAATTTTGGTGATGCTAAAAATAGATTTTAAAACAAATTTCAAATAATTATACAGTCACAAAGAAGGACAAAAATAAGTATGAAATATATTATGAAAACTATTAATATACTCTCTTAGTACCTTCATATTTACACAATATATCCAAACATGAAGTTGTTTGGACAATAAATAAGGCGGTAATTAGGAAATTTGTAACTTCTAAATATTTTCATATTTTGAAGACACCAATTAATAAATAATAAATAAATAAGAGAAATGATGCAGAACTGGTCTAGTAAGCAGCCCATAAAGAACTAACACTTATAGTCTTGATTAGGACAGTAATCTCAGTCACTAGATGCCATTTTTTAAGCAAATGTGTAATTTTTACAAGAGCAAGTGAAAACTCGTCTGCAGAGATTATCCAAAATGGCGGCCGTTCGGAAATGTCGATGTAATAAAAGCATGTTCTTACCACTGAAGTCGGAGAAGGTTCGCCTGAATGGCTAGGGACTCCTTATACACGGTTAGTCGGCTTTCACGCAGAAATCAGTCAGATACATCATAAAAGGCTCCTGACTACGCATAAATTCATAGCGGGCGGAGGCAGAAGAAGAAGAACAAAAAGCATGCTTTATTCAACGAGATTAGACATCTTAAAAATAAAAAATATATTTTTAAACAATTTATTATGGTAATATCATATGTTTTACATTATGAAACATAAATTATATGCTTTTAAATGCATAAAAAACACACAAATACAGCTAGTTCCGGAGTCATGTAGCCATCTCATTTATAAATGATATTTTCTTAGTACCCGAACGTTACAGGGTTAAGTGGTAGTGAGCTCGATCACAACCCAAACATACCTGGTAAAAACTCTGCAGTGGGCAAGTTTGGAAGCAAATTAGTTCCCTTGGATTTTTACTGATAAAAATCGACCTCACCATTCAGAAAACAATGGCAAACTACTGAACATATAAGTGATGCTTATAGTATCGGCTGCCATTTTACTGTTGTTGGTTACGTCCTGTAAAGGATATGCCACGATTTTCATTTTTCATAGTAAAAATGATTCAATTATACAATTATAATAAATAATATTCAGTAAAATTCAGATGATGATGAAATAAATGAACTGCTTTTTGCAGATGATCAGTGCCTGATATATCAAACAAGAACAAGACATACAACATATTGACACTTTGAACCAAAATTGTATAAATCATGACATGAAAATCAACACTAGAACAGAAATAATGAATATTTAAAAAAAATAAACTAGACATCCATGTCAATGGCACTACAATCAACCAAGTGAAAGAATTCAAATACTTAGGAAGCATATTCACAGAAGACGGAAGACTAGATGGAGAGATAGAGGCTAGAGTGAAAAAAGCAAATGCTGAAACCTACCAGCTAGCCCCATTGTTAAGGCACACAAAAATCATTGACACCTAAACAACAGAAGATCAACAGCATTTTCATGCCTACTTTGTGTTACCAGAGCCAAATATGGATATGAGCAAAGCGTGGGCACAAAAAATAACTACATGTGAAATGCTCTGCCTGTGAAAAGTTACCAACAACACCAGAAAAGACAGAGTCACCAACATCAGCATTAGAAAGAAAGTTGGCACAGAATTTTGCTTGAAATTCATTGAGAAAAAAAGAATGAAGTGGTTGTGCCACTTAATAAGAATGCATCAAAAGTTCACAGTATACAGAGTCTTCTACAACAGAACATCAGAAAAGAAGGTGAGAGGAAGACCACAAAAAGATGGTTAGATGGCATAGCAGAATCCTGTCAAAGAGCAAAAATAACAATCATCCAAGTCACCCAAGCCACCAGAACAGCACAAGACAAAAACAGAGAAGCACAACACTGGGCAACAACCTGGTAGCAGTGTGACGACACTGGGCAACAACCTGGTAGCAGTGTGACGACACTGGGGCAACAACCTGGTAGCAGTGTGATGACACTGGGGCAACAACCTGGTAGCAGTGTGAGTGTGACAAAAGAAGAAAAAGAAGAATAAATAATCTATAATTTATATAATATAAATTCTAATATAAAATGTGGGTAATATTTACAATAATCTTCTTCTTTTGTCGCAACACTGCTACCGGGTTGTTGCCCAGTGTCGTGGTTTTCTGTTTTTGTCTTGCGCTGTTCTGGTGGCTTGTGTGATTGTTATCTTTGCTCTTTCACAGGATTCTGCTACGCCATCTAACCATCTTTTCCGTGGTCTTCTTCTTGCCTTCTTTCCCGATGTTCTGTATTTACAATAATAAAACCATGAAAATGCTACATGAATTACTTGACCCCAACTAAATGTGTTGGTAAATATATATATATATATATATATATATATATATATATATATATATATATATATATATATATATATATATATATATATATATATATATATATATATATATATATATATATATATTGGGAATTTGACTCGTAAAAATCCAAGATCTAGCTTTCGCAACAGACAACATTCACAGGATAACTGAAAGACATGTCTGCGAACAGATTGAAAGTAGTGACCACAGACCAGTGAAACATCTTATAAACAGCATGACCATGGAGGAAACCTGCAAACACTGCACCAAGTTGTCATTACAAAATAATTGACTGGAACCTATTCCAAGAACTGTAAAGAAATTAATCAATCAGGAAAAGTGGACAGAGACACACAAGCATTCAATAAAGCCATTTTAGATGCTGCGAGAAAGGCTACACAGAGATGGAGGAGGAAAACTACAAAACATTTTGAACACCAGAGATGGAAGTTCTTCACAGCTCTCTTTGCAGTGCCAGAATTACAATGGCACTCTAACCAACTGACCAAAATGGGATGCAACGCAATAGAGCAAGGGCCCTTTATGTTAGAGAAAGAAATCAGCAGTGTAGAAAATCCTGGAAAGAAAATATATCGTCTTTGAACATGAAAAAGTATACTCAGAAGTGGAACCTGACAAAAGCCTTGAATGATGACATCTCTTGTACAGGGAAAACAGTTCTTTAGCAAGGAGGAGAACTACACACATCAAAGCGAGAAAGCTCATTCTCGGGAGCAAAGGAAAGAAGTCAGAGGTGAGATAAACTCTACATTCAAAAAAGCAAGTGAACCTTATGGAGGTAGACATCACACTGAGCTACAGAGTGAAATAAAAGCAACAAATGAACCTTATATGGAGGTAGACATCACACTGACTGAGCTGCAGAGTGAAATAAAAATACTCAAATCTAAAAAGGCTAGGGACCAGGGGGGGTCTCAAATGACATGCTCAAACAAATAGGCTCCAACAGCACAGTGTCTTCTACTCCAGGTATATAACAATAGTTGGATTGATTGATAGGACCATCATCATTGTACTTTGGTGAGTAACCATGTGTGCTCCAATCTCTTTCTTACACAGACAGATCTCAGCGGCTGTGCACGAACTCTGTAGCACCGGCGAGTATTCCCAATGTACTTTAGAAGATGGCACAAATATTTTGTAGGAATTTTAAAAAAAACATTTCTAATGAATTTTGCCACTGTCTCTTCTCCAATTTCACTGTCTCTTTTCCAAAAGTTACGTATGTCATTCTAGACAGTTTCACGTGTGAGTTCCGCAATATCATCTATGCCATCACCTGCAAACGATGCAACAAGGCCTATATTGGTGAAACGGTAAGAGGCTCAGTGACTGATTCGCCCAACACTTACGCGATATTCGCCAATGCTCTGTGGCCACTCATTTCAATGATACTGGCCATTCAGGAGCTGACGATGTCCAGGTCACAGCCATCCGATCATGTTCCTCCGATGATCGCAGTCGATTAGCCCTGGAGAACCGTTTTATTTCATTCTATGGCACCTTGCGACCTCTTGGATTCAACGCATTACATTCCTATGCTTCTTAGTACTGTCTTATCTCGTACCTTGTAATCTATATGTGTGTTTGCTCCATATATGTGTTATTTATCCACTATATTGTTTATTGTTTCTCTTCTTTTCCACTTCCGGTTTTGTGTTGCACTCATTTCGTTGTTCGTTTTTATTCCCAGATTTTCATTAGATAGGTTTATGTTTCCACATGTAATCGTCCATTTGTAGTGTTCCTCAAATTCGTCATTCTTGTTGTATTGTTTGCTTGATAAAGGCCTTTTGGTCGAAACGTTGCTGTTTATCGTCACTGTTTCTGTATTTTGTAAAACTATAGTACTTTGTTTTTACGTGTTTAGCTATTTTTCCAAGTTTTACTGCAGTCTCCACCCTTTTTCGATAAATTGTTAAGCAAAGACGATGAACATAATCTAGGGAAGAAAGCAACCACAATGGAATATCTTCACTACATGTTTCCGGAAGACAGCTGGACAAGAATCTACACATATGGATCGGCAATGGAAGCAACCATAAATGGCGGAGCTTGAGCTTACATTAAGCACCCAGAAACCACTACTGTGTCTCTTGCACCTCCCTACCCCTCCCTGGAGGACTGTTCCAACTACAAAACAAAACTCCGCCCTCCTGATGGCAACACAACACTTAAATAAGCTGCAAGCACCTTCAGGCAAGATGGTCTTTCTTACAAACTCGCTGTCAGCTATACAAACCCTGGAGGCTACAAAAGAGGCTGCTAAAAAGGGCAAGATTCACATGCATTGGATTCCATCTCACTGTAGCAATAAAGACAATGAGAGTACCGATGTCTTGACTAATTACGGCAGTATCAAAACACAAATGTACCAACCACTGTCTTTTCAAGAGGACAAAACCCTCATACAGAAAAAATATGCTTTAAACTGGAAGACAAACACTCAATACAATTATGGAAAAGACTTCCTCAAAGGTCTCAGCAGAACAGACGTTCATTATTTTTTGCCTATGTACAGGACTACATTTTACTAGAGGGAAAGTTGAGGGGCGAAGAGCAAGAGGAAGACCGAGAGATAATTGGTAGGAAACTTTAAGAAATGGACAGGTTACAGTCTGGCAGAGTGCAACACCAAGGCGAAAGACAGAGGATGCTAGAGATTCATTGGCGAAACACGTAATCACAAAGTACTGTAGTTTTACAAAATCAATGACAATATACAGCAACGTTTCGACCAACAAGGCCTTTATCAAGCAACGAACAACAGGAGTGACGAATTTAAAAAAACATATGGAGACATTCAAACGTTTCTAATGAAAATCTGGGAATAAAAACGAATAACGAAACACCAGTACAGCTATTATATACTAAAACAATAGTTACCTGAAATTACATACACCACACATATAACTATTAAATCTTACCTAATACGTCACACGAAGAGTTGCAGTAAAATGACGAAATAATCACAAAATAGATGAGACTGCAGTAAAACTATTTGATTGGCAAAACACGTAATCACAAAGTACTGTAGTTTTACAAATTACAAAACAATGACAAAATACAGCAACGTTTCGACATGTTTTGGTAAAGCGTTGCTGTATTTTGTCATTGTTTTTGTAAAACTACAGTACTTTGTGATTACATGTTTCGCCATCAAATAGTTTTACTGCAGTTTCATCTATATGGAGATTCATTGCAGCCAACCTTCGATGTGGAGACGGCACCTGATGATGATGTACAGGACACTGCAGACTCAACCAACACTTACATAGACTGGGAATAAGTCAAACAGCTTTCTGCCAGTGTCAACAAGTGAAACAGACCTGCAAGACTCTCCTGGATGAGCTGATAAGCAACCTGTGGCCACACCAAGTCAACCTGAAAACTAAGCTTTGGAGAAAACTGACAGACCTGAAGCTGATTGTCCATTTTGTGTTTCACAGTGGATTAAACCCATGACCAGAGATCGCTGAATAAGATAGAAGACCAGATCAAGATGATGATGTTAAACAGCCAGAACTATGACTTGTACTTTTTTATGTAGCCACTAGTGGTACATATTTGTTATGTTCAGATTATCTTTGTATGTGCTGCCTATTTTAAAATGTAGAATCAATATATTTCTTAGGAAATCAGGAATAGTTTATATTTGCAGCAGCACATGTTTCTTTATTGTTTGTTTTTGTGCAGTAGAACATGTTTCTTTATTGTTTGTTTTTGTGCAGTAGAACATGTTTCTTTATTGTTTGTTTTGTACAGTAGAACATGTTTCTTTATTGTTTGTTTTGTACAGTAGAACATGTTTCTTTATTGTTTGTTTTGTGCAGCAGAACATGTTTCTTTATTGTTTGTTTTGTACAGTAGAACATGTTTCTTTATTCTTTGTTTTGTGCAGCAGAACATGTTTCTTTATTGTTTGTTTTGTGCAGCAGAACATGTTTCTTTATTGTTTGTTTTGTGCAGCAGAACATGTTTCTTTATTGTTTGTTTTGTTTTGAAGCTAAGATCTTCTCTGAAACTTATTGTCAACATCATCACCAGCAGCAGTGAGGGAGGCAACAAGTATTTTTTTTTACTGCTGCTTCTTATCTGTTCAATATTCAAAGAATGAAAAGAAATGTGCTAGAATAGGAAAGCAACTATGAACTGTTTGCATAATGTATTGAAGACTTTTTCTGCATGGTTCAGTTTTTAAAAGAAGTTTAACTTGGGATCAATTCTTCTGTGCAACATTTTGACTAACTCTCCCTAGATCAAGATTATAATGAATAGATTAGCACACACACACATAACTTTTCAGAATATATTTAGTTTTGTTAAAATTCTCAATGTAACGGCCAGATAAAAGCAGTTGAGTTGTCTTCTTGTACAATGGTAGTGATTGTCTCTTGATTGTATGTATTATCTTATTCATAATATTCTATTCAAATATCCAGATATATGAAGGGACGTCTGACCTATGAGAAAATGAACACAATTATAGAACAACTGGACAAGGTGTTCTCCGAGAAATATCAAGTTTTAAAACAAAAGACTGCTTCCCTGAGTGATGTCAACAGAAAACGTGTAGAGCTCTTCAGAGTTCAAGAAAATAAAGACACAGAAGGTCTGTACTGATTTTTTTTTCTCCTATAAATTTAATATGTTCTATTTAATAATATGTTTAATATATTTAATAATTTCTGTGCTAAATGCTACAGAAAGATCCTACGAATACCATGGACAGAAAAGAGAAAGAACACTGATGTCTTGAAAAACTAAATGTTAAAGAGAATTGGCTGATAAACAACATACTATACAGAAAAATTACATACTTTGGTCACATCAAGCATCACGATGGCCTGGAAAGAACAATACTAGAGGGCAGGGTCCCAGGACGCAGAGGCAGACCAAGAAGAAGATGGCTACGAGATATTAAAGAAACCATGAACATGACCATCGATGAAGTGAGTGAACTGGCAAGAGACAGAGTGAATTTCAGATGTGCTGCAAAGAGAGCACCGTCCTATAAAGGATACGCACCTTGATGATGATTATAAATTTAATATTTTACTAGTCAATAATTTTAATTGTATCTTTGTAATTGTGTCTAGATTATAATGTTACATTCTTAGCAAGTCTGTGATGTTAAGGTACAGTGTTTGTTCATTTTCCCACATCCTGTGTAGAGCAATTGAGATATGTTCCAGTGATCCTCGATCTCATTGTAGGTGAGATCAAGCACCCAGCCCTATTGAAGATGAACAATAAAACTTAGATTTCATGTTCAATTGGAATTTAGGTGTAATTCTAAATGAAATAAGTTCTCTGAAATATAGAAAATGTTTATCTTCTTACAGAAACAAATTGTAACAGAACTGACAGTCCCCACATTGTCTGTATCTATTTGAACATATATTTTTGGGCAACGTTGATTAACTGTAATAAGGTGTGCTTCAAATCTATGTAAACATACAGAATATTGCTCTTAGTCATCTTACCTTGATGAGAAAACAAATATCAACATGCCGTCACATTTACAATGAAATATCGCTCTTTCTTTCGACCAGACATAGTGAACTACACCATGAACTACAATTATTTTCAACAGATTAAAAAAATATTTTTAGTATCGTTAATGTGTTACCTTGTCAAAAAACTAAACGTATATTTTTGTAGCGTAATATTTCTACTGCAATGAAGATTAACAACATACCCCATCAGTGTAATTTGCTCATCCTCAGGTAGTTAGAATGTGACTAGTTCATACAGATATAACTTCATAATTATATTATATAACACAGTATACTGCACAAAATTCGAGAGCTACATATGAAAATTGATTATATTTTAACATAATAGTATACAGTGTGTTTTTACATTAACAACAGCCAGAATTTAAAGCGATATATAAACCGACCAAAAAGTCGTCATTTCGTAACCTTGCCCAGGAATGTAAACAAAGAGTATCTAAGCGCAACAAAGGGACATTACTAAGTGAGCGCTACTGATACGTCGTGATCAAGGGCTAGTGTTCTGTCTTGCCACTTATTCAAAGATGCAGCATAGTTGGATACTTATGTTGTTGGATGAAGTGTGTTGTAGTGGTTTCTTTGCGCCCATGTAGTCATAGTTGGATACTTATGTTGTTGGATCAAATGTGTTGTAGTGGTTTCTTTGCGCCCATGTTGTCATAGTTGGATACTTAATGTTGTTGGATCAAGTGTGTTGTAGTGGTTTTTGCCCCATGTTGTCATAGTTGGATACTTATGTTGTTGGATCAAGTGTGTTGTAGTGGTTTCTTTGTGCCCATGTTGTCATAGTTGGATACTTATGTTGTTGGATCAAGTGTGTTGTAGTGGTTTCTTTGCGCCCATGTAGTCATAGTTGGATACTTATGTTGTTGGATCAAATGTGTTGTAGTGGTTTCTTTGCGCCCATGTTGTCATAGTTGGATACTTATGTTGTTGGATCAAGTGTGTTGTAGTGGTTTCTTTGTGCCCATGTTGTCATAGTTGGATACTTATGTTGTTGGATCAAGTGTGTTGTAGTGGTTTCTTTGTGCCCATGTTGTCATAGTTGGATACTTATGTTGTTGGATCAAATGTGTTGTAGTGGTTTCTTTGCGCCCATGTTGTCATAGTTGGATACTTATGTTGTTGGATCAAGTGTGTTGTAGTGGTTTCTTTGCGCCCATGTAGTCATAGTTGGATACTTATGTTGTTGGATCAAATGTGTTGTAGTGGTTTCTTTGCGCCCATGTTGTCATAGTTGGATACTTATGTTGTTGGATCAAGTGTGTTGTAGTGGTTTCTTTGTGCCCATGTTGTCATAGTTGGATACTTATGTTGTTGGATCAAGTGTGTTGTAGTGGTTTCTTTGTGCCCATGTTGTCATAGTTGGATACTTATGTTGTTGGATCAAATGTGTTGTAGTGGTTTCTTTGCGCCCATGTTGTCATAGTTGGATACTTATGTTGTTGGATCAAGTGTGTTGTAGTGGTTTCTTTGTGCCCATGTTGTCATAGTTGGATACTTATGTTGTTGGATCAAATGTGTTGTAGTGGTTTCTTTGCGCCCATGTTGTCATAGTTGGATACTTATGTTGTTGGATCAAGTGTGTTGTAGTGGTTTCTTTGTGCCCATGTTGTCATAGTTGGATACTTATGTTGTTGGATCAAATGTGTTGTAGTGGTTTCTTTGTGCCCATGTTGTCATAGTTGGATACTTATGTTGTTGGATCAAGTGTGTTGTAGTGGTTTCTTTGTGCCCATGTTGTCATAGTTGGATACTTATGTTGTTGGATCAAATGTGTTGTAGTGGTTTCTTTGCGCCCATGTAGTCATAGTTGGATACTTATGTTGTTGGATCAAATGTGTTGTAGTGGTTTCTTTGCGCCCATGTTGTCATAGTTTTCTTTAATGTTGTTCTATCTCTCAACCTCTTGACTTTGCTCATGCTCTCAGGCCAAATCTTCTTCTGTTGTAGGCACAAAGTTATTGTCAACTTGGCCTCATTTCCATAAGATTACCAAAGCATTTTATTTCTGTCTCTCTCTTTACATTGTATAATAGATGAAAATAATCAAGAGCACGTGATTGGCAAGATCATCACCACACTATTAACTTTATCAACAGTGCTAGCTTGTTGAAGGCAATATCACTGACAATGCTATATATATATATCCTAAGAACACTAATAGAAATATCACTAGTAGAAAAAACAGATCTATACTTGTACCTTATAGGCTACATCAAGGCATTTGACAAAGTAAATCATCAGAATCTATGCAAAATGTTAGATATTGCATGCTAAGATAAAAGTCACTTAAAATATATATATTGGCAACCAACAGCAGCTATAAAAGTAAACAAACAGGAAGAAATCAAAAAGGAAGTTAGGCAGCAATGTATTTATGACATTTCCTTTCTCTTCCTCTCTCTTCCCCCCTTTCCCTTTCCTCCCTGATTGGTATATTGAAATAAGTGGAACAGTAGTAGATGGACATCACATAAATGAAATGAGTGGAACAGTAGTAGTTGGACATCACATAAATGAAATGAGTGGAACAGTAGTAGTTGGACATCACATAAATGAAATGAGTGGAACAGCAGTAGATGGACATCACATAAATGAAATGAGGGGAACAGTAGTAGATGGACATCACATAAATGAAATGAGGGGAACAGCAGTAGATGGACATCACATAAATGAAATGAGTGGAACAGCAGTAGATGGACATCACATAAATGAAATGAGTAGAACAGCAGTAGTTGGACATCACATAAATGAAATGAGTGGAACAGCAGTAGATGGACATCACATAAATGAAATGAGTGGAACAGCAGTAGATGGACATCATTGAGAGGGGGTTCTTCATTTAGAAATCCTGTTTTTGTCGGGTATATTCCATTCTTTATTTCTGAAACACATTTTCCATTGTGTACTATCAAAGTTTCTTATCTTATTTATTTAATAGTGAGATTATTAAGAGAAATAAAATTCAGACAAGTAAAGTATTTTGGGCACATAAAAGACATGACACCATGATAAAACATTTACTAGAGGGGAAAGTTGAGGGGAAGAGCAAGAGGAAGACCGAGAGATAAGTGGGAGGAAACTTTAAGAAATGGACAGGTTACAGTCTGGCAGTGTGCAACGCCAAGGCGAAAGACAGAGGATGCTGGAGATTCATTGCAGCCAACCTTCAATGTGGAGACGGCACCTGATGATGATGAGTGATATGCATTATTTCAGTTACTTTCCAGTAATGCTAACATTCCATTATTTTTTTCATCAAATACTTAATACCAGTTACTTTGTTGCTCACCCTCTTGTACTTGTTTAACCCTGGATGGGCACAGACTCTCAACCAACTCATGTCATGTCTTCCTATCTTTAGCTCTCTTGCAGCTCCTTACAGCTTTTCTGTATATTGTTAATCTCTGCATTCAAATTTCTTCATGTATTTCATTTTCTCTGTGGGTTCCATGAAAGGTCCCTTCTTGTTATATTCCCCTCAGGTTTTCTCAATGTTTATCACATCCTGCACTAGTGTCTTTCCTTTACCTCTTGGTTGACTTGAATCTGTTTGGTTCTCTCCATAAGCTTCTCATTTAGAACCCTTTCATACCATCTCAGTCCCTCTATTCTGCACAGACACTAGTTTGGTTTAATCATATCACAAATAACATCCTGAATATTGATTTGTCTTCATAAATTGAAGAACAAAAGGAAGAAGAAGAAAATACACTGGACATTAGTAGTCAGAATGTTTCCGATTATATCCTATAATCTTTTTATTGTCATGAAATACACATGTATATATTTTCTCAATAGATGTTCTTCTTTAATCAAACATACGCAACTACATTATGTAGTCATCATCGCCTGTGATGGACGAGCATCATCATTCTTTAATCAGTCATGACTAATTATTGGATGATCATTGAACCATGACAACATGGTACTCACACTTACCAGACTTGAACCATGACAACATGGTACTCATACTTGCCAGACTTGAACCCTGACAACATGGTACTCATACTTGCCAGACTTGAACCATGACAACATGGTACTCATACTTACCAGACTTGAACCATGACAACATGGTACTTATACTTACCAGACTTGAACCCTGACAACATGGTACTCATACTTACCAGACTTGAACTATGACAACATGGTACTTATACTTGCCAGACTTGAACCATGACAACATGGTACTCATACTTGCCAGACTTGAACCATGACAACATGGTACTTATACTTACCAGACTTGAACCCTGACAACATGGTACTCATACTTACCAGACTTGAACTATGACAACATGGTACTTATACTTGCCAGACTTGAACCATGACAACATGGTACTCACACTTACCAGACTTGAACCCTGACAACATGGTACTCACACTTGCCAGACTTGAACCATGACAACATGGTACTCATACTTGCCAGACCTGAACTATGACAACATGGTACTCATACTTGCCAGACTTGAACTATGACAACATGGTACTCATACTTACCAGACTTGAACTATGACAACATGGTACTCATACTTACCAGACTTGAACTATAACAACATGGTACTCACACTTACCAGACTTGAACACTGTAGTGATGTTCAGAAATGTAGTGATCTTATGTGTGCTTATTCTAATGCACTTTGTAAGCTGTTATTCATTTTCGTAAGGCTGTTCTTGATGCCGTCGCTCCATCTTTTGCATGGTCTTCCTCTCACTTTGTACTCATTATACTTTTTCTGTGTGGCTTTCTGTGGTAGGCGATACCAGGGCATTCTGGTCAGGTGTCCAAACCATTTAATCTGTTGTTCTTTTATGAATTGCATGACTGGTATCACATCCAGTCTACTTCTGATTTCTTCATTTCTAATTTTGTCTCTTATTGTCATATCTGCATCTCTTTTAAGACATCTCATCTCTGTCGTTATGATTTTCCGCCCATTAGCTGCTGTCGATGTTCATATTTGACACTGGTAACAGTGTTGGCCAGAAAATCGTTTATATCTCTTTATGTGACAACGATGGTGTTAACTGTCCCAGTACCTGGTTAGCTTTTGTGCAATGATTGCTGATTTCCTTATCAATACTTCCGTCTGCAGGGAAAATTGCTCATCCTAAGTACCTCAATAGTTTGTTTTATTTCTATGTTCTGGAGTTTTATTGTAAGGTTTTCTGGTTGTCTACTTATTGCCATTGTCTCTGTCTTTATTATATTTATTTTCATGTTGTACTCCTCACCCTTGATGTTAACTAAGCTCAAATGGTTCTAGAGAGATTCTTGTATGGGGTATAATAATTTCAATACAAATTTCATTCTTTCCAGGTATCCCTTTTGTAACAGAGAAGGACATCACTGACTTGTCTTCCATGAAAGTCGACAACAGTGTGAGAAATATGATGACAATTCTTCGACATTGCAATATCTTGCAAGAAATCCGTGGTGGAGGATATGTCCGCTTTGCTATTGCATCAAGATTTTGATGCGTTTTGATTGAAGTGCTTGCAAAATTAGATAACTAGTGTCTTCAATGAATATATTTATTGATAAATGTCATAAATGAGTACATGAGATATGACTGCTGCAAGAAGTGTATGGGTTATTGTGGCATTTACATGTTTCTTGCTGGATAAAAAGTGAATCATTATTTCTTTCTTTTTTTTAGCTTGATTGCTTTCCTGGTCTTATTTGTAGACACTAAACTGACATTTGTATGCAATACATATATCAGATATGTCAGATATATTTCCTATCATATTTTTGGTTGCTAGAGACAACTGTTATCATTGACTGTCCTACAGACAAACTTCACCAACATACTTAATGTTCACTTGTGCTGCTTTCTGTAGCAGTTTCATTGACTGTCCTACAGACAAACTTCACCAACATACTTAATGTTCACTTGTGCTGCTTTCTGTAGTAGTTTCATTGATTGAGATATAATAGCCATCCATCACAAGCGATGATGGCCTTAGACTTGTGCTGCTTTCTTTAGCAGTTTCATTGATTGAGATAAAGTTCTTATCAACAATATATTGACATGTTCAAATTACTGGTCAGATAGACGACCTTATATTGACATGTTCAAATTACTGGTCAGATAGGCAACCTTATATTGACATGTTCAAGTTACTGGTCAGATAGACAACCTTATATTGACATGTTTAAGTTACTGATCAGATAGACAACCTTATATTGACATGTTCAAGTTACTGATCAGATAGACAACCTTATATTGACATGTCAAGTTACTGGTCAGATAGACAACCTTATATTGACATGTTCAAGTTACTGGTCAGATAGACAACCTTATATTGACATGTTCAAGTTACCGGTCAGATAGGCAACCTTATATTGACATGTTCAAGTTACTGGTCAGATAGACAACCTTATATTGACATGTTCAAGTTACTGGTCAGATAGACAACCTTATATTGACATGTTCAAGTTACTGGTCAGATAGGCAACCTTATATTGACATGTTCAAGTTACTGGTCAGATAGACAACCTTATATTGACATGTTCAAGTTACTGATCAGATAGACAACCTTATATTGACATGTTCAAGTTACTGGTCAGATAGACAACCTTATATTGACATGTTCAAGTTACTAGTCAGATAGACAACCTTATATTGACATGTTCAAGTTACTGGTCAGATAGGCAACCTTATATTGACATGTTCAAGTTACTGGTCAGATAGACAACCTTGCATTCACATGACTATATATGGCCCTTTTCATCTTTACAGACGGTCAATAGGCAAGTGTTTTACTGTGACAACTTCTGAGTTTTCGCCTTTTCTCTCTTGTCGTTCAGCTCGTACATAAGTCTCTTCTCAAAAGACTCTTCGCCCTTCCGTAATTTGGCTTTCCACACAACTCTGTCATCAGCTAGTCCCTCCCACATTCACATGACTAAGCCTTGAAGAATGAATCATAATAGATAGAAGTTTGGTAGGTGTAGATTTCACTAAATGTGTCACCTAGAAGTGGTAGATTTCACTAAATGTGTCACCTAGAAGTGGTAGATTTCACTAAATGTGTCACGTAGAAGTGGTAGATTTCACTAAATGTGTCACCTAGAAGTTGTAGATTTCATTAAATGGGTCACGTAGAAGTGGTAGATTTCACTAAATGTGTCACCTAGAAGTGGTAGATTTCACTAAATGTGTCACCTAGAAGTAGTAGATTTCACTAAATGTGTCACCTAGAAGTGGTAGATTTCACTAAATGTGTCACGTAGAAGTGGTAGATTTCACTAAATGTGTCACCTAGAAGTGGTAGATTTCACTAAATGGGTCACCTAGAAGTGGTAGATTTCACTAAATGGGTCACCTAGAAGTGGTAGATTTCACTAAATGGGTCACCTAGAAGTGGTAGATTTCACTAAATGGGTCACCTAGAAGTGGTAGATTTCACTAAATGGGTCACCTAGAAGGGGTCTATTGTCTTTCCCGAGGTGGAAGATGGAATTGGTTGTCCACTCTTGCTTTTAAAGCGAAGGGATATGAGCTTTAATTTGCATTCTAGGGCTAGATGAGTCACCCTTGTGTTATATCCATGTTTTATGTAGTGGGGTCTTTATATTGTCTATACATCTTTTTCTTGGTCTTCCATTGGCTCTAGTTCCTGATCTCTTTTTATTGTATGCTGTTATTGGTGGTTGGTTGTATTTCATTCTCATTAAATGTCCAAAGCACTGCATTTGTTGTTTTTCAATGTACGGGGGAAGTCAATAAGTAAGCCACAAATGGTTGTAGAAAAATAACTAAACATGATAACAAATTGAAACCAGTTTATTTTTATACATACATTGTCCCTTTATTTCTCAACATAATTTCCACCAACATTGGTGCACTTATCCCATCGTTTTATCAATCCTCCCAAACCGGTTGCATAGAACTGCAGGCTCTGTTTTCTAAATCACGTATTCACTTCACATTCAACTTCGTCATTCGCGAAATGTCTTCCGCCAAGGTTGGTTTTCAGTGGACCAAAAAGGTGGAAATCGTTAGGGTCTAAGTCGGGACTGCAAGATGGATGTTTCAGAACTTCCCACCTTAGTTGATTAATTTTCTCCAGAGTTAATCGAGCCGTATGTGGTCTGGCATTGTCTTCAAGAAGCAGCACTCCTCTAGTCAGCAGTCCTGGACGGGTTTTTTTTTCAAATTGCATCATGACGCATCAATAGAACTTCACAGTACAATTCAGAATTCACATTGTCACCTTTCTTCTTGAAATTGGTTAAAAACACTCCTTGACAATCCCAGAACACCGTCAGCATAACCTTCCCTGCTGATGGCGTATCCTTGAATTTTGGACACAAGGCGAAGAAGGATGTTTCCACTGCATTGAAGCTCGCTATGATTCGGGCTGGTAGTGATACACTCATGATTCATCCCCAGTAACAATCCTGTGCAGCATGTCTTCATCTTCGTATCGACAGAGATGATGCAAGGACAGGCCAAATCGGTTCATTTTGTGTTCCTCCTTCAATTGTCTGGGTACCCACAATGAGCCCACTTTCTTAAATTTCAATCGATCATGCATTATGCTGTATGCTGAACCATGTGAGCACCCTATTGCAGATGCTATAGTCTATCACTACTCGCCTGTCACCTCTAATCTTCTCCACACGCTGCATGGATGCTTCTGCTGCAATCTCAACAGGACAACCAGATCGGATTTCATCAACAATTTTAGAGCGCCCTTGAGAAAAGTTATCTATCCAGCTATGCACCGCTTTACGGGACAAACATTTGTCAATATAAACAGGAAGCATTTCCTAATGAATGTCCTTTGCAGACAGTCATTTTGTCCACAAAAAAACGCACAACAGCACGTTGCTCTTTGGTTGTATCCTCTGTAAGTACAGTCGCCATTTTATTTATGCGCATGAGACACCTAGCGCCACCTGACGAACGGGAATATAAAGTTCGATATTGCTGTCATATAATGACACCTTTAGAAAACACCAACTACATTTACCTACCATCCCACAGAACTTTGTGGCTTACTTATTGACTCGCCCTCGTATATTTGTCATGTCCAAAGCACTGCACATTTGTTGTTTTTCAATGTATATTTGTCATGTCCAAAGCACTGCATTTGTTGTTTTTCAATGTATATTTGTCAATGTCTTTCAATTTCTTGTCTAAAAGAAGTAGATGTCATGAAATACATGTGTATATATTTTCTCAATAGATGTTATTCTTTAAAAAATATAACGCAACTACATTATGTAGTCATCATCGCCTGTGATGGACGAGCATCATCATTCTTTAATCAGTCATGACTAATTATTGGATAATCATTGAATCCTGACAACATGGTACTCATACTTACCAGACTTGAACTATGACAACATGGTACTTATACTTGCCAGACTTGAACCATGACAACATGGTACTCATACTTGCCAGACTTGAACCATGACAACATGGTACTCATACTTGCCAGACTTGAACTATAACAACATGGTACTTATACTTGCCAGACCTTAACCATGACAACATGGTACTTATACTTACCAACCAAACTTGAACTATGACAACATGGTACTCATACTTGCCAGACTTGAACTATAACAACATGGTACTCACACTTGTGAGACTTGAACCATGACAACATGGTACTCATACTTGCCAGACTTGAACCATGACAACATGGTACTCATACTTGCCAGACTTGAACCATGACAACATGGTACTCACACTTGCCAGACTTGAACCATGACAACATGGTACTCACACTTGTCAGATTTGAACCATGACAACATGGTACTCATACTTGCCAGACTTGAACTATGACAACATGGTACTCACACTTGCCAGACTTGAACCATGACAATATGGTACTCACATTTGCCAGACTTGAACCATGACAACATGGTACTCACACTTGCCAGATTTGAACCATGACAACATGGTACTCACACTTACCAGATTTGAACCATGACAACATGGTGCTCACATTTACCAGACTTGAACCATGACAACATGGTACTCATACTTGCCAGACTTGAACCATGACAACATGGTACTCACACTTACCAGACTTGAACTATGACAACGTGGTACTCATACTTGCCAGACTTGAACCATGACAACATGGTACTCATACTTAGGGGGCTACCGGTACAATAAATAAAAAGAACAATGCTGGCCCAGTGTCAGTGAGCTGGCACTGACAAAGACCCTACCTCACCTCCACTCAGTGGCACTGGAAACAGTATAAACTGGCTAAGTGTTTAGGAATTGAGGGAGACCTGCCGTGATCTAAGATAATACTGTGGGCGTTATCAGGAATACTATGAGATCTATTCGCAACGCAGAATCCCAAAGGGAAAACGTACACAAGTGTCTCCTGACTGATGTCTAGAGAGATAACAGGTATAAGTGCAATACAAATGAACGCAGAACGTGTGAAAACGGTACAACAAGTCGTCCAAATGTGTAGACTTAACATTGTCCAAAGTCAGTAGTCACAGTAATTTTTACTCACTCTCTGTAAGACTATTTATGGCTGATGCAATCCGTCTGTCTCATGTCTAAACAAAGAAAGACTAGTAAACTCTCTACCAGAGGCAGAATGCAGGAAATATGGTGGGGTAATGTTGGCCGAACGCAAAACTCAGTCGCGTTCCAGGACCTATGAATGGCTAGTAAATACTGCCCACAAATTTGTCATTGAGAAAACTTAATTTCTAGTAATACTGTAATAATGAAAATTGCTGGACTGAATAAATAATTTTTTTTATAACAGGATTCTCACTTTAACGAATTGAAGGTGGAAATAAGAAACAGTGATTGGCTTAGCAATATTATCCGTTGCAGAAGTTTTTGTCAGTTGTAAATGGCAGTAAACAGCAAGTAGAACAGGCACCTCCAAATATCGACCAGAGTATATACATATATTATCCACCAGGATAAAAATGTGTTCAGATACTTAACTAAGATTTTTCAAAGAGATAAACCTCACTTTAAAGTAAGATATTTAGAGTTCTACTGTAGCATGGTCGTCTCATATCTGATTGGTCATTGGTAGGTCATCAGAGCTGACCCCATGTCAGTGAAGCATGCAGGAGTCTATACAGAAACAATGTTATGGATATGATCAGTGTAGCCACAGAGAAATCATGTCATGCAATGACAAACTATCCTGTCAAACTATGATATTCAGAAATCATGTCATGCAATGACAAACTATCCTGTCAAACTATGATGCAGAAATCATGTCATGCAATGACAAACTATCCTGTCAAACTATGATATGCAGAAATCATATCATGCAATGACAAACTATCCTGTCAAACTATGATGCAGAAATCATGTCATGCAATGACAAACTATTCTGTCAAACTATGATATGCAGAAATCATATCATGCAATGACAAACTATCCTGTCAAACTATGATGCAGAAATCATATCATGCAATGACAAACTATCCTGTCAAACTATGATGCAGAAATCATGTCATGCAATGACAAACTATCCTGTCAAACTATGATATGCAGAAATCATATCATGCAATGACAAACTATCCTGTCAAACTATGATATGCAGAAATCATGTCATGCAATGACAAACTATCCTGTCAAACTATGATATGCAGAAATCATGTCATGCAATGACAAACTATCCTGTCAAACTATGATGCAGAAATCAAGCTAGCAACTGTTGAACACTAATTTTGATCCACAACCAGCGGTATATTGGACAGACCCAACATCAGCCCCACTTCAGTCCAAAAATTTCTCAGCTTTACTGACCCTACAGTGCAACCAGCGCATGGTCGCCATGCAGTGGATACCGTCTGACTTTCGACATGGTAACAGAGAGGGTCTATGGAAGATCATGCAAAAATGTGGATGCCCAGTGAAATTCATTAAACCTATTCCCGGAGCGGCCAAAAGCGCCAGCTATCGGTATAATCCCATAAATGCTTTTTTTTTCTATATCTTATCGTAGCCACAAAGCTGAAAGTTCACCAGCCATAATGTTAACCATGCTGCTGTATGCAAGCGAGACATGAACAGTGTATAGCAGAGATGCAAGAAAACTAAACCACTTCCACATAAGCTGTCTACACAGAATACTAAAAATAGACTGGCAGGACAAAGTTCCAGACAGCAAAGTCCTCACAATAGCAAATATCCCAAACGTCAACACCCTGTTGCAGAAGGCCCAAGTGAGATGGGCCGGTCACGTTGCTCGAATGCCTGATAAACACATCCCAGAACCGTCTGACTGGCAAGTTTAAACCAAGCTCGAAGCTAATCTACAACAAACTGGGCAGCCCCTTGACAGAAAATGCTGATATACTTAACCGCTAGAAGGAATACTGCAGCGAAATGTATGTGGAGACTAATTTGTTTGACAACGAAGATGACAGCAGCACAGAAGAAATAAAACCAAATCCAACACTAAGTGAAGTAGAGTGGACCATAAAATATCTGAAAGATGGGAAAGCACCTGGCTGCGATGAAATAACATAAGAGTTAATTAAGGCAGGAGGAGAACAGAGTGCAAAAATATATCATGCACTTTGCAAAAAGATATGGAACAGCAACATATGGCTAAAGTAGTGGAAGAGAACTATATTTATCTCAATACCAAAAAAGGCAATCAAAAGGAGTGTACAAATTATAGAACAGTAACACTAATCAGCCATGCTAGTAAGATCTTAATTAAAATCAGCATGGGAAGAATCCACAATAAATTGGAAAAGGAGATCAACATTGCGCAGGCTGGTTTCAGAAGAGGCAGGGAACTAGGGAGCA
This sequence comes from Arion vulgaris, assembly GCA_020796225.1. Lineage (NCBI taxonomy): Eukaryota > Metazoa > Mollusca > Gastropoda > Stylommatophora > Arionidae > Arion > Arion vulgaris. The sequence goes on from CM036756.1 coordinate 403,668, forward strand.
CATATTAAATATGAGAATCATCATTGAAAAATGTAGAGAGTATAACATAGATCTATTTGCTTGCTTTCTTGACTATTCAAAGGCCTTTGATTGTGTAAAACATCACAAGTTATAGAACATAATGTCAGAGATGGGGTTCTCACCTCATATAGTGCATATTGTAAAATGCTATATAAAGACCAACAAGCAGTTGTGAGAATAAAAAAGGGAACACCAGAGAGGTTTAGCATATGCCAAGGAGTTAGACCGGACTGCATTTTGTCACCCTACCTATTCAACATATATGCTGACAGCAGCACGAGGGATGTCAGAGAATCTACAGAGATGGAGAAATACGACGCTCTGGTCATCGGAGGTCAGGAACTACCTGAATTAAGACATACTGACGATACAGTGCTATTATCTACATCACAAATTGGTATAGAGAACTTGATACGGTCACTTCAAAAAACCAGCCAAGATCAAAACCTGAATACAACGAAAACGAAGATTTTACAACTGATAAAACAGAAATGATGGCTAATATGTGTCAACGGCCACAAAATAGAAAGAGTCAATAACTTTGAATACCTTGGGGCATTTCTGACAAATGAAGGGAATGCTATAAAAGAAATTAAAAGAAGACTGAGCATTACTTTGCAAAAACTAAAAGAACTAACTAACCTATGGAAGGGAACTGACATAATGACACAAATCAGGTGTTTAAGTAAGAGCTGTGTCTTTTTCTTGGCAACATATGGTTGTGAGACATGAAACATTGACAAAGCGGCAGAGAAGATCATTAATACCTTTGAATGCAAAGGCTACAGAAGAGTACTTAGAATATAGTGGACAGAGAAAAGTACAAACGTTTCTGTTCTGCAACAGCTTGATATTAAAGAGAGTTGGCTATTAAAGAGCATAAAAATAAGGAAAATTAAATATTTCAGACACATCAAACTGAGACATGAGTGCCTAGAGAAGATAATTTTGGAGGAAATGGTGCCTGGAAAAAGAACGAGATGAAGCCATAGACGACGATGGGTGCAAGATGTCATTGACAGTCTGAGAATGACTGCTGCTGACGCCGGTGAACTTGCACAGAATAGAGTTTTTCATGACTGCTGTCATGGGAGCTATTCGTTTTACCTCTCACATCTCCACTTCTTGTGTCAACTTTCTTGACATCACCATACACCTATTCACTATCCCTACATCAGTATATTATAAGCCTACTGATGCACATAGTTTTCTCCTTTATACTTCTTCCCAGGCTTGTTGTGATTCTTTACCATTCTCTTGCACCTTCGTCGCCTTTGTAGTGAGGACGATGATTTTCTAGATAGAGCTCGCGAGATGCTTGATTTTTTCCGCAAGCGCCTATACACAGAGAAGGTGCTTGTACCTGCTACGTATCGAGTTCAGAAAATTACTCGCCAGCAGGCCCTTACCAACCAGCATAGGACTGCTAACTCTGACAGAGTAAAACTTAACTTTCCAACCCCATAGTTCACTGGTGAAAATGTTTTATTCCGTCATCTGTCTATCCTTAAGTCAGATCCAGAGACCCGTTCAGTCTTCCCCAGCTATCCTTTGGTGGCTTACAGACGGGACAGAAGTCTTAAGGATATATTGGTACACAGTCGCCTTAAGTCCAATATCCAGACTCATTTTGGCACTGTCCAGTGTGGCCGTCGGCGTTGCAATACGTGTGCCTATGTGATACAGACTCGTACTGTATCTGTTTCTTTGCTACGTCTGTTATTGAAGATGGTTTCACATGCGAGTACCGAAATATAATCTACGCTATCACTTGCAAGTGGTGTGCTGAGGCATATATCGGCGAAACAGGCAAAATGCTCAGTGACCGCTTCGGCCAACACTTAACGCGATATACGCCAATGCTCTGTGACCCTTGTAGCCACTCATTTCAATGGATCTGACCATTTGGGTGCTCGCGACGTCCAGGTCAATGCCATCCGATCATGTTCCTCTGATGATCGTAGTTGATTTGCTCTGGAGAATCGTTTTATTTCTTTATATGGTACCTTGCAACCTCATGGACTCAACGCTCTACATTCTTATGCGTCTTAGTACTTTCTCTTCTCATGCTTTATATTTTATGTGTATATGTTAAATGTATATAAGTCAGCTATTCACTTTATTTGTTACTGTTTCTCTTCTTTTTCCACTTCTAGTTTTTATGTATTTATAGTTTTTAGTCACATATTTTCATTAATTTGTAACCGTTGTAATATTTTTTTCAAAGTCTATATGTAGTGTTCTGTGACATTCGTCACTTTTGTAGTATCGTTTGCTTGATAAAGGCCTTTTGGTCGAAAAGTTGCTGTGTATTGTCATTGTTTTTGTAAAACTACAGTACTTTGTTATTACGTGTTTTGTCATGGGAGCAGAGTTCCGTAAGGAACAAGCTACTTGATGAGGATAAAATTGAATTTATTCAGATTATAAACTTATCGCATAGTGAGCAGATGTGTTTAAAAACAATTATTTACTTTACCGTGAATTGAGCACGGGTCTACCGCATGAAAACTACGTATTTATCAATCATGCCAGACGCGCCCATAACAAATAAATGATTTCGTAATATACAATCCACTCGGTAAACTTGTCAACTGTTGGTTGAAACAACGAAAGTACATTGTCGACAGATAGATGTATATTGATTGAACGTGCGATTACCTTTACCTATTCTACCAACTATTCTAGGATGCTTAGTAACTTATTTATATTATTTTCTATAATTTTCATTTTTATATATAATTCGGAATTCAATCGGTCAGGACTATTTAAATGCAAGAACCCCCCGTGTAACTGCGCAATGGGTTGACCGTGCCAGAATTTAGCATTCGGTTGAATGAAATGACGTAATTGTCTGCTGCAATCATCATTGCAGGTAGAGGTCAAAGGTCGCTATGTTAACATGGTGTTAACATGGTGTTGATCGGCCACGAAAAACTATCAGAAAAAAGTGCGCTGGAAATAAGAGAAAGACTGAATTTCAGACTGTATATAATATTTGTTATAATTATATTTTATATTATTATGATTGTTATATTATTATGATATAGTATTTATATTTTAGTGTTATATATTAAACTTTCAAAGCTAATCAATATCAAGTTAAAAGTACTAATTATGAACAAATAATTTCTAAAATAATAAGTACACGTTACTCGTTATTTTGGATAGGCCCGGCCCCACTGACCCTTAATGACAAGCCGCCCCTGTATATAATATATATATCATTATCATTGGCCTCTTTGTCTCATATATATATGTATATAATAGCCGTCCATCGCCAGCGATGATGACAACAGTCTCAGACGTGTGCTGCTGCACCTCTCTCGTATGTGCCGAGGCGACTATAGTCTTACCCTAGAACAGAATCCCCTACCACAGGTGGGGCATACATGATCAAGATTAGACATGTGTGTGTTCTGTCTTTACGCGCAGCTCGTTTTCTTTGTGCCTCAACGGCACGATGATTCTCAGCTATGCGGGTTCCTCTTTGGTTGTTACAGCACCACATTTGGCGATCTTGCACTAGCGATTTCCAGCACATGGTGTCTATATCGAAGCATTTCAGAGACATTTTAAGAGTGTCTTTAATGCGTTTTTTTGACCAGCACAGCGTCTGCCCCCTTCATGTTCGCCATACATCAACTGTTTTGGGATACGTTTATCAGGCATTCGGGCAACGTGACCGGCCCATCTCACTTGGGCCTTCTGCAACAGGGTGTTGACGCTTGGGATCTATCTTCTTGTAAGGACTTCGCTATCTGGAATTTTGTCCTGCCAGTTTATTTTTAGTATTCTGCATAGACAGCTTGTGTGAAAGTGGTTTAATTTTCTTGCATGTCTGCTATACACTGTCCATGTCTCGCTTGCGTACAGTAGCGTGGTTAGCACTATGCCATTATAAACTTTCATCTTTGTGGCTACGCTTATCCCCTTCCGCTCCCACACAGTGACATGTAGCCTCCTGAACGCAGCACTGGCTTTGGATATCCTATTGTTGACCTCAGAATCTATGTTTACCGATCTGGATAGGAGGCTGCCAAGATAAGGCAAAATATATATCCTCAACATCGTGTAGCTTGTCCCTTCCGGAACCTGGCTCCCATGACAGCATTTCTGAAAAACTCTGTTCTGTGCAAATTGGCCGGCGCCAGGAGCAGTCATTCTCAGATTGTCAATGACATCCTGCACACATCGTCCTCTAGGACTTCCTCTCGTTCTTCTTCCAGGCACCATTCCTTCCAAAATTAATTTCTCCAGGCACTCAGTTTGATGTGTCTGAAATATTTAATTTTCCTTATTTTTATGCTCTTTAATAGCCAACTCTCTTTAATATCAAGCTGTTGCAGAACAGAAACGTTTGTACTTTTCTCTGTCCACTATATTCTAAGTACTCTTCTGTAGCCTTTGCATTCAAAGGTATTAATGATCTTCTCTGCCGCTTTGTCAATGTTTCATGTCTCACAACCATATGTTGCCAAGAAAAAGACACAGCTCTTAATTAAACACCTGATTTGTGTCATTATGTCAGTTCCTTCCATAGGTTAGTTAGTTCTTTTAGTTTTTGCAAAGTAATGCTCAGTCTTCTTTTAATTTCTTTTATAGCATTCCCTTCATTTGTCAGAAATGCCCCAAGGTATTCAAAGTTATTGACTCTTTCTATTTTGTGGCCGTTGACACATATTAGCCATCATTTCTGTTTTATCAGTTGTAAAATCTTCGTTTTCGTTGTATTCAGGTTTTGATCTTGGCTGGTTTTTTGAAGTGACCGTATCAAGTTCTCTATACCAATTTGTGATGTAGATAATAGCACTGTATCGTCAGTATGTCTTAATTCAGGTAGTTCCTGACCTCCGATGACCAGAGCGTCGTATTTCTCCATCTCTGTAGATTCTCTGACATCCCTCGTGCTGCTGTCAGCATATATGTTGAATAGGTAGGGTGACAAAATGCAGTCCGGTCTAACTCCTTGGCATATGCTAAACCTCTCTGGTGTTCCCTTTTCTATTCTCACAACTGCTTGTTGGTCTTTATATAGCATTTTTACAATATGCACTATATGAGGTGAGAACCCCATCTCTGACATTATGTTCTATAACTTGTGATGTTTTACACAATCAAAGGCCTTTGAATAGTCAAGAAAGCAAGCAAATAGATCTATGTTATACTCTCTACATTTTTCAATGATGATTCTCATATTTAATATGTGCTCCTAGTTCCCTGCCTCTTCTGAAACCAGCCTGCGCAATGTTGATCTCCTTTTCCAATTTATTGTGGATTCTTCCCATGCTGATTTTAATTAAGATCTTACTAGCATGGCTGATTAGTGTTACTGTTCTATAATTTGTACACTCCTTTTGATTGCCTTTTTTGGTATTGAGATAAATATAGTTCTCTTCCACTACTTTAGCCATATGTTGCTGTTCCATATCTTTTGCAAAGTGCATGATATATTTTTGCACTCTGTTCTCCTCCTGCCTTAATTAACTCTTATGTTATTTCATCGCAGCCAGGTGCTTTCCATCTTTCAGATTTTTATGGTCCACTCTACTTCACTTAGTGTTGGATTTGGTTTTATTTCTTCTGTGCTGCTGTCACCTTCGTTGTCAAACAAATTAGTCTCCACATACATTTCGCTGCAGTATTCCTTCCAGCGGTTAAGTATATCAGCATTTTCTGTCAAGGGGCTGCCCAGTTTGTTGTAGATTAGCTTCGAGCTTGGTTTAAACTTGCCAGTCAGAGATCTCATCTCTGAACATTTCTTTAGTGTTTCCCTTTTTCTGTAATTCCTCTATCTTTGTACAGCTGTCTATTAGGTATTGTTTCTTATCTCTTCTTAAGTTTTTTCTTATTTGTCTTGACATGCTTTTGTATTCTTGATTATCTAAATTAGTTGTTCTACTTGTTAGTTTTAACTCTCCCTTTCAGTCGTATCAATTCAAGTGTGTCATCTACTATCCATTTATTTTTATGTATCTTCTTCTGTGGGATTAGTTTTCTGGCTGCTGACATGAAGTGTTGTTTGATATTCGTAGCTAACTCGTGTCTGGTGTTAACTATTCTTGAATTGTCATTAGTATTTCAAATCTATTCCTGATCTCGATCTTCTATTCTTCTGTTATTTCGGTGGCATCAATTCGTAGGCTATATGCCGTGGTCCTTTAGGCAGCCTTTTATGTCGGATTTTCAATACTGCAGCAAGTAGCTGATGGTCAGAGTTGCAGTCAGCACTTGGCAAAGTTTTGCCTGTTACTGTGCTTGATCTCCATTTCTTCTGTACTAGAACATAGTCTATTTGGTTGTTGGTCTTTCCATCTGGTGATATTCAAGGGAAGAGTCTTCGTGGATATTGCTTGAACATGTTATTTGTTATTATAAATTAGTTTTCTTCACAAAATGTTAATAGACTGTCTCCTGCAGCATTTATAGTTCCCAAACTATGTGGACCTGCAATATATTTTTTTCTCCATTGATCGTTCCATACCCACCTTGGCGTTAACATCTCCCATTATTATTGTGATGTTATTGCTGTTCATTTTGTCGATTACTTCATTTAGTCCAGTGTAAAAAACGTCAATTTCTTCTTCGTCTGCTGATGTGGTTGGTGCATATATTTGAATGACCATGATGTTGTGTCCCGTGTAGTCTAATGCTTAATATTCTGTCATTTACTGGGTTGTACCCTAGTAGAGATTGGGCAGTTAGTTTTGACAGGTAAAATGCTACACCACTTTGACCTGATTTGTTTTTACCCGAGTAAATAAATCTGCCACCATTGTCTGTTTAAATGTCCCTGTTCTTCCCATCTGTGCTCGCACAATCCTACAATTTCCAGTTGGGGCTTTTATTTTTATTTCAGAACTATATGGAATTGACCATCGAGTAGTGTTCTTATATTTCATGTTCCCAATTTTAATTTATGTTTTAGCTTGATACGATAGTTTTCCTTGGTAATACAGTCAGGTTTTAGATCATAGATTCCCAAACTTTTTCGCCCACCGCAAACTGTTAACGCCTCCTCACATTATAACAGTTTGCCAACGCCCACATATATACATGCTCTATTTTCTCTTTGGCAAAGAAAATTGATATATTTTTATGTCATACATGATCAATTTTCAAATGACTATGCATGAAATAGAAAATGGACGAAAAAATGGATCGTGTAAGACGGCATAAGATGAACTTAAATGCATAATTCAAATTTTAAATGATAATTCATTCGAAAATCACGAAATAATAAAAAATATTTATTACTAATTTCTTCTTTAAGGAGTCACCCAGAACGCTTCAGCGCCACTGTGGCGGTACTGCTCACTTTGGGAAACACTGCTTTAGATCGTCACCACGTTGACTAGAATTTATATTACCTCTTGTATCGCACTCATCCCCAGTTCATGTTTCAGGTATAACGTTTATCATGGGTTTCTTGGCAGTATAAGAAGGTAGTTTGAAATTGCTTTCCTTCTGTGCAGTGACTATGAAAATATGTATCATCATCAGGTGCCGTCTCCACATCGAAGGTTGGCTGCAATGAATCTCCAGCATCCTGTCTTTCGCCTTTGTGTTGCACACTGCCAGACTATAACCTGTCCATTTCTTAAAGTTTCCCTTCCACTTATCTCTCGGTCTTCCTCTTGCTCTTCTCCCCTCAACTTTCCCTCTAGTAAATGTTTTATCATGGTGTCATGTCTTTTTATGTGCCCAAAATACTTTGCTTGTCTGAATTTTATTTCTCTTAATAATTGTTTCTTCATGCCTAGTTTTCCTTAAACTTGTTTATTTGTCTGTTTTTCTGTCCATGAAACTCTGCCTATTCTTCTATATATCCACATCTCAAATGCATCAATTCTGTCTTCTAACTGCTTGTTCATTGTCCATGTTTCGAGCCATACATTAATATAGGATATATATGGCATTTGATCATTCTCATTTTTAGCCTGTTTGTGATTTGTTTGGATGTCAGTAACTTTCTCATAATATTGAAATTATCCTTGGCCATTCCTATTCTCTTTTAATTTCTGTTATACATCTGCCATCATCTGTTATCATCTGACCGAGATATAAGAAGCTTTTACTTGATGTAGTAATTCTCCATGTATTTTATATTCATTTTAGGTTTTTCCATTTCCTTGTTGATTACCATAGTTTTGTTTTCTGTATGTTAATGTCTAATCCATATTCCTTGCTAGTTCTGTTCAATTGGTCCACTAGTTCTTGTTCATTTTCTGCTACCAATACTGTGTCATCTGCATATCTTAAGTTGTTTATTATTTTTCCATTGATCTTGAGTCCTGGCATTCCCTCTAGTTGTTTGAAGATTTTCTCTGTGTACATGTTAAATAGGCTTGGTGACAGAATGCATCCTTGTCTCACTTCTCTCTTTATGTCTATGTATGGAGAGTAGCTATTTTCATATATTATTATTGCTGTCTGTTCCCAGTATATGTTACTTATTAGTCTGATATCCCCATCTAGACCTATTTCTTGTAGACATATGATTAGCTTTTCATGTTCGACTCTATCAAAAGCTTTGCTATAATCAATGAAACACAAGTAGATACTTTTTGCACTTCTATATACTTGTCAGAGTAGTCTTATACAAAGTATTGCCTCTCTTGTTCCTCTGTTCTTTCTAAAGCCAAACTGTTCTTCTCCTACTTCTATGTCTATCTTGTTTTTAATTCGTTCATGTATGATCTTGAGTAGTATTTTTGTTATGTGGCTCATCAGGCTAATTGTCCTATAGTCTGTGCACTTCTGTGCTTTTGGGTAGTGGTATGAATACTGATGTCTTCAAGTCTCTTGGTATATATCCTGTGTTATATATATCATTGCACAAATCTGTAATGGTTGAAATACCAAAATCCTCTAAAGAGGTTAACATTTCCACAGTAATATTGTCCAATCCTGCAGCCTTCCTCGCTTCATTGTTTCGATTGCTCTTACAACTTCAGATGTTAGTATTCTTGGGCCGTCATTGCACTTTATACTCCGTTTACTGCTTCTTTGATCATCAAATAGAGCTGTTACATATTCTGTCCATCTTGTCAATATTTCTGTTTTATCAAACAAAAGTTGGTTGTTGTTGTTTTTGATACATCCTCCACCTTTTATAGTATTTTTCTTACTTGTCATATTTCTCTGTGCATATCTCTGGTCCTGTGTTTTTCTGCCATATCTTCTATTTCCTTGCATTTGTTTCTAACCAGTTTACTTTTGTGGTTCTGCACATGTTGCATATTTCGTTGTCTAAAATTGTATACTTTGGGGTGTTCTTGGCTTTCTTTCGTTCTGCCATTTTTTCTAATATTTCATCAGTCATCCACATTTGATTTTTCATGGATTCTTTTACAGGCAGGTTTTTGTTTGCAGTTTGTATACTCTGTTTTAAGCAATCCCATTTATTGGTTACTTCTCTCAGGATTTTCTCTTCTGTATTGTTCTAAGCACTCTGTCATTAGGCATTCATATTTGTTCTTTACTTCCACACAATATTTCTGTTGTATCTCTGGTTGTTTAAGTGCTGATATATCTATATTTGACTCCTTTCTTGTTGGTTGGTCTATCTTTTTAGTTTTATATTTAGTTTGATCATCACTGGATTATGATCAGAATTTATATCTGCTCCTGGATATGTTTTGGTGTTCATTACATTATTTTTAAATCTGTTCCTAATTATGATGAAATCTATCTGGTTCCTTTTTCTATCTCCTGGGCATAATCTCCATGTGTATAATCTCCTAAATTCTTGTTGGTAAAATGTGTTGCATATAACCATGTTATTTTCTTCACAGAACTGGATAAGACTATCTCCTCATTCATTCCTTGTTTCTAGTCCGTATTCCCAAACTACAATATTCTTGTATTTGCCTTTGCCAATTTTGAATTCATATCGCCATTATAATTAGTATGTCAGTTGTCTTTACTTGTTTGAGAATTTGTTGTAAATCTTCATAATATTTTTCGATTTCTTCATCTGCATGGTCTGATGTTGGAGCGTATGTTTGGATAACTGCTATATCAAATGGCTTTGCTCTGATCTTTAAAAGCATAATTCTGTCCTTATACGTCCAATAACCACCGATGTATTTTTCTATTTCCTTTTTTATTAGCATACCTACTCCTCGCTCATGATGTTCTCCTCCTGAATGTATAAATATATAGTCATCTCTTCTTGTATATCCTCGCCTTTCCATCTTGTTTCTGCGACTCCCATAATATCTACCTTCATATCTGTTGTCTCTAGCATTAAATTGTCTAGTTTTCCTTCTTGGTGTAAGGTTCTAACATTCCATGTTGCAAAACGAATGTGTCTTTTCCTTGTTTTCATGTATTGTTTGTCTTCAGATTGATGTTTTTGCTTCATTGCTAAGTCTTTGGTTGTACGTGGTGAAGTCCCAATTTCTTCCACGAGGGCCAGCCGCAAATTATTTGTATGTCCTGAAAGCGCCTCATGTGTGCCCCACACTTTGCTGTTTTCGCTTTGTGAGCCATTGATCATTATGATTCATCCGCCTCCCTTACCGTTACAGACTTTTTAATAAAGGATGGACATGAAAATATGTATATACGTTGGATATCACTGGTCAACGGTCATACTATAGCAGGCGAACCACCTGATCTGACATCTCGTCTAACTTTTTACACAACATAACAAGAGAGTACTATAAGAAATGTGTCTCTGAACAAAGAAGACTGAACTAAGTTCGACAATTGACGACAACAAAATATACACACCGTACTTTATGATCTATCTACATATCTCTGACTAAAAACGTGAACTACATTGAACAACAAGAAGCAGTTTGGAACTTCATAATAACAGGATGAAAACGAAAGTAAATAACTATTTTTGAGCCTGATGATTCAACTCTCCTTTAACTTTATTACTTTCCTTGAGTCTAGTAGAAGTAGAGATTTAAATAAATAATACTAGTTTAGTCTTAGTAGTTAGGTCGTATCAGATACGTATACGATACGGCACGGTATCTATCTTACTACCTAGTCGGTGACCGACTTATATACTGTAGTACTAATATAATATACTTATATACTAATCGTCGTAAATTTAATTACTAGAGACCGATTAAGTATTATTATTTATTAAGTATGACTAGTACAATGATGAGTAGTGGAGATAGAAGTATTCTTTGGGAAACATTAGAACACAACGGGATCGGTGGACAACTACTAGACTTAAGACAATATTATCAGCAGAGCAATATAATACACAAATAGTCACACTCACAGTGTGGTAAGAACAACGGACGGAATAACAGACTCATTTGAAACAAAATCAATAGTAAGACAGGGTTGTGTACTGTGCTCTCACCTCTTCTCTTCAGCATATAAATAGACAAAATAGTGAAAGAGGCACAGTGCGGAAAAGACCTATCCACATAGAAAATGAAAAATACGACCAATTAAATAAACAAATCAATGCATTAGTTTTTGCAGACACCAAAGTCTAATCTACGAATATGAGGATCAGCTACATCATATTAATTAATTATTAATTGCATGCAGGAAGTACAACATGAAAATCAACACACAAAAGTTGAAAATCAGCAGAATGCCAAGCCAAGCAAACATACAAATAGACAATACCAGAGTAAAGCAAGTTTCTGAATTCAAATATTTAGGCAGCATTTTCACAGCAGAGGATGGAAAACTCGATAGAGAAATAGAAAGATGCCAAAAAAGCAAATGCAGTGTCCCACCAGCTGGCACCATTACTACAAAACCCAAAGATCAAGATGGAAGTGGAAAGACAGATGATAAAAAATATTTTCCTACCAACCCTTTGTTACCAGTGCCAAGCTTGGTCTCTGACAGCAACACACCACAGAAAGCTCACTACCTGTGAAATATCTCTCTCTCGATCGTTCTTTTCCTTCCATTTTTATCATTCATATTGTGATATATAAACAGCCACTGCCAAGAACGTGTTTTACGTCACAATCTTCAGTACCATTTGGAGCTCTATTGCTTGTCCTTTTTGGATGTGTCCGATTTCAACCAACGTTTACTGGGTTCACTCTCCATAGACTTTGACTGTCCCCAGCAAGACAGCAGGCTACTTGTGAAATGAAATGCTTGAGGAAGGCAGTGGTGGTCACCAGGAAAGATAGACTATGAAATGAGGACATCAGAAGGAGAGTGGGCATAAGTTCATGCACCGAATACAGTGAAAGACAACAAATGCAGTGGTTCCAAGGGAAGACCAAAATAAAGATGGATAGACAATATCAAGACCACACTAAATAAACATATATATAACACAACAAGGCGACTCATCTGACCCTAGAACTCAAATTAAAGCTCCCACCCTACGCTAACGGCAAGTGGACAACCAATTCCATCTTCCACCTGGGGAAGACATTAGACTAGTAAAGTACTTATTAACTTAACTTCAGTGGCTTATGTATTATTGTGCTACTTAACTTCAGTGGGTTATGTATTATTGTGCTACTCCTCGGCTACTTAACTTCAGTTGCTAATATATTATTGTGCTACTTAACTTCAGTGGGTTATGTATTATTGTGCTACTTAACTTCAGTAGCTTATGTATTATTGTGCTACTTAACTTCAGTTGCTTATGTATTATTGTGCTACTTAACTTCAGTTGCTTATGTATTATTGTGCTACTTAACTTCAGTTGCTTATGTATTATTGTGCTACTTAACTTCAGTTGCTTATGTATTATTGTGCTACTCCTCGGCTACTTAACTTCAGTTGCTAATATATTATTGTGCTACTTAACTTCAGTAGCTTATGTATTATTGTGCTACTTAACTTCAGTGGCTTATGTATTATTGTGCTACTTAACTTCAGTTGCTTATGTATTATTGTGCTACTTAACTTCAGTAGCTTATGTATTATTGTGCTACTTAACTTCAGTTGCTTATGTATTATTGTGCTACTTAACTTCAGTAGCTTATGTGTTATTGTGCTACTCCTCGGCTACTTAACTTCAGTTGCTTATGTATTATTGTGCTACTTAACTTCATTGGCTTATGTATTATTGTGCTACTTAACTTCAGTAGCTTATGTATTATTGTGCTACTCCTTGGCTACTTAACTTCAGTTGCTTATGTATTATTGTGCTACTCTCGCTACTTAACTTCAGTAGCTTATGTATTATTGTGCTACTTAACTTCAGTGGCTTATGTATTATTGTGCTACTTAACTTCAGTGGCTTATGTATTATTGTGCTACTTAACTTCAGTGGCTTATGTATTATTGTGCTACTTAACTTCAGTGGCTTATGTATTATTGTTACTCTGCTGCTCAAAAAAAAGTACTTTGCTATTCAATTATTTTGTTTCATGATGTAGTTTATGCTACTGGGGCTAGTTGTATTGGAAGTTCAGAAATATCTGTTCATTATCAAGGTTTGTCCTGAGCAGAACTTTGCTACCCTAACATTTCAGAATTTCTCACTCTCATAGGCAGGCCTAAGGTTGCCAGACAGGTTTTCTGGTGCAGTTTCAGTTTTTAAGGAACAAATGCGGTGTTCCGAAAAATGCTTTCAGGGCACCTATTTGCCATGGTTTTTGTCCTTCTGAAAATGAATTATGAAAGTTACAGATCCTCTTCTTTGTGATCGTTCTCTACGGCCAATTCTAATCGCTCCCTGTGATATGTTTGATCTTTGCCAAGAACGTGTATACGTTGCACATTGGTTCGGTAGGCCCTAAACGCATAGACTTCTACACATTTAGGACATGTGCATCCGATTTCAGCCAAATCTCCTTTGTCGCCTCTTACGACATGCATGGCAGGCAACAGTGGTTCTATTCTTTACACCCCAAATTTGGGCGGTAACCACTCGGGCGAAAGTTGCAGATAAATCCAAACTTGTGCAAAATTTTCTGATGAGAGATCTGTTTTACTTTTAAAACTTGAAATGTCTACATCCATACATACTTCACTGTCATTGTATTTTATTTTCATTATTGCTGTGATTAGTACAGAAATGTATTGTTTAATTTGAATAGCTGTTTAGTTACAATGTTAACTTTCTAGCACTCTATAATCTAGGCTGAGCATGTTTAGTTACAATGTTAACTTTCTAGCACTCTATAATCTAGGCTGAGCATGTTTAGTTACAATGTTAACTTTCTAGCACTCTATAATCTAGGCTGAGCATGTTTAGTTACAATGTTAACTTTCTAGCACTCTATAATCTAGGCTGAGCATGTTTAGTTACAATGTTAACTTTCTAGCACTCTATAATCTAGGCTGAGCATGTTTAGTTACAATGTTAACTTTCTAGCACTCTATAATCTAGGTTGAGCATGTTTAGTTACAATGTTAACTTTCTAGCACTCTATAATCTAGGTTGAGCATGTTTAGTTACAATGTTAACTTTCTAGCACTCTATAATCTAATCTGTGCATGTTTAGTTACAATGTTAACTTTCTAGCACTCTATATAATCTAGGCTGAGCATGTTTAGTTACAATGTTAACTTTCTAGCACTCTATAATTTAATCTGAGCATGTTTAGTTACAATGTTAACTTTCTAGCACTCTATAATCTAGGTTGAGCATGTTTAGTTACAATGTTAACTTTCTAGCACTCTATAATCTAGGCTGAGCATGTTTAGTTACAATGTTAACTTTCTAGCACTCTATAATCTAGGTTGAGCATGTTTAGTTACAATGTTAACTTTCTAGCACTCTATAATCTAATCTAAGCATGTTTAGTTACAATGTTAATTTCCTAGCAATCTCTATTCTAGGCTGAGCAGTGCAAGGTAGAAGGGAACAAATGTCTGAAAGAGGGAAATTACACAGCTGCTGTTATACATTACACAGAAGCAGTAAAACATGAACCAAACAGTGCAGTTCTTCATAGTAACAGAGCTTTGGCATTTTTGAAAATTGATCAGCTGTTCCTTGCAATGGAAGATGCACAAAAAGTTATAAAATTTGAGCCAAGTTGGCCCAAGGTAATATATTTATATTGATTTCAATGAAACATTCATTTTTATAATGGTCTGTAAAAGTTCACTTTTATAATGGTCTGCATAAGTTCACTTTTATAATGGGTCTGTATGCCCGCCTGCCCAGCGTGTTCGTAGCGCATTGGACTATGGGTGACAAGTCCTCTGTGAGTGCGGATTCAACTCCGCGGACTGGCAGAAAAGCTACAGGTTCCCCAGATTTACGGTGTTTGTGGCACCAAACCGAAGGGTTACGATGTCCATGACACGAGCCAAAGAGCTGAAAAGCTCAAGTGCTTCTGGATCGAAAAAAAAATCTGTATAAGTAGAAGAATTGTGAGACATTATTGAGCTATATATTAATATAAATGAAATGTACATTTTGTATTTCTATTTATTTTGAAATACATCAAATATAACTGAATTATTTTAGCTTTTTTCTATAGCACAACACTTATGAGAAATGTGACTGTGATGATATGAGTAGTAGTAATACAAGACTGTAGGACATACTGTATATACTGATTTAGTGTATCTATACAAGACTGCAGGACATACTGTATATACTGATTTAGTGTATCTATACAAGACACTTGTTTTTCTGCTAGCATTATAAAAACAAAGTACTGTAGTTTTACAATGTACAATAACAATACACAGCAACATTTCGACCAAGAGGCCTTTATCAAGCAAAGGATACACCAGAAGTGAAGAAATTAACTTCTTATACAGTAGAAAATGTATAGAATCAGATTTTAAAAATCCCCAACTGCCCTAAAATGAAAATCTGTGACTAAAAATGAATAATGAAATAAATGCAAAAAACTAAAAGTGAAAAAAAAGATAAACAATAGTAATCAAATATATATCTAACATATATGCATATACACATATAGAATATGGAGCATGCCAAGAGAAAGTATTAAGAAGCATAGGAATGTAGTGCGTTGAGTCAGAGCCAACTATAAACTTATGGGCCTTCGGACTCGGGTAAGAATTATGGGAAATCAGACCACAAATACACCACGGGACCTCGTATTCCAGTATTGTTGTATATAGATGAATTTGTTTTAAAATCAACACAAAAGGCTAAATCGAAGTTATATTATGTAACAAGTTAAGTTTAACAATAACGAATATCAATATTATGAATATTTTCACCAATAAATAACCATAGACTCACAGAATTGAGTAAAATTGCAAAAGCGTGCAGTGTTCTATCAAACATCTGTAATTTCCAGCCCCTTTTCTGATCTAGGTCAGGAATCCCCGGTCAGTTGTTTGGCCTAGTTATCTAGAGTTGGCTGTAGTTGAGTCCACGAGGTTGCAAGGTACCATATAAAGATATAAAACTATTGTCTAGAGCATATTGACTTTGATCATCAGAGGAACATGATAGGATGGCTATGATCTGGATATAGCGAGCTCCCAAATAGTCTGTTCCATTGAAATGAGTGGCTACAGGGATCACAGAGCATTTGTGTATACCACATAAGTGTTGGTCGAAATGGTCACTAATCTATTTGGCAGTTTCATCTAAATATTCAGTGTCACAACATTTACAAGTGATGGTGTAGATTATATTTATGAACTTGCATGTAAAACTATCCTCAGTAACAAACTTGGCTTTAGGAAAAGGTACGGGTCTGTATCACATATATGGCATTGCCGACGGCCACACTGGACTGCCAAAATGGTCCTGGACATTGGATTTAAGGCAAGTGTGTACCAACATATCCTCAAGATTCCTGTCTCGTCTGTAAGCCACCAAAGGATTAAAACTACTTGGTAAAACTACAGTACTTTGTTTTTACTTGTTTGGCCATTGCTACATAGTTTTCCTTGCAGTCTTCCTGTATATCGATAATGCTTGCATTCTAATTAATTCTTGATATTTATATTCAGTTGGTGCTTAAATTTTCTCTCGACATGGTTTATTTCAGTCCAGTTGAAAGAAATGGCTGCTTTTGTGGTATTTGGATTTGATTTCTGCAAATTCTTAGTGTGAGAACTGTTTTTACTTTCTGCAAGATGACACATTAGTGAAACAAATAGGTTTATAGGTGCTCCGATTTCCATCCCAACATCTTTACCATCATAGGTGCTCCGATTTCCATCCCAACATCTTTACCATCATATAACAACTATTCACACTTTTCTATGTTGATTAATCAAACATGTCTCGGTGTGTGCCTCTAACAAAGTGTTTGTTGTGTCTGATAGTTCACACTTTCTCACCTATATCCTTCACTCTGGAAATGTCTTGGTGTACCTCTAACAAAGATGTACTTAATATGACGAGCCATTCTTGCCTTATACAACCAGCCAAAACTTTCTTGAGCATATTCTTACAAACATGAGTGTATGCACAGATATATCAGTTCTTACAAACATGAGTGTATGTACAGATATGTCAGTTCTTATAAACATGAGTGTATGCACAGATATGTCAGTTCTTACAAACATGAGTGTATGTACAGATATGTCAGTTTCTACAAACATAAGTGTATGCACAGGTATGTCAGTTCTTACAAACATGAGTGTATGCACAGATATATCAGTTCTTACAAACATGAGTGTATGCACAGATATATCAGTTTCTACAAACATGAGTGTATGTACAGATATGTCAGTTCTTATAAACATGAGTATGCACAGATATGTCAGTTCTTACAAACATGAGTGTATGCATAGATATGTCAGTTCTTACAAACGTAAGTATATGTACAGATATGTCAGATTCTACAAACAAAAGTCTATGCACAGATATGTCAGTTCTTACAAACATGAGTGTATGCACAGATATATCAGTTTCTACAAACATGAGTGTATGCACAGATATATCAGTTTCTACAAACATGAGTATATGTACAGATATGTCAGTTTTTATAAACATGAGTGTATGCACAGATATATCAGTTTCTACAAACATAAGTGTATGCACAGATATATCAGTTCTTACAAACATAAGTATATGTACAGATATGTCAGTTTTTATAAACATGAGTGTATGTACATATATGTCAGTTCTTACAAACATGAGTATATGTACAGATATGTCAGTTCTTACAAACATGAGTGTATGCACAGATATGTCAGTTCTTACAAACGTAAGTATATGTACAGATATGTCAGTTCTTACAAACATAAGTGTATGCACAGATATATCAGTTCTTACAAACATGAGTGTATGCACAGATATGTCAGTTTCTACAAACATAAGTGTATGCACAGATATGTTCTTACAAACATGAGTGTATGCACAGATATGTTTTTATAAACATGAGTGTATGCACAGATATGTCAGTTCTTACAAACATGAGTGTATGCACAGATATATCAGTTCTTACAAACATGAGTGTATGCACAGATATGTTCTTACAAACATGAGTGTATGCACAGATATGTTCTTACAAACATGAGTGTATGCACAGATATGTCAGTTCTTACAAACATGAGTGTATGCACAGATATGTCAGTTCTTACAAACATGAGTGTATGCACAGATATGTTCTTACAAACATGAGTGTATGTACATATATGTCAGTTCTTACAAACATGAGTGTATGCACAGATATGTTCTTACAAACATGAGTGTATGCACAGATATGTTCTTACAAACATGAGTGTATGCACAGATATGTCAATTCTTACAAACATGAGTGTATGCACAGATATGTTCTTACAAACATGAGCACAGATATATCAGTTTCTACAAACTCATTAATTAGTTCATGTTTATTTTCAGGGTTTTTTCAGAAAAGCAGAAATTGAGTTCCGTGCCGGAGAGTATGAGAAAGCATTAATATCTTACAAGGTAAGTCTTTGTTTCTTTTTATTTCAAGCATTATTCCAAACTTTTCTTTTTATTTCAAGCATTATTCCAAACTTTTCTTTTTATTTCAAGCATTATTCCAAACTTTTCTTTTTATTTCAAGCATTATTCCAAACTTTTCTTTTTATTTCAAGCTTTATTCCAATTCTTCATTCAATTGACAGAGGAGAACTAAATATACCAGACACATGCAAGGGACCACCAATACTTGCAGCTGAAGTTGAAGATGCCATAAAACACATTAAGAGGGAAAGTCTCCAGGTCCAGATAACATAACAGCAGAAGAAATTCAAGCTCTAGGAAATCTAGGAACGGAAGTGATAATGAAGCTTTTAAACGACATATATGACAGCGGTTGTATTCCAAAAGATCTACTAAAGTCCATATTTATTGCTTTGCCGAACAAATCAAGAGCAGTGAAATGTGAAGATCACCGCACTATCAGTCTTATGAGTCATATGACAAAGATACTACTGAGGATAATGATGAGAAGGATAAGAAGCAGAATAAAACCAGAAATCAGTGATGAGTAGTGTGGATTTGTTGAAGGCAAGGGCACTAGCAACACTATATATATCCTAAGAACACTAATAGAAAGATCAATAGAAGTAAAAGCAGATCTATACTTGTACTTTATAGATTACACCAAGGCGTTCGACAATGTACGCCATCAAGAACTTTCCAAAATGTTAGAGAGCTTAAACATCGACAGCAAAGATCTAAGAATCATTCAGAACATATATTGGCAGCAAACAGCAGCTATAAGAATAGACACAAAGATTGGAACTTTCCAGAAGATCAAAAAGGTGTTAGACAAGGATGCGTATTATCACCAGACCTGTTATCACTGTATTGTGAAAGCATTTTTAGGTCTATAAAAGATTTTCCTGGAATAGCTGTGGGAGGACATATCATAAATAGCCTGAGATACGCTGATGATACTGTCTTAATAGCAAGAAATGAAATGGAGCTACAGAAATTAGTTGATAAGGTTGTGACAGAAGGTAACAACAAAGGACTCAGTTTGAATATTAAGAAGACAGAAGTTATGATAATATCAAAAAGCAGATTTTGCCAAAATACACCATCACAGTAAATGGGACTGATCTAAGACAAGTGCAGCAATTTAAATACCTCGAGTCCTGGTAACATCAGATGGCAGATGCCGATCAGAAATAAAGAGCAGAATAGGACAAGCGAAAACATCATTCCTGAAAATAAGAAGCATTATCTGCAACAAGTCCTTGTCAATCCCGATCAGAATGCGAGTTATTCAGTGCTACATAGAACCAATACTGACATACGGATGCGAGTCATGGGCAATGAACAGACAAATCGAAAAATATCTGAGAGCCACAGAAATGTGGTTTTATAGAAGAATGATGAGAATCCCATGGACTGCTAAAAAGACTAATGTTGAGGTGCTGAATGAGATCAAGACACAGAAAAAGCTTATCATCAATATAAGAAAGAGGCAGTCATCATTTTTCGGGCATGTGATGAGGAGGGAGGTTTAGAACACATCGTGACAACCGGTAAAATTGAGGGTAGACGAGGCAGGGGAAGACAGAGAGAAAATGTTGAATCGCCTGACTTCATGGCACGGTAGAGCGTCAACATCTGAGTTGATAGCAAACACCAACGACAGAGATTTGTGGAGATCCATGATCGCCTATGCCAGCCGGCACTGCACCTGATGATAATCAACACCTGGCAAGCTATTCTGCAGTATTTTGATGGAGAGGCTGAAAAAAGCAGATGACGCAAGGCTAAGAGAAGAACAAGCTGGCTTTCGTCACATCGTTCTTGTACCGATCATATCTTCACGCTGAAATCCATTATAGAAGAATCAATTGAACTCCAGTCACCACTAGTGATAAATTTTATAGACTTTCAGAAAGTGTTTGATAGTCTTCATCGTTCTACTCTCTGGGAGATTCTTAAGACCTACAGCTTCCAGAAAAATACATCAACATTATAAAAGCCTTCTATTCTGAAGCATCCTGCTGTGTAAGAACAGATGCAGGAAATTCAGACTGGTTCTAAGTCAATTGGGTGTGAAGCAGGGCTGCGTTATGTCACCTATGCTTTTGGGATAGCTATAGACTGAATCATGCAAATGCACCAAGATGATCAAATAGGCATCAAATGGCTTAATAACAGCAGACTATTTGATCTTGACTTTGCCGATGACGTGACCATATTGAATTCAACCACACAAGCAACCCACAAACTAACGAGCAATTTTTGCACACTTGCAGAACAGGTTGGTCTCCAGATTAATTCTGCCAAGACCAAAATTATGGACCTCACAAACTCAACAGACAACATCGTAATAAATGGCCAAACATTGGAAAAAGTTGAACATTTTACATATTTGGGTAGTAAAGTGTCAAACAACGGAGACACTATGAAAGAAATAAACTCTCGTATTGCTATAGCAGCTAGTGCCTTCACTAAATTAACGAATATCTGACAATCTCAAGACCTTAGTATATGCACAAAAGTTAAATTATTTAGGTCATGTGTGATTCTGTACTGACTACGGTTGTGAAAGTTGAAATCAACAAAGAAAATTGATAAGAAACTGGACAGCTTTGAGAATAAATGTCTCCAAAATTATTAAAAGTAAAATGGAGTGATTTCGTTTCAACAACACAGTGAGAGATAGAACACACCAACAACCCGTATCAAATATTATAAGGAAACGAAAGTGGAAATATTTATGGTTATGTTCTTAGATCAGATGAAAAGAGACTAAATCGACAAGTCCTTATGTGGTCACCAGTTGGGAAAAGAAAACATGGAAGACCAAAGACCACTCTTCGAAGAACCATCCAACAAGAAAGTAAACTATTGGGATGTAAACCATACAAGATCTCTAACTGCTAGCAACGAACCGCATCACATGGAGATCTAAATCTTCTGCCCTATGTGCCGCCTTTGGCACGTAAGGAACAAACTAACTAACACATTTCCTTTCTGTCGCCAGCCATTGATGGAATATACTTAGTGTACACATTTCCTATTCTGTCGGCCAATCATTGATGGAATATACTTAGTGTACACATTTCCTATTCTGTCGGCCAATCATTGATGGAATATACTTAGTGTACACATTTCCTATTCTGTTGGCCAATCATTGATGGAATATACTTAGTGTACACATTTCCTATTCTGTCGGCCAATCATTGATGGAATATACTTAGTGTACACATTTCCTATTCTGTCGGCCAATCATTGATGGAATATACTTAGTGTACACATTTCCTATTCTGTCGGCCAATCATTGATGGAATATACTTAGTGTACACATTTCCTTTTCTGTTGGCCAGCCATTGATGGAATATACTTAGTGTACACATTTCCTATTCTGTCGGCCAGCCATTGATGGAATATACTTAGTGTACACATTTCCTATTAAGAATTGTAAATTGAATTACAAAATACATCAACAGTGACGATAAACAGCATACCAAAAGGCCTTTATCAAGCAAACATTACAACAAGAATGACGAATTTGAGAACACTACAAATGGACGATTACATGTGGAAACATAAACCTATCTAATGAAAATCTGGGAATAAAACGAACAACGAAATGAGTGCAACACAAAAACCGAAAGTGGAAAAGAAGAGAAACAATAAACAATATAGTGGATAAATGACACATATATGGAGCAAACACACGTATAGATAACAAGGCACGAGATAAGACAGTACTAAGAAGCATAGGAATGTAATGCGTTGAGTCCAAGAGGTTGCAAAGTGCCATAGAATGAAATAAACGGTTCTCCAGGGCGAATCGACTGCGATCATCGGAGGAACATGATCGGATGGCTGTGACCTGGACATCGTCAACTCCTGAATGGCCAGTTTCGTTGAAATGAGTGGCCACAGGAGTCACAGAGCGTTGCAATATCGCTAAGTGTTGGGCGAATCGGTCACTGAGTCTCTTACCGGTTTCGCTAATATAGGACTTGTTGCATCGTTTGCAGGTGATGGCATAGATGATATTGCAGGGACTACACGGAAACTGTCTTGAATGGCATACGTAGCTTTTGGAAAAGAGACAGTGGGGTCTGTATTACATATGCACATGTATTACAGCGCCGACGTCCGCACTGGATGGTGCCAAAGTGACTCTGGATATTAGGCTTGAGGCGACTGTACCAACAAATCCTTGAGGCTTCTGTCCCGTCTGTAAGCCACCAAAGGATAGTGTTGGAAGACTGAACGTGTCTCAGGATCAGACTGAAGAATAGGGAGATGATGGAATAAGACCTTTTCACCAGGGAACTATGAGGGTGGAAAGTTAAGATAAGTTTAACCCTGTCAGACTTGGGGGTTCTATGTATGTGAAAAGCTACGTATGCCATTCAAGACAGTTTCACGTGTGAGTTCCGCAATATCATCTATGCCATCACCTGCAAACGATGCAACAAGTCCTATATTGGCGAAACCGGTAAGAGACTCAGTGACCGATTCGCCCAACACTTACGCGATATTTGCCAACGCTCTGTGACTCCTGTGGCCACTCATTTCAACGAAACTGGCCATTCAGGAGTTGACGATGTCCAGGTCACAGCCATCCGATCATGTTCCTCCGATGATCGCAGTCGATTCGCCCTGGAGAACCGTTTATTTCATTCTATGGCACTTTGCACTCTTGGACTCAACGGATTACATTCCTATGCTTCTTAGTACTGTCTTATCTCGTGCCTTGTTATCTATACGTGTGTTTGCTCCATATATGTGTCATTTATCCACTATATTGTTTATTGTTTCTCTTCTTTTCCACTTCGGTTTTTGTGTTGCACTCATTTCGTTGTTCGTTTTATTCCAGATTTTCATTAGATAGGTTTATGTTTCCACATGTAATCGTCCATTTGTAGTGTTTCTCGAAATTCGTCATTCTTGTTGTAATGTTTGCTTGATAAAGGCCTTTTGGTCAAACGTGCTGTTTATCATCACTGTTGATGTATTTTGAAAACTGTAGTACTTTGTGTTTACGTGTTTAGCTATTTTTCAAAGTTTTACTGCAGCCTCCACCTTTTTCGATAATCGTCGCCATATTGCTGCAACTATTCGTCGTCACTTAGTAGGTAAGATTTTATAGTTATTTTTGTTGTGTAGGTGCATTTCCCGTTCCTACACCCCCCCTTTTTTAGCATACAATATAGGTTCTTTTGTTTGTATTTCTATTACTATGCCTTCCCTTCAATACTTGTTGAATTTTCTTCGATCTTATATCTCGGTTTCCTTCAGCCTCCTACCGGCTGATGTGCGTCTTACTGCCATCAGTTATGCTATGGTTACTTTCATAAAAACTCGTTTCTGCTCTCATCGTAATTTTCTCTTCACATGTCAGCGTCTTAAGGTTATTCCCAAAGGCTTTGCTTCCAACTTCCACCCCTCTGCAGGCTCATTATACCCCAAGGAGCAGCGTAGGTTACTTAAGTTAGAAACCAAATGTGCACTACAACGCATGCGTTGTATCGCTGCCAACCACTCACACCTTCTATCTGACTTGGATTCCTCCCAGTCCCTACTTCTACAACGCTACGGTCTCACCTCTACCAATATGCTCCTGTACTCCCTTATTCGTTTCACCATCCACGTTCTCAACAGACAACTGCATGAATTTATTTGCATGCATCATCAACAAAAACTTGACCTTCTTCGCCCGGTACCTTCTACCACTCCTCTCAATTGTCCACTACTATCTTCTCCTCCTACCCAGGTTGTCTGCATCCCTCCAGACCTTCTCTTATCTGACAGCAGAGATGTGTTTTAAGTAAGGGTCTCAAGTTTGTTCCTCTCCGTCCCTCCATTGACCACTACTCTACTCTTCAGGATGTGAACCGTTTCCACCGTGGCCTGCGACTCAAATTCCACTTTCATCACCAGGAGGACCCTCTAGAACATCAGGACTCGAGTATGTTCTCCAAGTATTCCACTGCAAAGCATGATTGGACTCCTAAACCTGGTGCCTCTAATGCTCTTGATCTCTACATCAAGAATACTTCACGACATTGACTTCTCCACCCTAAACGCCTAGGGCGTTCTAACATGTCACCGTCCGAGTTTCGTGCTCTATCACACCTCCGTCGACGTGATGACATTGTTATCAAACCCGCTGATAAAGGTGGTGCCATAGTCGTATGGAGTAAAGAACTATACCTTCAGGAAGGCCACAACCAACTACGTAACAACCTATTCTACAATAATATTCCTTCTGATGCTACACTATCCAACAATAGTAAGGTCCGTACAGTCATCAAGAACCTCATTGCCTCCAAAGACCTTCCCACCGGCGCATCATCACTATGTGTCATCGACAGTTGTTTGGGCAAACCCGCATTCTATATGCTCCCAAAAATTCATAAACTTCACAATCCTGGTAGGCCTATTGTTTCTGCTTGCTCTTGTCCTACGGAACATATCTCCTAATTCCTTGATAGTATCTTCAATCCTATAGTCACTACACTACCTTCATTCTTGAAGGATACTAACCACACTTTGTCTGTTTTTCTTCTATTAAGTTGTTGCCTGGCAGGACTTATCGCCTCTTCCTCCTTGATGTCTGCTCACTGTATACCTCTATACCTCATTCTGACGGACTTCAAGCTCTCCAGTTCTTTCTCGACAGGAGAACTAACCCTCTTGTCTCCACCTCGACTCTCCTTCGTCTTGCTGAACTAGTTCTCACCCTCAACTCCTTTCAGTTCAATGACCAGTTCTTCGAACAGATTAGTGGGGTCGCCATGGGTACTAAATGGGACCCAGCTATGCTTGTCTATTCATGGGTCATCTTGAACACTTAGTATGGAACACCTATGATGGTCCTCTTCCGTCCGTGTATCATAGATACATCGATGATTGTATTGGAGTTACCGATATGTCTGAAGCCGATTTGTCACGCTTCATCACCTTCATCAATGCCTTCAATCCTGCTATTCGGTTCACCTCTCACATCTCTACCTCCTGTGTCAATTTTCTTGACATCACTATCACCATCAGCCTATCCACTATCACTACATCAGTATACTACAAGCCTACTGATACACATAGCTTTCTTCTGTATACCTCTTCCCATCCCCAGGCCTGTCGTGACTCTTTACCTTTCTCTCAACTCTACGCTTGTCGCCTCTGTAGTGAGGACGACGATTTTCTTGATAGAGCTCACGAGATGCTGGATTTCTTCCCAGCGCCATACCCGGAGAATGTGCTTACATCTGCCATGCATCGGGTTCAGCTAATTGCTCGACAGAGGCCCTTTCTCACATACATAGAACCCCAAGTCTGACAGGGTTAAACTTATCTTAACTTTCCACCCTCATAGTTCCTGGTGAAAAAGGTCTTATTCCATCATCTCCTATTCTTCAGTCTGATCCTGAGACACGTTCAGTCTTCCAACACTATCCTTTGGTGGCTTACAGACGGGACAGAAGCCTCAAGGATTTGTTGGTACACAGTCGCCTCAAGCCTAATATCCAGAGTCACTTTGGCACCATCCAGTGCGGACTCGGCGCTGTAATACATGTGCATATGTAATACAGACCCCACTGTCTCTTTTCCAAAAGCTACGTATGCCATTCAAGACAGTTTCACGTGTGAGTTCCGCAATATCATCTATGCCATCACCTGCAAACGATGCAACAAGTCCTATATTGGCAAACCGTAAGAGACTCAGTGACCGATTCACCCAACACTTACGCGATATTCGCAACGCTCTTGACTCCTGTGGCCACTCATTTCAACGAAACTGGCCATTCAGGAGTTGACGATGTCCAGGTCACAGCCATCCGATCATGTTCCTCCGATGATCGGAGTCGATTCGCCCTGGAGAACCGTTTTATTTCATTCTATGGCACTTTGCGACCTCTTTGACTCAACGCATTACATTCCTATGCTTCTTAGTACTGTCTTATCTCGTGCCTTGTTATCTATACGTGTGTTTGCTCCATATATGTGTCATTTATCCACTATATTGTTTATTGTTCTCTTCTTTTCCACTTTCGGTTTTTTGTGTTGCACTCATTTCGTTGTTCGTTTTATTCCCAGATTTTCATTAGATAGGTTTATGTTTCCACATGTAATCGTCCATTTGTAGTGTTCCTCAAATTCGTCATTCTTGTTGTAATGTTTGCTTGATAAAGGCCTTTTGGTTGAAACGTTGCTGTTTATCGTCACTGTTGATGTATTTTGTAAAACTGTAGTACTTTGTGTTTACGTGTTTAGCTATTTTTCAAAGTTTTACTGCAGCCTCCACCTTTTTCGATAATCGTCGCCATATTGCTGCAACTATTCGCAGTCACTTAGTAGGTAAGATTTTATAGTTATTTTTGTTGTGTAGGTGCATTTCCCGTTCCTACACCCCCCCTTTTTTAGCATACAATATAGGTTCTTTTGTTTGTATTTCTATTACTATGCCTTCCCTTCAATACTTGTTGAATTTTCTTCGATCTTATATCTCGGTTTCTTCAGCCTCCTACCGCTGATGTGCGCCTTACTGCCATCAGTTATGCTATGGTTACTTTCAAAAACTCGCTTCTGCTCTCATCGTAATTTTCTCTTCACATGTCAGCGTCTTAAGGTTATTCCCAAAGGCTTTGCTTCCAACTTCCACCCCTCTGCAGGCTCATTATACCCCAAGGAGCAGCGTAGGTTACTTAAGTTAGAAACCAAATGTGCACTACAACGCATGCGTTGTATCGCTGCCAACCACTCACACCTTCTATCTGACTTGGATTCCTCCCAGTCCCTACTTCTACAACGTCTACGAAGTCTCACCTCTACCAATATGCTCCTGTACTCCCTTATTCGTTTCACCATCCACGTTCTCAACAGACAACTGCATGAATTTATTTGCATGCATCATCAACAAAACTTGACCTTCTTCGCCCGGTACCTTCTACCACTCCTCTCAATTGTCCACTACTATCTTCTCCTCCTACCCAGGTTGTCTGCATCCCTCCAGACCTTCTCTTATCTGACAGCGAGAGATGTGTTTTAAGTAAGGGTCTCAAGTTTGTTCCTCTCCGTCCCTCCATTGACCACTACTCTACTCTTCAGGATGTGAACCGTTTCCACCGTGGCCTACGACTCAAATTCCACTTTCATCACCAGGAGGACCCTCTAGAACATCAGGACTCGAGTATGTTCTCCAAGTATTCCACTCACAAGCATGATTGGACTCCTAAACCTGGTGCCTCTAATGCTCTTGATCTCTACATCAAGAATACTTCATACGACATTGACTTCTCCACCTATAACGCCTAGGGCGTTCTAACATGTCACCGTTCGAGTTTCGTGTCTATCACACCTCCTGACGTGATGACATTGTTATCAAACCCGCTGATAAAGGTGGTGCCATAGTCGTATGGAGTAAAGAACTATACCTTCAGGAAGGCCACAACCAACTACGTAACACCCTATTCTACAATAATATTCCTTCTGATGCTACACTATCCAACAATAGTAAGGTCCGACAGTCATCAAGAACCTCATTGCCTCCAAAGACCTTCCACTCGGCATCATCACTATGTGTCATCGACAGTTGTTTGGGCAAACCCGCATTCTATATGCTCCCAAAATTCATAAACTTCACAATCCTGGTAGGCCTATTGTTTCTGCTTGCTCTTGTCCTACGGAACATATCTCCGAATTCCTTGATAGTATCTTCAATCCTATAGTCACTACACTACCTTCATTCTTGAAGGATACTAACCACACTTTGTCTGTTTTTCTTCTATTAAGTTGTTGCCTGGCAGGACTTACCGCCTCTTTCTCCTTGATGTCTGCTCACTGTATACCTCTATACCTCATTCTGACGGACTTCAAGCTCTCCAGTTCTTTCTCGACAGGAGAACTAACCCTCTTGTTTCCACCTCGACTCTCCTTCGTCTTGCTGAACTAGTTCTCACCTCAACTCCTTTCAGTTCAATGACCAGTTCTTGAACAGATTAGTGGGTCGCCATGGGTACTAAAATGGGACCCAGCTATGCTTGTCTATTCATGGGTCATCTTGAACACTTAGTATGGAACACCTATGATGGTCCTTCTCTCGTGTATCATAGATACATCGATGATTGTATTGGAGTTAACGATATGTCTGAAGCCGATTTGTCACGCTTCATCACCTTCATCAATGCCTTCAATCCTGCTATTCGGTTCACCTCTCACATCTCTACCTCCTGTGTCAATTTTCTTGACATCACTATCACCATCAGCCTATCCACTATCACTACATCAGTATACTACAAGCCTACTGATACAATAGCTTTTCTGTATACCTCTTCCCATCCCCAGGCCTGTCGTGACTCTTTACCTTTCTCTCAACTCTTACGCCTTCGTCGCCTCTGTAGTGAGGACGACGATTTTCTTGATAGAGCTCACGAGATGCTGGATTTCTTCCCAGCGCCTATACCCGGAGAATGTGCTTACATCTGCCATGCATCGGGTTCAGCTAATTGCTCGACAGGAGGCCCTTTCTCACATACATAGAACCCCAAGTCTGACAGGGTTAAACTTATCTTAACTTTCCACCCTCATAGTTCCCTGGTGAAAAGGTCTTATTCCATCATCTCCCTATTCTTCAGTCTGATCCTGAGACACGCTCAGTCTTCCAACACTATCCTTTGGTGGCTTACAGACGGGACAGAAGCCTCAAGGATTTGTTGGTACACAGTCGCCTCAAGCCTAATATCCAGAGTCACTTTGGCACCATCCAGTGCGGACGTCGCGCTGTTACATGTGCATATGTAATACAGACCCCACTGTCTCTTTTCCAAAAGCTACGTATGCCATTCAAGACAGTTTCACGTGTGAGTCCCAATATCATCTATGCCATCACCTGCAAACGATGCAACAAGTCCTATATTGGCAAACCGGTAAGAGACTCAGTGACCGATTCGCCAACACTTACGCGATATTCGCTACGCTTCTGTGACTCCTGTGGCCACTCATTTCAACGAAACTGGCCATTCAGGAGTTGACGATGTCCAGGTCACAGCCATCCGATCATGTTCCTCCGATGATCGCAGTCGATTCGCCCTGGAGAACCGTTTATTTCATTCTATGGCACTTTGCGACCTCTTGGACTCAACGATTACATTCCTATGCTTCTTAGTACTGTCTTATCTGCCTTGTTATCTATACGGTGTTTGCTCCATATATTTGTCATTTATCCACTATATTGTTTATTGTTTCTCTTCTTTTCCACTTTCGGTTTTTTGTTGCACTCATTTCGTTGTTCGTTTTATTCCCAGATTTTCATTAGATAGGTTTATGTTTCCACATGTAATCGTCCATTTGTAGTGTTCTCAAATTCGTCATTCTTGTTGTAATGTTTGCTTGATAAAGGCCTTTTGGTCGAAACGTTGCTGTTTATCGTCACTGTTGATGTATTTTGTAAAACTGTAGTACTTTGTGTTTACGTGTTTAGCTATTTTTCAAAGTTTTACTGCAGCCTCCACCTTTTTTCGATAAATTGGAATTCAGATCCAAAAATATTTCTTTGATCCTTTCTTTCAGTAGTTGTGTGTTTTACTCAAGATTTCCATTTGATTCAAATATAAATACATCCACATTGTTTAAATGTAGTATTATCTTTATTTGTTCTCTTGTTTAGCAAGCCTTCATGTTGGATCCAGGTGATCAGGGTCTAGTAGCAGCCATCAACAAAACCAATAAGGAAATTAATAAAGATAGGCGAGGTAACATGTTTTCTTCTAGGTTTCAAAATGTGTGTTTTGTGTGGTGCTGTACTATAGTTTTTTCCAATATTCGTGAACATCTCTACCAACCGATATAAAATCATCCACTTGACAGAAATTATTGGGTTTTTTTACATTTTCTATAAATAACAGTGGCGACCTTCATAAAAAATTGTTGCTCACCCAAACCTTTAGTGCTGTAAGATTTTACTTATTTGTTAGTAGTAAAATAACAGTGATGTTTATTTAGTATACATGTAGATGTTAAACAGTATGGTAGTCAAGTATTCTTATAATTGCGCATTTGCATGCTAAACATGCAATTCAGCACAAGTGAAAATTGGGAATCCTGTGGAATTAATCATTCCACACTGTATCCGAACGATTGTCATTGGCATATGCACATACCATTTATTTTCATTGATGAAAGTGGAAGGTATAATTTGTTCCCTATGTCACAGACAATTGTCATCGATAGCATCAAAAGTTTTGGACTGCAGATAAGCTATGAAAACAAATATAATGAAGACACCTATGGCAAGTAATGCAGATATCACCCTGGAATCTAAAATGAAAAAAATAACAGAGCAGTTCACCTATTTAGGTATGATCAACAAATAAACAGGGTACAGGTATTAAGAGCTTCCGAAAAACAAATAGACAAACACAGGACTCGAACCACTTACCTTCATTTCTTACGACACCTAATCACCTAGCCTAGCAACACGAGCA
Source organism: Arion vulgaris (assembly GCA_020796225.1). Taxonomy (NCBI): domain Eukaryota; kingdom Metazoa; phylum Mollusca; class Gastropoda; order Stylommatophora; family Arionidae; genus Arion; species Arion vulgaris. Next base: position 434,928 of record CM036756.1, read on the forward strand.
TCCTTACGAACACAACCAATGAGCCATTCTTATAAAAATGACTCACGGGGGAGTGTCTTTCTCAAATGCTACATTACAACTAGACACAGAATAATCAGGTAAGGTTCGATCGAACAGTATTTGCACAAACACATGCTATAAGCTTATTGTGCTTGTATATATTCGAGACGAGACAATATCATACATACACACATGCATACACATATAACAATCATGCATACATCATTCAATGTAGCTTCAAATTTATTGAAAGATAAGAACAAGGAGTTTTTTTGCAAGAACCCCAGAGGAAGCAATGAAAGTAACGAATATGATCAACAAGTGATTGCACAGGAATTGTTAAAAAAAATAAATTATGCTGCAAATTGTCAAAGCAACATCAGCTTTAAAAGTCTAAATAAAATATGGAACTGCAAGTTATATAGTATTAAAACTAAATTACCAATTTTAAATTCAAATGTTGTATCAATCCTAACATATGCCAGCGAGAGTTAGAAAATGACTAAAGATATAGAAAGCAAGTTGAATGCATTTGAAAATAGACGTCTCTGAAAATAATGAACATAAAATGGAACGAATTCAGGAGAAGTGATGAAATCATAGAAATGTCTGGTCAACCACTAGTAACAACTGTTATAAGAAGGAGATGATGGAGATATGATGGACACACCTTGAGGAGAAATGATCAAAGAATATCAAAGAAGGCATTGAAGTGGGTTGCAAAGAGTTCAAGAAAGAGAGGATGACCTAAGGAGACCCTGGAACGAATTTTGCTGAGAGAGGCAAGAAATATCGGTCTCATTTCTATGGATGAGATTGAGCGAGTTGCCCAGGATAGAGCGGTATGGAGAAATTACTTGCAGGTCCTATGTAACGTATAACGGATACGAAGGAATTATTATTATTATTTTATGGTAACTTGTGAACTCATGGACTCAATGCATTACATTCCTATGCTGTAAATGCTCTGTAAGCGCTAGCCCCTTTATTGTCAAACCACTTGTGGTTTGTTGCATAAGCCCACGCCGCGCCTCCATTGTCCAACTACTTGTGGTTTGTTGCATAGGCCCCACGCTCGCGTCTCCATTGTCAAACTACTTGTGGTTTGTTGCATAGGCCCCACGCTCGCGTCTCCATTGTCAAACTACTTGTGGTTTGTTGCATAGGCCCCACGCTCGCGTCTCCATTGTCAAACAACTTGTGGTTTGTTGCATAGGCCCCACGCTCGCGTCTCCATTGTCAAACTACTTGAGGTTTGTTGCATAAGCTCCATGCTCGCGCCTCCATTGTCAAACTACTTGTGGTTTGTTGCATAGGCCCCACGCTCGCGTCTCCATTGTCAAACTACTTGTGGTTTGTTGCATAGGCCCCACGCTCGTGTCTCCATTGTCAAACTACTTGTGGTTTGTTGCATAAGCTCCACGCTCGCGCCTCCATTGTCAAACTACTTGTGGTTTGTTGCATAAGCCCACGCTCGTGCTCCATTGTCAAACTACTTGTGGTTTGTTGCATAAGCCCCACTGACTTCTCTTATTATTTTTCCTTCTGAGTGTGCTAACAAATCCCACTCACAGCATTCCTGGCGAATGACTGAACCATTGGTGTCAATAACTACATCTGTATCATTGACGTTGTCATTCAAGAGGGTCTCAACCTCTATGTTTGTCAATAACTACATCTGTATCATCGACGTTGTCATTCAAGAGGGTCTCAACCTCTATGTTTGTTACTAATGGATCATGTTTTTGTTTACAGTGTTTCTTAATGGCTATATTAACTGTGGAAGCAATCTGAAATTGTTGTGGCATAGCAATCCATTCCTCATGGTTGAATCCCGGCAGATTCACATCTTCCACCTTGCTCAGTCATGATCTGTCTCTCATGAGTCTACACCCTTTCTACATAATGACTTCTTCATGGAGGGGATGTTCCTTGTTTGCGTTGATTTTTAGTTATGATCGAACCTTCCAAGTCTCAATTCTGTCAGCAATAGTGGGAAGGTCAAGAAGGAATCTCATTTCCACTGCTAGTGGATCTTTGGTGCATCTCAGGATGACGCACATTGCCACATTCTAATTCTTTCCAGTCTCACTATCTGTGTAGGACAAATTGTGCATATTAGTGATAGCATATGCAGCATATTCTATACATGATAGAACACGGCCTTGGTACAGAAGCACAAGAAAGTGTCGCTGTCAGCAGTAGCCATGATTCTCTCAGTCATATTAGTGATAGCATATGCATATTCTATACATGATAGAACATGGCCTTGGTACAGAAGCACAAGAAAGTGTCGCTGTCAGCAGTAGCCATGATTCTCTCAGTCATAGTCATATTAGTGATAGCATATGCAGCATATTCTATACATGACAGAACACGACCTTGGTACAGAAGCACAAGAAAGTGTCGCTGTCAGCAGTAGCCATGATTCTCTCAGTCATATTAGTGATAGCATATGCAGCATATTCTATACATGATAGAACACGGCCTTGGTACAGAAGCACAAGAAAGTGTCGCTGTCAGCAGTAGCCATGATTCTCTCAGTCATGATTGTATGACATATCAAGAAGTTGATTTCGAAAAGGTTTTTACAAATTGTTTACAGTGAGCAGTACACAACTTAAGTGAATATATTTTCTGCTTCTTCTTCATTGTGCAACCATTGTTACTGATGAAAATTGTTTGTCCACAGATGCTACTCAGAAACCATTGATGTATTCTTGTATTGGTCTCCTTGTTGGTGTTATTATTGTTGCAGCTGACCAGTTCCTGACAGCACAACCTGCCATTCAGGTGTGTCATCATTTATTAGTCTTCATGGTGTTTTCTCTCTCAACTTTTACTCTCACTCGTGATGATGATACACTGTTAATATTTATCATTTAACTTTTATACTTCTAGATTTATGTTAAAATATATGAGATCAGATCAGAGATAATATCATACGTGGAAGGTGGGGTGGGGAAGCAAGACATCACAAATCAGGTCAAATAGAATCATCATCATAAGGTGCCATGCCGGCTGGCGAGGCTGATCATGGATCTCCACAAATCTCTGTCGTTGTAGACACAATGATATCAGACAGGGATGTAGACACAATGATATCAGATAAGGGATGTAGACACAATGATAAAGAGCAGAGATGTAGACCAATGATATCAGAGCAGAATGTATACACAATGATATCAGATCAGGATCTAGACACAAAGATATCAGATCAGAGCATGAATGTGAGACAATGATATCAGAGCAGTGATGTAGACACAATGATATCAGAGCAAGGATGTAGACACAATATATCAGAGCAAGGATGTAGACACAACTGATATCAGAGCAAGGATGTAGACACAATGATATGAGTCAGGCAGAGATGTAGACATATGATATCAGAGCAGGATCTAGACACAATGATATGAGAGCGAGATGTAGACACAACGATATCAGAAGAATCTAGACACAATGATATCGAGCAGGATGTAGACACAATGATATGCAGAGGATCTAGAAAATGATGAAAAGAGCAGGGATTAGACACAATGATATCAGAGCAGGGATGTAGACACAGTATTGAGCAGGGATGTAACACAATGATATCAGAGCAGGATGTGACACAATGATATCAGAGCAGGAATGTATACACAATGATATCAGATCAGGGATCTAGACACAATGATATCAGATCAGAGCATGAATGTAACACAATGATATCAGAGCAGATGTAGAACAATGATATCAGAGCAAGGATGAGACACAATGATATCAGGGAAGGATGTAGACACAATGATATCAGAGCAAGGATGTAGACACAAATCAGGTCAAATAGAATCATCATCATAAGGTGCCATGCCGGCTGAGGCGATCATGATTCACAAATTGTCGGTGTTATCACTCAGATGTGCGCTCCGCAACAGCCATCAAATTTCTTCTTCCGTCTCCTACTGTTTTCTGGTCAGATGTGTTTAACTCTCCACACGCCAAATATGAATGCCTTTATATTGATATTTTCTTATATGTTTATATTGATGATGTTATATTGATGATAGTTTTATATTGATGATGCTTATTGATGATGCTTTATTGATGATGTTTATATTGATGATGTTTAATTATATCCTCTTCATTTGATGATGTTATATTGATATAGCTTTTTATATGTTATATTATGATGAAAGAATAGGTATAATATAACAGACAGAGAGAGAATATAAGAGCAGGATGGAAATGATAACAGAGCAGGATGAGACAATGATAAAGGCGATGTAGACAATGATATCAGATCAGAGAGAATAGACACAATGATATCAGATCAGAGAGGAATGACAATGATATCAGCAAGATGTAACAATATATCAGAACAAATGACACAATGATATCAGGATGTGACACAATGATATCAGAGCAAATAGACACAATGATATGAGCAAGATGACACAATGATATGGCAGATGAACAATGATATAGAGCGATGTGACAATGATAAGGAGGAACACTACAGAGGATCGAACACGATGAGCGGATGAGAAAACGATATCAGAGAAGATCACAATGATATCAGGCAGGATGAGACAATGATATCGGAAGATGAAAATATATCAGAAAGGATAACAATGATATCGAGAGGATGTGACAATATCAGAGAAGGATGTAGAAATGAATGAGCAGGATGTAGCACAATGATACGAAGATGTAGACAAATGATAAGAGCAGAGATAAACAATGATACAGACAGAAGACAAAATGTTCAGATCAGATTCTCAGCAATTATATCAATCATACATACAGATAAAATGGCCTGTACAGAACACAAGAAAGAGCGAGAGTAGCCATGTTTTATCAAGCAAGGATGCATAGCACAATTATAATCAGAACAGATGGTACAGAGCACAAGAAGGTCAGAGCAGAGATGACCAGTCATATAGTGATAGCATATCAGCATACAATGATAGAAACGGCTTGGTACAGAGCACAAGAAAGTTCTGTCAGCAGCCATGATTTCAGTCAGATTGTAGACATATCAAGAGTGATTGAAAAATACAAATTGAGTGGCAGTAACACAATGATATTTCGCCCATTGTGAACATGTATGAGAATGTTGCACAATGTACTCAGAAACATGATGATGTAGGCCTGTTGGGTTATTAGGAGCGATAGTCCTGACAGACATGATTAGGGCACATTATTAGCAATGTTCCCTAACTTATCCACGGTGATGAACACTAATATTTATCATAGCTTAACCTGATTTAGAAATATGGATCAGACAGAGATAAATCATGTAAGGTGGGTGGAAGAAGACATAAAATGTAAAAGAATCATCATAAGGTGCCATGCCGGCTGGCAGCGATCATGATCTCACAAACTTGTGTGGTGTTGCTATCAACTCAGATGTTGGCTCTACCGGCATGAATCAGGCCATCCAACATTTTCTCTTGCTTCCGTCTCGCCACCTTGATTTTACTGGTGTCACGATGTGTTCTAAACTCCTCCATCACATGCGAAAATGATGAATCCTCTTTCATATTGATATAGCTTTTTATATTGATGATAAGTTTCATATTGATGATAAGCTTTCTATATTAGATAGCTTTCTATATTGATGATAAGCTTTTATATTGATAAGCTTTATATTGATGATAGCTTTATATTGATGATAAGCTTTATATTGATGACTGCCTCTTTCTATATTGATATAAGTTTCATATTGATGATAGGCTTTCTATATGATGATAGCTTTCTTATATTGTGATAGATAGAAATAGAATGGGCAGTATAATGATAACAGAGCAGAATGTAGAGACAATATAACAGACAGGGATGTGAGACAATGTAACAGACAAGGATGTGAACAATGATAACGGCAAGATGTAGACACAATGATTCAGATCAGAGCAGGAATGTAGAAAATGATATCGATCAGAGCAGAATGTAGACAATGATATCAGAGCAAGGATTAGACACAATGATATCAGAACATGATGTAGACACAATGATATCAGAGCATGGATGTAGACAAATGATATCGACAAGGATGTAGAACAATGATATCGAGCAAGGATGTAGCACAATGATATCAGAGCAAGGATGTAGACACAATGATTCAGAGCAAGGATGTGACACAATGATATCAGACAGAGATGTAGATAAGATATCAGAGCAGGATCTAGAACAAGATATGAGACGGAGATGTGACACAGATATCAGAGAAGGGATCTAGACACAATGATATCAGAGCAGGGATGTAGACACAATGATATCAGAGTAAGGATGTAGAAAAAATGATATCAGAGCAAGGATGTAGACACAATGATATCAGAGCAAGGATGTAGACACAATATCAGAGCAAGGATGTAGACACAATGATATCAGAGCAGGGATGTAGACACAATGATATCAGAGCAAGGATGTAGACACAATGATAACAGAGCAGAGATGTAGACACAATGATATCAGAGCAGGAATGTAACAAATGATATCAGATCAGGGATCTAGACACAATGATATCAGATCAGAGCATGAATGTAGACACAATGATATCAGAGCAGTGATGTAGACACAATGATATCAGAGCAAGGATGTAGACACAATGATATCAGAGCAAGGATGTAGACACAATGATATCAGAGCAAGGATGTAGACACAATGATATGAGATCAGAGCAGAGATGTAGACACAATGATATCAGAGCAGGATTAGACACAATGATATGAGAGCGGAGATGTAGACACAATGATATCAGAGAGGAATCTAGACACAATGATATCAGAGCAGGGATGTAGACACAATGATATCAGAGTAAGGATCTAGAAAAAATGATAACAGAGCAGGGATGTAGACACAATGATATCAGAGCAGGATGTAGACACAGTATTGAGCAGGATGTAGACACAATGATATCAGAGCAGGGATGTAGACACAATGATACAAGAGAAATACATAATCAGACAGGATTAACAATGATATCAGAGAGAGTAGACACAATGATATCAGAGCAGGATGTAACACAATGATATCAGAGAGGATTAGACACAATGATATCAGAGCAGGATGTAGAACAATATACAGAGAGGATAGAAAACAGGCAAAGAATCATATAAGGGCAGCCGGTCGGAGATCAGACACAATTTGTGGTTCATAACAGAGTGACGTTACCGCAGAAGTCAGCACAAATTCTCTCGTTATGTAGCATGATTAGGTGTGATGATTTAAACTCTCTCACAAATGCAAAAATGATGATGCCCTTTAATAGATTCTATATTGAGATAATTAATGATAAGCATTTATAATGGTTTATAGATAGTTTCTATATTGAGGTTTTCTAATGATGATAGCTTAATTATGAAAGTTTAATGAGATGCTCTTTCTTATATTGAAGTTTCTTATATTGATGATGGCTTATTGATAGTTCTAATTGATGTAGATAAAATAATGCAGTATAAATAAAGAGCAGCTGTAAACAATGATAACGTCAGTGTGAACATTACTGGGTAGATAAGATATACGCGATTAGATCACATTTATAATCTCCGATTGACATATATCTATATGATGTAATATGATATCAGCAGTCTTAACAATATATAAATGAATGTGTTCAATGATATTCATATTGATGATAAATATTAGATAAGGAGTAAATGATATCAGAGCAGATGTAGAACAATGATATCAGAATGGATGTAGAACAATGATATCAAGAAGGATGTAAAATGATATAGAGCAAGATGTAGATACAACGATATCAGACAGGGATTAGACACAAGATAGAAGGAATGTAGAACAAGTATCAGAGAAGGATTAGACACAATGATATCAGAGCAGGATGAGACAATATATCAGAGTAGGATGTAGAAAATGATATCAGAGCAAGGATGTAGACACAATGATATCAGAGCAAGGATGTAGACACAATATCAGAGCAAGGATGTAGACACAATGATATCAGAGCAAGGATGTAGCACAATGATATCAGAGAGATGTAGACACAATGATAACAGAGCAAGATGTAGACACAATGATATAGAGCAGAATGTTAGCACAATGATATCAGACAGGATTAGACAAGATATCAGATCAAGTGAATGTAGACCAATGATACAGAGCGTGATTAGACACAATGATATCAGAGCAAGGATGTAGACACAATGATATCAGAGCAAGGATGTAGACACAATGATATCAGAGCAAGGATAGACACAATGATATGAGCAGAGAGAGATTAGACAAATGAATCAGAAGATAGACACAATGATATAGAGCGGAGATGTAACAAGATATCAGAAAGGATAACAATGATATCAGAGCAGGATGAGACAATGATATCAGAGTAAGGATAAAATGATAACAGAGCAGGGATGTAGACACAATGATATCAGAGCAGGGATGTAGACACAGATTGAGCAAGGATGTAGACACAATGATATCAGAGCAGGATGTAGACACAATGATATCAGAGCAGGAATTAACACAATGATATCAGACAGGATCTAGACACAATGATATCAGATCAGAAGAATGTAGACACAATGATATCAGAGATGATGTAGACACAATGATATAGAGAAGGTGTAGACACAATGATATCAGGCAGATGAGGATAGATAAAAGATGACAGAATGGGTAAAAATATATCAGAAGGTGCTGACAGTAGAGCGGGATGAGACACAAATATCAAGGGGATGTGCATAATCAGAGGATGAACAATGATCAGAGGAAGAAAATGAATTACAGTGTTACACAGATCAGACAGGTGTACAGATTGTAGAGGTAACCACCAATGAATGCCAGAGGATGAACACATATCAAATGATGTAATTCATATTGCATGATAGTCGTATATGATCAAACTTTATATATGTTAGCCATGATATATAAGTTTAATGATTAAGCTTTTTTATATGATAGTTCTAATTATATAGGTTTCTAGATGCCCTCTTCTATGAATACTTTTATATTGATGTAGCTTTCTTATATTGATGATAAGCTTTCTTAATTGATATATAATAAATAGCGTATAAATTAACTTTTATGATGTAAGCTTATAACATCAGGGTTTTAAATGAATAAGCATATTTGAAATTATATGAGATTACTATATGATATATTCTAATGATGTAACTTTTATGATTAGATAGTTTTTAATTGATAATGATATAGAGAAGGATGTAATATTGATAGAACATAATGTAGAACAATGATATAAGCATGGATGTAGAACAATGTATCAGAGCAAGGATGTAAACAAGATATCAGAGCAGGATGTAGACAATGATATCAGGGCAAGGATGTAGAACAAGAATAGAGCAAGGATGTAGACAAAGATATCAGACAAGATGAGGAGAAAAATATCAGAGCAGGATTAGACACAGATAGAAGGAGATGTAGACACAAGATATCAGAGAGAGGATAGACACAATGATATCAGAGCAGGATGAGACAATGATATCAGAGAAGGAGTAAACAAATGATATCAGAGCAAGGATGTAGACACAATGATATCAGAGCAAGGATGAGACAAATATAGAGCAAGGATGTAGACACAATGATATCAGAGCAGGGATGTAGACACAATGATATCAGAGAGGATGTAGACAATATAAAGAGCAGAGATGTAGACACAATGATATCAGAGCAGGAATGTATACAATGCAGACAGGGATGTAGACACAATGATATCAGGAGCAGAATGAGACACAATGAATCAGGCAGGATGTAGACACAATGATATCAGAGCAAGGATGTAGACACAATGATATCAGAGCAAGGATGTAGACACAATGATATCAGAGCAAGGATGTAGACACAATGATATGAGATCAGAGCAGAGATGTAGACACAATGATATCAGAGCAGGGATCTAGACACAATGATATGAGAGCGGAGATGTAGACACAACGATATCAGAGAAGGAATCTAGACACAATGATATCAGAGCAGGGATGTAGACACAATGATATCAGAGTAAGGATCTAGAAAAAATGATAACAGAGCAGGGATGTAGACACAATGATATCAGAGCAGGGATGTAGACACAGTATTGGAGCAGGGATGTAGACACAATGATATCAGAGCAGGGATGTAGACACAATGATATCAGAGCAGTGATGTAAACACAATGAGATCAGAACAGGAATGTAGACACAATGATATCAGAGCAGGAATGTAGACACAATGATATCAGAGCAGGGATGTAGACACAATGATATCAGAGCAAGGATGTAGACACAATTAGATCAGAGCAAGGATGTAGACACAATTATATCAGAGCAGGGATGTAGACACAATTAGATCAGAGCAAGGATGTAGGCAAAAGCTAAAATGTACCAGACAGGGCATATAGACACTGTAAAAGTAGATCAGCCATATTGTCTGTATGAGTAACTGAAGTAGATGTACCTGTAAGAGTCACTGAAGTAGATGTACCTGTAAGAGTCACTGAAGTAGATGTACCTGTAAGAGTCACTGAAGTAGATGTACATGTAAGAGTCACTGAAGTAGATGTACCTGTAAGAGTCACTGAAGTAGATGTACCTGTCTGTAAGTCACTGAAGTAGATATACCTGTAAGAGTCACTGAAGAAGATGTACCTGTAAGAGTCACTGAAGTAGATGTACCTGTAAGAATCACTGAAGTAGATGTACCTGTAAGAGTCACTGAAGTAGATGTACCTGTAAGAATCACTGAGTAGATGTACCTGTAAGAGTCACTGAAGTAGATGTACCTGTAAGAGTCACTGAAGTAGATGTACCTGTAAGAGTCACTGCAGATTATTTGTGTGCAGAAAATGAATCAATTATAGTTGTAATCCATATTTTCCAAATCTGCCAGTATTCAATACTGCAAGTCATGCTGGTGGCTGCATGTGGAGGAGTCGGTTATGCTGCTGCCAAAATTCAAAGGTAAAATAAGAGTTGTTATTGTGTAGTTTGTTATTGTGTAGTTTGTTGTTGTGTAGTTTGTTGTTGTGTAGTTTGTTGTTGTGTAGTTTGTTGTTGTGTAGTTTGTTGTTGTGTAGTTTGTTATTGTGTAGTTTGTTATTGTGTAGTTTGTTGTTGTTGTGTAGTTTGTTGTGTAGTTTGTTGTTGTTGTGTAGTTTGTTGTTGTTGTGTAGTTTGTTGTTGTTGTGTAGTTTGTTGTTGTTGTGTAGTTTGTTATTGTGTAGTTTGTTGTGTAGTTTGTTGTTATTGTGTAGTTTGTTATTGTGTAGTTTGTTGTTGTGTAGTTTGTTGTTGTGTAGTTTCTTGTTGTGTAGTTTGTTGTTGTGTAGTTTGTTGTTGTGTAGTTTGTTGTGTAGTTTGTTGTTGGGTAGTTTGTTGTTGTGTAGTTTGTTGTGTAGTTTGTTGTTGTGTAGTTTGTTATTGTGTAGTTTGTTGTTGTGTAGTTTGTTGTTGTGTAGTTTGTTATTGTGTAGTTTGTTGTTGTGTAGTTTGTTGTTGTTGTGTAGTTTGTTGTTGTGTAGTTTGTTGTTGTTGTGTAGTTTGTTATTGTGTAGTTTGTTGTGTAGTTTGTTGTTATTGTGTAGTTTGTTATTGTGTAGTTTGTTGTTGTGTAGTTTCTTGTTGTGTAGTTTCTTGTTGTGTAGTTTGTTGTTGTGTAGTTTGTTGTTGTGTAGTTTGTTGTTGTGTAGTTTGTTGTGTAGTTTGTTGTTGGGTAGTTTGTTGTTGTGTAGTTTGTTATTGTGTAGTTTGTTGTTGTGTAGTTTGTTGTTGTGTAGTTTGTTGTTGTGTAGTTTGTTGTTGTGTAGTTTGTTGTTGTTGTGTAGTTTGTTGTTGTGTAGTTTGTTATTGTGTAGTTTGTTGTTGTGTAGTTTGTTGTTGTGTAATTTGTTGTTGTGTAGTTGTTATTGTGTAGTTCGTTTGTTGTGTAGTTAGTTTGTTTGTAGTTTGTTGATGTGTAGTTTGTTGTTGTGTAGTTTGTTATTGTGTGTTTGTTGTTGTGTAGTTTGTTGTTGTTGTGTAGTTTGTTATTGTGTAGTTTGTTGTTGTGTAGTTTGTTATTGTGTAGTTTGTTATTGTGTAGTTTGTTATTGTGTAGTTTGTTATTGTGTAGTTTGTTGTTGTGTAGTCTGTTATGTGTAGTTTGTTGTTGTGTAGTTTGTTGTTGTGTAGTTTGTTGTTGTGTAGTTTGTTGTTGTGTAGTGTGTTATTGTGTAGTTTGTTGTTGTGTAGTTTGTTGTTGTGTAGTTTGTTGTTGTGTAGTTTGTTGTTGTGTAGTGTGTTATTGTGTAGTTTGTTGTTGTGTAGTTTGTTATTGTGTAGTTTGTTGTTGTGTAGTGTGTTATTGTGTAGTTTGTTGTTGTGTAGTTTGTTATTGTGTAGTTTGTTGTTGTGTAGTTTGTTGTTGTGTAGTTTGTTGTTGTGTAGTGTGTTGTTGTGTAGTTTGTTGTTGTGTAGTTTGTTATTGTGTAGTTTGTTGTTGTGTAGTTCGTTGTTGTGTAGTTTGTTGTTGTTGTGTAGTTTGTTGTTGTGTAGTTTGTTGTTGTTGTGTAGTTTGTTGTTGTGTAGTTTGTTGTGTAGTTTGTTGTTGTGTAGTTTGTTGTGTAGTTTGTTGTTGTGTAGTTTGTTGTGTGTAATTTGTTGTGTGTAGTTTGTTGTTGTGTAGTTTGTTATTGTGTAGTTTGTTGTTGTGTATTTGTTGTTGTGTAGTTTATTGTTGTGTAGTTGTTTGTAGTTTGTTGTGTAGTTTGTTGTTGTGTAGTTTGTTATTGTGTAGTTTGTTGTTGTTGTGTAGTTTGTTGTTGTGTAGTTTGTTGTGTAGTTTGTTGTGTAGTTTTGTGTAGTTGTTATGTGTAGTTTTTGTGTAGTTTGTTGTTGTGTAGTTTGTTGTTGTGTAGTTTGTTTTGTGTAGTTTGTTGTTTTAGTTTATTGTTGTGTAGTTTGTTGCTGTGTAGTTGTTTGTTGTTTGCTCACATTTGTTTCTCTGTACATTTTTGCTCGTAGTTTGTTTTTCTGTACATGTGTTGCTCCGTAGTTTGTTTCGCTGTACACGTTTTGCTCCATAGTTTGTTTCTCTGTACATGTTGTTTCTCTGTACATGTTTGTTTCTCTGTCCATGTTGTTTCTCTGTACATGTTGTTTCTCTGTACATGTTGTTTCTCTGTACATGTTGTTTCTCTGTACATGTTTGTTTCTCTGTACATGTTTGTTTCTTTGTACATGTTGTTTCTCTGTACATGTTTGTTTCTCTGTCCATGTTGTTTCTCTGTACATGTTGTTTCTCTGTACATGTTGTTTCTCTGTACATGTTGTTTCTCTGTACATGTTTGTTTCTCTGTACATGTTTGTTTCTTTGTACATGTTGTTTCTCTGTACATGTTTGTTTCTCTGTACATGTTCTTTCTCTGTACATGTTGTTTCTCTGTACATGTTCTTTCTCTGTACATGTTCTTTCTCTGTACATGTTCTTTCTCTGTACATGTTCTTTCTCTGTACATGTTGTTTCTCTGTACATGTTGTTTCTTTGTACATGTTTGTTTCTCTGTACATGTTTGTTTCTCTGTACATGTTTGTTTCTCTGTACATGTTTGTTTCTCTGTACATGTTGTTGCTATTATATCATTGATATATATACACAAGATCTCAGTAATTGGTACATGTCCAGTTTATTAATCTACAGATTGCTTATGCTTAGTCAGAGGAAGGCTTTATTGGAAGAACCTCTGGATCTGTTGAAAGGTAAGTCAAAGATGTAGTTCACTTTGCTGAAAGATGTATTACTTACTGATATATATGTGTCTTATCATTTATTGGTGTCTTATGTCTATCATTTATTTGTGTCTTATGTCTTATCATTTATATATGTCTTATCATTTATTTATGTCTTATCATTTATTTATGTCTTATCATTTATTTATGTCTTATCGCCCGAGTGGTTACTGGGACCCCAATTGGAGTGTAAAGAATAGAACCACTGTTACCTGCCACGCATGTCGTAAGGGCGACTAAGGAGGTTGGGTGGGCTAGCTACCCACACCATAAAAACACTAGATGGCTACAGAACGGAGAGCGAACCGAGTAAATGCTGGCTGAAACCGGACACATCGCGAAGGATAAGCACCAGAGCTCCAAATGGTGGTGAAGATAAAACACACCAATGCTAAGGCTGCATGAATCAGATTTCTACATGAATAGAATTTATGGGGAGATCTGGTACATCTGTCTAGGCGGTGATCGTGAGAGAGAGATATGTCTTATCATTTATTTGTCTTATCATTATGTGTCTTACTTAGCTTATCTGCGGTCCAATTTTGAGGCTATGAATAAGTTGATCAAATCTTTAAAATAGCAAAAACCAGTGAAAGTTGACAGCTTGAGGGGAAACTTCTGTGAAGGTGACAGCTTGGGGGGGAAACTTCTGTGAAGGTGACAACTTGTGGGAAAACTTCTGTGAAGGTGACAGCTTGGGAAACTTCTGTGAAGGTGACAGCTTGTGGAAAACTTCTGTGAAGGTGACAGCAGGAAACTTCTGTGAAGGTGACAGCTTGGGGGGAAACTTCTGTGAAGGTGACAGCTTGGGCAGAAACTTCTGTGAAGGTGACAGCTTGGGGGGAAACTTCTGTGAAGGTGACAGCTTGGGGGGAAACTTCTGTGAAGGTGATAGCTTAGGGGAAAACTTCTGTGAAGGTGACAGCTTGAGGGAAAACTTCTGTGAAGGTGACAGCTTGGGGGAAACTTCTGTGAAGGTGGCAGCTTGGGGGAAAACTTCTGAATGAATTGCTTTTGTTGATGACAATCATGTCATCAACAGACAATCATGTCATCAACAGTCGAACAACAACAACACATTAACAAACTCTCAATTAAAATGCAATAAATACATGAAAATCAACATAGATCAAATCAAAGTAATGACATCCGCTAGAGAAGAAAGCAATACCAATATGACATTCACTAAGAAGAAAGCACTACCAATCGACATTCACTAGAAGAAAGCACTATCAATATGACATTCACTAGAGAAGAAAGCACTACCAATATGACATTCACTAAAGAAGAAAACAATACCAATACGACATTCACTATAGAAGAAAGCACTATCAATATGACATTCACTAAAAAGAAAGCACTACCAATATGACATTCACTAAAGAAGAAAACAATACCAATACGACATTCACTAGAGAAGAAAGCAATACCAATATGACATTCACTAGAGAAGAAAGCACTACCAATACGACATTCACTAGAGAAGAAAGCAATACCAATATGACATTCACTAGAGAAGAAAGCAATACCAATATGACATTCACTAGAGAAGAAAGCACTACCAATATAACATTCACTAGAGAAGAAAGCACTACCACTAGAGAAGAAAACAATACCAATATAACATTTGCTAGAGAAGAAAGCAATACCAATATGACATTCACTAGAGAAGAAAGCACTATCAATATGACATTTGCTAGAGAAGAAAGCAATACCAATATGACATTTGCTAGAGAAGAAAGCACTACCAATATGACATTTGCTAGAGAAGAAAGCACTACCAATATGACATTCGCTAGAGAAGAAAGCACTATCAATATGACATTCACTAAAGAAGAAAACAATACCAATACGACATTCACTAGAGAAGAAAGCACTATCAATATGACATTCACTAGAGAAGAAAGCACTACCAATACGACATTCACTAAAGAAGAAAACAATACCAATACGACATTCACTAGAGAAGAAAGCAATACCAATATGACATTCACTAGAGAAGAAAGCAATACCAATATGACATTCACTAGAGAAGAAAGCACTACCAATATAACATTCACTAGAGAAGAAAGCACTACCACTAGAGAAGAAAACAATACCAATATAACATTTGCTAGAGAAGAAAGCAATACCAATATGACATTCACTAGAGAAGAAAGCACTATCAATATGACATTTGCTAGAGAAGAAAGCAATACCAATATGACATTTGCTAGAGAAGAAAGCACTACCAATATGACATTTGCTAGAGAAGAAAGCACTACCAATATGACATTCGATAGAGAAGAAAGCACTATCAATATGACATTCGCTAAAGAAGAAAACAATACCAATATGACATTCACTAGAGAAGAAAGCAATACCAATATGACATTTACTAGAGAAGAAAGCACTACCAATATGACATTTGCTAGAGAAGAAAGCAATACCAATATGACATTCACTAGAGAAGAAAGCACTATCAATATGACATTTGCTAGAGAAGAAAACAATACCAATATGACATTCACTAGAGAAGAAAGCAATACCAATATGACATTCACTAGAGAAGAAAGCAATACCAATATGACATTCACTAGAGAATAAAGCAATACCAATATGACATTCACTAGAGAAGAAAGCACTACCACTAGAGAAGAAAACAATACCAATATGACATTCACTAGAGAAGAAAGCACTACCAATAGAGAAGAAAACAATACCAATATGACATTCACTAGAGAAGAAAGCACTACCAATATGACATTTGCTAGAGAAGAAAGCACTACCAATATAACATTCACTAGAGAAGAAAGCAATACCAATATGACATTCACTAGAGAAGAAAGCACTACCAATACGACATTCACTAGAGAAGAAAGCAATACCAATAGAGAAGAAAACAATACCAATATGACATTCACTAGAGAAGAAAGCACTACCAATATGACATTTGCTAGAGAAGAAAGCACTACCAATATGACATTCACTAGAGAAGAAAGCAATACCAATATGACATTCACTAGAGAAGAAAGCACTACCAATATGACATTCACTAGAGAAGAAAGCACTATCAATATGACATTTGTTAGAGAAGAAAGCAATACCAATATGACATTCACTAGAGAAGAAAGCACTACCAATAGAGAAGAAAACAATACCAATATGACATTCACTAGAGAAGAAAGCACTACCAATATGACATTCACTAGAGAAGAAAGCACTACCAATATCTCTCCATCTGCAAACATCCATTAAAACAAGTTTGTCAAAAACTCTATATACCTGTACAGCACTGTTTCACAAAAAAGAAAGAATAACAAACGAAATCCAACATAGATGCAATATATCAAATCATAGGGCAACAAATGGCACAAGTTTTGTGAAATGCAAAGATGTTACCATCAACACAAAAAGAGCATTGTACAACACAATCTTTCTCCCAACATTTTGATATCAGTGCCAAACCTAAAAGTTGACATCAAATGATAGAAGAAAACTAGTCACGACAGAGATGGTGTCTACACTGAGTGCTGGGAGTAGCAAGAAGAGACCAGTTTAGAAAGGAGGGGATCAGAAAAATGTGTGTACAACATCGGTACTGAACTTCATCAAGAAACAAGTTAAATAGTTCAGCCACATAAGCAGGTTACAAACAGACAGTATAACTCAAAGGGCAATGTTACACATATACAGTGGATACAAGGCAAAATGTGAACCACAAAAATAACAGAGGCAGTGAAAATACATCATTTATGAAGAGCACGCAGTAGCCCGTTCTAGAAATCTCTATCTATCCTGATGCTGTGAGACAAAACAAGATTAGAGACAGAAAGAAATGAAGAAACAAGGAAAAGTTGTCTGTTTTTCTTTGCATATCTTCATTGTTTTTATTTAACAAAGCAATATCATATGCAAAATTCAAATCTTCTAGTTGTCTTTTTGTTCACCCAGTCTATGACAGTTTCACCCCTGCAACATTTTCTCATCCAGTCATTAACCACTCCGAACAATAGTGAATATAAATTACATTACTTTCTCTCTGATTTCAACATAAACCAGTTGCTTTGACCATCGTCAGTGCAGACTGCACACTGTGAACCTTCATATGGATAATGTTTATTATTTTAGCTGGTATTCCATAGCATCTCAAAATATTCCACAGGGAGATTCTGTGTAGACTATCAAAAGTCTTGTTGAAATCAATAAAATTTAGGATAAGTGGTTGTTGCTTCTCGATATGTTCTTCCAAGATAAGTCTTAAAGTAATTTTTTAGTCTAAACAGCTTCTCCCAGGTCTAAAACCAGCTTGTTCTTCTCTCAGGGTTGTGTCCACTGCTCCTTTGATTCTATTAAGAATGATTTTGCAAAAAGTCTTGGTAATTACTGATAATAGGGTGATCCCTCTCCAGTTGTTGCAATCTTTGAGATCACGTTTTTGGGGATCTTAACCAATATTCCCTTTTTCTATTGATCTGGGACAGTTTCTTCTTCCCATACTTGATTAAATAGTTCTTGCACCTGGCTAATAGTTGTATCATCAGCCGCTTTGAGCATTTCTGCAGTAATGTTGTAATCACTTGCTGCTGCCATCTTATTGTATATCAGCGAATGGATTGCCTTCTTGTGTTGTCATCACTTGCTGCTGCCATCTTATTGTATATCAGCGAATGGATTGCCTTCTTGTGTTGTCATCACTTGCTGCCATCATATTGTATATCAGGGAATGGATTACCTTCTTGACCTCAGTAGCATTTATAAATTCCTTGTTAATTGGTGGAGTGTTGTTTCTTGCCTCTTTGGCAAACTTTAGTAGTTCTGGTGGATCAGGTCTATTTAAAATTTCCAGAAGGTAAAAGTCTATCTTCATTTCCAGTGGCAACGTATGGGTGTGAAGCATGGACATTTAACAAGGAAGTGGAAAAACATGTGCTTTTGAATATAATTGTTACAGAAGAGTCCTCCGTATACCATGGACAGAGAAAAGAACAAATAGATCTATCCAGAAAGAAGTCAAAATCAAAGAAACTGGCTGATGCTACAAATAAGAAAATGGAAGTGTTGTCAACATATAAGAGACATGAAAGGTTAATGAAGACAGCTATAAAAGAAGGCATCCCGGCAAAGAGGAAGACCACATAGAAGTTGGATTCAGGATTTAACTGATGACTGAGCATGACAGCTGTAGAGAGACATTCTAACGACTATTAGAGTGACAAAGTTGTGCTCAGGTCAAGTTGTTTGATGATGAGTCTAAGCGCCTAACTTATCACCAACCGATGTCTCCTGCTTTCTCACACCTCTAATGCCGTGATGACAATGTTATGAAACAGTTGACTGATGCAAAGTCATCTGGCTCAAATATCTATACCCTCTGGAATGGTGCAACCAACTGACTGATACTCAGTTCTAAAAATAGCTAGTTTTACTGATGCTAATGTTAGCCTATAATTATCAAGTTTTTAAACTACTATTAATAACTGAACTACTAACAAAGACTATTGCATCTTCACTATCTATTTATTGATAGCTGTCTGGGTAAACCTACATTTGACATGCTCTCCAACAATCCACAAACACAATTCTGATAGACATATTGTCTCTGTCTGCTCTTGCCTTACCAAACACATCTCTGAGTTCCTTGACAGTATTTTCCATCAAATAGTTGCCACACTATTTTCATTTTTGAAGACTAATCATGAACTGGCTTTTTTTTTCAATGAGTTCTTTCCTGACCAGACTTGATATTTCTTCCTGCTAGATCATTGTACATCTCAATACCTCATTCTGACAGCCTACAAAATCTCTAGTTATTTCTCACTTGGAGAATGTATCCCCATCTGTCTCCACCTCTGCTCTCATTCAACTTTCAGTTCAATTCTTTGTGCAGATCAGTGGTGTTGCCATGGGCAGTAAAATATAACCTAGACATGTTTGTCTGTTCATGGGTTATTTTGAACATTAAGTATGGAGTACCTGCGATGGCCCTCTTCCATCCATTTATCATAGATACACCTGTAATGTCAAGATTTACATAGCAGATATGCCTGAAGCTGATTTATACCACTTCATCAATTTCAATCCTACTATTGGGTTTACCTCACACATCACCACTTCATCAATTTCAATCCTACTATTGGGTTTACCTCACACATCACCACTTCATCAATTTCACTCCTACTATTGGGTTTACCTTACACATCACCACTTCATCAATTTCACTCCTACTATTGGGTTTACCTCACACATCACCACTTCATCAATTTCACTCCTACTATTGGGTTTACCTCACACATCACCACTTCATCAATTTCACTCCTACTATTGGGTTTATCTTACACATCACCACTTCATCAATTTCAATCCTACTATTGGGTTTACCTCACACATCACCACTTCATCACTTTCAATCCTACTATTGGGTTTACCTCACACATCACCACTTCATCAATTTCAATCCTACTATTGGGTTTACCTCACACATCACCACTTCTTTTTTCAACTTTCTGGGCATCACCTTCGCCATACATCAGTCCAACATCAGTATATTCTCAGACTAGTGATGCAGTTAGTTTTCTCATCTACACCTCTTCCCATCCTCAGGCTTGTCGGGTTGCTTTGTCATTTTCAAAATAGATGAGACTGCAGTAAAACTATGTTATTGGCAAAACACGTAATCACAAAGTACTGTAGTTTTACAAATTACAAAAATAATGACAAAATACAGCAACGTTTGACCAACAAGGCCTTTATCAAGCAAACGAACAACAGGAGTGACAAATTTTAAAAACATGGACGACTACATACAAACGTTTCTAATGAAAACCTATCCCCTATCACTACATCAGTATATTACAAGCCTACTGATGCACATAGTTTTCTCCTTTATACTTCTTCCCATCCCCGGGCTTGTCGTGACTCTTTGCCATTCTCGCAGCTCTTGCGCCTTCATAGCGAGAATGATGATTTTCTTGAGAGAGCTCGCGAGATGCTTGATTTCCTCCGCAGGCGCCTATACCCGGAGAAGGTTCTTGTCTCGGCTATGCATCGAGTTCAGAAAATCACTCGCCAGCAGGCCCTTACCAGCCAGCATAGGACTACTAACTCTGACAGAGTAAAACTTATCTTAACTTTCCACCCCATAGTTCACTGGTGAAAAATGTTTTATTCCGTCATCTGTCTATCTTTAAGTCAGATCCTGAGACCCATTCTGTCTTCCCCAACTATCCTTTGGTGGCTTACAGACGGGACAGAAGTCTTAAGGATATATTGGTACACAGTCGCCTTACGTCCAATATCCAGACTCATTTTGGTACTGTCCAGTGTGGCCGTCGGCGTTGCAACACATGTGCTTATGTGATACAGATGCGTACTGTATCTTTTCCTTTAGCCACGTTTGTTATTTATGATGGTTTCACATGCGAGTCCCATAATCTTATCTGTGCCATTATCTGTAAGCGATGTAACAAGGCTTATATCAGCGAGACAGGCAAGAGGCTCAATGACCGATTCGCCCAACACTTGCGCGACATGCACCAATGCTCTGTGACCCCTGTAGCCACCCAATTCAATGATACTGGCCATTTAGGAGCTCACGATGTAATTACATTCCTATGCTTCTTAGTACTTTCTCTTCCCATGTAATCTATATGGGCATATGTTGCATGTATTCAAGTTATATATTTACTAGATCTTTCATTGTTTCTTTTCCTTTCTATTTCTAGTTTTTGTGTGTGTTTTTGTGTTACATTTATTTCGTTATTCGTTTTATTCCCAGATTTTCATTAGAAACGTTTGTATGTAGTCGTCCATATATTTGTTTTTAAATTTATCACTCCTGTTGTTCGTTTGCTTGATAAAGGCCTTGTTGGTCAAAACGCTGTACTTTGTCATTATTTTTGTAATTTGTAAAACTACAGTACTTTGTGATTACGTGTTTTGTCATTTTCCCAACTCTTGAACATTCGTCGGCTGTGTAGCGAGGATGATGACTTTCTGGTTAAGGCTCGCAAGATGTTTGATTTCTCACACAGTCTCCTATATCTAGAGAATGGACTTGCATCTACTATGTGCTTCATGTTCAGTAAATTTCTCACCAGCATACCCTAACCAAGCAACGTAGAACTTCTGATAGGATTAACTGATATCTTGACTAGCTCACATCCACATAGTTCAATGGTGAATCCAAAATCTGATTCCATCATCTTTCTATTTTCAATTCTCATCTAAAGACATGTTCAGGTTTACACAATTTTCTATTGGTGATTTACAGATGTGGCAAGAATCTTGAAGATATGTTGGTACACAGTCGTTTTAAAACTAATGTATATATATATATACAGTGGCGGCTCGTGGTCATTTTTGGTGGTGGGGCCAGACAAAAATTTCGGAAAAATCATGGTTTTTAGGCTAGGTTTATATTTTAGTATTTACTATTATTTGTCTATTCCACAAAGTTATTCCCCCTTTACTATAATGATTTGGCTCCGCATGCGCAAATAACAAACGGGACAACGTTGCACCAGGGTAAGTGAGCTGGCACTGATCAAGACCCTACTCCACCTCCTCGTGGTGGCCCTGGAAATAGACAAAAGATCATGTCTGGCTAAATGGGTAAGGATCAAGAGAGAGCTACTCTGGTATAGGTAATAAAGCAAACGCAGACACGCCTCTTGGGTCCTAAATACTAAATACACCCAATGACCATAGGTGTATACTAATTGGAGGAAAAATATGTTGAATTTTAGAATTCAGAATGTGTGTGATATTTTAGCGCTATATATCAACTTTCAAAGCTAATCAGTATCCTGTTGAAAGTAATAATTATAAACAAATAATGTCTGAAATAATAAGTACACGTTACTCAATATTTTTGGTGGGGCCTGGCCTTAATGACGAGCCACCCTGTATATATATATGTATATATATATATATATATATATATATATATATATATATATATATATATATATATATATATAACTGGCAAAAACTAATATATATATATATATATATATATATATATATATATATATATATATATATATATATATATATATATATATATATATAGCTGTAACTGGCAAAAACTAATGTATATATCTTATAATATAATCCTTAGTGTCTGAGTGTGTCGGTATACATCGCCTCAGTTTACATCCAATATTCACCATATTTCGTACAAATATTTTTTGGACTAAATTTAGATCAGCTAAAGAAACAGTTTCGAAATCGGATCAATATTAGCTTTGAAATTAAATAAAAATCGAATTCTTTATGTCTGATCCGACATTAAAATCCACCATCTTTGTTACACCAGAACACACGGTTAAGAAAGCTTAACAGTCAAAGGGATATAATCCAAAAATTGCCAGATGGCATCTACAACATAGACATGGATTACGTCCCTTAACGTTCCATTATTTGCTTTGCGTTTTTCCGTTTGCATTAATTTGCACAGAATGTATAATTTTCATGTCATTACAGCTTCACTTTTCTGTTTCAAACTACACTATAGAAATTTTTAAATAATTAGGAAGAATGCTAAGACACTACTTTGCTTAGACCTGAAGCATTACAAGAACCACTTGAATCGTTTAACGACGACATAGCCGATTCAAACCACTTCTTAAAAAATATCAGAAAATACAATTCATGCTATTAGATGACATCTTTTGGAAAGGCTTACCCAATTCCTCATCAAGGATTAATAACAACTTTCATCCGTGCGGAGCTGGGTTAATTAGCTAGTATATATATATAGCCGATAAGTGGCAAAAATCTCAGTGACCGTTGGAGCCAGCATTTACATGATATATGCAAATGCTCGTGTAGCCACTCATTTCAATGGCACTGACCATTTAGAATTAGAAAATCGTTTTATATCCTTATATTATACCTTGCGACCTCTTGGGCTCAACACACTACATTTCTATGCTTCCTGTTTATTGTCATGTACCATATTATATGTACATTTAAATCTTTATATTTAAAAAAAACATTTTACTATTATTGTTTTGTATATTTTTACTTTCCATTTATAGTTTTTCACATTTATTTCATTTTTAGTCCCATATTTTAATTTTAGGGCAGTTATCGTCTGACTGCATCTGTGATGTCTGTTGTATCAAACCATAATCTCTATTCTGTTTGTTATCGTCTGACTGCATCTGTGATGTCTATTGTATCGTACCATAGTCTCTATTCTGTTTGTTATCGTTATCAGTTATATGAGGACTATCATCATAGCACTACGGACATGTCCATAGGTGCTCCGATCTCCGCAAATCCAGCAGCGCCCAGCGACCCAACACACCAGTATGGTGTTGGTTAATCAATCTCTTTGCATATTGAGTATGTCGTTCTTTCGGCTGCACCAATATTGACACCCATCTCTTTCAATCGGGTCAGCGAGTGGGATTCACAGCCCTGAAACTCCTGTGTTCGGAAAGACTCTCTCAATGCGTGAAGAATGTCACTCGATCCATGGCAGCTCCCTCTGATATAGTAGCCAAGCCAGCCAATCTATCAGCTCATTCATTACCCCTAACTCTTACGTGCCCAGGGACAAAAATGAAGGTGATTTCTCTGATCACTGTCTGTACCAGTACCTTCACCCAGTTCGCTCTCACCATGCCTGATTCAACTTTACGAATCATGCTCATGGAGTCACTGAGTATGAAAACACGAGAGTAGTTGTGAGATGCCAACCAGTTCACCGCCTCCGTAACCTCCCGAACCTCCATTGTCAAGCTACTTGTGGTTGTGCGTAGGCCCCACTGGCCTCTCTTATTATTTTTCCTCCTGAGCATGCTGAAAAAGCCCACGCACAGCGTTGTTGGCGAATGACTGAATGTTTGTTATCGCCTGACTGCATATGTGATGTCTGTTGTATCGCACATAGTCTCTGTTCTGTTTGTTATCGTCTGACTGCATATGTGATGTCTGTTGTATCGAACCAGTCTCTATTCTGTTTGTTATCGTCTGACTGCATCCATGATGTCTGTTGTATCGAACCAGTCTCTATTCTGTTTGTTATCATCTGACTGCATCTGTGATGTCTGTTGTATCGTACCATAGTCTCTATTCTGTTTGTTCTGTATCATTTACTTAATAAAGGCCTTTTAGTCAAAATATCACAGTATCGTGTTTTTGTACTTGGTAAAACTACCTTACTTTGTTTTTAAGTAATTTACCTTTGGTACATGTCTGTACACACACCTTTGGTACATGTCTGTACACACACCTTTGGTACATGTCTGTACACAGACCTTCTGTACACAATATTTTTACTATGTCAAAACATGTTTACTGGGGCTGTTGTTGAATCTTACTCTCAGCCCATGCTTCGGAAGATCTTAAAATAGCAGGCTTCGGCATAGTGAATGTCGCCTATTGAAGTTTCTAACTTCCAGAGGCTTATGTGGTTCTACTGTCCTGGACATGCGGGTGTTTGCAGCATCAACAGCATTGATTGTTGGGAGTTGAAGATGGCTAAAGGGGATGTTCTTTGGTATGTTCGCAACTGCCTGTTGGATGAAGACACTAAATTGGTGTTTAATCGATCCACGATTTAAGGAGTTTGGAGTTACCCGTTGTACAAGTAGAACTGGATGCCTGAGGGCAGAGTGAGGAGTGTGTTTAATCAGTGAGCCACAGTAACCATCCATATGCATACTCTTCGATATCTGTTGGGGGATTTAACAGCTATGTGTCTGCCAAGAATTCAATGACTTCAAGTTCAGTAAACAATAACCAAATTATGTACATATTTGTCCGTTATTTATTGACATATTTTCAGAATTGGGTGATGACTCAGATCAGAATGGCCATGCTGCATCCCAAATGTCACAACCATTAAAACAGAGAGGAGGCAGAGAGAAAGAAAACAATAAAGAAAAATAATGAATTTAGACATCATGTGATCAGTTTATAATATTTTATCAGTTTCTGTTTTCTGACTTAAATCTCAAGTCTAGCAGTCATCTTCAGTTTCTGACTTAAATCTCAAGTCTAGCAGTCATCTTCAGTTTCTGACTTGAATCTCAAGTCTAGCAGTCACCTTCAGTTTCTAACTTGAATCTCAAGTCTAGCAGTCATCTTCAGTTTCTGACTTGAATCTCAAGTTGCAGTCATCTTCAGTTTCTGACTTGAATCTCAAGTCTAGCAGTCACCTTCAGTTTCTAACTTGAATCTCAAGTCTAGCAGTCACCTTCAGTTTCTGACTTGAATCTCAAGTCTTGCAGTCATCTTCAGTTTCTAACTTGAATCTCAAGTCTAGCAGTCACCTTCAGTTTCTAACTTGAATCTCAAGTCTAGCAGTCATCTTCAGTTTCTGACTTGAATCTCAAGTCTAGCAGCCATCTTCAGTTTCTGACTTGAATCTCAAGTCTAGCAGTCATCTTCAGTTTTGATGTGAAAATACTATCAAACGTACGTGTGTGTGTGCAGGTGTGTGGCAGATGTAGAAGTTGACTTATTATTAAAATGTGTATATTGTATAAAATTCGTAAGATGACTGCTAATCTGTTGCATGACTTGTCTGTAAGATGACTGCTAATCTATTGCATGACTTGTCTGTAAGATGACTGCTAATCTGTTGCATGACTTGTCTTGATGACCAGAGTTGTTCAATGTCAATGCTGACACATCCTCTGCACATGGAAATCAAGTGACAAAAAGGAAATAGGTTAAAAAGAGGAAAATCTTGGATGGGTCAGCACGAGGACTGTATTGAACAGGTGTGTACACTTGAAGACATTGATCCTGTGAAGAATGGATATCGAAAAAGGTGAGGCTGCAGTAAAACTTTGAAAATAGCTAAACACGTAAACACAAAGTACTACAGTTTTACAAAATACATAAACAGGACGATAAAAGCAACGCTTACAAAAGGCCTTTATCCAGCAAACAATACAACAAGAATGACGAATTTCGAGGAACACTACAATGGACGATTACATGTGGAAACATAAACCTATCTAATGAAAATCTGGGAATAAAAACGAACAACTAAATGAGTGCAACACAAAAACCGAAAGTGGAAAGAAGAGAAAAATAAACAATATAGTGGATAAATGACACATATATGGAGCAAACACACATATAGATAACAAGGCACGAGATAAGACAGTACTAAGAAGCATAGAATGTTCGTTGAGTCCAAGAGGTCGCAAGTGCCATAGAATGAAATAAACGTTCTCCAGGCGACTCACTGCATCATCGGAGGAACATGATCGATGGCTGACCTGTCATCGTCAACTCCTGAATGGCCAGTATCGCTGAAATGAGGCCACAGGAGTCACAGAGCGCTGGCGAATATCGCTGAAGTGTTGAAATCGTCACTGAGTCTCTTACCGTTTCGCAATATAGACTTAGTGCATCGTTGCAGGTGATGGCATAGATGATATTAGGACTCACACGGAAACTGTCTTGAATGGCATAGAGCTTTGGAAAAGAGACAGTGGGTCGTATACATATGCACATGTATTACAGGCCGAGTCCGCACTGATGGTGCCAAAGGACTCTGATATTAGGCTTGAGGCTATGTGACAACAAATCCTTGAGGCTTCTGTCCCGCCTGTAAGCCACCAAAGGATAGTGTTGGAAGACTGAACGCGTCTCAGGATCAGACTGAAGAATAGGGAGATGATGGAATAAGACCTTTTCACCAGGGAACTATGAGGGTGGAAAGTTAAGATAAGTTTAACCCTGTCAGACTTGGGGTTCTATGTATGTGAGAAAGGGCCTCCTGCAGAATTAGCTGAACCCGATGCATGGCAGATGTAAGCACATTCTCCGGTATAGGCTGCGAAGAAATCCAGCATCTCGTGAGTTTATCAAGAAAATCGCCTCACTACAGAGCGTATGAAGGCGAAGAGTTGAGAGAAAGGTAAAGAGTCACGACAGGCCTGGGGATGGGAAGAGGTATACAGAAGAAAGCTATGTGTATCAGTAGGCTTGTAGTATACTGATGTAGTGATAGTGGATAGGCTGATGGTGATAGTGATGTCAAGAAATTGACACAGGAGGTAGAGATGTGAGAGGTGAACCGAATAGCAGGATTGAAGGCATTGATGAAGCGTGACAAATCGCTTCAGACATATCGGTAACTCCAATACAATCATCGATGTTCCATACTAAGTGTTCAAGATGACCCATGAATAGACAAGCATAGCTGGGTCCCATTTTAGTACCCATGGCACCCCACTAATCTGTTCAAGAACTGGTCATTGAACTGAAAGGAGTTGAGAGGAGAACCAGTTCAGCAAGACAATAGGCCTACCAGGATTGTGAAGTGTATTGTTTCTGCTTGCTCTTGTCCTACGGAACATATCTCCGAATTCCTTGATAGTATCTTCAATCCTATAGTCACCACACTACCTTCATTCTTGAAGGATACTAACCACACTTTGTCTGTTTTTTCTTCTATTAAGTTGTTGCCTGGCAGGACTTATCGCCTTTTCCTCCTTGATGTCTGCTCACTGTATACCTCTATACCTCATTCTGACGGACTTCAAGCTCTCCAGTTTTTTCTCGACAGGAGAACTAACCCTCTTGTTTCCACCTCGACTCTCCTTCGTCTTGCTGAACTAGTTCTCACTCTCAACTCCTTTCAGTTCAATGACCAGTTCTTCGAACAGATTAGTGGGGTCGCCATGGGTACTAAAATGGGACCCAGCTATGCTTGTCTATTCATGGGTCATCTTGAACACTTAGTATGGAACATCGATGATTGTATTGGAGTTACCGATATGTCTGAAGCCGATTTGTCACGCTTCATCACCTTCATCAATGCCTTCAATCCTGCTATTCGGTTCACCTCTCACATCTCTACCTCCTGTGTCAATTTTCTTGACATCACTATCACCATCAGCCTATCCACTATCACTACATCAGTATACTACAAGCCTACTGATACACATAGCTTTCTTCTGTATACCTCTTCCCATCCCAGGCCTGTCGTGACTCTTTACCTTTCTCTCAACTCTACGCCTTCGTCGCCTCTGTAGTGAGGACGACGATTTTCTTGATAGAGCTCACGAGATGCTGGATTTCTTCCGCCAGCGCCTATACCCGAAGAATGTGCTTACATCTGCCATGCATCGGGTTCAGCTAATTGCTCGACAGGAGGCCCTTTCTACATACATAGAACCCCAAGTCTGACAGGGTTAAACTTATCTTAACTTTCCACCCTCATAGTTCCCTGGTGAAAAAGGTCTTATTCCATCATCTCCTATTCTTCAGTCTGATCCTGAGACACGTTCAGTCTTCCAACACTATCCTTTGGTGGCTTACAGACGGGACAGAAGCCTCAGGATTTGTTGGTACACAGTCGCCTCAAGCTTAATATCCAGAGTCACTTTGGCACCATCCAGTGCGGACGCCGCGCTGTAATACATGTGCATATGTAATACAGACCCCACTGTCTCTTTTCCAAAAGCTACGTATGCCATTCAAGACAGTTTCACATGTGAATCCCGCAATATCATCTATGCCATCACCTGCAAACGATGCAACAAGTCCTATATTGGCGAAACCTGTAAGAGACTCAGTGACCGATTCGCCCAACACTTACGCGATATTCGCCAACGCTCTGTGACCACTCATTTCAACGATACTGGCCATTCAGGAGTTGACGATGTACAGGTCACAGCCATCCGATCATGTTCCTCCGATGATCGCAGCCGATTCGCCCTGGAGAACCGCTTTATTTCATTCTATGGCACTTTGCACCTCTTGACTCAACGCATTACATTCCTATGCTTCTTAGTACTGTCTTATCTCGTGCCTTGTTATCTATATGTGTGTTTGCTCCATATATGTGTCATTTATCCACTATATTGTTTTCTTCTTTCCACTTTCGGTTTTTGTGTTGCACTCATTTCGTTGTTCGTTTTTATTCCCAGATTTTCATTAGATAGGTTTATGTTTCCACATGTAATCGTCCATTTGTAGTGTTCCTCAAATTCGTCATTCTTGTTGTATTGTTTGCTTGATAAAGGCCTTTGGTCGAAACTTGCTGTTTATCGTCACTGTTTATGTATTTTGTAAAACTGTAGTACTTTGTGTTTACGTGTTTAGCTATTGAAGAATGGATACCAGTTCCAACAGAAATCATTACATCATTTTCGGTATGCATCAAACTTGATAAAGAATGCAGACAACACAACCCACTTGTGGAGGCAGGAGTTCGGGCATTAGTTTCTGAGAACGCATCTGAGCATGATGTAATCATTTATACAGATGGTTCGGTGATTCAACATGTGCGGAGCCCATGGGCTTTCACTGCTCAGGTCGGAGAGGATGTTGTGAAGGAAGACTGGTGGTTTTGCCGTGACTACGAGCAGTCTCACTATGGAAATCATGGCGGTAACTAAGGCGATGGTATGGCTGGAATCAGTCTTTTATCCATGCATGTTTTCTCAGTGACTCAATGAGTATGCTCAGGAAGATTGAAGGATGGGCTCAGAGACATTGGATGGAGTCACTGGGGAGATCTAAGCTGACAAAAATCAGTTTTATTTTTGTGCCAGGGCATGCAGGTGTATGAAGAAATGAATACACCTATAGGCTTGCAGGTATGCCTGCTGTGCAAAGTGGACGAGCAATGGATCAGGCCGATATTCTAAATTCCCTAAGGGAGAGGTCATGTACATGATTCAAGTAATTGGGGTAGATCTACAACACTAACCAGACTGCTAGAATTCCAAGTCAAGTGTGGTGTAGCTAGACAAGAACACTATGCTGGTAGCCAAAGAAGAATAGTAAACCAATACAGAACCGGGTTCGTTAGTCGTCACACGCTGAGAGACATACTGAGGAGGGGGATATCGAAGCACTTGTGGACTAACTGGTTCGACGTGCAGTGATGATGATCGACGACTAAACTAAACTAATGTCTGAACAACTGGAAAAATCAGTATTGTTACAGATGTTCCTAAAATATTCATTGAAGCAGTCGAAAGGTTTAGAGCTGCAGTAGCGTAGTTGTTAGTAAAATCGCTTCTTAGGCTAATGTTCCGGGTTCAATTCTTAGACTAGTGTTCCGGGTTCAATTCTTAGGCTAGTGTTCCGGGTTCAATTCTTAGGCTAGTGTTCCGGGTTCAATTCTTAGGCTAGTGTTCCGGGTTCAATTCTTAGGCTAGTGTTCCGGGTTCAATTCTTAGGCTAGTGTTCCTGGGCTCAATTCTTAGGCTAGTGTTCCGGGTTCAATTCTTAGGCTAGTGTTCCGGGTTCAATTCTTAGGCTAGTGTTCCGGGTTCAATTCTTAGGCTAGTGTTCCGGGTTCAATTCTTAGGCTAGTGTTCCTGGGTTCAATTCTTAGGCTAGTGTTCCTGGGTTCAATTCTTAGGCTAGTGTTCCGGATTCAATTCTTGCCTTGTAATCTATATGGGTATATGTTGCATGTATTCTAGTTATATATTTACTAGATTTTTTATTGTTTCTCTTCCGTTCTATTTCTAGTTTTTATGTGTGTTTTTGTGTTACATTTATTTCGTTATTCGTTTTTATTCCCAGATTTTCATTAGAAACGTTTGTATTTAGTCGTCCATTTGTTTTTTAAAATTTGCCACTCCTGTTGTTCGTTTGCTTGATAAAGGCCTTGTTGGTCGAAACGTTGCTGTATATTGTCATTGTTTTTGTAAAACTACAGTACTTTGTGATTAAGTGTTTTGCCAATCAAATAGTTTTACTGCAGTCTCATATATATTTTGTGAATATAACATTTCTCTATGATGTCTCAGTGTTTTGTTATAGTTATATAACATTTCTCTATGTCTCAGTGTTTTGTTATAGTTATATAACATTTCTCTATGTCTCAGTGTTATAATTATATAACATTTCTCTATGATGTCCCAGTGTTTTGTTATAGTTATATAATATTGCTCTATGATGTCTCAGTGTTTTGTTATAACAATTTCTCCATACCGATCTATCCTGGGCAACTCGCTCAATCTCCTCCATGGAACTAAGACTGATTCATAGAGCAGTCATAGAGGCTCTTGATAATGTTTATTATTTCGTCTGTTATTCCATAGCATCTCAGAATATTATGGCTTTTTTTTTCTACTAACTATATATATATATCTACTAGATGTCATAGTTCATGCAGAAGGCATTCACAAGCCATCATTTGCTATTGGTCTGCTGCATTTCTACCCACTGGATCCCTGGTCTGCTGCATTTCTACCCACTGGATCCCTGGTCTGCTGCATTTCTACCCACTGGATCCCTTGTCTGCTGCATTTCTACCCACGGTTTCCTTGTCTGCTGCATTTCTACCCACGATATCCCTTGTCTGCTGCATTTCAACCCACGGTATCCCTTGTCTGCTGCATTTCTACCCACGATATCCCTTGTCTGCTGCATTTCTACCCACGGTATCCCTTGTCTGCTGCATTTCTACCCACGATATCCCTTGTCTGCAGCATTTCTACCCACGGTATCCCTTGTCTGCTGCATTTCTACCCACAACATCCCTTGTCAGTCTACAATCTTTCACTTGCTTGTCTGCCATTCTTCTCTAGGTTTACTTTGGTCTGACCAGACTTCCTCCTTCCATCTGCTATGTATTGGAGAGTGAGCTGTTTTTGCCTAAGCACCCAGTGACAATCTACACAAATGTCCAAACCATCTCTATCTTCTTTCTCTGATAGTAGTTACCAATGATGTGCAATTAGTTTTCTTCTGCAGCTTCTTATTTCTGAACTTTTCTTGCTGAAATATTCTCAGAATTCTCCCAATACATTTATTATGAAATGTCTCCAATTTATTTGTAGTGCATGCACTTATATTTCTAGCACTTACTGTTACATAGCAATATTCTGAGAATGTATCTTTGGTATATTTATATTTTGAGTTTAGTTCTCAAACTAAGTCCTTTTCACCCTTGCTTAAGTCAGATCCTAAGACACATTCTGTCTGTACTCGTACTGTATCTTTTCCTAAAGCCATGTTAGTTATTGAAGATGTTTTCACATGCGAGTCCCGAATTATAATCTATGCTATCACTTGCAAATGGTGTCCTATGGCATATACTGGCAAAACAGGCAAAATACTCAGCGTTTTGGCCAACATTTATGTGATATATGCCAATGCTCTGTGACCCTATAGCCATTCATTTCAATAGAACTGACCATTTGGGAGCTCGCGACATCCAGGTCATGGCCATCTGATCATGTTCCTCTGATGATCATAGTCGATTTGCTCTGGAGAATCGTTTTATTTCGTTATATGGTACCTTGCGACCTCATGGACTCAATGCTCTACATTCCTATGCTTCTTAGTACTTTCTCTTCTCATGCTCCATATTCTATATGTGAATATGTTCAATGTATATAAGTTATATATTAAATTGATTCTTTATTGTTTCTCTTCTTTTTCCACTTCTAGTTTTTATGCATTTATTTCGTTATTCATTTTTAGTCACATATTTTCATTCATTTTTTACCGTTGTAATATCTTTTTCAAAGTCTATATGTAGTGTGCAGTGAAATTTGTCACTCCTGTTGTATCGTTTGCTTTTTGGTCAAAACGTTGCTGTGTATTGTCATTGTAAAACTACAGTACTTTGTTATTACGTGTTTTGTCCTTTTCACCACAAATAAGTTTTTAACCCTTTCAGCCCCAGTCCTTCAGAAAAAGTTCCTACTGAATTCCCAGGGGCAAGGGAAATAGCTCTGCAGTGAGAAGTGTTTGTGAAATAAAATTCAATTTCTAATCAATATTTGTGATTTAAAGTCCAATTTACAGTTAAATGGATGAGGTACCAATTTGTATACATGTATGTTGTCAATGCCATGTAAGTTGGATGTAAAAAATTATACAAGTGAAGAAATAAAAATGAATGACAATATTGAAAGTATGTTTCACTCAAAAATGTCAGTTTTATTGAGGATAAATGTAAATTGAAAGGTTGAAAAGCAATCTCCTTTACAGAGGTTGATCTTACATGTGGGACAGCTTTTACTTGTTTCCACACACCTTTGTGGTGCAGTCCTCATCTTCATTTAGAAACACTAACTGCGGGTCTGCATTCTGCCAAACAGTAGAGTTCAGTCGGTTGATGGTTGGCATGAATGGAGTTGATCAGTCCTGCAGTAACTTGGAGTTTATCAGTCCTGCAGTTGCCTAGCCTGCATGTTGTTATGTGCTGATGAAAAATACCAGCACACCTTGGGACAAGAGAATTGTCCAGTAATTTTTCGGACAGACACACATGCCAGGGCAGGTCTATCCTACCGCCATCGCGCCGCTTCTGGAAATGTAAACTTATCACAGCAGGGCGGCCGGAACAATAGTTGTAACGTGACTACAACACACAACTCTTGCCTGTAGTTTAGCTGTAACATGCACAGCGACTACAACGGTTACATCGCCTATTCGGTGGTCAAACCAGGTGAGGGAAACCGATGGGTCTAGCAGCATCGGTAATCTAGGCACTGTCTGCCTGTGCATGCAAAGACTGGATCCGGCTGACTTCGCGGATGAGGCCACTAGTTGGCTCAACGGTTAGAAAGGTGGATCACAGCAGAGCGGTGTGGACCGCATAGAGCACGGCGAGGCACTTTAGAAAGCCCTGGTCATCCACTGCATCTGGCACTATCTCCAGTCGTCTTGACTTGTCTTGCCCTGGATACAGATAGTCCTGGACGAGAGAGTGAGGTTGACGAATAGCGCAACTTTTCCTCACTATAATCCAAATACAGCGCAAGCTACAGTTTCAGACAACTACATACAACACAAATCACAAAATTCCAGACAGCGAAGTCCTCACAAGAGCAAAGATCCCAGCGTCAACACCCTGTTGCAGAAGGCCCAACTGAGATGGGTCGGTCACGTTGCTCGAATGCCTGATAAACGCATCCCAAAACAGTTGATGTATGGCGAGCTTGAAGGGGCAGACGTTTAGCTGGTGGACAGAAAACGCTTTAAAGACACTCTTAAAGTGTCTCTGAAATGCTTCGATATAGACAATACGTGCTGGGAATCCTTGCGCAAGATCGCCAAATGTGGCGCTGTAACAACAAAAGAGGAACCCGAATAGCTGAGAATCATCGTATTGTTGAGTCACAGAGAAAACGAGCAGCGCGAAAAGACAGAGCACACAACACGCACATGTCTAACCTTGATCATGTATGCCCCACCTGTGGTCGGGGTTCTGTTCTAGGATTGGACTCTACAGTCACCTCCGCACACACCAGAGAGGTGCAACAGTACATGTCCTGAGATTGTTATCATCGCTTGCGATGGACGGCTATTATTAGCCTGCATGTTTGTATGGGCATGAGGGCCCTCATACAATCAAGACAGAGGTTTAACCTTGCAAATGTCCATATTGTCCTCATGGAATGAATTTGGAATTAACATTGAGGTACAAATATTTGCCGATACTTTCAAATCTATTTCTTAACACTATATTTGACAAAGCAGGCACAATCAACAGTTTATCAGTAAACCAAACACATTCTGTAGTAAGGTAACAACTGGTGAGTTCCACACATAGTTTACATAAAGATCTTGATGTAATCAAAAGAAAAAGGTGTCCATGAAGGATCTGGTTTTTTCTTGAATTTTTGTAAGATCAAATGTATTGGTTAGCTCTGCTCAGTTCTAAAAAAATGTCTCACGTAAAAATTACGATTGACGTAATGACCATAATCGCAAATAGAGAATATTCTGAATAAATGTCATTATGGAACCTGTTTCTTCACTAAATTATTCGATATTGATAGTGCGCAGCTGTTGCAACTATTCTCTCTCAACTTTACAGCCTGGGTGGATGGAGGGAAGCAGCGGTGTTTGCATCCATCGATAATCCTAACTCATCGTAACTAATAGTTACGCAAATCGTCGTAAACACTAGAACTAGCGCTGTATATTTTCACACGCAAATCTTGAATATATCAATCCGATTTATCCACGATCTCGCCGGCAAATTTAACCCTAACCTCAGCAAATCGTCAGAAACACTAGAACTACTCTTGTATATTTTTGCACACACATCTTTAATTAATTATACATCAATCCGATTTATCCACGATCTCGCCGGCAAATTTTACATCAACTGAATCATAAATCACAAGTTTTCCAGAAAAAATAAGGACTTTTTCAAAAATTCACAGATACAGAACCAACCACGCTAGAAACTTGCAAACTTCTAAAATGGAGGCTAAATTTAGTGTGTCTATTCACATGGAATGATATAGAAAAATTCATTTTAAAAGGTATGCACGTGCCGGGCATTTATGGCCGCTAAGGGATTGAAACGATAGCGGGCACTTTTGGCCAGTATGGGACTGAGAGGGTTAAGCATGGCAAAGATTTGGTTTGTCTCACTTCTGTGACAACTTTACTTAACTACCAGCTGTGTTATTATGAGTGCACTATGTTCCATATAGTCTTGAGTCCTTTCTGTTATTGTGTCCTGCACATCAACATATATCCTCTTGATCCTAGTCTGTTGTTTGTGATAACAGTTTCTCTATTAGATGGATCAAGTGTGATTGCAACTCCATGTCTCACATGCTGTTCTACAATTTCTCATGTTGCACATAGTCGAATGCTTTAGTGTAATCTATAAAACAGGTATGGAGATCTACATATTCTCTGCATTTCTCAAAGATGATTCTCATGTTAAAATGTGGTCTCTAGTGCCTCTGCCATGTCTGAAACCTGCCTGGATTTGATGGATTTCATATTCCAATGTTTCTTTTATCCTTTTTATGATAATCTGCTGTAGGATTTTGCTGGCTTGGCTGATTAGTGTGATAGTATGCAGTAAGATTTTGCTGGCTTGGCTGATTAGTGTGATAGTATGCAGTAAGATTTTGCTGGCTTGACTGATTAGTGTGATAGTACAGTAGTTATTGCACATCTTTAGGTTTCCCTTTGTTGGGGGAAGATTTATAGTGACCTTTTCTTCCATGTCTTGGGCCAGGCTGCACTGTTTCAGATCTTCATGAATATTGTATGGTAAATTTGTACGCTAGCTTCTCCTCCTGCCTGGATTAGTTCAGTTGGTATATCGTCACATCCTGGTGTCTTCCCCTTCTTCCAGCTTACAATATACATTAATAAACTAAAAACAACCAGATAACATACTGTGCATATACAAACATAATGTGCATATACAAACATAATGTGACAACAAAGTGAGAACGGATAAAACAAACAGTGACAACACACCAAGCAGTTACACACAAATAATGACAACACACCAAGTTGTTACACAAATTATATGACAACACACCAAGTTGTTACACACGAATTATATGACAACAAACCAAGTTGTTACATAAAAATAATATGACAAGACACTGAGTGTTGTTATACAAATTGTTAGAATCCGTTATACATTGATAAATAGAACAGACAAGACACTGGACATTGGTCAACAATGGGCAAATAGAACTTGAGAAAGTTGTGTATGAATAGGAATGTTGCCAGATACAACAAGAAACCAACAAATGTACCATCTAAATCTATTACATCTATGACATTATCTGATTAATGAATAGAACCATGATCTATTATTATACATCACATAGTTGTGTCAAGCAATAGATATAGCCACCTAGTAGCCCATAGATATAGCCATCTAGTAGACCATAGATATAGCCATCTAGCCCATAGATATAGCCATCTAGTAGACCATAGATATAGCCATCTAGTAGACCATAGATATAGCCATCTAGTAGACCATAGATATAGCCATCTAGTAGACCATAGATATAGCCATCTAGTAGACCATAGATATAGCCATCTAGTAGACCATAGATATAGCCATCTAGTAGCCCATAGATATAGCCATCTAGACCATAGATATAGCCATCTAGTAGACCATAGATATAGCCATCTAGTAGACCATAGATATAGCCATCTAGTAGCCATAGATATAGCCATCTAGTAGGCCATAGATATAGCCATCTAGTAGACCATAGATATAGCCATCTAGTAGCCCATAGATATAGCCATCTAGTAGACCATAGATATAGCCATCTAGTAGCCATAGATATAGCCATCTAGACCATAGATATAGCCATCTAGTAGACCATAGATATAGCCATCTAGTAGCCATAGATATAGCCATCTAGTAGACCATAGATATAGCCATCTAGTAGGCCATAGATATAGCCATCTAGTAGGCCATAGATATAGCCATCTAGTAGCCATAGATATAGCCATCTAGTAGACCATAGATATAGCCATCTAGTAGACCATAGATATAGCCATCTAGTAGCCATAGATATAGCCATCTAGTAGGCCATAGATATAGCCATCTAGTAGCCATAGATATAGCCATCTAGTAGGCCATAGATATAGCCATCTAGTAGACCATAGATATAGCCATCTAGTAGGCCATAGATATAGCCATCTAGTAGGTCATAGATATAGCCATCTAGACCATAGATATAGCCATCTAGTAGGTCATAGATATAGCCATCTAGTAGGTCATAGATATAGCCATCTAGTAGGTCATAGATATAGCCATCTAGACCATAGATATAGCCATCTAGTAGGTCATAGATATAGCCATCTAGACCATAGATATAGCCATCTAGTAGGTCATAGATATAGCCATCTAGTAGGTCATAGATATAGCCATCTAGACCATAGATATAGCCATCTAGTAGACCATAGATATAGCCATCTAGTAGACCATAGATATAGCCATCTAGTAGGCCATAGATATAGCCATCTAGTAGACCATAGATATAGCCATCTAGTAGGCCATAGATATAGCCATCTAGTAGACCATAGATATAGCCATCTAGTAGACCATAGATATAGCCATCTAGTAGACCATAGATATAGCCATCTAGTAGGTCATAGATATAGCCATCTAGTAGGTCATAGATATAGCCATCTAGTAGGTCATAGATATAGCCATCAAGTAGGCCATAGATATAGCCATCTAGTAGGCCATAGATATAGCCATCTAGTAGGCCATAGATATAGCCATCTAGTAGACCATAGATATAGCCATCTAGTAGGTCATAGATATAGCCATCTAGTAGGTCATAGATATAGCCATCTAGTAGACCATAGATATAGCCATCAAGTAGGCCATAGATAGACAGATATCTAATCTTTGTTTGCTGATTTCTCTCCTCTGTACCAAGCAATATTATGGTCTGTCTCATGTACTCTGATTTCATACAGAAGATTTCCAAGTTTTTCCTTCATGCTTTCCCAGATGAAGACTGTGATATTCTCCATCGAGCTATCAACAGATCAAAATATTAACTTTATAGAAAAGCAAATCTACTAAACATTAGTGAGAGAATAACAGACAGACATGTTAAATAAATAAACATCAGTGAGAGAATAACAGACATGTTAGATAACTAAACATCAGTGAGAGAATAACAGACATGTTAGATAACTAAACATTAGTGAGGAATAACAGACAGACATATTAGATAACTAAACATTAGTGAGAGAATAACAGACAGACATATTAGATAACTAAACATTAGTGAGGAATAACAGACAGACATGTTAGATAACTAAACATTAGTGAGAGAATAACAGACAGGTTAGATAACTAAACATTATGGAGAGAATAACAGACATACATGTTAGATAACTAAACAGTGGGAGAATAACAGACATGTTAGATAACTAAACATTATGGAGAGAATAACAGACAGACATGTTAGATAACTAAACAGTGGGAGAATAACAGACATGTTAGATAACTAAACATTATGGAGAGAATAACAGACATGTTAGATAACTAAACATTATGGAGAAAATAACAGACGGACATGTTAGATAACTAAACATTAGTGGGAGATTAACAGACAGACATGTTAGATAACTAAACATTAGTGAGAGAATAACAGACAGACATGTTAGATAACTAAACATTAGTGAGAGAATAACAGACAGACATGTTAGATAACTAAACATTAGTGAGAGAATAACAGACAGGTTAGATAACTAAACATTAGTGAGAGAAAAACAGACACCAAAATTATCTTCTCCAGGTACTTATGTCATTTGATGTGTTCAAAATATTTAATTTTCCTTGATGTTATGCTCTTTAATAGCCAACTCTCTTTAATATCAAGCTGTTGTAGATCAGAAGCATTTTTCTCTTTCTGTCCATGATATTTTAAGTGCTCTTCTGTAGCATTTGCATTCAAAGACATTAATGATCTTTTCCGCCGCTTTGTCAATGTTTCATGTCTCACAACCATATGTTGCCAAGAAAAAAACACAAGCTCTTAAACACATGATTTGTGTCATTATGTCAGTTCCCTTCCATAGGTTAGTTAGTTCTTTTAGTTTTTGCTAAGCAATGCTCAGCTTTCTTTTAATTTCTTTTATAGCATTCCCGTCATTTGTCAGCAATTCCTCAAGGTATTCAAAGTTGTCGACTCTATTTTGTGACCGTTGACATATATATTAGTTATCAATTCTGTTTTATCAGTTGTAAATATCTTTGTTTTCAGTGTGCTGAGATATAGGTTTTGATCTTCGCTGTTTTTGAAGTGACCGTATCACGTTCTCTATACGAATTTATGAATAATAGCACTGTATTGTCAGCATATTTTAATTCTGGTAACTCGTAACGACCTCCGATCACCAGAGCATCATATTTTTCCATCTCTGAAGATTCTCTAACATTCCTCATGATGTTTTCAGCATATATGTTGAATAGGTAAACTTGGTTCTTCTTCTTTGCGTTTGTTCTTTCGACCAATTTTAATCACTCTTTGTGATATGTTTGATCTTTGCCAAGAACGTGTATACGTTGCACATTGGTTTGGTAGGCCCCTAAACGCATAGACTTCTACACATTTAGGACATGTGCATCCGATTTCAGCCAAACCTCCTTAGTCGCCTCTACGACATGCATGGCAGGTAACAGTGGTTCTATTCTTTACAGCCCAAATTTGGGCCCAGTAACCACTCGGGCGATAAACTTGGTTGAATGGGAATAACTTTTAGTGACCAGATACAACTCTGTACTTTAGTTCTCTCTATCTAGTCTCTAATCCTGTTTTGCCTTTCAGTGTCAGGTCAAAAGGAGACACCTGGAGCGAGCCTCTCTATGCACCTTGTCTTTCTTTCTCTTCTCCAATCCTGATTTGTCTCACAGCTTCAGGGTAAGATGAGATTTCTAGCACGGGCTTTTGTGTGTGCTTCATAAATAGTGTCTTTCATCCTCTGTTATCTCTGAGTGAGGTCCACCTTTTGCGTGGTTGGCCTTTTGCTTTGTATATACTGTATCGATAAAACTCTGTACTTTAGTTATCAGATAAAAACTCTATACTTTAGTTATCAGATAAAAACTGTATACTTTAGTTATCAGATAAAAACTCTATACTTTAGTTATCAGATAAAAACTCTATACTTTAGTTATCAGATAAAAACTCTATACTTTAGTTATCAGATAAAAACTGTGTACTTTAGTTATCAGATAAAAACTGTGTGGTTGGAAACTTTAAAGAGAAGAAAAATATCCCATAATATTTGTAGCAAACTGTACCTGACATGAGTTTTGAAAAAGGGCACATCTTTGTCCAGATTTCTGTGATCTAAGACTGTCATAATTGCATCCTGTACAAAAAGAAATGTATTCAGTAATATAAAACACCCAGTTACGAGCTCACAGAAATGATGATAGTTACATCATATCATAGATAATGTGTCATTGAGTGATTGATAGCACCATCATCATTGCACTTTATTAAATAACTATGTGTGCTCATCTATCAAACTATTTGATGAGTAGGAGGAGGAGGAGGATACAGCACAACTGATGACTCATCTATCAAACTATTTGATGAGTAGGAGGAGGAGGAAGATACAGCACAACTGATGACTCATCTATCAAACTAT
The DNA here is from genome assembly GCA_020796225.1 of Arion vulgaris. NCBI lineage: Eukaryota > Metazoa > Mollusca > Gastropoda > Stylommatophora > Arionidae > Arion > Arion vulgaris. The sequence continues at coordinate 476,465 of CM036756.1, forward strand.
TTGATGAGTAGGAGGAGGAGGAAGATACAGCACAACTGATGACTCATCAATCAAACTATTTGATGAGTAGGAGCAGGAGGAGGATACAGCACAACTGATGACTCATCTATTAAACTATTTGATGAGTAGGAAGATACAGCACAACTGATGACTCATCTATTAAACTATTTGATGAGTAGGAGGAGGAGGTTACAGCACAACTGATGACTCATCTATTAAACTATTTGAGAAAATTTGTCAACACTGACCTTCATCCATTTTTTCAAGTCCACAATATTGATGACCATTCCAGTGACAGGATCAACCTTGGACACACAAATATGAGATCAGATTATTAGCTATTATAAAAGCTATATATATAAATATATATATATATATATATATAACAATTACAATGAGCAATGAGGAACAAATATAACAATTACAATGAGGAACAAATAGAATACAATGAGGATTAAATATAACAATTACAATGAGGAACAAATATAACAATTACAACGAGGAACAAATATAACAATTACAATGAGGAACAAATAGAATACAATGAGGAACAAATATAACAATTACAATGAGGAACAAATATAACAATTACAACGAGGAACAAATATAACAATTACAATGAGGAACAAATATAACAATTACAACGAGGAACAAATATAACAATGAGGAACAAATTTGACAGACACAACCAGAACAAAATATGAAGTCTTGATGAAATATGAGATATTGATAAAATGTGAGATATTGATGAAATATGAGGTCTTGATGAAATATGAGGTCTTGATGAAATATGAGCAGTATGAAGTTAGTTTATAGATTAGATTAAACACTGAATGAAATCAACTAGAAAATATACAAGGAAATCCAAATATTGTTAAGCATTAGTTGAATTGTAAGAACATTCTCTTTTCTTGAACAGAAACATGGACAGAGACAAATTATGTTACAATGAGAGGTCTGCGGCCCCAAAACAATATTGTTTTTATAGCAGGTTCTTGCTCGAACAGATTGGAGGTATAATAATAGAAGCATCACACAAACAGAATGTCATGCGCTGACCACAGATGGAATCATAATCTTTCCATTAATGGAGTCTTGTAGTTTGTTTCTCCTAGAGGTGTGCTGTTTTTTTGTTTTAATATCTTGTTTTTCATTATTGATTGAAGTGTCTACGCAGAATGCTGGAAGTATCAAGAAGAGACCAGTTGAAAAATGTAGACATCAGAAATAAGTGGGTACAACATCAGCTTTGAATTTTATCAAGAAACAACAAATTAAATGTTCTGCAAAGAGCAATGTTACTTCCATACAGTAGATACAAAGCAAAAACAGATTACTAACAGACATTGCATCTCAAAGAGCAATGTTACTTCCATACAGTAGAGAGAGAGAGAGAGATACAAAGAGCAATGTTACTTCCATACAGTGGGAGAGAGAGATACAAAGAGCAATGTTACTTCCATACAGTAGAGAGAGAGAGATACAAAGCAAAAAGTCACCCATTCAACAGATGGGCCTCAAGATAACAGAGGCAGTGAAAGACACTATTTATGTAAGGAACACAAAAACCTGTTATAGAAATCTCTTCTTATCTTGAAGTTGTGAGAAGTAAAACAAGATTAGAGAAGTGCACACAAAAACCTGTTCTAGAAATCTCTTCTTATCTTGAAGTTGTGAGAAGTAAAACATGATTAGAGAAGTGCACACAAAAACCTGTTCTAGAAATCTCTTATCTTGAAGCTGTGAGAAGTAAAACATGATTAGAGAAGTGCACACAAAAACCTGTTCTAGAAATCTCTTCTTATCTTGAAGCTGTGAGAAGTAAAACAAGATTAGAGAAGTGCACACAAAAACCTGTTCTAGAAATCTCTTCTTATCTTGAAGCTGTGAGAAGTAAAACATGATTAGAGAAGTGCACACAAAAACCTGTTCTAGAAATCTCTTCTTATCTTGAAGCTGTGAGAAGTAAAACATGATTAGAGAAGTGCACACAAAAACCTGTTCTAGAAATCTCTTCTTATCTTGAAGCTGTGAGAAGTAAAACATGATTAGAGAAGTGCACACAAAAATCTGTTCTAGAAATCTCTTCTTATCTTGAAGCTGTGAGAAGTAAAACATGATTAGAGAAGTGCACACAAAAACCTGTTCTAGAAATCTCTTCTTATCTTGAAGCTGTGAGAAGTAAAACATGATTAGAGAAGTGCACACAAAAATCTGTTCTAGAAATCTCTTCTTATCTTGAAGCTGTGAGAAGTAAAACAAGATTAGAGAAGTGCACACAAAAACCTGTTCTAGAAATCTCTTCTTATCTTGAAGCTGTGAGAAGTAAAACATGATTAGAGAAAAGAAGTCAACCAAAAAAAGTGAGAAACTAAAGACTACCTAAAAAAAACACCACTGTACTCAGAAGCAGATAAGAGGTAATTGAGTCATCACTGAGAGAAACTTATGGAGAGAATAAGACAGATTCCAGTGGACCAAGAGGTTAAAAAAGATGATGGCGCTGGATAGGACACACTGCGAAAACCTGAGGGAATATAACAAAAGCGTCCTTTCCTGGAACCCACATGGACAGCGAAAGAAGGGGAAGCCGAGAAATACATGGAGATGAGATTTGGAGGCAGAGATCAACAATATAAAGAAGAGCTGGAGGAGCTGCAGGAGATAGCTAGAGATAGGAAGACTTTGCATGACTTGGTTGAGGTCTATGTCCCAATCCGGGTTAAAAAGGCAGAGAGAGAGAGAAAGAGAGAGCCATCACTGAGCAAGTGTTCTCTCGGAGTTTAAAGAAATAGTTGTCATTTGTTTTAGGACTTTGAAGTTCATATCATCTACAAGGTTCTCTCAATAGAGTGGAGTTTTGGCAGTGCTGTCAGATTCTTCATCATCAAGGTGCGTGTCTTTTATAGGACGTTGCTCTCTTTGCAGCACATCTGAAATTCACTCAGTCTCTTGCTAGTTCACCCACTTTGCTGATGGTTATATTCATGGTTTCTTTAATATCTTGTAGCCATCTTCTTCTTGGTCTGCCTCTGCGTCCTGGGACCCTGCCCTCCAATATTGTTCTCTCAAGAAGTCAAGTTATTATTGAACATATATTCTGATATTTATGTGGGAAACAACATGGTTTCTTGCAAGAACAAGCAGCTTGTCACTTCAATCCATATGATCAAACTAGAATTATTTTCTTACCACTGCATGCTTTTCCCTTCTCTCAGTGAGTGTACAGTTTAGGATGCACTTATGAGAAACACCTGTCCGATCCACATTGTTTAATATTATCCTTGGATTTAAATCGCTTCAAAATTGAATGTAGTTCGCAATGCGTCCACTCATTCGTTGCCTCTTGTGAAAATGTTGCAGACCCTTCCTTCACAGACAACTTTCTTTGCAATTTTGTGTTGCACTTTGAATTGGTTCCACTAGCTGATACTCGAGCTGAAGTTGGTATGGTATATAGACTGCCAGTCTGATACTCAAGCTGAAGTTAGTATGGTGTATAAACTGCCAGTCTGATACTCAAGCTGAAGTTGGTATGGGATATAGACTGCCAGGCTGATACTCGAGCTAAAGTTGGTATGGTATATAGACTGCCAGTCTGATACTCAAGCTGAAGTTGGTGTGGTATATAGACTGCCAGGCTGATACTCAAGCTGAAGTTGGTGTGGTATATAGACTGCCAGTCTGATACTCGAGCTGAAGTTGGTATGGTATATAGACTGCCAGTCTGATACTCAAGCTGAAGTTGGTATGGTATATAGACTGCCAGTCTGATACTCAAGCTGAAGTTGGTGTGGTATATAGACTGCCAGTCTGATACTCAAGCTGAAGTTGGTATGGGATATAGACTGCCAGGCTGATACTCGAGCTAAAGTTGGTATGGTATATAGACTGCCAGTCTGATACTCAAGCTGAAGTTGGTGTGGTATATAGACTGCCAGGCTGATACTCAAGCTGAAGTTGGTGTGGTATATAGACTGCCAGTCTGATACTCGAGCTGAAGTTGGTATGGTATATAGACTGCCAGTCTGATACTCAAGCTGAAGTTGGTATGGTATATAGACTGCCAGTCTGATACTCAAGCTGAAGTTGGTGTGGTATATAGACTGCCAGTCTGATACTCGAGCTGAAGTTGGTATGGTATATAGACTGCCAGTCTGATACTCAAGCTGAAGTTGGTATGGTATATAGACTGCCAGGCTGATACTCAAGCTGAAGTTGGTATGGTATATAGACTGCCAGGCTGATACTCAAGCTGAAGTTGGTATTCTATATAGACTGCCAGTCAACACTTTACACTTTTCAATAAGGATTAATCCTATCAACACTTTACACTTTTCAATAAGGATTAATCCTATTAACACTTTACACTTTTCAATAAGGATTAATCCTAAAATGATATTCTTGTCGCTGGCTTTCTGGAACAATACATTTCCCAGTTGTGTTCTATAGACAGCTATTGGTTATTGGTTACTAAACTGACATCATTGCACTCCGGGCAGATCCATAGGTGCTCAGTCTCCCCCAGTAGATATCGAAGAGTATGCATACTGATGGTTCCTGTGGCTCGCTGATTAAACACACCTCTCACTCTGCCTCTCAGACATCCAGTTCTACTTGTACAACGGGTAACTCCAAACTGCTTAAATCACTGGATCAATTCAACATCTATTTTAGTGTCCTCATCCAACCGACACTCGCGAAGAGACCGAAGAACATCCCCTTATCCATCTTCAACTCCCCAATAATCGATGCTGTTGATGCAAGACTGTCCTCTCTCTCATTACCGTAAACACCCGCATGCCCAGGATAGTATACCCACATAAGCCTCCGAAGGTTAGAAACTTCTATAGACGACATCCACTCATACTGAAACCTGCCCTTCTGGATCTTGTGAAACATCGACTGAGTCAGATACAACAACGGCCCCAGTAAATGAAGTCCCAGAGAGCCAATGGAGGGCAGCAGTAACGACCTCAACCTCCATCCTCATACTAGAAGTAGTTGTCCTGTATGCCCCACTTCGCTCTGCAACAATCCTACCATGCGCATTAGCCAAGAAACCCCAGCCGGACTTCTCACCACAATGAACCGACCCATCGGTATACACAACATCATCATCCCTTGCATTATCTTCTATCAGCTGCTTAACTGCGAGATCAGCCTTCATGTTGCCCAATCTCTACATTCTCTTCAAAGAGTAATGATAATGTTGAGATAGTTGGTCATGCTACCATCTGTTGGGATCCATTCTTCCCCTTTTGGTAGCTATTGGCAACAAACACAAACAGTCAATGCCTTGAAAAGTTTTCACTCAAATGTTCATACTGCACCTCTATGATGCCAGAGTCCTACTAGCCTGTGCCCAGGCGGCACAGTTTCCAGTCTGCAAATTTGTGAATGTGGGCATTGACTTGTAAGAAGATTCATTATCAAACATCTACATTTCATTGTTTTCCTTTCAAAGATAGTTATTTTCTCCTGGAAAGCCAGTCGTATACTCTTACCGTACACACGCCAGTCGTATACCCTTACCTTCTGTAACATGATAGCTACAACAGACAGAAAAATAGTGGCCTTTGGTTTCAGGGGGAGACTAATAAAATGTGACCGGAAATTTACCAGATTTAAAAAAGTGTGAATATACTCCCTTAGGCACTTGATTGAGCAGCAAGCTAACCATTGGCCGAACTAATTTTAGGATGAAGGTTATAAAAGACGCGATACGACCAGTTCTTGGGACAGTCACATGAAAAGCTTGCAGGGAGAGGCTGTCTGGTGTCGTATCGAAGTTGGGCAAGGTAGTTTAGACCACGCTGTTTATTTTAGGAATTCCTTACAGTACATAGCAGTCAAGATGGCGCAGCAAGCTGGTTGTGAATTTCTGCCGGCCTCTAACCGAAGTCGATTTTCAGTTTTCTTTGGATGGAATTTGTGTATTCTAGCCTGAATGTGATAGTCTAGTGCACCGTGTGACCCATCTAAGGAATTCTGAAGCCACTGGGACAGGCCTAGCAAGCCGACAGTGGTATAATCCAATTTGTGCTCGTAGAATTATGAAGAGATTTCGAAAAACGGTAAGCAGGGACACAGTGGGGAAACCAAGAAATAACATCAAGATATGCACTATTAATATCTGTGGAGCACGAGAAAAATTTCAAGACATCGTAGAACAAATGAAAAAATGTAAAATAGCAATATTAGGACTAGCAGACACACGCACCAAAGGACAAGGCTGCAAGAAGTTACATCTAGATTACACATACGCATACTCAGGTGTAGAAATCAATGCAAGAGCTAAACATGGCGTCGGATTCATCATTGACCCAGATCTAGCTAAGTCAATACTACACATAGGTTACATCTCAGAAAGAATAATGACAATCACAATACGGGAGAACGACATGGACACAACCTACATTCAAATTTACGCGCCGTGCAATAGTGCTGACAATATAGAAGAATGCGATGAATTTTATGGCGTCATTAGCGATACTATAAATAGAATCAAATCAGAGGGAGACTACTTTCTATTGGGTGATTTTAATGCACATTTAGGTTCTGATAGGACAGGAGTTGAGTCATATCTAGGACACTTCGGAGACAACACTAGTCAGAGAAATGGAAACGGCATAAGACTTCTGGAATTGTGTAACCAGCATGACATAATTATTACCAACACACAATTTCAACACGGCAATCACACATTTATACTTGGTACAAATGGAACAACTTAGACTGCAAGAGCCAAATAGATTTCATTCTAGTCAAAGATCAAAAGAAGGTCAGTGGTAGACGCTAGGGCTATACCAAATTTATGCATAGACACGGACCACAAAGCGGTAGTTATGACTATCAGAACACACAAGAAGAGTACCAGAGGGCAACACACGACTACAAAAGAAATAATCAAAATCAATAAATTAACAGATGTCAACACACAAGAGTCATATCTTCAAAGAGTCACAGATAATTTTGCTAAACTAACTGAAGAAAGCAAGTCAGTAGAAGAAGAATGGACAGTATCTAAGAGAACTTTATTAGAAGCAGCCAAAGAAACATGCGGAACAGTAAAATACAGAGGTACCCGACCAAAAATCACAACTTGGTGGAATGACGAAGTAAAACTAGTGATAAAGGAGAAAAACACAGATACAACTTATGGACAAAAACAAACATCAAAACGACCTCACTGAGTATAGAACAGCTAGAAAACAAGCCAAGGAGATAATAAAGAAGTCTAAAATACAAGCATGGCAAGATTATGGCGAAACATTAAATTCAGACTAAAAAAATTCAACAAGACATTTTTACAAGAAAATTAAAGCTATGCGGGAAAGACAAGAACAATATGACCCAACTGAAATTATTAACGATGAAAACGGCCAAGCTCTTAATGATCCAAAATGATAATGAACAGATGGCGACAATACTTTAGTGAACTTCTCAACCTACAACAAGAGGACCAACCGAACACTCAAGAACACACAGTAAATGTAACTTCAGAAGTAGAACCAAGCATAACACTATCAGAGATCAGAACTGCTGTAAATATGGCCCCACCTAATAAAACACCAGGCCCAGACAATATCCCGGCCGACCTAATCAAAGCAACTAAAGAGGTAGGAATCAGCTGGCTCCATAGACTATTCAACCAAGTCTGGATCACACAAGAAACACCAGTAGATTGGAGGAATGCTACAATTGTTCCCATCTGGAAGAAGAAAGGTAGCAAGAGGGACTGTACAAAGTATAGAGGCATAGCGCTACTGAGCCACACTGGGAAAATATTCTGCAAAATACTTGAGAAAAGGCTCCGCCACATCATCGAGCCACAGCTTAATGACTCCCAAATGGGATTCAGGAAGAACAAAAGCTGTACAGACGCAATATTCGTCCTCAGACAGTTAGTAGAAAGGACTATCGAATCCGACAAACAGTTACACGTTGCATTTGTAGATCAGGAAAAAGCGTTCGACCCCGTAGATAGGCACAAGTTGTGGAAAATACTAACAACCTATGGGGTTAATGAACATAGCTAAACACGTAAACACAAAGTATTACAGTTTTACAAAATACATAAACAGTGACGATAAACAGCAACGTTTCGACCAAAAGGCCTTTATCAAGCAAATAATACAACAAGAATGACGAATTTTGAGGAACACTACAAATGGACGATTACATGTGGAAACATAAACCTATCTAATGAAAATCTGGGAATAAAACGAACAACGAAATGAGTAGACACAAAAACCGAAAGTGGAAAAGAAGAGAAACAATAAACAATATAGTGGATAAATGACACATATATGGAGCAAACACACATATAGATAACAAGGCACGAGATAAGACAGTACTAAGAAGCATAGGAATGTAATGCGTTGAGTCCAAGAGGTCGCAAAGTGCCATAGAATGAAATAAAACGGTTCTCCAGGGCGAATCGACTGCGATCATCGGAGGAACATGATCGGATGGCTGTGACCTGGACATCGTCAACTCCTGAATGACCCAGGTTAATGAACACCTAATCAACCTTTGCAAGAACATTTATACTGACAGCCAATGTACGATTAGAACAAATACAGGATTATCAGAAAAGTTTCACGTAGGGTCAGGAGTAAGACAAGGTTGCGTACTATCCCCGCTGCTATTCATCACGTACATTGACACATTTGTAAAATAGCTAACACCAGCGAAGGAAACAACCTCGGAGAACTCTTAAATGAATTTCTTTTGCAGACGATCAGGCAGTCATATCAACAACAGAAGAACAGCTACAACAACACATCAACAGACTCCAGTTAGCATGTAACGAATACAACATGAGAATTAACATCGACAAAACAGAAGTAATGACATTCGCCAGAGAGGAAAACACTACCAACATCTCCATCGATAATCACCTACTAAATCAAGTAAAAGATTTCACATCCCTGGGGAGCATTTTTTCAGCAAATGGAAGAATAACTAATGAAATTCAACACAGATGCAACAAAGCAAATCAAATGATAGGGCAAATGGCGCCAATTTTAAGATGCTAACACGTCACCATGAACACAAAAAGAGCAATGTTCAACACAATCTTTCTTCCCACACTATGTTACCAGTGCCAAACCTGGACGCTGACAACAAACGATAGAAGAAAACTAGTCACAACAGAGATGAAGTGTCTACGCAGAATGCTGGGTGTAACAAGAAGAGACCGGTTGAGAAATGAAGACATCAGGAAAAAGTGGGTACAACATCAGTACTAGACTTCATCAAGAAACAACAAATTAAATGGTTCGGTCACGTAAGCAGATTACCATCAGACAGTGCACCCTAAAGAGCAATGCTGCTCCGATACAATGGGTACAAAGCAAAAGGCCGGCCACGCAAAAGATGGACCTCAGGGATAACAGAGGCGACGAAAGAGACTATCTACGAGCGCATACTAGGGCCCGTTTTAGAAATCTCTTCCTGACCTGACGATGTGAGGCATACAGGATTCGAGAAAGAAGAAGAAACATAGCAGTGATAGTTAAGAAACGTTGAGGTGTCCGGCGATGATTCCTTACAGTGCGTAGCAGTGATAGTTAAGAAATGTTAAGGTGTCCGGCAATGGTGAAAGCCGAGTTAGTTAAGAGATCGCCATATTTTATTCAGACACCAAACTTAAAGAATCTAGCATTATCACCTGGCAAGTGCTGATTCGAGATCAGTTTACAGTAGGCAACCATCCCTCTGATAGAATTTTACAGAGTATTCTCATCTGCCACGTGCTGAGCAGAGATCAGTTTGCAGTAGTCATCTAGCTGGTAGAATCGAGCGGAGCATCATCGCCTACTTCATGCTGACCAGAGTTTGTCCCATTTAGGTTAGCTATAAAACTTGTGTGAAATTTTACAGTGATACCTCTAGACTTAGGTAAGTTAATTAAATAAGCAAGAGAGAGAGACAACACAAGGACGGTAGGGACTGGAGCATTTCTTTAAGAATATTTAGATAGATAGTTGTTAACAGTTTAATTTGGATGTTCTTTTTTTTCAGGACTAGATAGTAAGATACATGCGCGAATTTGTATTTTTAATTGAAGAAGAAAGAGTTCAATAAAAGTTGAGAGTATCATATTGATTCTCACATAGTTACTTGATTCGAGAAATGGCATTTTCAAAGATAGTTTATATTGTGTTGTATTGTGAGAATAACAGTTGGCGGACAAAATATGAACAACCTAAGATACCCTGATGACACAATTCTCATGGCTACAAATGAACAAGATCTACAAGACTTGATAGACATACTAGTGAGAGAAAGTGGAAAAGAAAGGATTAAGCATGAATATAAAGAAAACAGAGGTTATGGTTGTCTCCAAGAAACAGGAAACACCAAAATGTAATATCAAAATAAATAACACAACACTGAAGCAAGTCCATCGATTCAAGTATCTGGGAACATTCCTAACATCAGATGGAAGATGTACAATAGAGATTAGGAGTAGAATAGCTCAAACGAAAGCAGTTTTTATGAAAATGAAGAACACACTATGCGTGAACTCACTACCAATGACATTGCGAAAACGAATACTCCAGTGCTATATTGAACCAATACCTATGTATGGCAGCGAATCATGGACACTGAACAAACAATACGATCATTGGAAGCCATAGAGATGTGGTTTTACAGAAGAATGCTGAAAATTCCATGGACAGCGAAGAAAACAAATGTTGAGGTTTTAAATCAGGTCTGCACACAAAGAAACCTTATCAAAAGAATAAGAATTCGACAACCAAGGTTCATCGGGCATATAATGCGAAGAGAAGGTTTAGAACATTTGGTGACTACAGGTAAAATTCTGGGAAGGAGAGATCGTGGAAGACAGAGGGAGAAGATGTTGGATGACCTGACATCAAGGTTCGACAAAATATCAACGTCAGAACTGATTACATGCACCAAGCAAAGAGAGTTGTGGAGAGATATGATTGCCTACGCCGGCAGGCATGGCACTTGATTGATTAATTGATTGTGAGAATTAGTTGTAAATGATATTGTATTTTGGGAATTAGTTGTAAATGATATTGTATTTTGGGAATTAGGGTTGAGTAGGAAAAGTAATAGATAAGAGATAAATTTATGAAATAGAGCAACAAGCCACGCTGTTACACTTACACACACAGCAGTCGTATTCCCTTACACACACCTGTCGTATTCCCTTACACACACCTGTCATATTCCCTTACCTTACACACACCTGTCGTAGTCCCTTACCTTACACACAGCTGTCATATTCCCTTACCTTACACACACCTGTCGTATTCCCTACCTTACACACACCTGTTGTATTCCCTTACCTTACACACACCTGTCGTATTCCCTTACCTTACACACACCTGTCGTATTCCCTTACCTTACACACACATTAGACACACATAAATATAGCAATAAATAGAGAAATCCTTCATACATAGACCATTCTTGTTACCCTCAGGTAAATCAATTCTATGGTTTCATTGCTCTTTCAAAAACTCTCTCTTACTTTTGTGTTTATGTGGGCTTTTTTTTTTTGGCCGCATTCTATTGAAAATTATAATCCAGAACTTACGGGTCCTCTGAGTGTTACTTCCACTGTGGAGATAAAAAATGTTGACAAATGTTGATGACAGGTATTCAGCGTAAATATCAACAATATATTCAACATAATTGACTAATAAAAGGCTTTAAAAGCCGAAGGATTGACTTCATTGCACCGGGCTTTACCCCATACGGCTCGATCCCTCTCTGCAGAAATGGCACGCCACCTGCCAAGAGTATTGCGCAATACACGAACTCCCTAACTCCAGCAACAATCCTAAGGCTCTCTGGAAAAACTGCACTCGTGGACAGAATAGCGCGGTCCGGACTCGAACCCATGACCTTCGACTCACACTAATAGATTAACAGTCTGATCATACACAATAGACTTAGAAAAACAACCGACACTTGGTTATCAACATTGTCACAGAGCCATTGTTATAATAGAAAAATAGAGACTCAATGTGGTATTATACTGCACAGTTTACTACTGTTTACTGGGCAACAGGTCTATAACAGGGTCATAGAGCAGGCACTACATGTACACTCATTTAATGTATCAATCTAGTATCTGTGTGCTATAGATAGTGTATCATTTTGTTGTGCCCTGTGTGTAGCCAATCTAGTATCTGTTGTCACTCTAATATCTGTGTGCTATAGATAGTGTGTCACTTTGTTGTGCCCTCCATGTTGTAATAGTCATTGACTGCAGTTATATCATGTTCAACCAACTTCATGTTGTAATTAGTCATTGACTGCAGTTATATCATGTTTAACCAACTTCATGTTGTAATTAGTCATTGACTGCAGTTATATCATGTTCAACCAACTTCATGTTGTAATTAGTCATTGACTGCAGTTATATCATGTTCAACCAACTTCATGTTGTAATTAATTACTGACTGCAGTTATATCATGTTCAACCAACTTCATGTTGTAATTAGTCATTGACTGCAGTTATATCATGTTCAACCAACGTCATGTTGTAATTAGTCATTGACTGCAGTTATATCATGTTCAACCAACTCCATGTTGTAATAGTCATTGACTACAGTTATATCATGTTCAACCAAAATAGGTCCAAAATGGACAGCTTATATGGAGGTCTATAATAGGTTTACTATTCAGGATAGGAGTTGGTAGTAATGAAAGAGTTGTCAGACTGTCTTCTAAGAAGTCTAGTAGAGGTGTTGAACATGCAGAAGTTAGAACCACAATGAGAATTGTACTACTGGGCCCTTAACATGCTACACCACAAAGGGAATTGTAACACTATGTTCTCAGCATCTACATTCACTTTACTTACATTTGACATAGGAGCAATGACAAACGAGTCATGCATGAAAGTACAAACTATAGAGAGATAATGCTATTATCAGTGACAGGCAAAATACTAAACAGGATTATACTTGAAAGACTTGAAGAGGCCATAGATAAACAACTGAGAGAAGAACAGGCAGGGTTCGCAAAAATAGATTACGCACGGACCAGATAGCTACTCTGCACATTATAGTAGAACAAAGCCTAGAGTGGAACTCACCACTATACATAGGTTTTGTGGACTATGAAAAGGCATTTGATAGCCTAGATAGAGAGTCATTGTAGAAACTATTAAAACACTATGGAGTTCCACCCGAGATTGCAAACTTAATAAAGGAAACATATGAAGGAATGAAATGCAGTCATCCATGAGGGCCAATTGACGGAATCCTTTGAGATAAGAACGGGGGTGTGACAGGGATGTCTGTTATCACCATTCCTGTTCCTGCTGGCCATAGATTGGATTATGAAATCAACAACAACAGATAACAGATGGGGAATACAATGACCACTTATGAAACAACTAGAGGACCTGGATTTTGCAGATGATCTGGCATTGCTGTCCCACAATCACTCACAGATTAAAGATAAAATGGATATTCTAAATAATAAGTCTCAGCCACTAGGTTTGAAAATACACAGGGAAAGACCAAGGTCATGAGAATAAATGCAGTAAATGTAAACCAGATTATGCTGGAGGAAACAGCTCTACGAGATGTAGAATCATACACATACCTTGGTAGCAACATGGACACAGATGGAGGAACAAACAAAAATGTCAAGATAAGAATACAAAAAGAAAGGGGAAACTTTATTGCATTGAGTAAGATATGGAAGTCAAAGGAGATCAAAACAAACACAAAGCTGAGAATCTTTCAATCACATGTGAAGTCAGTGCTGTTCTATGGCTCGGAAACATAGAAGACAACAAAAGAAACCATCAGAAAACTACAGACCTTCATAAATGGATGTTTACGTAAAATAGGGGGACTGAGATGGTATAAGATTATGAACGAGGAACTCAGAGAAATAACTAAGCAGATACCAGTGGAGAAAGAGCTATGAAAGAGACGCTGACGATGGATAGGACATACATTGAGAAGACAACTGGAAGCATTACAAGACAGGAAATGTTTTGGAACCTGAAGGGAAAGAGGAGTAGGGGAAGGCCTAGACAGACCTGAAGAAGAAAGTTGGAGGCTGATATTAAAAGGATAAGTAAAACACGGAAAGAATAGGAAGGGGTGGCAAGAGAGAGGAAGAACTGAAAGAAGTCTGTTGAAGACCTGTGCTCCATTGGGAGTTGAAAGGTGAAGACAAGAGAGACAATGACAAGTAGGAGCTTGATGTTGTCTGTAAATATTCTGAAATTGTGTCTCTTGTTGTATTCTCCTATAGCCAGTGCTTTAATGTTGACCGTGATCAACGTCATCTTTTGGGCATAATCAACAATCATATTTTACATGACACACTATTATGAACTTATAAATATTTATAATTATTGTTCTAACCTTTATAGTTATGACCATGTCCATGTTCATGATTGCATTTCCCATATAAGACAGAATTCTCTTCATCTGACAGATATGGACTAAAGGAGTAAGAAATAAATCATTCATGACAGTAACAAAAAATGGGACATTACACCATTTGTAAATGACTAGCATTATAACATGTACAAACTTCATGCTGATCATAAGAGGTACAGTTTGTGCAAGACAAATAGATGACATCAAGTATGTTGCTATCATTTCCTAGTTATAGTATTGATTATTACTGTGCCATAGATTGGGCAAGTAGACAGGTTGTGTCAAGTTTCAGATCAATGCTGTCCAGTTACAACACCTGTCTGTCAGCTATATATATGCAAATAATTTCTCAAACATAAAACTACAATTCATATTTATCTAACCATTTCGATCAGTCAATATCAGTCTCTCTCTCACTCTCATTCACTCTGGTCAATTACACTTATTCCTCTCTGTGCTGAGAATAGGGCCTCAACAGTTATTCGTCACTTTTTTCAGTCTCTGGTTGTTTTCTTTATGGCCTCGCAATATAGTGGGAGCATCCTTCAGTTCTCCAGGGCTGCCAGGATAGTTGAGCATCCTTCAGTTCTCCAGGGCTGTGTAGGACGTCAAATTTTTCATTTTTCTTGTGGGTTCCACTCAAGTACTTGTCTAGTGACACCGGACTATGTCTTCCATGGGGTATGCCCGACAAACTATCATTTTCTCCTCTTAACCTGGGTTCTTGTCCTGTTTTTATCCACAGGTATGTGTGTTTATTCCATAATAATATTGAACAGCTTCAAGAACACATTAACTTAACAATAGCTGCCTCAAATACAACATAAAGATCAACATTCAAAAGACAGAAGTCATGACTATAAGCAGAGAACATAAAGGTATCAACATTCAAATAAATGACCAAACGCTAAAGCAGGTGAGAGAATTCTAATACCTTGGAAGTATCTTCACATCTGATAGTAGACTGGACAGAGAGATCGAAACTAGAATCCAGCAAGCCAACAACATTACATACCAGCTTACCCCAGTCTTGAAACACCCAGCAATTCCAGTAGAGACTAAAAGACAGATTATAAATGCAATCTTTATACGAACACTGTGCTACCAGTGCCAAACATGGGCACTGACAAAAGAACAAGAAAGGAAAATTACCACATGCGAAATGAGATGCTTGAGGAAAGCAGTAAATATAACAAGAAGAGACCATATAAGAAATGAGGAAATTAGAAGAACAGTCGGAACAACACCTGCTATTAGATTTATTGAAAAACAGAGACTCAAATGGTTTGGTCACTTGGTCAGAATGAACCTGAATACACCAGTTGCAAGAGCGTACAACCTGAAAATGGAGTCATCAAGAGGAAGGGGCAGAACAAGAAAAAGATGGGTTGATGGAGTTACAGACATCTTAAAACTCCACAATACCACAACATATCAAGTGACCGAGCGTGCATTATCTCGGAAACCGATCATCAGTTAAACCTGCTACGCCTAGTGACAAAAAAGCAGAGGATAAAAGTAAGAAAGATGTGTGTACACCACGGCATTCGACAATGTAAACCATCAAGAACTTTCTAAAATGTTAGCTTAAACATCGACAGCAAAGATGAAAATTTTTGATAGCCTGACTCCATGGCACGGTAGAGCGTCAACATCTGAGTTGATAGCAAACACTAACGGCAGAGATTTCTGGATGGAGATCCATAATCGTCTACGCCAGCTGGCACTGCACCTGATGATGATGTGTTTACAACTCTGTCATACCATCTCAGTCTGAAAATACACTGAAGACATAGGTTGACATGGTCTGAATCTTATTTGTGACTTGGTGACTCATCATGTTTCTGACCTATACACAGATTTATTAGTCTACCACAGAAATAACAGCGAAGGGGAAGGTGAATACACATGCTAATTATTTTTTTTTAAATCAAGCTTGCATCTGTGTGTTAAAGTGTACACTGAAGAAAACAACAAACATAATCAAATAAATGTCCATAACATAATTCTTCTTTGTTCGGCATGACAAGAATGTTTCGTTATGATATATCACAGTTAACAGTCAGGCTGTGATATCTGCACTTTTTAACCGAACATATGTAGTATCTGTTTTCAATTTCACCACAGCATTTTGGAACCAGGTTTGCCATGCCTCTTTTCCAACACACTCGGTGACAGTCAGACTGCAGCGTAACCACTACTTGGAGGTGGAGTAGGGTCTTATGGTTACAATCACACTTTGTTTTTCGGGTAACTTAAACGTTGGACAGCATAAATATTCGTTCATTAAATACGTTTACAGCTAGATTTAATATTTAAACTATATATATATATATACATGTGATGTTGATGATGTCCGCGCTAAGAACAAGTACATCAAGTACATGATTTTAGTTGTACTCCTGACTCAAATTACTGAGTGTATAATAAATATATAACATTAACAAGATTAGAAAATGTATGTTATTACCTGTGTAATCTATGACATGCACTAAATGATTCAGAACGCTGTACGTAAACCAGTGGCATCAGCTTTGACATTATTAACTGACTGACTTAAGGTGTTCACCTGGAGTTGACTCGGGAGTAGAATGTTTGACGTTAGCCGGGCTGTCGCGTCTGCAGATATAATGCAACCAAAACAAAGGCCAAGCACTGTTAACATGTTATCAAACGAGTCATCTCCCTTGTTATTTCAGCTGAGAAGAGTAAAACAAGTCAGTTTCAATATTCAGAGGCGTACCCGAATAGGCTGACAGCATTGGAGGACGGAGAAATATCTGTTCAGCGACTAGTAACAACTGTTTTAAGAAAAAAAAAGATGGAAATATGTTGAGCATACTCTGAGAAGAAGTGATCAAAGAATTACAAAGCAGGCATTGAAGTGAGAGGCAAAGGATTCAAGAAAGAAAGGACGCCAAAGGGAACCCTGAAACTAACTTTACTGAGAGAGGCCATAAATATCGGACTCAATTCTGTAAAAGAGATTGAACGAGTCGTCCAAGATAGAGCCATATGAAGACATTTCTTACAGTTATATGAGGACTATCATCATAGCACTCCCGACATGTCCATAGGTGCTCCGATCAACGCGTCCAGCAGCCCAACACGCCAATTCGATGTTGATTAATCAATCTCTTTACATATTTGGTATGTCGTTCTTTTCAGGCTGCACCAATATTGACACCCATCTCTCTCAATCTGGTCAGCGAGTGGGATTTACAGCTCTGAAACTCCTCTGTTCGGAAAGACTCTCTCAATGCGTTAAGAATGTCGTGTCGATCCATGGCAGCTCCATCTGATTAAAGGGTTTTAAAGATCAGCTCGTTCATTACCCTCAACTCCTGTGTAGGGTCTACCCAGAGACAAAAATGAAGGTGATTTCTCTGATCATTGTCTGTACTTGTACCTCCACCCAGTTTCGTCTCACCATTCCTGATTCGACTTTACGAATCATGCTCATGGAGTCACTGAGTATGAAAACACGAGAGTAGTTATGAGATGCCTCTGTAACCGCCCGAACCTCCATTGTCACTATATTGGATACCATCGGGGTCCGGTGCATGTCTTACATGACTTATGAAACATATACAGACAGGTACGAAAGTAATTTCACAATTTTTTTTAATAATAACTTTTGTTTTGAAGTTCGCCTTACAAACATCAGGTTAGGCCTACAGCCTTGCTATAGTAGTTTATAGTTGGCTCTGGTTAGGCCTACAGCCTTGCTATAGTAGTTTATAGTTGGCTCTGGTTAGGCCTACAGCCTTGCTATAGTAGTTTATAGTTGGCTCTGGTTAGGCCTACAGCATACGAATGATATGGTTCTTTGAAGACTATGGTAACTGGACACTGTGACATCAATTACTTCTCCTATTGTTATGTGACATCAATTACTTCTCTTATTGTTCTGTGACATCAATTACTTCTCTTATTGTTCTGTGACATCAATTACTTCTCTTATTGTTCTGTGACATCAATTACTTCTCCTATTGTTATGTGACATCAATTACTTCTCCTATTGTTCTGTGACATCAATTACTTCTCCTAATGTTCTGTGACATCAATTACTTCTCCTATTGTTCTGTGACAGCAATTACTTCTCCTAATGTTCTGTGACATCAATTACTTCTCCTATTATTCTGTGACAGCAATTACTTCTCCTAATGTTCTGTGACATCAATTACTTCTCCTATTGTTCTGTGACAGCAATTACTTCTCCTAATGTTCTGTGACATCAATTACTTCTCCTATTATTCTGTGACAGCAATTACTTCTCCTAATGTTCTGTGATATCAATTACTTCTCCTATTATTCTGTGACAGCAATTACTTCTCCTATTGTTCTGTGACATCAATTACTTCTACTATTGTTCTGTGACATCAATTACTTCTCCTAATGTTCTGTGACATCAATTACTTCTCCTATTGTTCTGTGACAGCAATTACTTCTCCTAATGTTCTGTGACATCAATTACTTCTCCTATTATTCTGTGACATCAATTACTTCTCCTATTGTTTTATCAGTTGGTTTTGTTCATGCTTTATTGCGGACTTCATTCTCACGATATCGACATCACAACGTGACCAGAAACGATATCGACATCACAACGTGACCAGAAACGATATCGACATCACAACGTGACCAGAAACGAAATCGACATCACAACGTGACAAGAAACGATATCGACATCACAACGTGACCAGAAACGATATCGACATCACAACGTGACCAGAAACGATATCGACATCACAACGTGACCAGAAACGATATCGACATCACAACGTGACCAGAAACGAAATCGACATCACAACGTGACCAGAAACGATATCGACATCACAACGTGACCAGAAACGATATCGACATCACAACGTGGCCAGAACGTATTCGTAATGAAGATAAGTTTACTTAATGTAGATATATATGTTGTTACCTTAGACTCTAGACAAAGTTTACTTAATTAATGTAGATGTATATGTTGTTACATTAGACTGGAGACAAAGTTTACTTAATGTACTCGTAACTATATATGTTGTTACCTTAGACTGGAGACAAAGTTTACTTAATGTAAATATATATGTTGTTACATTAGACTGGAGACAAAGTTTACTTAATGTAGATATATATGTTGTTACATTAGACTGGAGACAAAGTTTACTTAATGTAGATATATATGTTGTTACATTAGACTGGAGACAAAGTTTACTGTATCAGAACACTGCCGTATCATTAACAACATAATCAAGAGCTTTTATTTCGTTATTCGCTTTTAGTCACAGATTTTCATTTCAGGGCCGTTAGTAACTTATTGTTTGATTCTATATGTTATGTGCTGTGTGAGAAGTGAATTCTTTACTTCTCTTGTACCCTGTGCTTGATAAAGACCTTTTCGTCGAAAAGTTGATGTGTATTGTTATTGTTTTTGTATTTTGTAAAACTACAGTACTTTGTTTTTATGTGTTTCGCCATTGTTACATCGTTTACTGCATCGTTTACTGCAGTTTTCCCTTATATCGATAATCAAGAGCAGCATGTCCTGTCTCATAGTGTGGACATGACCTACTTAAACTAACAGGCCATTTGACTGACCTTAATATTGCCTCATGACGTCACAACTACCGGCCGACTATCACGATTATGAATATTGAGCTAAACCACAGCCAGGCTATAGCCCAGGCCGTACAACTCGCCAGGTATTCCCTGACCTAGATAAGAAAAGGGGGCTGACTATATACTTAAGATCTCTTTACGAAATCCATTACTGTACAGACATACATTTAATGACAAACATCGTAAATGGATTATAGATAATAATAAACTTGAGATATGGTCATAAAATGAATTTTATTTTAATCAAATGATCATGGTTTTATTCATATTTGGTTTTATTCATATTTAACACAGCTTTAAGAAAATTCAATGTAGAAGCTCAAAATGATTAACAAAGTATTGCAGAACAACAGTTGCATTATAATGTAATACATAGCTGTATAATAAGGTACAATATACATTTCTAACAGACACAGAAGTTGCTTTAACTGTAGCACACTTTGTTGTTCTTTTATATATGTCCATCTTACTTAGAGGCGGCGCGGGCACAGTGTGGCTGTTGCAACAATAATAACAATAACAACAGTATTATACAAATCACATTATTTGTCTTTAAATACGGTCATTTTGGCAAGTGTTTAACTGTGATCATTTCTGAGTTTATACTTGTTTATCTTGCCTTCAAGTTCATCCTCAAGTTTCTTTTTGAAAGGTTCTGCACCGATGCGTAGCGTTGTTTTCCAAAGGTTCTGCATCGGTGCGTAGCGTTGTTTTCCAAAGGTTCTGCATCGGTGCGTAGCGTTGTTTTCCAAAGGTTCTGCATCGGTGCGTAGCGTTGTTTTCCAAAGGTTCTGCATCGGTTCGTAGCGTTGTTTTCCAAAGGTTCTGCATCGGTGCGTAGCGTTGTTTTCCATGTAGTTCGGCCATCAGCTAGTTTTTCCCATTTGTCGGTACCGTTAGAAAAGCCATTATTGAGGCCTTGTATATATTCTTTTATCTGAGCAGCGGTCTGCCTTGGAGCCTCTTCCCTTCAGAAAGTTCACACAGTGGTACCTGCTGTGGTATAAGGCTTTTAGCCATACTTTTCGCGTGTCACAGCCATGCTAGTCTTCCTTGCTGTGTACTCCCATGATGGGTGGCAAGTTAGTACGTCCGATTTGGTTATTTTGTCATGCCACCTGATGTTTATAATTTGGTGGAGACATCGAAGGTGAAAGATGTTCTCCTCTCGTGCCTTGAGTAAGCTATCCATCTTTCTAGTCGTATAGTAAAGAGCTAATTACACAGACTCGATAAATTTTAATCTTCGCCTGTAATGTTAATTTTCTGTTGTTTCAAGCTAATTTCTTTGTTGCTTCTTTAATAGTCTGCCAAATGTAATGGCCGCACTCCCAAGTATTGCGTAGATCAAGAGAGTGACTGGCAGTGTTTAAAGACCCAAATATTGCGTAGATCAAGAGAGTGACTGGCAGTGTTTAAAGACCCAAGTATTGCATAGATCAAGAGAGTGACTGGCAGTGTTTAAAGACCCAAGTATTGCGTAGATCAAGAGAGTGACTGGCAGTGTTTAAAGACCCAAATATTACGTAGATCAAGAGAGTGACTGGCAGTGTTTAAAGACCCAAGTATTGCGTAGATCAAGAGAGTGACTTCTTCTTTTGTCGTCACACTGCTACCGGGTTGTTGCCCAGTGTCGTAGTTTTCTGTTTTTGTCTTGCGCTGTTCTGGTGGCTTGTGTGATTGTTATCTTTGCTCTTTCACAGGATTCTGCTACGCCATCTAACCATCTTTTTCGTGGTCTTCCTCTTGCCTTCTTTCCCGATTTTCTGTTGTAGAAGACTCTGTATACTGTGGAGTTTGGATGCATTCTTATTAAGTGGCCAAACCACTTCATTCTTTGTTTATCTATGTAATTCAAGCAAGGTTTTGTGCCAACTTTCTTTCTTATGCTGATGTTAGTGATTCTGTCTTTTCTTGTGTTGTTGGTAACTTTTCGCAGGCAACGCATTTCACATGTCATTTCACAGTTATTTTTTGTGACTGCGCTTTGCTCAATGTCCATGTTTGGCTCTGGTAACACAAAGTAGGTATAAAAATGCTGCTGATCATCTGTTGCTTAGCTGCCTGTGAAATTTTTGGGTGCCTTAACAATGGGGCTAGCTGGTGGTTACAGCATTTGCTTTTTGTACTCTAGCCTCTATCTCTCTATCCAGTTTTCCGTCTTCTGTGAATATGCTTCCTAAGTATTTGAATTCTTTCACTTGGTTTATTTTAGTGCCATTGACATGGATGTCTAGATTATTATGTTTTCTTCCCATATTCATTATTTCTGTTTTAGTGTTGTTGATTTTCATGTCATGTTTTACACAATTTTTGTTCAAGGTGTCAATATGATGTAGATCTTGTTCATTTTGATGTATCAGGCACTGATCATCTGCAAACAGCAGTTCATTTATTTCATTATTATCTGAATTTGACTCTTGAGTTATTTTATCCATATATGCAATAGAGAGTGACTGGTAGTGTTTAAAGACCCAAAATGGCAAACAATTTTGTTAGATGGTTACCATTTCAAGTGGTATTTGTTGATCTGGTATTTTTTTGACATAAAATCACTATCTTAGTGACACTTATAGTCAATGCAATTGAGTCTCATGATCTAGCCATATTCTTGATTATGGATTGCAGGGTAACCTCACTAAGTGTAATAATGACAGCATCATCAGCGAAAATAGTTCACTGAGAAGGATTTCTGTCGTTTTTGTCTTGGCTCTTAAACGGGCAATGTTGGAGAGTGGACTATCAGATCTAATGCATATTAAAACATTGCCATCAGCATCCCCAAAGGCATGGCATAAAATGATTGGGAAGAAGATACCAACGGATACATCCTTGTTTTACTCCATTCTTAACCTTGGAACTATCAGATGTACTGTCATCAAAAGGTAGGGTGACGTTTCAGTTCAGTTTGGAATATTTTAATTGCACTCCGGACATTTTCTTTGGTGCTTCGATCTTCTTCGCAATATCTCTAACACCTTACCAGTTCGATGTTGTTTGATGAGCGTACTCAAATACTTGATGTGCAGTTCTTTTCTGGCCCCTTATTTTCAATTACAGCTCTCGCCCGAGTTGTTACCGGGACCCAAATTTGGGGTGTAAAGAATAGAACCACTGTTACCTGCCACGCATGTCGTAAGAGGCGACTAAGGAGGTTTGGCTGAAATCGGATGCACATTTCCTAAACGCGTAGAAGTCTATGCGTTTAGGGACCTACCAAACCAATGTGCAACGTATACACGTTCTTGGCAAAGATCAAATCATATCACAAAAAGTGATTAAAATTGGTCGTAAAGAACGAACGCAAAGAAGAAGAATAAGAATCACAGCTCTTGCATTCTAGAAGTTGACGTGGTTTAAATGTAAGTCCTCGTTGCGGCCATACTCTTTGAGAGCGTTCACGGTGACGTTCATGTCCTCAGTAAGGAAAGTATCATTCGGAGAACAGACAATATGCTTCAATATTTTATATAGTTCTGGTCTGCTACAGATAATATGCTTCAATATTTTATATTGTCCTGGTCTGCTACAGATAATATGCTTCAATATTTTACATAGTTCTGATCTGCTACACACAATATGCTTCAATATTTTATATTGTCCTAGTCTGCTACAGATAATATGCTTCAATATTTTATATTGTCCTAGTCTGCTACAGACAATATGCTTCAATATTTTATATAGTCCTGGTCTGCTACAGACAATATGCTTCAATATTTTATATTGTCCTGGTCTGCTACAGATAATATGTTTCAATATTTTATATTGTCCTAGTCTGCTACAGACAATATGCTTCAATATTTTATATTGTCCTAGTCTGCTACAGACAATATGCTTCAATATTTTATATTGTCCTGGTCTGCTACAGATAATATGCTTCAATATTTTATATAGTTCTGGTCTGCTACAGACAATATGCTTCAATATTTTATATTGTCCTGGTCTGCTACAGACAATATGCTTCAATATTTTATATTGTCCTGGTCTGCTACAGATAATATGTTTCAATATTTTATATTGTCCTAGTCTGCTACAGACAATATGCTTCAATATTTTATATTGTCCTAGTCTGCTACAGACAATATGCTTCAATATTTTATATTGTCCTGGTCTGCTACAGATAATATGCTTCAATATTTTATATAGTTCTGGTCTGCTACAGACAATATGCTTCAATATTTTATATTGTCCTGGTCTGCTACAGACAATATGCTTCAATATTTTATATTGTCCTGGTCTGCTACAGATAATATGCTTCAATATTTTATATAGTTCTGGTCTGCTACAGACAATATGCTTCAATATTTTATATTGTCCTAGTCATCTACAGATAATATGCTTCAATATTTTATATTGTCCTAGTCATCTACAGATAATATGCTTCAATATTTTAAATAGTTCTAGTCTGCTACAGACAATATGCTTCAATATTTTATATTGTCCTGGTCTGCTACAGACAATATGCTTCAATATGTTATATTGTCCTGGTCTGCTGACTGTGTCAAATGCCTTTGAAAGATCAACGAATACAATGTATTATGCCTTTCCCTGCTCTCTACATTTCTCTTGTAACTTGCGAATAGTGAATAGCATGTCAGTCGATGAACGTCCAGCTATAAATAAGCTGTGGCTCTGCGAGAACACGCTCTGTCAGTCTCTGTAGCCGTTTTAAAATGACTAGCGCAAAGGTCTTGACTGTGACACTTCAAATGAAAATATCTCTGTAGTTGTTACAGTTCCCCCTTATCTCCTTTACTCTTATATCAATATCTTTACGCCCACCATGTCGTGAGGAATGTCGATATCTCTCCAACACTGGACAAGGCGATTGTAGAAATACGGTTGGGGGACACTCTTGAAGATTTCTGCAGGAATGTTGTCTTTTTCTACTCTTTAACTTTTGAAAGTTTATTATTACTTCGGAGAGTTCCATCTCTGTGTGTTCGTCATCCGGTTTGTTATTACTTCGGAGAGTTCCATCTCTCTGTGTTCGTCATCCAGTTTGTTATTGCTTCGGAGAGTTCCATCTCTGTGTGTTCGTCATCCAGTTTATTATTGCTTCGGAGAGTTCCATCTCTGTGTGTTCGTCATCCAGTTTATTATTGCTTCGGAGAGTTCCATCTCTGTGTGTTCGTCATCCAGTTTATTATTGCTTCGGAGAGTTCCATCTCTGTGTGTTCGTCATCCAGTTTGTTATTACTTCGGAGAGTTCCATCTCTGTGTGTTCGTCATCCAGTTTATTATTACTTCGGAGAGTTCCATCTCTGTGTGTTCGTCATCCAGTTTGTTATTGCTTCGGAGAGTTCCATCTCTGTGTGTTCGTCATCCAGTTTGTTATTGCTTCGGAGAGTTCCATCTCTGTGTGTTCGTCATCCAGTTTGTTATTGCTTCGGAGAGTTCCATCTCTGTGTGTTCGTCATCCAGTTTGTTATTGCTTCGGAGAGTTCCATCTCTGTGTGTTCGTCATCCAGTTTATTATTGCTTCGGAGAGTTCCATCTCTGTGTGTTCGTCATCCAGTTTGTTATTGCTTCGGAGAGTTCCATCTCTGTGTGTTCGTCATCCAGTTTGTTATTGCTTCGGAGAGTTCCATCTCTGTGTGTTCGTCATCCAGTTTATTATTGCTTCGGAGAGTTCCATCTCTGTGTGTTCGTCATCCAGTTTGTTATTGCTTCAGAGAGTTCCATCTCTGTGTGTTCGTCATCCAGTTTGTTATTGCTTCGGAGAGTTCCATCTCTGTGTGTTCGTCATCCAGTTTATTATTGCTTCGGAGAGTTCCATCTCTGTGTGTTCGTCATCCAGTTTGTTATTGCTTCGGAGAGTTCCATCTCTGTGTGTTCATCATCCAGTTCATTATTGCTTCGGAGAGTTCCATCTCTGTGTGTTCGTCATCCAGTTTATTATTGCTTCGGAGAGTTCCATCTCTGTGTGTTCGTCATCCAGTTTATTATTGCTTCGGAGAGTTCCATCTCTGTGTGTTCGTCATCCAGTTTGTTATTGCTTCGGAGAGTTCCATCTCTGTGTGTTCGTCATCTAGTTTATTATTGCTTCGGAGAGTTCCATCTCTGTGTGTTCGTCATCCAGTTTATTATTGCTTCGGAGAGTTCCATCTCTGTGTGTTCGTCATCCAGTTTATTATTGCTTCGGAGAGTTCCATCTCTGTGTGTTCGTCATCCAGTTTGTTATTGCTTCGGAGAGTTCCATCTCTGTGTGTTCGTCATCCAGTTTGTTATTGTTTCGGAGAGTTCCATCTCTGTGTGTTCGTCATCCAGTTTGTTATTGCTTCGGAGAGTTCCATCTCTGTGTGTTCGTCATCCAGTTTATTATTGCTTCGGAGAGTTCCATCTCTGTGTGTTCGTCATCCAGTTTATTATTGCTTCGGAGAGTTCCATCTCTGTGTGTTCGTCATCCAGTTTGTTATTGCTTCGGAGAGTTCCATCTCTGTGTGTTCGTCATCTAGTTTATTATTGCTTCGGAGAGTTCCATCTCTGTGTGTTCGTCATCCAGTTTATTATTGCTTCGGAGAGTTCCATCTCTGTGTGTTCGTCATCCAGTTTATTATTGCTTCGGAGAGTTCCATCTCTGTGTGTTCGTCATCCAGTTTGTTATTGCTTCGGAGAGTTCCATCTCTGTGTGTTCGTCATCCAGTTTGTTATTGTTTCGGAGAGTTCCATCTCTGTGTGTTCGTCATCCAGTTTGTTATTGCTTCGGAGAGTTCCATCTCTGTGTGTTCGTCATCCAGTTTATTATTGCTTCGGAGAGTTCCATCTCTGTGTGTTCGTCATCTAGTTTGAATTTGTTCATGTTTCAATATGATCTGATCTAATGCAGAATTGTCTTACTTATCCGCAGAGTAAATATGACAGTAGGACTTCATCAACCAACTTTCTATGTGTTTGTTATTAGTCTGTTATTGGCTCGCCGGTAACCGATCTCGTGTGGCAATATATACCTTAGCTTTGAAATGATATATTTAACAATAGTAAACATATCAAAACGGTTGTTGTATTTCATCACCTGTCATTTCTCATTATATGCTCTGTGTGACAATTAATTCAGTATGGGGCGATAATGCAACTTGATCTTGCTTCCCTTTGCATCTCGAACCATGCTGATGTTTCGTCATCTGTTCAAGCAGCTGTTTGTTATTCATGATCGAATGTTTCTATTACGTGGATCCCTAATGCGATGGAAATTTCATGTCACTCATGTTGGACTACAAGTGTTGATAATGCACATAGTCGAATAACTTGTTTAATGCAATATATAAAATATGTATGCAGATCGGGATCTTTATTCTCTGCATTTCTCGTAGAAATTGCTCATATTTAAAATGTGATCACTGCTGATAAGTAGACAACCAGAAAACCTTACAAAAAATCTCCAGAACGTAGAAATAAAACAAACAATTGAGGTCAAATACTTAGGAGCAATTTTTACAGCAGATGGAAGTATCGATAGCGAAATCAGTAATCGTTGCACAAAAGCTAACAAGGTACTGGGACAATTAACATCACTTTTGTCACATAAAGAGATACCGCTAAAAACTAAAGCAAATATTGTAAGAACAACTTTCTGGCCAACACTATGTTACCAGTGTCAAACATGACCAATAATAGCAGCCAATGAACGGGAAACCATAACGACAGAGATGAGGTGTCTAAGAAGAGATGCAGGTGTGACAATAAGAAACAAAATTAGAAATGAAGAAATCAGAAGAAGACTGGATGTGATACCAGTCATGCAATTCATAAAAGAACAACAGATTAAATGGTTTGGACACCTAACAAGAATGCCCTGGTATCGCCTATCACAGAGAGCCACACATAAAAGTATAATGAGTACAAAGCAAGAGGAAGACCACGCAAAAGATGGAGCGACGGCATCAAGAACAACCTTACGAAAATGAACATCAGCGTACAAAGTTCCTTAAAACGAGCACACACAAGATCACTACGTCCCTCCTCCCCCAACACTTCTATAAAGAAGTAAATGGTGGAAGAGAAGAAGAAAAAGAAGATCACTGCCGTTTGTGCCTCGACTGAAAACCATCGGCATTATATATATATATATTTCCTATTCTAACTCCCTTGCATGCGCTTCATGATAATCCGCTATAGGGTTTTACTGGCGTGACTTATTCAAACAATATTACGATAGTTAGACGGCCTCCCTCCGGTTTAAATTATCTCAGTTATCGTATTCATGTTAATCGTATTCCTGTTAATCGTATTCATGTTAATCGTATTCATGTTAATCGTATTCATGTTAATCGTATTCATGTTAATCATATTCATGTTAATCGTATTCATGTTAATCACATTCATGTTAATCGTATTCCTGTTAATCGTATTCATGTTAATCGTATTCATGTTAATCGTATTCATGTTAATCGTGTTCATGTTAATCATATTCATGTTAATCGTATTCATGTTAATCGCATTCATGTTAATCGCATTCATGTTAATCGTATTCATGTTAATCGCATTCATGTTAATCGCATTCATGTTAATCGTATTCATGTTAATCGCATTCATGTTAATCGCATTCATGTTAATCTCATTCATGTTAATCGCATTCATGTTAATCGTATTCATGTTAATCGTATTCATGTTAATCGCATTCATGCTATTTCTCTGTCTTCATGCTTTTCAATCTTGTGTGTACATGTACTATCTAACTCTAGTGTCTGTCTTTTATCACTTGTGTGTACATGTACTATCTAACTATAGTGTCTGTCTTTTATCACGTGTGTGTACATGTACTATCTAACTATAGTGTCTGTCTTTTATCACTTGTGTGTACATGTACTAACTCTAGTGTCTGTCTTTTATCACTTGTGTGTACATGTACTAACTAACTATAGTGTCTGCCTTTTATCACTTGTGTGTACATGTACTAACTCTAGTGTATGTCTTTTATCACTTGTGTGTACATGTACTAACTCTAGTGTCTGTCTTTTATCACTTGTGTGTACATGTACTAACTCTAGTGTATGTCTTTTATCACTTGTGTGTACATGTACTAACTATAGTGTCGTCTTTTATCACTTGTGTGTACATGTACTAACTCTAGTGTCTGTCTTTTATCACTTGTGTGTACATGTACTAACTCTAGTGTCTGTCTTTTATCACTTGTGTGTACATGTACTAACTTTAGTGTCTGTCTTTTATCACTTGTGTGTACATGTACTATCTCTAGTGTCTGTCTTTTATCACTTGTGTGTACATGTACTAACTCTAATGTTTACTTGTTATCACTTGTGTGTACATGTACTAACTCTAATGTCTGTCTTTTATCACTTGTGTGTACATGTACTAACTCTAATATTTACTTGTTATCACTTGTGTGTACATGTACTAACTCCAATGTTTACTTGTTATCACTTGTGTGTACATGTACTAACTCTAATGTTTACTTGTTATCATTTGTGTGTACATGTCTTCTGTTAGCATCATCACTGTTACACTACTTAGCTGCTGACTTTATTTGGAGAAAATATTTGCTGAGAATTGTCACCAGCAGATTGTATGAAATACTGACAGTCTAGATATTTTCTTGTCTGTTATTATTCTCTAGCATGCAATTCTATCTGTTCCATGCATACACATCTAATCAGATGCAGGATAAGCTAGACACACTTTATCAAAGCTCACAACAACTAGGGCTAAATATTAATAAAGGAAAGAGAAAGATAATGAGAATTAACCAAGCAAACTGTTGTAGGATCCGATGGTGCGGTGGTGGTGATTATGAAGGTTGGTGGTGATTATAAAGAGTGTTGGGCTGATGTTGCTTGCACACACACAACTACAATTAAGGAGACGTTCTTATATGTTTGATACTTTCTTTATTGATGGTTACTACATTCAGACAAAACCACGTCTTCTCGGTGGTAGTATTATATTCGTCTCTTTTTTTGTTTACTAACGTTTCTACGCCGTCACTACACAACTAGGATTGAATCTGGAAGTATGCGTGTGGAATGGGTGGACATCATTCGGAGATCACATCTCAAGAAAATGACTTGCCTGTACACGCCTGGACATGCTGGAGTGCGGGGTAACGAGCGTGCTGACTCTCTTGCAAACAGTGCCCCAACTCAAGTGGGCAGAAGCATGGACAGAGCCGATATCATCAATGCGGTACGCTCTCAATTGTGTGACATGGGCGGGTCTCAGACACTGGAACGAGTTCTAGAATTAGGCGTTAAGTTTGGACATGCCAGACAGTGTCGTCTTCGTGGTAGAGAGAGAAGATATAGTAATCAACGTCTCATGGGTACTGTGAGCAAATGGACTTTGGGATGGCTGCTGCAACGGAGGACAGAGCACGAATGGGAATGCCCAATGTGCCATGACGTCGATCGCATAACATAACATAACATAACAACTACGTCGATTAGTTTTACTACGTCAGGTCTCGTTTTAGTGTTGCCATCTGCTTAGAGAGTATATTTGGCTTGCAAACACAACAGCCAACCATGGTAGAAAATAAGGAAAATCCTGACGGGATCTCAGGAGAACCAAGTTGAATGAGCTAAATGGGAACAAGTCACCACACGTCGTTAAACGTGGCTCATCAACTGGTCATAGGTGATCATGGCCAACATCAAAGTAAACCCTCTGTGCTCTTGTGCTGAAACAAATTATTAATGAAAAACCATTCAGCAGTATATATGGGATAATTAGAATGTAGGCGAAATCCAACAGCATATCATCGCCCCAAGCAGTGCCAACAAACTGGTGAGGTGGCTGTACATCGACATCCTATCCTCACATGTCGTAGGATGAGCGAGAGCCGTCTCACACTAACTGTCAAGTCAATATGTCACTCTTGCCTGTCAGAGTCTTGTCCTGCAATCTGAAACTAAAAAAAAAACAAGTTACAAACTGAACATGTCATGAAAAACATATCTATATACTGTTTAAATTATCAACAGTATATGACCTCCATGAGGTAATATCAACCAACCCCAATCCCGGGAAGGAACGAAACCCAAAAATCCACATTGCTTTGCTATCTGTCATAGAAAGTAATGAAATTCACAATAATGGAATTCTCAACGATAATGTCCAAATCATCAACATTATCTGACCTCTATGAGGTAATATTAACCAACCCCCAATCCCAGGGGAATTGAATGAAATCCAAAAAGAGATTTACATAGTTCTACTATCTGTCATAGAAATTCTCAATATATTACAAATATTAAAACATACTAGTTTGCTACCACATATTCCATGGTTCACTGTTTAACTTGGCTCGCTTAAGAGCCAAGACAAAAACAACGGAAATACTTCTCAAGGACCTCCTTTTCGCTGACGATGCTGCCTTAGTCGCCCACAGTGAGACTACACTGCAATGCCTAATTAATAATTTGTCAAAGGCATGCGACCTCTTTCTCTGACAATAAGTGTCTCCAAAACAGTTGTATTATGTCAGGGAGGAAGACATCAAATATCACTTTAAATGGCAACCATCTAACACCAGTGCAAAAATTCTGCTATCTTGGGTCCACGGTCACTGCCAGCCTTTCTCTTGACGAAGAAATCAACGCTCGTATAGGAGTGCGGCTACTACATTCGGCATACTATCAAAGCGAGCGTGGGAAAAAAAAAAATTGACATTGCAGACGAAGACTCAAATATATCGAGCCTGTGTAATTAGTTCTTTACTATATGGCTCAGAAACATGGACAGCCTACTCAAGACACGAGAGGAGACTTAACATCTTTCACCTTCGATGTCTACGCAAGATTATGAACATCAGGTGGTACGACAAGATAACCAACTCTGAAGTACTGCAACGTGCAAATCTGCCCTCCATCATGGGCATGCTCAGCAGTAGACGACTAAGATGGTTGGGACATGTGAGAAGAATGGAAACTTATCGCATACCAAAACAAATGTTGTTCTGTGAACTTTCGGAGGGAAGAGGCACCAGGGCAGACCACTGCTCAGATATAAAGATGTCTGCAAAACCTCAATGAAAACTTTTCTATAGATCCCAGCACATGGGAGGGACTAGCAGATGACAGAGTTGTGTGGAAAGCCAAATTACGAAAGGGCGCAGAGTCTTTTGAGAAGAGACTTATGTAGAGCTGAACAACAAGAGAGAAAAGCGAAAACTCAGAAGTCACAGTAAAACACTTGCCTATTGACCGTCTGTAAAGATGAAAAGGGCCATATATATTCCAGAGGCAAGTCAACACCAAAATCGCAGAGTCCCTTTCCTGCAAAGCATGTAACTCTGGTAACCCATAAGTTTTAAACTGCTCCCTCTGTATCATTCTCATCGCCTGCACAGCTAAGTCACAGCTGTGAGAGGGCGATGTCAAGACAGCAAAGTTTATTCCCACGTCGCCATCCTCAGACTCTGTATCACAGTTCGTTTCGCAGGGAGGATCATGGAGAGGATATCTGGACAGGAAATCCGCGTTCCTGTTCAAAGTACCCCTGCGATGTTTAATCTCGTAATCAACGATAGCCATCTGAGAGAGCCATCTTGATACCACATATCCACAAGTCCCTGATCGGAAAGAAGGGATCACAGAAGGCAGCAAGAAAAGCTTTGACAGATACTGCAAGAGATAATAGCACAGATCCTGTTAGATTTAGAGAAGACTTGTTGAATATAGCCAGAACAACGTTGAGCTCAAAGATTCTTACTCAGCATAAAGATATGTTTTCAAAACTTGCTGTAGAGGCTGTGCTCCGACTCAAGGGAAGCGGTAGTCATGATGCTATCCAGATAATAAAAAAACTTGGGGGAAATTTATCGGATTCTTACCTCGATGAAGGTTGGTGGTGATTATAAAGAGTGTTGGGCTACAAATCGATACTACAAAACGACAATCCGATCAGTGGCGTAGCTAGAGTAAACGTCACCCGGGGCGGTCCGCCCTGCCCCTTAGCTACGCCACTGAATCCGATCTCCTGAGTGAAATCCCACTTCAAGAGGTAGAATCATACACATATTTGGGCAGCAACGTAGACAAGGAGGGTGGAACAGATAGTGATGTCAAAATAAGAATACGGAAGGTAAGAGGAGCTTTCATTGCACTTGGAAACATATGGAAGTCTAAAGAAATCAAATCTAGAACAAACATTCGGATATTTAACTCTAATGTTAAAGCAGTTCTGCTGTATGGGT
Source organism: Arion vulgaris (assembly GCA_020796225.1). Lineage (NCBI taxonomy): Eukaryota > Metazoa > Mollusca > Gastropoda > Stylommatophora > Arionidae > Arion > Arion vulgaris. Next base: position 509,630 of record CM036756.1, read on the forward strand.
CAGAAACATGGAGAATTACTAAAATAATAACGCACACATTGCAAACATTCATCAACTGGTGTCTGCACAGAATAGACGGACTGAGATGGTATGATATGGTCACAAATGAGGAACTTATGGAGAGAACGAGACATATTTCAGTGAACCAAGAAGTTTAAAAAGACGCTGGCGCTGGATAAGACACACTTTGAGAAAATAATTGGGGAAAATAACAAGGCTCTTTTCTGGAACCCACAGGGACATAATAGCCGTCCATCGCAAGCGATGATGACAACAATCTCAGACGTGTACTGTTGCACCTCTCTGGTGTGCGGAGGTGACTGTAGAGTCCAATCCTAGAACAGAATCCCCGACCACAGGTGGGGCATACATGATCAAGGTTAGACATGTGCGTGTTGTGTGCTCTGTCTTTTCGCGCTGCTCGTTTTCTCTGTGACTCAACAATACGATGATTCTCAGCTATTCGGGTTCCTCTTTGTTGTTACAGCGCCACATTTGGCGATCTTGCGCAAGGGATTCCCAGCACGTATTGTCTATATCGAAGCATTTCAGAGACACTTTAAGAGTGTCTTTAAAGCGTTTTTCTGTCCACCAGCTAGTCTGAAACTGTAGCTTGCGCTGTATTTGGATTATAGTGAGGAAAAGTTGCGCTATTCGTCAACCTCACTCTCTCGTCCAGGACTATCTGTATCCAGGGGCAAGACAAGTCAAGACGACTGGAGATAGTGCCAGATGCAGTGGATGACCAGGGCTTTCTAAAGTGCCTCGCCGTGCTCTATACGGTCCACACCGCTCTGCTGTGATCCGCCTTTCTAACCGTTGAGCCAACTAGTGGCCTCATCCGCGAAGTCAGCCGGATCCAGTCTTTGCATGCACAGGCAGACAGTGCCTAGATTACCGATGCTGTTAGACCCATCGGTTTTCCTCACCTGGTTTGACCACCGAATAGGCGATGTAACCGTTGTAGTCGCTGTGCATGTTACAGCTAAACTACAGGCAAGAGTTGTGTGTTGTAGTCACGTTACAACTATTGTTCCGGCCGCCCTGCTGTGTGTAAGTTTACATTTCCACAAGCGGCGCGATGGCGGTAGGGACATAGCTCTAGAACTACATGGAGACAAGATTTAGAGACATCAAAAACATACAGAAGAGCGGAAGGAGGAAGACTTGGTATGAGTTGGTTGAGGGCCTATGCCCCACTCGTGGTTTAAAAAAGCATGAGAGAGAGATTGAGTTCTATAGAAAACTGCTGAATGTATATAGTTCTCATGTATCCTTAGTTTGAATTTTCTCGTGTACTGGGAAGATTTTTAAATGTTCTTTAGTATAGCACTCCAGGCAGACCCATAGGTGCTCAGTCTTCTTCAGCAAGTGTTGAAGGGTATGTATGTGGATTGTTGCCATGACATGCTCATTATAGATGCATCTGAACTATTCCGTCTCATGTTTCTCCCTGCTGGTCTCACGCGTGATTCCAAACTCCTTTCTTCTCATCACCAATGATTCCAAACTCCTTTCTTCTCATTCCAAACTCCTTTCTTCTCATCACCAATATGGGGATGTCAGAGTCATGAAGAATTGAACATGGAAAGTAAGAGACATGACATATCTGGTGTAAGATAGTGAGACATTTCAAACATCTGTCATGTTGGTAAAGTTCTGCACATGACAAGCTACTTGATGATGATGATGATGAGTTGTCATTGTTAGTTATAGTTTTATTGTTCAGTTTGTCATTGTTAGTTATAGTTTTACTGTTCAGTTTCTTCTTCTTCTTCAGCGATCTCTGGTCATGCGCTTAATTTACTGTGGACCACAAACTGGGCAGACAGCTTCAGGTCTGTCAGGTTTCCCCAAAGCTTAGTTTTCAGGTCGACTGGGTGTGCCACATGTTGCTTCTCAGCTCACACAGAAGAGGACAGTCTTGCAGGATATGCTCTGGTGTCTGTTCTGCCTGCTGACACTGGCAGAGAGCTGTTTGACTTATTCCTAGTCTGTATAAGTGTTTGTTGAGTCTGCAGTGTCCGGTGCGTAGTCGAAATATAATGACCTGGTCTGTTCTGCTTAGGTCTTTGAGGAGTCTTTTCCATAATCATATCCAGTGTTTGTCTTCCAGTCTACTGCAGATTTTCTCTGTATGAGGGTTTTGACCTCTTGAAAAGACAAGGGTTGGTAAATTTGCTCTTTGGCACTGCCCTCCTTAGCTAAGACATCAGCACTATCATTGCCTGCAATGCCACAGTGAGATGGAATCCACTGCAAGTGAATTTCTGCCTTTTCTGAAAGCTGAGCAAGTTCTCTTTGTAGTTTTTGTACTGTGCTGTCAGTGGATTTAGCCTCCAGGGCTTGTATAGCTGACAGTGAGTCTGTAAGAAATACCATCTTGCCTGCAGCTGCTTGCAGCTTATTCATGTGCTGTGCTGCCATCAGAAGGGCTAAGAGTTCTGCTTTGTAGTTGGAACATATTCTTCCAGTAGGAGCCGCTAGAGACACAGTGGTAGCATCTGGGTGCCTAATGTACACTCCTGCTCCACCATTCATGGTTGCCTCCATTGCAGATCCATCTGTGTAAATTCTTATCCAGCTGTCTTCTGGAAACATGTAATGGAGATGTTCTATTGTAATTGCTTTTTTCACTAGATTAGGCTCCGCATCTTTGCTTAATAATTTAGGGATGGAGGTTGAGAAGTTTAGTGGTACTGAGTCTGGTTCCCAGTGATCAAAAAGCAATTCTTCAGGTATGGAATTATGATTTAGTAGTTCCAAGTATGACTTTCCTATTTCTTTTGCTTTGTGGTTTAGACTTGTGCGCTTTAATCTGTTCTTTGTTCTAGCCGCCATTTTTTCATGCAGTGGATGGTGAGGCATTCTTTTGATCCTTTCAGTCTGTAGAATCACTTTTCTCCTTCTTCTGTCTTCCAAGGGCTGGATGTTGGCTGCCTTTTCCATTTCTACAATTGGTGTAGATTTCATGGCTCCCAAAATAGTACGCAGACACCTGTTTTGTGTTTTTTCCAGTATCGATTTGTTTGAATGGGCTGCTGATATCCATGTCGATGATGCATATTCCAGGGTCGGTCTAACTGCACCAGTGTACACCTGACTCAGGATTCGAATATCAGCTCCCAGGTAGTTCCAGCCAGCTTTCGCATCACACTTTGTTTCCTCATAGCCTTTCTGTTTGTTTCCATTATGTGATGTTTCCATGTCAGACGACTGTCAGCTTAACTCCCAAAAAGGTTGGAGTATGGGAACGGGGAACGATATCATCGTTAAATTTCAGTCTGAAGTGTTCTTCCTTTGTTGACAATGAGAAAAGCGTTGCTATAGTTTTGCTCCGGTTTATTTCTAGACCCCATTTACTTGCCCACATTATGACGCTGTTCAGGCTGGCCTGGAGTTTAAAGATGGCAGGACCCAGAAACTCGGAGGTGTACCACACAGCTAGATCATAAGCATGGAGAGAGTGTGATACATGTCTGGGCAGAGTTTGTGGCAGATCATTAATATATACCAGGAAAAGCAATGGGGACAGTACGCTGCCCTGTGGGACTCCTGCTCTTAATTTGAATCTGGGACTGTGCACTCCATCCAATTTTACAGATGCTTGTCTATGGGTAAGAAAGTCTTTTATCCAATAGTACATTCTACCCCGTATTCCACTGCGTAAGAGCTTGAGTAGCAAACCATCTTTCCAGACTTTGTCGAAGGCCTTAGACATGTCGAAGAACACAGTGAGGGTTTTCTTCCTTTCTTGGAAGCCATTTTCTATGTCCTGTGCGAGGTATGCCACTTGGTCATCAGTGCTTCTATGCTGCCTGTAGCCTGTCTGGGCTGGATCCAGTTTATGGTTGGATTCTAAAAACCACTGGAGTCTAGTGGTTATCACTCTCTCCAGCAGTTTTGCAGTGCAACTTAGCAAACTTATAGGTCTGTAGCTCTGCGGATCCTTTTTGTCTTTTCCACTTTTGAAAATTGGGTGGATTGTGGCATTTTCCAGATGTCTGGGACTCTTCCCTGTCTCCAACTATTGTTAAAAATCTGGAGTAGAAGACTCTGTGCTATTGGGCCTATTTGTTTGAGCATGTCGTTTGATACTCCATCTGGTCCCGGGGCCTTTTACGATTGAGCTTTTTCAGTGCTCTCTGCAGCTCAGTCAGTGTGATGTCTACCTCCATACAGGGTTCACTTGTTGCTTTTTGAATGTAGCATTTATCTCACTTCTGACTTCTTTCCCTTGCTCCTGACTTATTGAGCATGAGCTTTCTTGCTTGTAACACTGGGCCATCAGGGTGGCTGCTCGCTTTCCTGTGAGTTGTTCTCCTTGCTGGAGAACTGTTTTCCCTCTAGATGGGTTGTCATCGTTCAGGGCTTTTGTAAGTCTCCACAACTTTTGAGTATCTTTTTCCATGTTCAAAGAGGCTGTCTTTTCTTTCCAGGATTTTCTACACTGCTGGTTTCTTTTTCTAACATAAAGGGCCCTTGCTCTATTGTGTTGCATTAGATTTTGGTCCGTTGGTGCAAGTTCCATTGTATTTCTGGCACTGCAAAGCGAGCTATGGAGAACTTCCATCTCTGGTGTCCAATATGGCTTGTAGTTTTTCTCCTCCCTCTGGGTATAGCCTTTTTGCAGCATCTAAAATGGCTTTATTGAATGAACGTGCATCTCTGTCCACTTTTCCTGATTGATTAATTTCTTTACAGTACTTGTCTGCTAGTTCTTGGAATAGCTTCCAGTCTGCCTTTTTGTAATTCCAACTAAGGGCAGAGTTTGTAAGTTCCTCCTTGTTAATGTTATTTATGAGGAGTTTCACTGGTCTATGGTCACTACCTCCAATTTGGTCGCAGACTTGCCTTTCGGTTATCCTGTGAATGTCGTCTGTAGCAAAAGCCAGATCTGGGGTGCTTGTTGTGCGCCACCGTCGTGAGTAACATGTGTGAGGATCATCTGGGTGGTTGAGAATGGTGAGACTGTTGGTGATCAGCCATTCTTCAAGGCTTTCACCTCGAGGATCTAGCGTGTCATAGCCCCAGCTTGGTGAGTGGCTGTTGAAGTCTCCTACTATAAGCAAGTTGTCATCTTGAACTTTGATAGCTTCCAGCTCAGTTTGAATGGAGGGTGGTGAGTATATATTGTATAGTGTCATCTTAGTGTTGTTGATAAGGAGTTGAACAGCTATGAATTCTGTGCTCATCTGATTGGACCTGTGAAGTTCAACTGCCGGTATGGAATTACGAACTAGTGTTACTACTCCACCCTTATGTCTATTTTCTCTATCCTGACGGAAGGTTTCAAATCCTCTAATGCTGAATCTATTTCCCGGATTAAGGTGCGTCTCTTGGATACAGCAGATGTCAATCTTTTCTGCTCGCAGACGTTCCTCTAGCTCTCGTTTTTTGTTGGTTACCCCTTCTGCATTCCATTGCATAATTGTGAGGGTGAAAGTTTGTCCTTGCTGCCAGTAGTAATACCCTGTCCTCCCTGGCTTTGCAAGAATCAACAGGGCCGCCAGTAGCTAAGGGTGGACCCCTTCGAGGCAGGGGTCCGGTCCCACCACCACCTGGCTGTTTCCCATGGTGGTGGCACCACAGTTATATAAATATTTGCGCATGGCCATTTGAGTTGTTCGTATGTGTCGATTCCTCCCCGCCAATAATGGCTGACACATTCCGTTTCTGAGGACATCTTTTTTTGAGGTTGTTCTCTAGACAGTTGCAGTCCCCTGCTGACGAGATCTGTCTTCCCGGGTTTGTCTGGAGTCATCCTACTCTAAATGACTTCAGCCTTCTGTTGCCGGGCTCACCAACCCAGGCTTTTATGCAGGGTGTGCTTCCTGGACACTGTAGTTTAATCCCTTATGCTTAAGGGAAAGTGTCATAGAAGTAGAAGACAAGACAAGAAAAAGGATGTCCTCCTCAAGAGAGAGAGAGGACAAGTGCTATTTGTCCCATAGCTGGGGGATGGGTTGGTTGCAGCCAGAGCATTTACCACTCGCCGGTGGGTTCTGCGCTGTCACCTTATGAGGCCCCATCCTGCTCCCTCGCCTTTTTGGTCTGGCCTTTCACCTTCAGTCTGTACGGCTTGGTTAGACCTGCCAGGAGTTAGACTCCCGCCGACATAGCCTGAAGGATCCTAAAGGCACACAAACCCTCCAACCACGATAAGGTAGGCTAATTTGGAGGGACTGTTCAGTTTGACATTGTTAGTTATAGTTTTACTGTTCAGTTTGACATTGTTAGTTATAGTTTTACTGTTCAGTTTGACATTGTTAGTTTTAGTTTTACTGTTCAGTTTGACATTGGTTAGTTATAGTTTTACTGTTCAGTTTGACATTGGTTAGTTATAGTTTTACTGTTCAGTTTGTCATTGTTAGTTATAGTTTTACTGTTCAGTCTGTCATTGTTAGTTATAGTTTTACTGTTCAGTTTGTCATTGTTAGTTATAGTTTTACTGTTCAGTTTGTCATTGTTAGTCACAGTTTCAATGCAAGTCTGTGTAGACAAAACTATTACTCATGAACATAACAACAACTGCACCTAACATTTTTAGTCACAGTTTCAATGAAATCCGATCTGGTCATACTGTTGACATTGCAACAGAAGCATCCGTGCAGCGGATGGAGGAGATGATTAGAGGTGACAGGCGAGTAACGATAGACGATATAGCATCTGCAATAGGGTGCTCATATGGTTCTGCATAATTCATGATCGATTGAAATTTAAGAAAGTGTGTTCAAGGTGGGTACCCAGACAATTGAAGGAAGAACACAAAATGAGCCGATTTGGCCTGTCCTTGCATCATCTCTGTCAATACGAAGATGAAGGAGGAGACATGCTGAACAGGATTGTTACTGGGTGAGAATCATGGGTGCTTCACTACCAGCCAGAATCAAAGCGTGCTTCAATGCAGTGGAAACATCCTTCTTCGCCTTGTGTCCAAAAATTCAAGGTTACGCCATCAGCAGGGAAGGTTATACTGACGGTGTTCTGGGATTGTCAAGGAGTGCGTTTAACCAATTTCAAGAAGAAAGGTGACAATGTGAATTATGAATCGTACTGTGAATTTCTATCGATGTTTCATGATGCAATTCAAAGAAAACGTCCAGGACTGCTGACTAGAGGAGTGTTGCTTCTTCATGACAATGTCAGACCACATACGGCTCGATTAACTCAGGAGAAAATTAACCACATAAGGTGGGAAATTCTGGAACATCCACCTTACAGTCCTGACTTAGCCCCTAGTGATTTCCACCTTTTTAGTCCACTGAAAACTCACCTTGGCGGGAGACATTTCGCGAATGACGTCAAAGTTGAATGTGAAAACGTGGTTTAGAAAACAGAGCACGCAGTTCTATACAGCCAGTTTGGGATGACTGATAAAACGATGGGATAAGTGCATGAATGTTGATGGAAATTATGTTGAGAAATAAAGGGACAATGTATGTATAAAAATTAACTGGTCTCAACTTGTTATCATATTTGGTTAGTCACAAAACTACACTCATACGTGCATTCTGAGTGATTCATTGAGTATGATCCGCAAGGTAGAGGCTGGTTCGGTGCGCAGGCAATGGACTGAATCACTACAAGCGTCAACAATTTGCAGAATCACACTTATCTTCGTTCCGGGGCACATGGGTGTCGTTGGCAATGAGAGAGCAGACAGGCTGACTGGCTCTGCCACCATTTCAGAAGAACAGCCAATGGATAGAGCTGATATTTTGAACGCCCTCATAGTGTGGCAGCAAGGAAGATTTTCATTTAAACCAATCCACGTCAACTACTAGATTGCGGGAGCTGGGTTTGAAGATTGGAGTAGCAAAAAAAGAACAGCATAACAGGTATACGAGTAGGCTCATCAATCAAAATCGAACTGGTACGGTCAGTCGCTGGATGCTGTTGGAGATATTGCGAAGGAGATCGGAGCACATATGGACATGTCCGGAGTGCAATGAAGATATTCCAAACTGAAACTGAAACATATTTTGTTATTTTTCTACAACCATTTGTGACTTACTTTTGACTTCCCTCGTATATGTTGATGATGTACATGATTGTAAAATATTACAAATCTGCGTCATTGTGTTCAAATTATTTGAGTCAATAGAAGTTCCAAAATTGAAGTCAATACAAATTCAAAATTTGAGTCAATAGAAGTTCCAAAATTGAAGTCAATAGAAGTTCAAAATTTGAGTCAATAGAAGATCAAAATTTGAGTCAATAGAAGTTCAAAATTGAAGTCAATAAAAGTTCCAAAATTGAAGAATAGAAGTTCCAAAAGTGAAGTCAATAGAAATTCCAAAATTGAAGTCAATAGAAGTCCAAAATTTAGAAGTTCCACAATTGAAGTCAATAGAAGTTCAGAATTTTGAAATTCCAAAATTGAAGTCAATAGAAGTCCAAAATTTAGAAGTTCCAAAATTGAAGTCAATAGAAGTTCCAAAATTGAAGTCAATAGAAGTCCAAAATTTAGAAGTTCCAAAATTGAAGTCAATAGAAGTTCAAAATTTAGAAGTTCCAAAATTGAAGTTCCAATTTGAAGTCAATAGAAGTCCAAAATTTAGAAGTTCCAAAATTGAAGTCAATAGAAGTCCAAAATTTAGAAGTTCCAAAATTGAAGTCAATAGAAGTTCCAAAATTGAAGTCAATAGACGTTCAAAATTTAGAAGTTCCAAAATTGAGCCGGTCAAAAAGTCGAATTCGTGTAACCGGAAGTTATTGAGAACATTCCGATATAATCTTAAATTGAATAACTAACTATTGGATTTGTTTTATTTAATGTTTCATTAGCTGACACATATCATATAGTAACCTTCTTTGAATCAAAGCGTAAAGTAAACAAGCAAATATCCTGATATAATCAAGATGTGTCTAGTCTAGTTTTACAATGACATTTTCAATCAGACTGGTCAAATATCAAATCAAATCTACCTGACACCTGGTCCGTACGTGGTTACCTGGTAACATTTTTTTTATTTTTAGGATTTGAAAGTGACAAAGCTTGCAACAACTTGCAAACAACGTTGCAACTCAAGAAGGTATGTTATGTTATCTATAGTGGTACACTATGATTATCTATAGTATACCACTATTTGTTTAAAACTAGTTCTGATAGTTGTTAAGTCACTACTAACTTTACACTTATAATAAATTATTATTATGTTCAACTTACTTGTTCCAGTTATTCGTCACACACAGTCTCTCACAGTCACACTACACACACAGGTACACTTCTTTCTGCTTCAGACATCAGTACAATACAGATTACAATGTACACAATCACAAGTCATATGGACACATGATCATAATGAATCTTAATGTTAAGTTCATGATCATTTCAATTTGATTGAGTTGGATAAATACTAATAGATCAAAATAGTGTTATACTAGTCTAGTAGACTACTGTTACAACGTAATTTACAGTGTACAGTTAGTTGCCTTACAATTTCAGTTCAGTATTACTTACAATTGTTAGAATTGTGCAACGAAACCTCAGATAAGTTTGCTATTTATAATTTACTGTACTAGTACTTGTTTTGTACTCTTCATAGTCTATAGCTTATTAACAGTTCAACTGTACACTTAACACTACTAGTACTACTACTAGTACTAACTATGCATCAATTTTGAAGAAAAAAAAGGAAGGCGTTATTCACAGTCGACTGTGAATAACGCCGAACGTTATTCACAGTCGGCGTGTTACACACAGATGTCTATGCCTATACAATATAATCAAAAGAGATCGCATAATATAGGCGTTTACACAGATACGAATAGTTTAATAATAATCTTCGACAAACTATAAGCCTAACTAATAATTTATCCGATCTAACTATAGGCCTATAATGACATATTACACGAATTCGTTGTAAAATATATTAGATTATATAGACCTAGGCTTACATAAGTAGGCCTGCCTATAAGATATGTTGTTGTTGTTGTTTGCGTTCTCTGCGCGCCATTTTTATCATTCTTAATGTGATATGTATTGATCTTTGACAAGAACGTTTCTTTTATGTTGTGCAATTATGGGCCCATGGTGACTTGGCCTGCACACCCGATTTCAGCCAGCATTTTATTTACTATATATATATATATATATATATATATATATATATATATATATATATATATCACATTTTATTTACTATATATATATATATATATATATATATATATATATATATATATATATATATATATATATATATCACATTTTATTTACTATATATATATATATATATATATATATATATTTTATAGGTAGCTTGCCCTAGAATGATCCGTTGTGTGATATTTGGGCTTTATGATCTACGCCAAAGAGCTGTGCAGCCTTTCTGACTATGTTCTGGATTAGGAACATTTCTCAATCTTTTTTGGGGCATATAAGCTTGCCCTGTGACGGCATCTTCCTTCCTTTCGTTCGCTTGAAATATTGTCTATATATTCAATTTTATCTCTTGTATCCTTCCTTTCGTTCGCTTGAAATATTGTCTATATGTTCAATGTTATCTCTTGTATCCTTTCTTTCGCTCGCTTGAAATATTGTCTATATATTCATTGTTGTCTCTTGTATGAACTTCACTTTCTTTTGTAGCTTACACAGAAGTACGTGTAGTTTTCTGTCGAGTGTGTTTCGTTAGGCCAGTGAATTTGCCTCAGAATATCATATTGGGGCAGTCTTGAGGTATGTGCTCTGCAGTCTGGTGTGCCCGTCCACATGTACACATGGCTGAATTGCCAATCTTGAATTTAGTATACATGTGGCTGCAGAGTCGATTGTGTCCTTTTCTAAGGCGCAGAATGACAACTTGTTCTTCTTCTTCACGTTTGTTCTTTACAACCAATTTTAATCACTCTTTGTGATATGTTTGATCTTTGCCAAGAACGTGTATACGTTGCACATTGGTTTGGTAGGCCCACAACTTGTTCCAATCTGCTCATATTATAGTAATCGTCTTGTGTTGGTATTTGGGGATTTCCATTGATTTAATCATCATTTTCTTTTGGTGGTAGGTAACTGGCACATCTGGTTGCTCTCCTGCAGCACCTTCATTGGCCAATCGGTCTGCTGTTTCATTTCCTGGTATTCCAAAGTGAGAGGGTATTCACTGCAAGACGACCCTACGTAGCTTTGATAGTTTAGACAGTAGAGCTGTAGACCTGGCAATTTTCTAGACTGGAGTGCTGATTTTGCATCAGTCAAAAATACAACAGGTTGAGGATCGAGTCTGGTATTCAACAGTTTCTCAGTTGCCACCTTGATTGCCTCAATTTCTGCATCATAGTTGTGTCAGAATTTCCCCGTTGGTACTTTAATCGCATCTCGAACGTTGTATGGGTATTCTATGTACACTTCTGCTCCTCCATTCTTCACTGCATTTTCTGCTGATCCATCCGTGTATACCCGGACCCAGAGATCATGTGGGTATTCTTCATCAAGTAAACTGAGAGTGACTATCTTGTGTTGTATGCTGTTCTGCTCATCCTTGTCGAGTATTCCTTTAACTTCTGTCTGGATACATACTTCTGGTTCAGTCTCCTCTCTCTAAGAGGTTTGCTCTGGCACAGACTTTAGGGGGAGGCCAACTTTTAGTAGGTCTGAAGTTTGCCTATTCAGTCTTTTGGCCTGACGAATAAAGCTGCTTCTTTTCAGCCACCCCATTGCTAGATTTTGGAATCTGTTTTCCATTGGGTGGCTTGGCATACTCAGAAACTTTTCTGCCTGCGTCATTACTTTTGTGTCTGGACGGCATCTTACTCGTGCAACACATCGTGAAAAGTGTCGGCCTTCGCCATTGTTCGGAGTTGGACAGCCTGTCAAATCTTTACAATGTCGGCCTTACTTTTCTCACCCCGTTTAGTTTATTCCGCAATAGGAACATTCTCAGGTTTTTCAAGGCGCATGTTGGCAATTTGCAATGTCTACTGTGCATTTTCCCTGTCCCAGGGAAATACTGGACTGGGGCTGCGCACAGACATTCTAGAGGGTCGTTTCAATCGGCACTAGCAACGCAACTGAAATTTTGCGCTCGCCACATCACCCACCTAATTTTTCCGGGATGTTAGTTAATACAACAGTACCTTGCTCGGTTGTCCCAGTGAGGACAGTTTCATTAGGCACTAAAACGCAACTTTAGTATTTGCTCTCGGTCAACCTTACCCAGTAAATGTATCTGCGCTTGGAGTTAACTTCAAACTTATTTCCTTAGGGCTGTCCATAAATGACGTCACACACTTACAGGGAAGGGCTCTCTGCCCGCACCCTACTTTACTCTATTTGCCCCACATAAAACCAAACACTGCACTGTTTGCCCTCCCTGCAGTATCCAATTAAATTAAATATATAGCTAGGTCTCATCATCATCAAGGTGCGTATACTTTATAGGACGCTGCTCTCTTTGCAGCACATCTGACATTCACTCTGTCTCTTGCCAGTTCACTCACTTTGTCGATGGTCATGTTTATGGTTTCTTTAATATCTTGTAGCCATCTTCTTCTTGGTCTGCCTCTGCGTCCTGGGACCCTGCCATTTAATATTGTTCTTTCCAGGCCATTGTGATGCTTGATGTGACCAAAGTATCTAATTATTCCGTATATTATGTTGTTTATCAGCCAATTCTCTTTAACATTTAGTTCTTTCAGGACATCAGTGTTCTTTCTTTTTCTGTCCATGGTATACGTAGGATCTTTCTGTAGCAATTAGCTAGGTCTATCATTTAATATAATATAAAATAGCTATCCAAAAATCTGTATTTTTAAGTGTTATAATTTAATAAATAACTATAACTACAGTTATCAGAGGACTATCATCATAGCACTCTGGACATGTCCATAGGTGCTCCAATCACTGCCTCAACAAATCCAGCAGCCCAACACGTCAGTTCGTTGTTGATTAATCACTCTTGCATATTTGGTTTGTCGTCTTTGCGCGCTGCACATATATTGACGTACATCTCTCTCAATCTGGTCAGCGAGTGGGATTCACAGCCCTGAAACTCTTCTGTTTGAAAGGACTCTCTCAGTGCGTTAAGAATGTCATTTCGGTCCATTGCAGCTCTCCTGATACCGTGGCCATGCCAGCCAATCTGTCAGCTCATTCATTACCCCTGACTCCTGCGTGCCCAGGGACAAAAATAACTATAACTACAGACAACAGCAAAACAGATAGATTACAGTTACAGTACAAGAAGAACAAATAAATTACTCTTTGAGTTCTAATTGTTTATTCAAACTTTTTGTATCAAGATAATTGGGCAATCTGTGTTTGTACTTTTGTTCAGTCAATAAAAGTATGAATATTTAATCAGGCAATATAAATCAACAAAAATATGTACATGTGATAATGATGACATAATCTCTGGACTCTCAGATCATGATATTGTCAGAGTAAATAAGAAAATAAAAACCCAAATAAGGAGTCTTTGCAGTGAACGTTGATAATCCTCAACTGTGTAGTATAACTTGAAGCAGGTTGTTGTCAAGCATAGAGGTAAACACTGAAATTTGGACAGCATATGCAAGTCAGGCTTCTTTTCCCTGCAGCCGTTCACAATTTACAGTCTAGTTTGTACCATGTGTTTACATATTTATCAATGAAATGACACTCACTAAATCATGATCTTGTATTCATGAAGGCGTCATAATTCGTTGAAGAATAGCAGGTTCAAGAAAAGCAATACTGACATCCTGCCTAAACTTCTTTGCTGTGATAGTTGTTGTGGAGTTTGCAGTGTTGTTGCTTATGTGCCAATTGAACTAATCAGTTTCAGCTATGAAATGATATAATAGCAGGTACCACTTATAGGATCTGTGTGGGTTGGTCATTGGTCAGCAAAGTGTTAAAAGTATCACAGAATATTTAGTTTAGGAGGATTTAAAAAGAGGGACATGGCTTTCTTATTTATGGCATTATTATCAGAAACTACGCGAATGATTTTGAAACAAATTTGCTTCAAACCTGTAATAAATTTTTTTAATGAGACTATTTAAACATCATCATCATCAAATAGCTTGTCCTGAGCAGAACTTTGTCACCCCAACAGTCCTCCGAAATTTTTCTCTCTCATAGGCCAGATGTCCTGCCTTTGCAGCTGTCATGTTCAAACCATCAGTTACATCCTGAATCCATCTTCTCCGTGGTCTTCCTCTTCTTCTCTTTGCCGGTATGCCTCCTTCCATGATAGTCTTCTCCAGCCCTTCATGTCTTTTTATATGTCCAAAATATCTCAATTTTCTTTCTTATTTGTAGCATCAGCCAGTTTTTTGATTTTGAGTTCTTTCTGGCAGATCTATTTCTTCTCTTCTCTGTCCAAGATATACGAAGGACTCTTCTGTAACACTTATATTTGAAAGCACTTATAGGTTTTTCCACTGCTTTATTAAATGTCCATGCTTCACACCCATACATGCCACTGGGAATATGCATGCTCTTAGTATTCTGATCTTTGTTTTAAACATACAGCAGTTATTGAACTAACTGGTAAGATATGGACAACATCTGTATAAGAAGAAAACAAACTAAGTATAAAAATATGAGCAGTTGAAGCCAGTGGAAACCCGCCGATAGATAAACTGAAATATATCATATATATACTGCTGAATTTGTTGATTCTAAATAAATAAACGTAGTCCAATAAGATACACAAATCGCCTGAGTGGTTACCGGGGCCCAAATTGGGGTGCAAAGAATAGAACCACTGTTACCTGCCACGCATGTCGTAAGAGGCAACTAAGGAGGTTGGGCATGGAGCTAGCTACCCCACACCGTAAAAAATACTAGATGGCTACAGAACGGAGAGCGAATCAAGTAAATGCTGGCTGAAACTGGACACAATGCCGAAGGATAAGCATCAGAGCTCCAAATGGTGCTGAAGATGTGACGTATAACACAACAATGCTAAGGCTGCATGAATCAGATTTCCACATGGATAGAATTTATGGGGAGGTCTGGTACATCGGTCTGGGTGGTGATCGTGAGAGAGATGCACAAATAGATATTAAGAACAACAAAATGGATACTCTGAGTTCAACTTAACGTTCAATGAAAACGTGAATTGGCATTCAGATATTGGTTATAATTCATGTTAATAATATAAAAAATATATAACTGCCAAGTAAATTGTAGACCAATAGTTTGATAATTAAGACATGTACTTTGTTATTACTTTGTTACATGTTACACAAGCCATGCATCTGTCTGTAAACTCTACATCTCTGTACACTTTCTCCCTGTTACACAAGTCTTGCACTGTGTTCCTATACTCTAGACCTTCTCCCAGTTAAACAAGTCATGCACTGTGTTCCTATACTCTAGACCTTCTCCCAGTTACACAAGTCTTGCACTGTATTCCTATACTCTATATCTTCTCCCTGTTACACAAGTCTTGCACTGTATTCCTATACTCTATATCTTCTCCCAGTTAAACAAGTCATGCACTGTGTTCCTATACTCTAGACCTTCTCCCAGTTACACAAGTCTTGCACTGCGTTCCTATACTCTAGACCTTCTCCCAGTTAAACAAGTCATGCACTGTGTTCCTATACTCTATATCTTCTCCCTGTTACACAAGTCATGCACTGCGTTCCTATACTCTATATCTTCTCCCTGTTACACAAGTCTTGCACTGTGTGCCTATACTCTATATCTTCTCCCAGTTACACAAGTCATGCACTGTGTTCCTATACTCTAGACCTTCTCCCAGTTACACAAGTCATGCACTGCGTTCCTATACTCTAGACCTTCTCCCAGTTACACAAGTCATGCACTGTGTTCCTATACTCTAGACCTTCTCTGTACAATTGGTTTTAGTTTTGTATTTGAATAAGAATAAATGTAAGTAGATATCAGGTGATGTGTAAGAAGTTCACTGAACGAACAAATGAAATGTATAGCAATGCATGCGATAGATGAATTGTAGAGTTTGCTTGATATATATATATATATATATATATATATATATATATATATATATATATATATATATATATATATATATATATATATATATATATATATATATATATCATTGTAATGTGCATGTTGCAGCCATGCAGTCAAGCCAGCAAACAAAACGCAGAAAGAAAAGGATGCTCCAAGTTCAAGTCACTAAAACAGTGGAAGTGGTCAGAGAACAACAGTGTGGATATGGTTTCACCATTTCTGGAGAAAACCCTTGTTTTCTCAGTTGTATAGTCCCTGGCAGTGCAGCTCAAATTGCAGGTCTCAAGGCAGGAGACCTCCTTCATGTTGTTAATGGTCAAAATGTTAGCAGAGCTTGTCATGATGATGTTGTACGTATGGTGGGACTTTCTAAACATTCTTTACAGCTCCAGGTAAACTAGTTTCATTCCAATTACATTTTTATATTTGCAACTGTTTGATTGATGATTTGCAACTGTTTGATTGATGTATGTAACAGTTTATACACATTGTGTATATCATTTTTAGATTTGCAACTGTTTTATTGATGTGTGTAACAATTTCCTGTATATAAAATGCATATTCCCTGTGGCAACATATGTATGTGAATTGTGGACCATTACACAAACATTAACACTTTCGCTGCCACGCATTTTTCAACAAAGTCTGGCCCAGTGCCACGCTATTTTTCGGTATGATCAGTTTTCAGAGTGACAATTTTAAAAATCGTAAAAATAAACTAATAAACTTAGTACTTTTAAACTATGGAATAGTGTTCATATATTAATGATCTACTAACCTGTCTGTATGTGGAATATATTCCTTATAATCCACAAGCTATTTTAGTAACTGATATCCTCATACCTATCCACAGTATGATATGCCGTCATTTTCGGGATAGGTGTCCGTCATCTACTCCCGTAACCGTGACAATATCTGCTATCGATCTATAAACATCGTCATGTGAATCACAGTTCAAATTCATATCACATTCAGAGTTCGTTTAACACTATCACTGGCTAAAAAGTCAGAAAAAGAGTCATTTTGGACATCATTATTCATCAGCTACGTCGTCCATTTTGAAAATTTTTTTTTACTTACGAAAAATCGTGACAAAATCGGACTTATACCAACGTTTACCGCGTGTGTTAGATCCGCCATTTTGGAGAGCTCGTCGAACAATACGGAAGTAGCACGTCACGGACCCTGTTTTCGCAGCGATACTCCCGCTTAAAAGACATCGCGACGGCACATGTCCGACGACAAAGTCGGCGGCAGAGAAAGGGAGTTTGTACTTCGCCGACTTTTCTCGTCGGTGGCAGCGAAAGTATTAAAGAACAAAATTGTTGAAGCTTTTGAAACAAGGTGTTGCAGACAAGTTCTTAGAACATCTTTTCCTTTATAGAGGGTGTGATCATGTGTGTACTTTTTCTATTGCACTTTGTAAGCTGTTATTAATTTTTTAAAGGCTGTTATTGATGCAATCACTACATCTTTTGTGGGTCTTCCTCATGCTTTGTAATCGTTATACCTTTTCTGTGTGGCTCTCTGTGGTAGGCAATACCAGGGCATTCTTATCAGAAGTCCAAACCATTTAATCTGTTGTTCTTTTATGAATTGCATGACTGGTTTCACATTCAGCCTTCTTCTGATTTCTAATTTTGTCTCTTATTGTCACACTTGCAGCTCTTCTAAGACACCTGATCTCCACTGTTATGATTTTACCGCTCATTAGCTGCTGTTATTGGCTATGTTTGACACTGGTAACATAGTGTTGACCAGAAAATCATTCTTATGAGATTTGCTTTAGTTGTTAGCGGTATAGCTTTATGTGACAACAGCGGTGTTAACTGCCCCAGTACCTGGTTAGCTTTTAGCGGTATCTCTTTATATGACAACAGTGGTGTTAACTGTCCCAGTACCTGGTTAGCGTTATCTCTTTATGTGACAACAGTTGTGTTAACTGTCCCAGTACTTGGTTAGCTTTTGTGCATTGATTGCTGATTTCCCTATTGATACTTCTGTCTGCTGTGAAAATTTCTCCTAAGTATTTGGCCTCATTGGTTTGTTTCATTTCTATGTTCTGGAGTTTTATTGTAAGGTTTTCTGGTTATCGCCATTGTCTCTGTCTTTATTATATTTATTTTCATGATGTACTCCTTAGAACATCCTAGACAGATAAGAGAAAAAACAAAGACATCCTACAAGACTTGCATATCAAAGAGCATTGGCCCATAAATAGAATCATGTCACAGAAGATTAAATATTTTGGCCACATTAAACGTCATAGCGGTTTGGAGAGAATGGTATTGGAAGGCACGGTTCCTGGAGTACAAGGTAGGGGACGACCAAGACAACGGTAGCAGCAGGATATCAAATAAACCTTGAACATGTCGCTAGAAGAGGGGTGAAGAACTTGCTAGAGACCGCGAGTTTTTTAAGCGGGCTGCGATGAAAGCGACTTCCTGCAAGGGACATGCTACTACTTGATGTAACAGTTCATTCACTGTTACTGTGCTGAAACAGTGGTTGTTTGTTTTCTGTGTTATACATTCACTGTTACTGTGCTGAAACAGTGTTTGTTTGTTTTCTGTGTTATACATTCACTGTTACTGTGCTGAAACAGTGGTTGTTTGTTTTCTGTGTTATACATTCACTGTTACTGTGCTGAAATAGTGGTTGTTTGTTTTTTATACTTTCACTGTGTGCAAACTTGTTGCAACTATTCAGTGTTTATGATATTTGTTTGCTTTCTTTCTTATCAACTAAGTTAACCGCTCTTTGTGATCTGTGGGGGTTTGCACAGAGAACATGAGTATGTTGCACCCTTGTTAGGACCCTACAGCATGTAGAGCAGGTACATTGGAATTTCAAGCAAAGTATTTATGATGAAAAAAGCTAGTATATGAGCAGCAAAATAAATGACACTACATATTTTCATATGTTACATTCTTCTTCTTCTCATTGTTCTTGGATACAGTCTGAGACAAAGTCGTCAGCAACAGAGACACAGTATCTTGTAGAACTGTCTTATTGTTCTTGGATACAGTCTGAGACAAAGTCGTCAGCAACAGAGACACAGTATCTTGTAATATCTTGTAGAACTGTCTCATTGTTCTTGCATACATTCTGAAACAAAGTCGTCAGCAACAGAGACACAGTATCTTGTAATAGAACTGTCAGAAAATTTCTACACCATGCACAACACATGACCATCATTGGTATTCCCTCCAGAATTCTCTGCATGTCAGTTCTGGTGATGGTCTGTCCATCACTTGTGTGGTACATGTACTATCCAACTCTAGTGTCTACCTTTTATCACTTGTGATATCAGAGAATTGTCACCAGCAGATTGTATGAAATACTGATAGTCTAGATATTTCCTTGTCTGTTATTATTCTCTAGCATGCAATTCTATCTGTTCCATGCATACACATCTAATCAGATGCAGAATAAGCTAGAAACACTTTATCAAAGCTCACAACAACTAGGGCTAAATATTCATAAAGGAAAGAGAAAGATAATGAGAATTAACCAAGCAAACGACAATCCGATCTCCCTGAGTGAAATCCCACTTCAAGAGGTAGAATCACACACATATTTGGGCAGCAACGTAGACAAGGAGGGTGGAACAGATAGTGATGTCAAAATAAGAATATAATGCGACCGAGTGCGCAGGCACACGTGTACACCGATGGATCGGCAAAAAATACAATTAGTGATGACGGAGGAGGAATAGTGCTCAAACTCTCAAAGAAAGTTATGATAAAGAAGGTGATTGCCACAGGTAAGTTTTTAAACAACTACTGGGCAGAGGCAATAAGAGCTGCAACTGAAATTATCCTAGAGAGAATAAGCGCCTCACACAACAAAGTCGTGATATTCACCGATGCCCTCTCGGTTATCACAGCACTTAAAAGCGGCACTAAAACAAAGCTCAACGAGCTAAAAGCGATCCTCATTATACTAGTAAACCCACTTAAACGCACAGTAATTCAATGGATACCATCACATTGCAAAATAAGCGGTAATGAGGAAGCCAACAGCTAGCCAAAGAAGGCGTGCGATTACTGCAGACCGATCACGAGATCAGTTATGAAGAGGCCAGAACAGCCATCGTCTGGCAGTATAAAGAAAAGTGGGCAAAAGACCACCCACAACACAGCATAAGTGATGGTTACTATGGTCTATCCTGTAGCGAACAAGTTGCTATATTCCGCCTCCGTACCGGCCACAACAAGCTTCGAGCCCATATGTTTAACAAATTTTAAATTGGCACAACTAGCCTGTGAAAAGGCGGACATGACTGCAGAGCACATACTGCAAGACTGTCAAAAATTAGCAGGCTTAAGAAAACAAACATGGCCCAATAACACCTAGCTTCGCGAGAAGCTGGACGGAGGGACGGAGCCCTTAAAAGAACGGTAACATTCATGTTAAAATCTGGTTCATCGGTCTAGGCAGGGATTGCGAGAGTGAGAGACAAAATAAGAATACAGAAGGCAAGAGGATCTTTCATTGAACTGGGAAAGATATGCAAGTTTAAAGAAATCAAATTATTGAACAAAAATTTGGATATTTAACTCTAATGTTAAAGTAGTTCTGCTGTATGGGTCAGAAACATGAACTACTAAAACAATAACGCATAAACTGCAAGCATTCATCAACTGGTGTCTGCGCAGAATAGAGGGACTGAGATGGTATGATAGGGTCACAAATGAGGAACTTATGGAGGGAACATATATAAGTGTTACAGAAGAGTCCTTCGTATATCTTGGACAGAGAAGAGAACAAATAGATCTATCCAGAAAGAACTCAAAATCAAAGAAAACTGGCTGATGCTACAAATAAGAAAGAGAAAATTGAGATATTTTGGACATATAAAAAGACATGAAGCTCTGGAGAAGACCATTATGGAAGGATGCATACTGACAAAGAGAAGAAGAGGAAGACCATGGAGAAGATGGATTCAGGATGTAACTGATGGTTTAAACATGACAGCTGCAGAAGCATTCCGGAAGACTGTTGGGGTGGCAAAGTTCTGCTCAGGACAAGCTATTTGATGATGATGGAGAGAACGAGACAGATTCCAGTGAACAAAGAGGTTTAAAAAAGACGCTGGCGCTGGATAAGACACACTTTGAGAAAATCCAAGGGGAATATAACAAGAAGGGCTCTTTTCTGGAACCCACAGGGACATAGGAATAGAGGGAGCTCTAGAACTACATGGAGACAAGATTTAGAGATCAAAAACATACAGAAGAGCGGAAGGAGGAAGACTTGGTATGAGTTGGTTGAGGGCCTATGCCCCACTCGTGGTTTAAAAAAGCATGAGAGAGAGATTGAGTTCTATAGAAAACTGCTGAATGTATATAGTTCTCATGTATCCTTAGTTTGGATTTTCTCGTGTACTGGGAAGGTTTTTAAATGTTCTTTAGTATAGCACTCCAGGCAGACCCATAGGTGCTCAGTCTTCTTCAGCAAGTGTTGAAGGGTATGTATGTGGATTGTTGCCATGACATGCTCATTATAGATGCATCTGAACTATTCCGTCTCATGTTTCTCCCTGCTGGTCTCACACTTGATTCCAAACTCATTTCTTCTCATCACCAATGATTCCAAACTCATTTCTTCTCATCACCAATGATTCATCTATTGTGATGCACTGTGGGGATGTCAGAGTCATGTGGGGATGAACACTTTTAGTTATAGTTTTACTGTTCAGTTTGACATTGTTAGTTATAGTTTTACTGTTCAGTTTGACATTGTTAGTTATAGTTTTACTGTTCAGTTTGACATTGGTTAGTTATAGTTTTACTGTTCAGTTTGACATTGGTTAGTTATAGTTTTACTATTCAGTTTGACATTGTTAGTTATAGTTTTACTGTTCAGTTTGACATTGTTAGTTATAGTTTTACTGTTCAGTTTGTCATTGTTAGTTATAGTTTTACTGTTCAGTTTGTCATTGTTAGTTATAGTTTTACTGTTCAGTTTGACATTGGTTAGTTATAGTTTTACTGTTCAGTTTGACATTGTTAGTTATAGTTTTACTGTTCAGTTTGACATTGTTAGTTATAGTTTTACTGTTCAATTTGACATTGGTTAGTTATAGTTTTACTGTTCAGTTTGACATTGTTAGTTATAGTTTTACTGTTCAGTTTGTCATTGTTATTTATAGTTTTACTGTTCAGTTTGACATTGTTAGTTATAGTTTTACTGTTTAGTTTGACATTGGTTAGTTATAGTTTTACTGTTCAGTTTGACATTGTTAGTTATAGTTTTACTGTTCAATTTGACATTGGTTAGTTATAGTTTTACTGTTCAGTTTGACATTGTTAGTTATAGTTTTACTGTTCAGTTTGACATTGGTTAGTTATAGTTTTACTGTTCAGTTTGACATTGGTTAGTTATAGTTTTACTGTTCAGTTTGACATTGTTAGTTATAGTTTTACTGTTTAGTTTGACATTGGTTAGTTATAGTTTTACTGTTCAGTTTGACATTGTTAGTTATAGTTTTACTGTTCAATTTGACATTGGTTAGTTATAGTTTTACTGTTCAGTTTGACATTGTTAGTTATAGTTTTACTGTTCAGTTTGACATTGGTTAGTTATAGTTTTACTGTTCAGTTTGTCATTGTTAGTCACAGTTTCAATGCAAGTCTGTGTAGATAAAACTATTATTCATGAACACAACAACAACTGCAACTAACATTTTATTCCATGCTGTTTCAGGTTGCTGAAAATTCTAATAGCTCAGATTCTTCATCGGATGATGACTACTTGCCTGGAAGAAAATCTGGCTGTCCTAATCGAGTTAGAATCCATCATTGTCTAGAAGAGAAAGCTTCTAAGCAGCAAAGAATTTCATCATTTTCTCTCTCTGCAAAAGAGGACTTGAGTGAAAGTCTTCAACATGATAATACTTGTGACATCAAATCTGATTTGTCTTCCAGTTTAACATCACAAGAAGATCAAGGTTGGGTAAAGACAGCAGATGTGAGATTGCATCAACTTGAAAAGACAAGGTTTAATAAGAACCAATATCAAATTGGTGGCATCTTAAAACCACAAAATGATCTTTGTCATTATAAACTCTGCAGCCAAACTGTCACATCAAAAGCCAAGAAGATTTCGTCAGTAGCAGCTGTAGTAAAACGTCTTCCTCCAGTTATAGCATCTGTCAAACACATTCAACAAGGACAACGTTCAAGACAACATATGTTTGAGGGAATCCAAGCCAACATTTTACCTACATCTAGAGATGCTGAAGCTGGAATCCAAGCCAATATTTTACCTACATCTAGAGGTGCTGAAGCTGGGATCCAAGCCAACATTTTACCTACATCTAGAGGTGCTGAAGCTGGGATCCAAGCCAACATTTTACCTACATCTAGAGGTGCTGAAGCTGGAATCCAAGCCAACATTTCACCTACATCTAGAGGTGCTGAAGCTTTTATTCAAGAAGATAATGACAACAGTAAGAAGAGAAACAGTAAGTTGCCTGAAGTTACAGAAAATATGAACGCTGTTGTTGGCTACATTGGGTCTATTGAAATACCCACTTCTCACACGCACCCATATCAGAAGCTTCACGCACTTGGTAATGCTGTCAAGAGATTGAGACAGGAAAAGCGAGTCCATACTTTAGTGTTGATGGAGGTCAGGCCATCAGGGGTGCAACTTATAAATGCCATGGGCAAGCAGTTAGCTTTGTATCCTAGTCATAGAATTGCCTTTAGTGGTATTTGCCCAGACGATGAGCGATTCTTTGGCGTAGTAACACAAAGTACACCTGACCAAGGTTGCAGCAATTATCTGGGAGAAGGTGCATACTTAAGAGTGCCAAATTATACATGTCATATTTTCATGATTGAACCAGATATCAGTGCTCATATTGCCCATATGCAGCATGCTCACACATTTCAGGTTTGTTATCTTCAATCTTGACCTCATTGATATTACATGATTCATAATACAAGCATAAACTAGTTTGTGTGAAAGCATCTTTCTTTAACTAAAACTAGACCATAGTGTCAGCTACATCATAGTGTCAGCTAGACCAGTGTCAGCTAGATCATAGTGTCAGTTATATCATAGTGTCAGCTACATCATAGTGTCAGCTAGATCATAGTGTCAGCTACATCATAGTGTCAGCTACATCATAGTGTCAGCTACATCATAGTGCCAGCTAGATCATAGTGTCAGCTAGATCATAGTATCAGCTAGACCATAGTGTCGGCTAGACCATAGTGTCACAGTGTTAATTATTGAGGCAGTGGTAACACAACTAGTTGGTGACACAGTGAATCTACAACACACTACATCAGTAAACATTGAATCTACAACACATTACATCATCAGTAAACATTGAATCCACAACACACTACATCAGTAAACATTGAATCTACAACACACTACATCAGTAAACATTCAATCTACAACACACTACATCAGTAAACATTGAATCTACAACACACTACATCAGTAAACATTGAATCTACAACACACTACATCATCAGTAAACATTGAATCTACAACACACATCATCATCAGTAAAGAGTGAATCTGATGTACTTTGATCTTGTATATGTGAATGTTTGATTTATTCAAAGTCTAATCTAATATTGTTTGATATCATTGATATATTTCTTAGATTGAATGCATTAGCAATCCTGGCACCGGAGAGTGTGATCAGTTTCCACGGTCAGCAGCATCTTTAATTGTTTGTATTGCCAATCTGTACCGTGACAAGCCACCATCTAGCAAGTTTGACAGTGATTTTGTGCAGTCTCGGACATTTGCACACCCAACAAGCCAATCAGAACCTGTGCCCAACACCAGTAACAGTAGGCTGATGCTAGGAAAGAATGAGATATCTTGGAAGCAGCAGAATCAACAGGTATAGTGTGTGTGCATTCTTCATTCTTGCCATTATCTAGTACATCTCTCATGTATCATACCATGTCTAGTACATCTATCATGTATCATACCATGTTTAGTACATCTCTCATGTATCATACCATGTTTAGTACATCTATCATGTATCATACCATGTTTAGTACATCTCTCATGTATCATACCATGTTTAGTACATCTCTCATGTATCATACCATGTCTAGTGCGTCTGTCATGTATCATATGATGCCTAGTTTATTAGCATCTGTCATTTTGTTGTAGGGACATGTCATTTTGACTATTTTCAAACATACCTTCTGTTTATATGTCATACAGCTGTAAGTGTACGTAGATGTTAGAATATGTCATACAGCTGTAAGTGTACGTAGATGTTAGAATATATTATACAGCTGTAAGTGTGCGTAGATGTTAGAATATGTCATACAGCTGTAAGTGTACGTAGATGTTAGAATGTCATACAGTTGTAAGTGTACGTAGATGTTAGAATATGTCATACAGCTGTAAGTAGATGTTAGAATATGTCATACAGCTGTAAGTGTATGTAGATGTTAGAAAATGTCATACAGCTGTAAGTATACGTAGATGTTAGAATATGTCATACAGCTGTAAGTAGATGTTAGAATATGTCATACATCTGTAAGTAGATGTTAGAATATACCATACAGCTGTAAGTATACGTAGATGTTAGAACATGTCATACAGCTGTAAGTGTACGTAGATGTTAGAATATGTCATACATCTGTAAGTAGATGTTAGAATATGTCATACAGCTGTAAGTATACGTAGATGTTAGAATATGTCATACAGCTGTAAGTATACGTAGATGTTAGAATATGTCATACAGCTGTAAGTGTACGTAGATGTTAGAATATGTCAATGCTAGTTATCATATAATAATATATATATATATCAGTTATATTGATAACAGTGTCTAATAATATTGCTAACCTGATGTATGAATGTATTTCAGGTTTGTGTGGTAGATGTTGGCAGTGGTAGATCAATGCTGTACACTGGTATTGTGTCAGATGATGTAGTGGAGAATGCAAATTGGCATAATCATTCAGTGAAGAATGCTGAAGCAAGTAATGAAGAAATCATCTCTTCATGTAAGTTGATCTCTATGATTGTTCACATCAGATATATGCCACACATATATCACACATCAGATATATATCACACATATATCACACATCAGATATATATCACACATCAGATATATATCACACATATATCACACATCAGATATATATCATACATCAGATATATATCACACATCAGATATATACCACACATATATCACACACCAGATATATACCACACATATATCACACATCAGATATATATCACACATATATCACACATCAGATATATACCACACATATATATCACACACCAGATATATACCACACATATATCACACATCAGATATATACCACACATATATCACACATCAGATATATACCACACATATATCACACATCAGATATATACCACACATATATCACACATCAGATATATATCACACATCAGATATATATCACACATCAGACATATTACACATCAGATATATACCACACATATCACATCAGATATATACCACACACATATCACACATCAGATATATACCACACATATATCACATCAGATATATACCACACATACATCACATCAGATATATCACATATGTTATATCACATAGGTTATATCACACACATATCACATAGGTTATATATCACATAGGTTATATATCACACAGGTTATATATCACACAGGTTATACCACACAGGTTATATATCACACAGGTTATATATCACACAGGTTATATACCACATAGGTTATATACCACATAGGTTATACCACACAGGTTATATACCACATAGGTTATACCACA
Source organism: Arion vulgaris (assembly GCA_020796225.1). Taxonomy (NCBI): domain Eukaryota; kingdom Metazoa; phylum Mollusca; class Gastropoda; order Stylommatophora; family Arionidae; genus Arion; species Arion vulgaris. The sequence continues at coordinate 536,362 of CM036756.1, forward strand.
TAGGTTATATACCACATAGGTTATACCACATAGGTTATATATCACACAGGTTATACCACACAGGTTATATATCACACAGGTTATATATCACATAGGTTATATATCACACAGGTTATATATCACATAGGTTATATATCACACAGGTTATATACCACATAGGTTATATATCACACAGGTTATATACCACATAGGTTATACCACATAGGTTATATCACATAGGTTATATATCAAGTGGTACGACAAGATAACCAACTCTGAAGTACTACAACGTGCAAATCTGCCTTCCACCATGGGCATGCTCAGCAGTAGACGACTAAGATGGTTGGGACATGTGAGAAGAATGGAAACTTATCGCATACCAAAACAAATGTTGTTCTGTGAACTTTTGGAGAGGAAGAGGCACCAGGGCAGACCACTGCTCAGATATAAAGATGTCTGCAAAACCTCAATGAAAAACTTTTCTATAGATCCCAGCACATGGGAGGGACTAGCAGATGACAGAGTTGTGTGGAAAGCCAAATTACGAAAGGGCGCAGAGTCTTTGAGAAGAGACTTATGTACGAGCTGAACGACAAGAGAGAAAAGCGAAAACTCAGAAGTTGTCACAGTAAAACACTTGCCTATTGACCGTCTGTAAAGATGAAAAGGGCCATATATATATCACACAGGTTATATACCACATAGGTTATATCACATAAGTTATATACAACATAGGTTATATATCACACAGGTTACATATCACATAGGTTATATATCACATAGGTTAAATATCACATAGGTTACATATCACATAGGTTACATATGTCATAGGTCACATATCACATAGGTCACATATCACATGGGTCACATATCACATGGGTTATATACTACATAGGTTATATATCACACATCAGATACATATCACACACACATATATCACACATCAGATATCTACCACACATATATCACATCAGATATCTACCACACATATATCACACACATCAGATATATACCACACATATATCACACATCAGATATCTACCACACATATATCACACATCAGATATCTACCACACATATATCACACATCAGATATCTACCACACATATATCACACATCAGATATCTACCACACATATATCACACACATCAGATATCTATCACACATCAGATATCTATCACACACACATATATCACACATCAGATATCTACCACACATATATCACACATCAGATATCTACCACACATATATCACACATCAGATATCTACCACACATCAGATATCTATCACACACACATATATCACACATCAGATATCTATCACACATATATCACACATCAGATATCTACCACACATATATCACACATCAGATATCTACCACACACATATCACACATCAGATATCTACCACACATATATCACACATCAGATATCTATCACACACACATATATCACACATCAGATATCTACCACACACATCAGATATCTACCACACATATATCACACATCAGATATCTACCACACATATATCACACACATCAGATATATACCACACATATATCACACATCAGATATATACCACACATATATCACACATCAGATATATATCACACATCAGATATATATCACACATATATCACACACCAGATATATACCACACATATATCACACACACATATATCACACATCAGCTATATACCACATATATCACATCAGATATATACCACACACATATCACACATCAGATATATACCACACATACATCACATCAGATATATCACATAGGTTATATCACATATGTTATATCACATAGGTTATATCACACACATATCACATAGGTTATATCACATAGGTTATACCACACACATATCACATAGGTTATATATCACATAGGTTATATACCACATAGGTTATATACCACATAGGTTATATATCACACAGGTTATATATCACACAGGTTATATATCACACAGGTTATATATCACATAGGTTATATATCACACAGGTTATACCACATAGGTTATATATTACACAGGTTATATATCACACAGGTTATATACCACATAGGTTATATATCACACAGGTTAAATATCACATAGGTTACATATCACATAGGTTACATATGTCATTGGTCACATATCTCATGGGTCACATATCACATGGGTCGCATATCACATGGGTTATATACCACATGGGTTATATATCACATAGGTTATATATCACACATCAGATACATATCACACACACATATATCACACATCAGATATCTACCACACATATATCACACATCAGATATCTACCACACATATATCACACACATCAGATATCTACCACACATATATCACACATCAGATATCTACCACACATATATCACACATCAGATATCTACCACACATATATCACACACATCAAATATCTACACACATATATCACACATCAGATATCTACCACACATATATCACACACCAGATATATACCACACATATATCACACATCAGCTATATACCACACATATCACATCAGATATATACCACACATATCACATCAGATATATACCACACACATATCACACATCAGATATATACCACACATATATCACACATCAGATATATACCACACATATATCACACACATATATCACACATCAGCTATATACCACACATATCACATCAGATATATACCACACATACATCACATCAGATATATCACATAGGTTATATCACATATGTTATATCACATAGGTTATATCACACACATATCACATATGTTATACCACACACATATCACATAGGTTATATCACATAGGTTATATCACACACATATCACATAGGTTATATATCACATAGGTTATATACCAGATAGGTTATATACCACATAGGTTATACCACATAGGTTATATATCACATAGGTTATACCACATAGGTTATATATCACACAGGTTATATATCACATAGGTTATACCACATAGGTTATATATCACACAGGTTATATATCACACTGGTTATACCACATAGGTTATGTATCACACAGGTTATATATCACATAGGTTATACCACATAGGTTATATATCACACAGGTTATATATCACACAGGGTATATACCACATAGGTTATATACCACATAGGTTATATATCACACAGGTTATATACCACATAGGTTATACCACATAGGTTATATACCACACAGGTTATATACCACACAGGTTATATACCACACAGGTTATATACCACACAGGTTATTTATCACACAGGTTATACCACATAGGTTATATATCACATAGGTTATATATCACACAGGTTAAATATCACACAGGTTACATATGTCATTGGTCACATATCTCATGGGTCACATATCACATGGGTCGCATATCACATGGGTTATATATCACATAGGTTATATATCACACATCAGATACATATCACACACACATATATCACACATCAGATATCTACCACACATATATCACACATCAGATATCTACCACACATATATCACACATCAGATATCTACCACACATATATCACACATCAGATATCTACCACCCATATATCACACACATCAGATATCTACCACACATATATCACACATCAGATATCTACCACACATATATCACACACATCAGATATCTATCACACATATATCACACATCAGATATCTACCACACATATATCACACACATCAGATATCTACCACACATATATCACACATCAGATATCTACCACACATATATCACACATCAGATATTTATCACACATATATCACACATCCGATATCTACCACACATATATCACACATCAGATATCTACCACACACATATCACACATCAGATATCTACCACACATATATCACACATCAGATATCTATCACACACACATATATCACACATCAGATATCTATCACACACACATATATCACACACACATATATCACACATCAGATATCTACCACACATATATCTCACATCAGATATCTACCACACATATATCACACACACATATATCACACATCAGATATCTACCACACATATATCACACACATCATATATCTACCACACATATATCACACACATCAGATATCTACCACACATATATCACACACACACATATATACCACAGATATCTACCACACATATATCACACACATATACCACACACATCAGATATCTACCACACAAATGTTGGTTGATTAGCTTCACATTCAAGCATGGAGCATCTCTGTGGTGTAGAGGTTATATCACACACACATCAGATATCTATCACACACACATATCACACATCAGATATCTATCACACACACATATCACACATCAGATATATCACACATCACATATATCACACACATCAGATATCTACCACACAAATGTTGGTTCATTAGCTTCACATTCAAGCATGGGGCATCTCTGTGGTGTAGATGTTAGCTGCTGGCCTCTCATGCCAAAGGTACTGGTTCACTCCTCTTGGAGTCATCAGGATATCTTTCCAGAGATCCGTATCTCAATGTAGGTGAGATCAAGTTCCTAGTGCTATCAGAGATGGACGATAAAACGTGGGTCCTGTGTTTTTAGCATGTAAAATACCTTTAGCAGTTGAAAATAGAAAAGAGCAGGCTGGAAAGTCGCTGCCAGAGCAAAATTGATTTGGAAAGATTACAAATACATTCCTACAAAATAGCTTTACAAAATAGCTTCACAAAATAGCTTCACAAAATAGCTTTACAAATTAGCTTCACCATCTTCAAATTACATTGGAGACCCTCACCAAGTGATACTGAGTCTGAGCACTTTAGCTGAGATCTTCCTGTGTAAGAAAGAGGTCGGAGGACACATTGTTACTCACCAAGTGATACTGAGTCTGAGCACTGTAGCTGAGATCTTCCTGTATAAGAAAGAGGTCGGAGGACACATTGTTACTCACCAAGTGATACTGAGTCTGAGCACTGTAGCTGAGATCTTCCTGTGTAAGAAAGAGGTCGGAGGACACATTGTTACTCACCAAGTGATACTGAGTCTGAGCACTGTAGCTGAGATCTTCCTGTGTAAGAAAGAGGTCGGAGGACACATTGTTACTCACCAAGTGATACTGAGTCTGAGCACTGTAGCTGAGATCTTCCTGTGTAAGAAAGAGGTCGGAGGACACATTGTTACTCACCAAGTGATACTGAGTCTGAGCACTGTAGCTGAGATCTTCCTGTGTAAGAAAGAGGTCGGAGGACACATTGTTACTCACCAAGTGATACTGAGTCTGAGCACTGTAGCTGAGATCTTCCTGTGTAAGAAAGAGGTCGGAGGACACATTGTTACTCACCAAGTGATACTGAGTCTGAGCACTGTAGCTGAGATCTTCCTGTGTAAGAAAGAGGTCGGAGGACACATTGTTACTCATCAAGTGATACTGAGTCTGAGCACTGTAGCTGAGATCTTCCTGTGTAAGAAAGAGGTCGGAGGACACATTGTTACTCACCAAGTGATACTGAGTCTGAGCACTGTAGCTGAGATCTTCCTGTGTAAGAAAGAGGTCGGAGGACACATTGTTACTCACCAAGTGATACTGAGTCTGAGCACTGTAGCTGAGATCTTCCTGTGTAAGAAAGAGGTCGGAGGACACATTGTTACTCACCAAGTGATACTGAGTCTGAGCACTGTAGCTGAGATCTTCCTGTGTAAGAAAGAGGTCGGAGGACACATTGTTACTCACCAAGTGATACTGAGTCTGAGCACTGTAGCTGAGATCTTCCTGTGTAAGAAAGAGGTCGGAGGACACATTGTTACTCACCAAGTGATACTGAGTCTGAGCACTGTAGCTGAGATCTTCCTGTGTAAGAAAGAGGTCGGAGGACACATTGTTACTCACCAAGTGATACTGAGTCTGAGCACTGTAGCTGAGATCTTCCTGTGTAAGAAAGAGGTCGGAGGACACATTGTTACTCACCAAGTGATACTGAGTCTGAGCACTGTAGCTGAGATCTTCCTGTGTAAGAAAGAGGTCGGAGGACACATTGTTACTCACCAAGTGATACTGAGTCTGAGCACTGTAGCTGAGATCTTCCTGGTAAGAAGAGGTGAGGACACATTGTTACTCACCAAGTGATACTGAGTCTGAGCACTGTAGCGAGATCTTCTGAAGAAGAGGTCGGAGGACACATTGTTACTCACCAAGTGATACTGAGTCTGAGCACTGTAGCTGAGATCTTCCTGTGTAAGAAAGAGGTCGGAGGACACATTGTTACTCACCAAAGTGCAATGATGATGGTCATATCACTCAATCACTCAACATTCAAACATTCATTTGGTAGAAGCTGTATTTCTTAGTCTTACTCATGAAACATGTTGTTAGTCACCACACATTCAGTTCTTCTCACAGTCACCACACATTCAGTTCTTCTCACAGTTTGTTAGTCATCACACATTCAGTTCTTCTCACAGTTTGCTAGTCACCACACATTCAGTTCTTCTCACAGTCACCACACATTCAGTTCTTCTCACAGTTTGTTATTCACCACACATTCAGTTCTTCTCACAGTTTGTTAGTCACCACACATTCAGTTCTTCTCATAGTTTGCTAGTCACCACACATTCAGTTCTTCTCACAGTCACCACACATTCAGTTCTTCTCACGGTTTGTTAGTCACCACACATTAAGTTCTTCTCACAGTTTGTTAGTCACCACACATTCAATGCTTCTCACAGTTTGTTAGTCACCACACATTCAGTTCTTCTCACAGTTTGTTAGTCACCACACATTTAGTGCTTCTCACAGTTTTCTCATTCAAACATGGCACTACATGCAGACTGACAATGTAGCACTACATGCAGACTGACAACATATCACTACATGCAGACTGACAACATAGCAGTACATGCAGACTGACAACATATCACTACATGCAGACTGACAACATAGCACTACATGCAGACTGACAACATATCACTACATGCAGACTGACAACATAGCACTACATGCAGACTGACAACATAGCACTACATGCAGACTGACAACATAGCACTACATGCAGACTGACAACATATCACTACATGCAGACTGACAACATATCACTGATGCTCGTCCATCAGGGTGAGGATGACCACACAATTTTCATCCAAGGAAATGTAGTTGCGTTATGTTTGTCTGTGTGTGCGTAGATGACTAGTGAGCCTGATGCGGGCTTGAAATGGTCTTGTATAGTGTGGGCAAGGTATACTTGCACTTGTGGGACGTTTTACTGCCTTTTTATTTTGACGTTTTTGTTCCATCCGTGCTGTTTCTAGCTGCCTCGCAGGCCGAGGAACCGTGTCGAAGAAGTGTGCGCCAGGCTGATCTGTCTTGAGTAACATTCTCCCAGTTGTTGACATCTATGCCAAAGGATTTCATCGAGTTTTTGAGTGTCTTTTAATCTCTTTTTCTGATCACCCTGTGAACGTTTACCGCTATGCAGCGTACCATAAAAGAGTCGTTTCGGTATTTTGTAATTCAGCATTCAAGCCACATGTCCTGCCCGTCTTGGACTGCATCAAGATTGTATAGATGCTGGGGCGAGCAGCTCTTTTCAGGACCTCTGTGTCTGGGATCATATGCTGCCGTTTTATGTTCATTATTTTTCTAAGGCAGACTGTGTGAAAGTGGTTTAGCTTCCTTGCGTGTCTCAGATATACAGTCCAAGTTTCGCATGTGAAGGACTGGGAGCACGACAGCTCGATATATATCTTCAGTTTTGTGACTTGGCCAATACCACATCTGTGCCAGACGTTTCAATGTAGTCTGCCAAAGGTGCTGCTAGCTTTAGAGATTCTGGTATTTATTTCATTGTCTATGGTGACATTTTGGGACAGTGTGCTTCCAAGATGTTCCAGGAGCTGGCTGGTACATGACTTCAGATTTCTCTCTATTGATGGTAAGCCCGAAGTTGGAGGAGGCATGAAAAGTTTTCCATCTGTACGATATTTGATGTCGACACCTATGTCTCCATCTCTGAATGCATCAGTCAGCTTGGCAGAAAACATAAACAGAGTTGGTGCAATCACACAGCCTTGTTTGACCCTGTTCAGGATGAGAAAACTACTCCACTAGCTCACTCCAGTGTAGGAGAATTGTTTCCCTATCTGTCAGCAGTGTGATTCCATTTGAGCTAAGGAGATTGAATGTTGATGGTGATGATGCACAATAGACCGCTTTAAGTGCATGATAAAAGTTCTTTAGGTCATGTCTATCTGCCAAATTCTGAAGATAGTATGAAGGTATGATCTATTATCAAAACTGATATGAGTTGTATGAAGGTATGATCTATTATCAAAACTGATATGAGTTGTATGAAGGTATGATCTATTATCAAAACTGATATGAGTTGTATGAAGGTATGATCTATTATCAAAACTGATATGAGTTGTATGAAGATATGATCTATTATCAAAACTGATATGAGTTGTATGAAGGTATGATCTATTATCAAAACTGATATGAGTTGTATGAAGGTATGATCTATTATCAAAACTGATATGAGTTGTATGAAAGTATGATCTATTATCAAAACTGATATGAGTTGTATGAAGATATGATCTATTATCAAAACTGATATGAGTTGTATGAAGGTATGATCTATTATCAAAACTGATATGAGTTGTATGATCTATTATCAAAACTGATATGAGTTGTATGAAGGTATCTATTATCAAAACAAAAAGCCATCATCATTTTGTATCTTCTCAGATCTCATGAATGGCCTCACCAACAATCAAGAAGAGTGTTGGCAGCAAGATAGCCAGCGAGCATCCAACAAGTTGACTCTACAAGCAGTGTCTGATACATCCAGTCTGGAAGTGAGCAGGACAGAATCCATAGAACTGAACATGACTATCAGAAGTACAGACACCCCAAAGCAGAAGATGCACAACTTTCTGCAAGTAGAACAACAGCCACATTCAGAAGATAAAAGTCCACTAACAAGTGATAGGGACTGCTATATTGGTGAACATATATTGTCCCTCTCTGCATCCCAAGATGGACATACTGTACTAGAGACTAATAGACAGTGGCAATCACAGGAGTTTGCATTTGTTAAACCAAGCAATCCACCAACTTGTTGTTCTTCTTCTTCCATTCAGCATGCAACAGTGAGATCAGCATTTCATTTGCTGAGGTCAGCATCTGCTACACCATTAGAAGAGAAAGATAACAAACCCGAAACTGTTGATCTTGACCATGCTATAGGAAAGCTCAGTCCACATGTACTTACTCATAACTCACAATCATCATCTGCATTCTTTCATCCGCCATCCTCTCCATTCTTTCCTCATAGAGATTCTGATGATGAGGAAGATGAATTGGATGTATATGAAGATGATCCTTACATTCGTCAGATTTTGGATCAGTTTAACCAAGAGAACATGACACTTATCAATGATGACAATCGAAGGTTTTCTCATGGATTCACTGTCTTTAACAAGAAGGTCAGAACATAATGCAACCATACAGTACTAATTAATATCAATGTCTATGATATATGTCAACATAAAGATAAGACTTGTCACATGTCTATGATATATGTCAACATACAGATAAGACTTGTCACATGTCTATGATATATGTCAACATACAGATAAGACTTGTCACATGTCTATGATATATGTCAACATACAGATAATAAGACTTGTCACACAGAAATGTCTATGATATATGTCAACATACAGATAAGACAATAATAATAATAATTCCTCTCGTACCGTTATGCGTTATATTGGGCCTGCAAGTAATTTCTCCATACCGCTCTATCCTGGGCAACTCACTCAATCTCCTCCATGGAACTGAGACTGATATTTCTTGCCTTTCTCAGCAAAGCTGCTTCACGGTCTCCTTAGGTCGTCCTCTTTTCCTTAAACCCTTTGCATCCCACTTCAATGCCTGCTTTGATATTCATTGATCATTTCTCCTGAAGGTGTGTCCAACATATCTCCATCTTCTCTTTCTTATGACAGTTGTCACTAGGGTTGACCAGACATGTCTCTGATTTCATCACTTCTCCTGAATTCGTTCCATTTTATATTCATTATTTTTCAGACATCTATTTTCAAATGCGTTTAACTTGCTTTCTATATCTTTAGTCATTTTCCAACTCTCGCTGGCATATATTAGGATTTGTAGCTCTTTAGAGATAAGACTTGTCACACATAAATGTCTATGATATATGTCAACATACAGAGAAGACCAGTCATATGGAATTACCTCTCACAGATTGATAAATCAATAGTTTACTGGAGCCCCCTCACAGATTGATTGATCATTAATTTACTGGAGCCCCCTCACAGATTGATGAATCAATAGTTTTCTGAAGTCCTCTCACAGATTGATGAATCAATAGTTTACTGGAGCCCATTCACAGATTGATGAATCAATAGTTTACTGAAGCCCCATTACAAATTGATGAATCAATAGTTTACTGAAGCCCCCTCACAGATTGATGAATCAATAGTTTTCTGAAGCCCCTCACAGATTGATGAATCAATAGTTTACTGAAGCCCCCTCACAGATTGATGAATCAATAGTTTTCTGAAGTCCTCTCACAGATTGATGAATCAATAGTTTACTGGAGCCCATTCACAGATTGATGAATCAATAGTTTACTGAAGGCCTCTCACAGATTGATGAATCAATAGTTTACTGAAGCCCCCTCACAGATTGATGAATCAATAGTTTACTGAAGGCCCCTCACAGATTGATGAATCAATAGTTTACTGAAGGCCCCTCACAGATTGATGAATCAATAGTTTACTGAAGCCCCCTCACAGTGTCCAATTGTTATAATATATTTTCAATGTTTATATTTTGACAGTTCCACAGAGAACAAGTGTGTGTGCCAAGTGTACAAAAATGGACAAAGAGGATTGATGGAGCATTGCACAAACAATCATTCAGTCAGTCACTAGAGGTCAGTATAGATCTTTCACTAGAGGTTAGTATAGATCAGTCACTAGAGGTCAGTATAGATCAGTCACTAGAGGTTAGTATAGATCAGTCACTAGAGGTCAGTATAGATCAGTCACTAGAGGTTAGTATAGATCAGTCACTAGAGGTCAGTATAGATCAGTCACTAGAGGTCAGTATAGGTGTGTCACTAGAAGTCATTATAGATCAGTCAGTATAGATCAGTCACTAGATCAGTCAGTCACTAGATCAGTCAGTCACTAGATCAGTAGGTCACTAGATCAGTCGGTCACTAGATCAGCCAGTCACTAGATCAGTCAGTCACTAGATCAGTCGGTCCCTAGATTAGATCAGTCACTAGATTAGCCAGTCACTAGATCAGTCAGTCACTAAATCAGTCAGTCACTAAATCAGCCAGTCACTAGATCAATCAGTCACCAGATCAGTCAGTCACCAGATCAGTCAGTATAGACCAGTCAGTACAGATCAGTCTGTCACTAGACCAGTCAGTATAGATCAGTCTGTCACTAGATCAGTCAGTATAGTTCATGCTGACAGTCATCTCATTTGGTCTAGTGTTTGTCTAGTTGTATCCAGTGTGTGTCTAGTTGTACCCAGTGTTTGTCTTGTTGTATCCAGTGTTTGTCTAGTTGTATCCAGTGTTTGTCTAGTTGTATCCAGTGTTTGTCTAGTTGTGTCCAGTGTTTGTCTAGTTGTATCCAGTGTTTGTCTAGTTGTATCCAGTGTTTGTAATGTAGAAAAGTTATATATGGTGATGTTTGTGTGTGATGACAAATATTTGTTAAACTATTTGATAGTAAATATGAGGAACTAGATGCTGGTGCAAGTATTATTTTGTTTCATAGATGTAGCAGATTAGCAGCAATATTTTACATCAAGTTATGAGAACTCATATTTTACATCAAGTTATGAGAACTTATACTTTACATCAAGTTATGCAAACTCATATTTTACATCAAGTTATGAGAACTTATTTGTATATACTATTCTCAGACTTTATCTGCTGATGGGAACACTAATACTAGTGCACACAAACTGATGACTGCTGCTTGCAGTGTAAACAACATTGGCAGTTATACTCATGACTATGATTCCAAGGCAGGAAGGGTTGCCAGTTGGGCTGTCCACTTTGATCAACTGCTCAAAGATCAGCTTGGGATAGTTGTTTTTACAGTAAATATCTGCTTTCTTTCATCTCTGTTACATTTATAACTATATCACATCTTTCTGGGGTTTTTTTGGATCCAGAAGCACGAGCTAAAAGCTCTTTGGCTCGGTGTCATGGACATCATAACCCTTCGGCTCAGTGCCACGAACACCGTAAATCACGAACAACTATATCACATCTCTTTGTTACATTTATAACTATATCACATCTCTCTGTTACATTTATAACTATATCACATCTTTCTGTTACATTTATAACTATATCACATCTCTCTGTTACATTTATAACTAAATCACATCTTTCTGTTACATTTATAACTATATCACATCTCTCTGTTACATTTATAACTATATCACATCTCTCTGTTACATTTATAACTATATCACATATCTCTGTTAAATTTATAACTATATCACATCTCTCTGTTACATTTATAACTATATCACATATCTCTGTTACATTTATAACTATATCACATCTCTTTGTTACATTTATAACTATATCACATCTCTTTGTTACATTTATAACTATATCACATCTCTTTGTTACATTTATAACTATATCACATCTTTCTGTTACATTTATAACTAGATCACATCTTTCTGTTACATTTATAACTATATCACATCTCTCTGTTACATTTATAACTATATCACATATCTTTGTTACATTTATAACTAAATCACATCTTTCTGTTACATATATAACTAAATCACATCTTTCTGTTACATTTATAACTATGTCACATCTCTTTGTTACATTTATAACTATATCACATCTCTTTGTTACATTTATAACTAGATCACATCTCTTTGTTACATTTATAACTATATCACATCTTTCTGTTACATTTATAACTAGATCAAATCTTTCTGTTACATTTATAACTATATCACATCTCTTTGTTACATTTATAACTATATCACATATCTCTGTTACATTTATAACTAGATCACATCTCTTTGTTACATTTATAACTATATCACATATTTCTGTTACATTTATAACTAGATCACATCTTTCTGTTACATTTATAACTATATCACATATCTCTGTTACATTTATAACTATATCACATCTCTTTGTTACATTTATAACTAGATCACATCTTTCTTACATTTATAACTATATCACATATCTCTGTTACATTTATAACTATATTACATCTCTTTGTTACATTTATAACTATATCACATCTTTCTGTTACATTTATAACTAGATCACATCTTTCTGTTACATTTATAACTATATCACATATCTCTGTTACATTTATAACTATATCACATCTCTTTGTTACATTTATAACTATATCACATCTCTTTGTTACATTTATAACTATATCACATCTCTTTGTTACATTTATAACTAGATCACATCTTTCTTACATTATAACTATATCACATCTCTTTGTTACATTTATAACTATATCACATATCTTTGTTACATTTATAACTATATCACATATCTTTGTTACATTTATAACTATATCACATCTTTCTGTTACATTTATAACTATATCACATCTTTCTGTTACATTTATAACTATATCACATATCTCTGTTACATTTATAACTATATGACATCTCTTTGTTACATTTATAACTATATCACATCTCTCTGTTACATTTATAACTAGATCACATCTTTTTTACATTATAACTATATCACATCTCTTTGTTACATTTATAACTATATCACATCTCTTTGTTACATTTATAACTAGATCACATCTCTTTGTTACATTTATAACTATATCACATCTTTCTGTTACATTTATAACTAGATCACATCTTTCTGTTACATTTATAACTATATCACATATCTCTGTTACATTTATAACTATATCACATCTCTTTGTTACATTTATAACTATATCACATCTCTTTGTTACATTTATAACTAGATCACATCTTTCTTACATTATAACTATATCACATCTCTTTGTTACATTTATAACTATATCACATCTCTTTGTTACATTTATAACTATATCACATCTCTTTGTTACATTTATAACTATATCACATCTCTTTGTTACATTTATAACTATATCACATCTCTTTGTTACATTTATAACTATATCACATCTCTTTGTTACATTTATAACTATATCACATCTCTTTGTTTCATTTATAACTATATCACATATCTCTGTTACATTTATAACTAGATCACATCTCTTTGTTACATTTATAACTATATCACATCTTTCTGTTACATTTATAACTAGATCACATTTTTCTGTTACATTTATAACTATATCACATATCTCTGTTACATTTATAACTATATCACATCTCTTTGTTACATTTATAACTAGATCACATCTTTCTTACATTTATAACTATATCACATATCTCTGTTACATTTATAACTATATCACATCTCTTTGTTACATTTATAACTATATCACATCTCTTTGTTACATTTATAACTATATCACATCTTTCTTACATTATAACTATATCACATCTCTTTGTTACATTTATAACTATATCACATCTCTTTGTTACATTTATAACTATATCACATCTCTTTGTTACATTTATAACTATATCACATCTCTTTGTTACATTTATAACTATATCACATCTCTTTGTTACATTTATAACTATATCACATCTCTGTTACATTTATAACTATATCACATCTCTTTGTTACATGACATTTATATACTTTAGATAGAATAGATTTGTCTCCCTAGTCTCCTCACTGTATTCTCATAATCTCTTCCACTGCTTTCTCACGATCTCCCCACTGCTTTCTCACGATCTACCCACTTCTCTCTTTGATCTCGCCACAGTTTCGTCTTTTCACAGTCTCCCCACTGTATTCTCACAGTCTCCCCGTTGTATTCTCACAGTCTCCCCAGTGTATTCTCACAATCTCCCACTGTATTCTCACAATCTCCCCAGTTTCCCCACTTTATTCTCACAATTTCCTCTGAGTCTCCTCACTGTACTCTCACAGTCTCCCCCACTGCTTTCTTACAATCTGCCCACTGAAAGATGGATTATATGTACATGTGCTCAAGTAGTAGTTTGTCTTTACTTATTCATTATGCCTTTCTTTTCATGTGTCATGTCATGTGTGTGTATTTTGTCTTCTCTGTATAGACATTTCTGAAACAGGAATTTAGCGATGAGAATATTCAATTCTGGAAAGTGTGCCAGCAGTTCCGTCTCTTGATTCATGACCATCACCAGGTAAGACAACTGTGTATTATGTCAGACAACTCTGTGTATTATGTCAGACAACTCTGTGTATTATGTCAGACAACTCTGTGTATTATGTCAGACAACTCTGTGTATTATGTCAGATAACTCTGTGTATTATGTCAGATAACTCTGTGTATTATGTCAGACAACTCTGTGTATTATGTCAGACAACTCTGTGTATTATGTCAGATAACTCTGTGTACTATGTCAGACAACTCTGTGTATTATGTCAGATAACTCTGTGTACTATGTCAGACAACTCTGTGTATTATGTCAGACAACTCTGTGTATTATGTCAGACAACTCTGTGTATTATGTCAGACAACTCTGTGTATTATGTCAGATAACTCTGTGTACTATGTCAGACAACTCTGTGCATTATGTCAGACAACTCTGTGTACTATGTCAGACAACTGTGTATTATGTCAGACAACTCTGTGTACTATGTCAGACAACTCTGTGTACTATGTCAGACAACTCTGTGTACTATGTCAGACAACTCTGTGTATTATGCCAGACAACTCTGTGTATTATGTCAGACAACTCTGTGTACTATGTCAGACAACTCTGTGTATTATGTCAGACAACTCTGTGTACTATGTCAGACAACTCTGTGTAGTATGTCAGACAACTCTGTGTATTATGTCAGACAACTCTGTGTATTATGTCAGACAACTCTGTGTACTATGTCAGACAACTCTGTGTACTATGTCAGACAACTCTGTGTATTATGTCAGATAACTCTGTGTATTATGTCAGATAACTCTGTGTATTATGTCAGACAACTCTGTGTATTATGTCAGATAACTCTGTGTACTATGTCAGACAACTTTGTGTATTATGTCAGATAACTCTGTGTACTATGTCAGATAACTCTGTGTACTATGTCAGACAACTCTGTGTATTATGTCAGACAACTCTGTGTATTATGTCAGATAACTCTGTGTACTATGTCAGACAACTCTGTGTATTATGTCAGATAACTCTGTGTACTATGTCAGATACTATTTGGTAATTGTTTGATCCTACAACTCCCCCACCCCCTCCTCCTCTCACTCCCCATCCCTCCTCATTCAACTAGTCAAAGTGCTAGGTAAACTAATCTCATTCTTGTTGTGTGCTATCTATACTAATATCATTCTTGTTGTGTGCTAGGTAAACTAATAATAATAATAATGTTCGTCAATCAAATATTATTATAACCACATAGTTACTTCATCCAACAAACAAAATGTAATATCAGTCAATGGACACGTAGGTGACTTGTCAGTCCGATGAGTGCCTTGAAGAGTCGTGGGCATGAGATTGTTGCTACAGTCTGGGACTCGTGTGCACTGACCTTTCTCTTTTGTCTACGCAGTACTGATGCTGCTTGACGTGCTGCCTCACAGGATTTTGCACCCTTTCGTAGGAGTGAACGTCAGGATGTTCGGTCCCGTGCAGCTTTTCCCAGGTATCAATCTTGATTTGAAGGATTTTAGAGAGGACTTGAGCGTGTCTTTAAATCTCTTCTTTTGGCCCCCTCTGGAGCATTTGCCACTCGACATTTCACTGTAGAATAATATCTTTGGCATCCTGTGATCAGGCATGCGGACAAGATGTCCCGCCCAGCGAAGTTGGTGTTTCATAAGTATGGTGTTAATACTGGGAATACCAGCTCTGTCAAGAACAGTGGTATCTGGGATCTTGTCTTGCCACTTGATTTTCAGCAGCTTTCTTAGACAATTTGTGTGAAAATGGTTCAGCTTCTCAGCATGAGGTGTAAACAGTCCATGTCTCACTGGCATATAGCAGTACTGGGAGCACTGCAGCTCTGTATACATTTAGCTTGGTCTGAAGATTGATACCACCCCTGTGCCAGACATTGGCGTACAATCTACCAAACAAACTGCTAGCCATGGATATTCTGGAGTTCACCTCATCATCTATGTTTACATTTTGTGAAAGTGTGCTGCCCAGGTATGTGAACCTATGTTCAGCTTTCAGTTTGGTACCATTTATCATAATCATAGGTTCCTTGTAGACGTTGCCATGGGCTGGTTGATACATCACTTCAGTTTTCTCCGTGTTGATCATGAGACCAAAGTTTGAGCATGCTGTGTAGAATTTATTCATGAGATTTTGCAGTTCGACTTCAGAACCGGCACTTAGTGCACAGTCATCAGCAAACAGAAGATCTCTGATGTTGTAGGTTTTGACCTTTGTTTTAGCTTGGAGCCTCCTTAGATTAAACACTTGCCGTCGATCGGTACTTGATGTCGATTCCTGTACTCCCGTCACAAAAGGCATCGGTCAACATCGCAGAGAGCATCACGCTGAACAGCGTGGGTGCAAGAACACATCCTTGCTTAACTCCGTTTGAGACTGGAAAGGGATCTGACAGTACGCCGCTATCCTGGACTCTAGCTTGCATACCATCGTGGAGTTGCCGCACCAGATTTATAAATTTCTGTGGGCAGCCGTATTTCTCCATGATCAACCATAGACCCTCTCTGCTAACAGTGTCGAACGCCTTTGTCAGGTCAATGAAAACTGTGTACAGGTCATGGTGTTGTTCTTGACATTTCTCTTGCAACTGTCTGATAGCGAACACCATGTCACTGGTATCACGATTATTCCGAAAGCCACATTGACTTTCAGGAAGGAGTCCACCACCTTCGAGATGAGCCGTGAGGCGGTTTAGCATGATTCTGGAAAATATCTTCCCTGCTATTGAAAGCAAAGAGATGCCCGATGGTTGTTACATGTTTGGCGATCACCTTTACGTTTATATAGATGTATTATTGACGCGTCCTTGAAATCTTGAGGTATTGACTCACTATGCCATATTTGCTCAAAGATTATATGTAGTTTTTCTGTTATGATCGAACCACCTTCTTTATATATGTCGGCTGGTATTGAATTGGGGCCTGGGGCCTTTCCACAGGAAAGTTGATGAATTGCCTTTTTTGTTTCTACCAGAGTTGGGGTGTCATCCAGCGTTGGATTTAATGTAACTTGGGCCAGGCGGCTAATGGCCAAGCGCTGATTTTGAGGTTTGATTTAGTATTCCGTTAAAGTGCTCTGACCAGCGTTGGAGAATTTGGTCTTTTCCTGTAATTAGCGTTTTACCATCTGCGCTCCGAAGAGGAAAAGATTCTGGTGTTGAAGGACCATAGATGGATTTTAGTGCTCTGTAGAAGTTTTTTGGATCGTGGTTATCAGCAAATCTTTGAAGCTCGTCTGCTTTGTCTTTTAACCAGGAGTTCCTCATGTTGCGGAGTTTCTGCTGGACACACTTTCGCATGTTGTTAAACGCGTTTTTCTTAGATGTGGAACTTGGTTCGTTTAAATAAGCTTGGTAGAGTTGGTGTTTCTCATCGAGCAACACCTTTATGTCTTCATATTTTTCGTCAAACCAGTCATTTTGTTTTATGGTAATGGGGCCTAATACCTCTGTAGCAGTGTTGAAGATCCGCTCTCTTAGCGTTGACCAATTTGATTCAACATTTGGGGCATCAAGCGAAATAGGTTGTAACTGTTCTTCCAAGGAGTTTACAAAAGCATCTTTTGTTGTTGTATGCTTTAGTTTAGCGACATCCAGTTTATGCTGAATCTTTTTGCATACAGGCGTCTGGGTGGTTGAATGCGGAGATTCAGCTTCGATCTAATGAGACGGTGGTCTGTCCAGCATTCAGCACCACACATAGCCTTTGTCACTCGGACATCCTGTCGGTCTTTCTTTCTGACTATAACATAGTCTATTAGATGCCAGTGCTTAGGCGAGGTGCATCCAAAATGTTCTATTTCTGGTGGGAGGCGAAAATGGTGTTAGTGATGAGTAGTTCATGTTCTGCGCAGGCCTGGAGAAGTAACAGACCGTTGCTGTTGCATCTTCCTACGCCAAACCTCCCTATGATACCATTCCATGAGATGTTGTCTGAGCCTACTCTTGCATTGAAGTCGCCCAGAATGATGAGCTTGTCTGCTTTAAGCACGGATGCAATGGCTGCATGCAGGTCTTCATAAAACTTATCTTTGACATCGTCTGTGTTCGTCATTGTTGGTGCATACGCACTAATAATAGTTGCATGCTTCTTTCCTTTTATCAGGGGGATCTTAACCATCATGAGTCTGTCATTTATTCCCTGGGGTGGCACTGCTAGTTTCCCAACAAGGGCTGTTTTAATGGCGAAGCCAACACCTGCTTCCGCCTTTCTTCTTTGCCTCTGCCACTCCAAAAGAATTATAACCTGCCCCCTTTTCATTGATTTGGCCCACGTCTGCAAATCTGGTTTCACTTAGCGCTGCTATGTCAATTTTATATCGCGCTAGCTCACGCCCGATCAGGGCTGTGTGCCTCTCGGGTCTGTTCTTACTGTCGTTGTCAATTAGAGTCGCATATTCCATGCGCCAACATTAAGTGAAAGGAATCTTGCCTTCCTTCTGCTATTGCCTGTTGGATGACCGCTTGAAGTGTGGTACCCAACAGCCGCGGTGGGCTGGTTTGGTCGCTCGCCCATAGTTACAGGGCTAGTTGAAGGATGAATCAGTGACTAGCGCAGCAAGTTTGATTAAAGTGAGGAAGAGTTGCGCTAAACGTCGACCTCACTCTCTCTCCTGTTTCCAACAAGATCCAGTGGCAAGACAAGTCAAGACGACTGGTGGAGGATTCAGGTGCAGTGGATGACCAGGGTGTACTACGTGCCTCACCGTGCTCAGTACGCTCCACAGCGCTTTGCTGGTACTCACCGTTGTGTCCGTTGAGCCACTAGAGTGGTTTCTTCCGCACCCTCTGTCGAGTCCAGTCTTTACATGCAAGTTAGGCAAGACCTATTTCACCGATTAGTTGTTAACCATCCGGCTACCCTCAGCCTGGTTTGGTTGGCCTGTCAAAGCCATTGCCCATATGAAGCTACTGCAGAGTAAACTAATATCATTCTTGCTGTATGCCAGTGCAAACTAATCTCATTCTTGTTGTGGGCAGAGCTAGGTAAACTAATATCACTCTTGTTGTGTGCCAGTGCTAGGTAAACTAATCTCATTCTTGTTGTATGCTAAGGAAACTAATATCATTCTTGGTGTGTGCTGTGCTATTTAAACTAATCTCATTCTTGGTGTGTGCTAGGTAAACTATCATTCTTGGTGTGCCGTGCTATTTAAACTAATCTCATTCTTGTTGTGTGCTAGGTAATCTAACCTCATTCTTGTTGTGTGCTAGGTAAACTAATTTCATTCTTGTTGTGTGCTAGGTAAACTAATTTCATTCTTGTTGTGTGCTAGGTAAACTAATCTCATTCTTGTTGTATGCCAGTGCTAGGTAAACTAATCTCATTCTTGTTGTATGCCAGTGCTAGGTAAACTAATCTCATTCTTGTTGTGTGCTAAGTAAACTCTCATTCTTGGTTGTGTGTTAGGTAAACTAATCTCATTCTTGTTGTGTGCTAGGTAAACTCTCATTCTTGGTTGTGTGTTAGGTAAACTAATCTCATTCTTGTTGTGTGCTAGGTAAACTAATCTCATTCTTGTTGTATGCCAGTGCTAGGTAAACTAATTTCATTCTTGTTGTGTGCTAGGTAATCTAACCTCATTCTTGTGTGCTAGGTAAACTAATCTCATTCTTGGTTGTGTGCCAGGGCTAGGTAAACTAATCTCATTCTTGTTGTGTGCTAGGTAAACTCTCATTCTTGGTTGTGTGTTAGGTAAACTAATCTCATTCTTGTTGTGTGCTAGGTAATCTAACCTCATTCTTGTGTGCTAGGTAAACTAATCTCATTCTTGTTGTATGCCAGTGCTAGGTAAACTAATCTCATTCTTGTTGTGTGCTAGGTAAACTCTCATTCTTGGTTGTGTGTTAGGTAAACTAATCTCATTCTTGTTGTGTGCTAGGTAATCTAACCTCATTCTTGTGTGCTAGGTAAACTAATCTCATTCTTGTTGTATGCCAGTGCTAGGTAAACTAATCTCATTCTTGTTGTGTGCTAGGTAAACTCTCATTCTTGGTTGTGTGCTAGGTAAACTAATCTCATTCTTGTTGTGTGCTAGGTAATCTAACCTCATTCTTGTGTGCTAGATAAACTAATCTCATTCTTGTTGTGTGCTAGGTAAACTAATCTCATTCTTGTTGTGTGCCAGTGCTAGGTAAACTAATCTCATTCTTATTGTTTACCAGTGCTAAGTATACTAACCTCATTCTTGTTGTATGCCAGTGCTAGATAAACTAATCTCATTCTTGGTTGTGTGCCAGTGGTAGGTAAACTAATCTCATTCTTGGTTGTGTGCCAGTGCTAGGTAAACTAATCTCATTCTTGTGTGTCAGTGGTAGGTAAACTAATCTCATTCTTTTTGTGTGCCAGTGCTAGGTAAACTAATCTGATTCATGTTGTGTGCCAATGCTAGATAAACTAATCTCATTCTTGTGTGCCAGTGATAGGTAAACTGACCTGATTCTTGTTGTGTGCCAGTGATAGGTAAACTGACCTGATTCTTGTTGTGTGCCAGTGCTAGGTAAACTGACCTGATTCTTGTTGTGTGCCAGTGTTAGGTAAACTGACCTGATTCTTGGTTGTGTGCCAGTGCTAGGTAAACTAATCTGATTCTTGGTTGTGTGCCAGTGCTAGGTAAACTAATCTGATTCTTGTTGTGTGCCAGTGTTAGGTAAACTGATATCATTCTTGTGTGCCAGTGTTAGGTAAACTAATTTCATTCTTGTGTGCCAGTGCTAGGTAAAAAGATATCATTCTTGTGTGCCAGTGTTAGGTAAACTAATTTCATTCTTGTGTGCCAGTGCTAGGTAAACTAATATCATTCTTGGTTGTGTGTGTGCCAGTGCTAGGTAAACTAACCTGATTCTTGTTGTGTCCACCTTCTATCAGAGAAAGCTACATGCTCAAGAGATCTATCAACGCTATCTGTCAGCTGAAGCTAGTGATCCCATTAATGTTGATACTACAGCCAGGACATATGCTGAGAGATTTCTGGACAGTCCAGAAGTGATTATGTTTGATGTTGCTCAGCATCAGGTAAGAAGCTCTGCATCTTAACACATCTCTCATTTAGAACATCTTGAACAATTAGCTGATGCAAGTCATTCTGTGATTAAGTTGTCAGATTTCATTTTTCTGGTGTGTATACATGTATATTTCTGTGATGGAGATAGAATGTCTTTAGCAGCAGACAAAAGCAACATGAATCAATGATTTGTTTATCAGATTTCAGCGATACTATTCCATAATGAAGAATACCCACATGATCTCTGGGTCTGACTATACACAGATGGGTCTGGCTATATAGGCATGGGTCTAGCTATACACAGATAGGTCTGACTATACAAAGATAGGTCTGGCTATACAAAGATAGGTCTGGCTATACACAGATGGGTGTAGCTATACACAGATAGGTCTGGCTATACACAGATGGGTCTGACTATACACAGATAGGTCTGGCTATACACAGATGGGTCTGACTATACACAGATAGGTCTGACTATACACAGATAGGTCTGACTATACACAGATAGGTCTGACTATACACAGATGGGTCTGGCTATACACAGATGGGTCTAGCTATACACAGATCGGTCTGGCTATACACAGATGGGTCAGCAGAAGATGCAGTACAAAACTCAGGAACAGGAGTGTACATAGAATAGCCAAATAACATTAGAGAAAGGATTATAGCGCCAACGGGGAAATGTTATCACAACTATGAAACAGAAATGTTATCACAACTATATCAAATATAAATGTTATCACAACTATATCAAACAGAAATTGAATAGCAAAATGATATGAGCGGATTAGAACAAATTGTCATTCTGTGCTTCAGAACAGGATACAGTCAACTATACACATTGCCCAACAACTATATACATTGTCAACAATTATACACATTGTCCAACAACTATACACATTGTCCAACAACTATACACACTGTCCAACATCTATACACACTGTCCCACAACTATACACTCTGTCCATCAACTATACACACTGTCCAACAACTGTACACACTGTCCAACAACTATACACATTGTCCAACAACTATACACACTGTCCAACAACTATACACACTGTCCAACAACTATACACACTGTCCAACAACTATACACACTGTCCAACAACTATACACATTGTCCAACAACTATACACATTGTCCAACAACTATACACATTGTCCAACAACTATACACATTGTCCAACAACTATATACATTGTCCAACAACTATACACAAAGTCCAACAATTATACTACATTGTCCAACAACTATACACACTGTCCAACAACTATACACACTGTCCAACAACTATACACATTGTCCAACAACTATATACATTGTCCAACAACTATACACGTCCAACAACCAACAACTATACACATTGTCCAACAACTATACACATTGTCCAACAACTATACACATTGTCCAGCAACCAACAATTATACACATTGTCCAACAACTATACACATTGCCCAACAACTATATACATTGTCAACAATTATTCACATTGTCCAACAACTATACACATTGTCCAACAACCAACAACTATACACACTGTCCAACAACTATACACACTGTCCAACAACTATACACATTGTCCAACAACTATATACATTGTCCAACAACTATATACATTGTCCAACAACTATACACACTGTCCAACAACTATACACATTGTCCAACAACTATACACACTGTCCAACAACTATACACACTGTGCAACAACTATACACACTGTCCAACAACTATACACATTGTCCAACAACTATACACATTGTCCAACAATTATACACATTGTCTAACAACTATACACATTGTCTAACAACTAAACACATTGTCCAACAACCAACAATTATACACATTGCCCAACAACCAACAATTATACACATTGCCCAACAACTATACACACTGTCCAACAACTATACACATTGTCCAACAACTATATACATTGTCCAACAACTATATACATTGTCCAACAACTATACACGTCCAACAACTATACACACTGTCCAACATCTATACACACTGTCCAACAACTATACACACTGTCCAACAACTATACACACTGTCCAACAACTGTACACACTTTCCAACAACTATACACACTGTCCAACAACTATATACATTGTCCAACAACTATATACATTGTCCAACAACTATACACACTGTCCAACATCTATACACACTGTCCAACAACGATACACACTGTCCAACAACTATACACATTGTCCAACAACTATACACATTGTCCAACAACCAACAACTATACACATTGTCCAACAACTATACACATTGTCCAACAACCAACAACTATACACATTGTCCAACAACCAACAACTATACACATTGTCCAACAACTATATACATTGTCCAACAACTATACACGTTGTCCAACAACTATACACATTGTCCAACAACTATACACATTGTCCAACAACCAACAATTATACACATTGTCCAACAACTATACACATTGCCCAACAACTATATACATTGTCAACAATTATACACATTGTCCAACAACTATACACATTGTCCAACAACTATACACACTGTCCAACAACTATCACATTGTCCAACAACTATATACATTGTCCAACAACTATACACGTCCAACAACTATACACACTGTCCAATATCTATACACACTGTCCAACAACTATACACACTGTCCATCAACTATACACACTGTCCAACAACTATACACACTGTCCAACAACTATACACACTGTCCAACAACTATACACATTGTCCAACAACTATACACACTGTCCAACAACTATACACACTGTCCAACAACTATACACACTGTCCAACAACTATACACACTGTCCAACAACGATACACACTGTCCAACAACTATACACACTGTCCAACAACTATGCACATTGTCCAATAACTATACACATTGTCCAACAACCAACAACTATACACATTGTCCAACAACTATACACATTGTCCAACAACTATACACATTGTCCAACAACTATACACATTGTCCAACAACTAAACACATTGTCCAACAACCAACAATTATACACATTGTCCAACAACTATACACATTGTCCAACAACTAAACACATTGTCCAACAACCAACAATTATACACATTGTCCAACAACTATACACATTGTCCAACAACTATACACATTGTCCAACTATACACATTGTCTAACAACTAAACACATTGTCCAACAACTATATACATTGTCCAACAACTATACACATTGTCCAACAACTATACACATTGTCCAACAACTATACACATTGTCCAACAACTAACTGGTAGGTAGAGAGATGTGATGATATTATGATATCTTTTTGTGTTGACCACTAGATCTTTCAACTAATGAAACAAGACAGTTACCCACGATTTCTCAAATCAGAATTGTACAAGAGTATGTTACTAAAGGATTTGGAAGATAACACACAGGCTGGAAGATGTCAGCAAGGGGAGCAAGTGTCAGAGAACATATCTACTGGCAAGAAACAGGTCCGATGGTTTTTCTAAACTAACTATTTTTTTCTCACTTCTACTTCGTGTGTGTGTATGTGTGCACAATGATAATATAACGAAATGTATAGTTATTTCTGCCTTAGTTACATGAAGGAGAAGAGGCAATAGAGAGGAAAATCCAGCAGAAGCTAGAAGGAAACAGCTAAAATGTGATAGATTGGGTCACCACCACGTTTTAATATTGGATTGGAATTGTGCTGGCGTCAGACAAAAGCGTCCTATCTTGAACAAACATCTTTACGATGCTGACATGATTGTGTTACAGGAAACCAACTTGGCTACTGGTACAATCCTAGCCCCTGGATTCCAGGTATTCTACAACAGGAAACATCTTTACGGTGCTGACATGATTGCGTTACAGGAAACCATCTTGGCTACTGGTACAATCCAAGCTCCTGGATTCCATGTATTCTACAACAGGAAACATCTTGGTCAGGTTATCTATGTACGCAATAACTTGCATGCATCTGAAGTAGGCATAGCAAGATCGAATTGTGACGATTTGCAAATACATTATGTCCGAATGCAGGCATCAATACCCTTTGTTATCTTCACTGTATATGCATGCAATGGAAAGGTAGATGCCTTCCAAGGATTATTCGAACACGATGAAGGTAATATTATTTTTTGTGGTGATTTCAATGCTAAAACAACTAAACTGATCATGTCTTGTAGATGTTTATATAACTAAACAACTAAACTGACCATGTCTTGTAGATGTTTATATAACTAAACAACTAAACAACTAAACTGACCATGTCTTGTAGATGTTTATATAACTAACTGACCATGTCTTGCAGATGTTTATATAACTAAACAACTAACTGATCATGTCTTGTAGATGTTTATATAACTAAACTGACCATGTCTTGTAGATGTTTATATAACTAAACAACTAAACTGACCATGTCTTGTAGATGTTTATATAACTAACTAACCATGTCTTGTAGATGTTTATATAACTGACTGACCATGTCTTATAGATGTTTAAATAACTAACTGACCATGTCTTGCAGATGTTTATATAACTAAACAACTAACTGACCATGTCTTGTAGATGTTTATATAACTAACTGACCATGTCTTATAGATGTTTATATAACTGAATGACCATGTCTTGTAGATGTTTATATCACTAACTGACCATGTTTTATAGATGTTTATGTAACTGACTGACCATGTCTTGTAGATGTTTATATAACTGAACAACTAACTGACCATGTCTTGCAGATGTTTATATAACTAAACAACTAACTGACCATGTCTTGTAGATGTTTATATAACTAAACAACTAACTGACCATGTCTTGTAGATGTTTATATAACTGACTGACCATGTCTTATAGATGTTTAAATGACTGAACAACTAAACTGACCATGTTTTGCAGATGTTTATATAACTAATAGGCAGAGTTTCATGGATAGAAAAACAGACAAATAAACAAGTGTTAGGAAAAGTAGACATGAAGAAACAATTATTAAGAGAAATAAAATTCAGACAAGTAAAGTATTTTGGGCACATAAAAGACATGACACCATGATAAAACATTTACTAGAGGGGAAAGTTGAGGGGAAGAGCAAGAGGAAGACCGAGAGATAAGTGGGAGGAAACTTTAAGAAATGGACAGGTTACAGTCTGGCAGTGTGCAATGCCAAGGTGAAAGACAGAGGATGCTGGAGATTCATTGCAGCCAACCTTCGATGTGGAGACGGCACCTGATGATGATGATATAACTAAACAACTAAATTGACCATGTCTTGTAGATGTTTATATAACTGAATAACTAACTGACCATGTCTTGTAGATGTTTATATAACTAACTGACCATGTCTTGTAGATGTTTATATAACTAACTGACCATGCCTTGTAGATGTTTATATAACTAAATTGACCATGTCTTGTAGATGTTTATATAACTGAACAACTAACTGACCATGTCTTGTAGATGTTTATATAACTAACTGACCATGTCTTGTAGATGTTTATATAACTAACTGACCATGTCTTATAGATGTTTATATGACTGAACAACTAACTGACCATGTCTTGTAGATGTTTATATAACTAACTGACCATGTCTTGTAGATGTTTATATAACTAACTGACCATGTCTTATAGATGTTTATATGACTGAACAACTAACTGACCATGTCTTATAGATGTTTATATGACTGAACAACTAACTGACCATGCCTTGTAGATGTTTATATGACTGAACAACTAACTGACCATGCCTTGTAGATGTTTATATAACTAACTGACCATGTCTTGTAGATGTTTTTATGGCTGAACAATTTAACTGACCATAGCTTACACCGACTTGTTTATGGCTGAACAATTTAACTGACCATAGCTTACACAGACTTGTTTATGGCTGAACAATTTAACTGACCACAGCTTACGCAGACTTGTTTATGGCTGAACAATTTAACTGACCATAGCTTACACCGACTTGTTTATGGCTGAACAATTTAACTGACCATAGCTTACACAGACTTGTTTATGGCTGAACAATTTAACTGACCATAGCTTACACAGACTTGTTTATGGCTGAACATTTTAACTGACCATAGCTTACACAGACTTGTTTATGGCTAAAACTTGTGAATAAATTAAAATGCTGTTGTCCATGTGTGTGCTTTATTTATATCAATATATTACGTCTAAACATATAGAAGAATGCTGGCAAGGAAAATAGTGACAAGCGCAGACGATCAATTCTGCCATGGAAACGTAAGTTAATAACATGTTGTCTCAAGTAGTTTTCTTCCCTGACTGTTAAAAAAATTACTAATTTCTTCTAAGATGACATGTCATAATTTCTTCTGACTGTGTCATAATTTCTGAAATGTTGGTATTGTGGCAATAATCTGTTTATGCACACTGTTTATACATCTTTATATCTGAAACTGAATATGTACTCACGCTAATGTGATACCAACACTCTTAAACTTAGCAATATACAAATGAACTAAATCCAAATCCATGATTCAATAACATGAGTGCTATCTTGACTAGAAATCTATCATTCTGACATTCTCCTTGTACAAGAAATCTATCATTCTAGCATTCTCCTTGTCAGAAATCTACCATTCTGACATTCTCCTTGTCAGAAATCTATCATTCTGACAATCTCCTTGTATGAGAAATCTAGCATTCTCCTTGTACGAGAAATCTATCATTCTGACATTCTCCTTGTATGAGAAATCTATCATTCTGACATTCTCCTTGATCGAGAAATCTATCATTCTGACATTCTCCTTGTCAGAAATCTATCATTCTGACATTCTAATTGTCTAGAAATCTATCATTCTGACATTCTCCTTGTATGAGAAATCTATCATTCTGGCATTCTCCTTGTATGAGAAATCTAGCATTCGCCTTGTAGAGAAATCTATAATTCTAGCATTCTCCTTGTCAGAAATCTAGCATTCTGACATTCTCCTTGTATGAGAAATCTGACATTCTCCTTGTATGAGAAATCTATCATTCTGGCATTCTCCTTGTATGAGAAATCTAGCATTCTCCTTGTACAAGAAATCTATCATTCTAGCATTCTCCTTGTACGAGAAATCTATCATTCTAGCATTCTCCTTGTACAAGAAATCTATCTTTCTAGCATTCTCCTTGTGAAACAGATGATGTTCAGCTCTAAACAATTATTATAAGTCTTTCTAAAACTCAGCCTGCCTCATCGCTGTACTTTTTCCGACCGTCTAAACTTCGACTCTTTGATTCCCTGTTCTTTTTCAGACTGTCCTTGCACTGTTGAAAGTCTGGCTCATTTGTCCCCAGAACTCAGCTCATCACATGTGGTTAGGTATGAATTGTGATGAACTGAGTTTCTTGGTGTTTATTAACATTCAAGGTTTCTAACATATTTCTCCTCTAAGTAACAGGGAATACTGGTACATTATCTAAGTAACAGGGAATACTGGTACATTATCTAAGTAACAGGAATACTGATACATTCCTAAGTAACAGGAATACTGGTACATCCCCTAAGTAATAGAGAATACTGGTACATTATCTAAGTAACAGGGAATACTGGTACATCTCCTAAGTAACAGGGAATACTGGTACATCTCCTAAGTAACAGGGAATACTGGTACATCTCCTAAGTAACAGGGAATACTGGTACATTATCTAAGTAACATGGAATACTGGTACATTATCTAAGTAACATGGAATACTGGTACATTATCTAAGTAACAGGGAATACTGGTACATTATCTAAGTAACAGGGAATACTGATACATTCCTAAGTAACAGGGAATACTGGTACATCCCTAAGTAATAGGGAATATTGAAACATCCCTAAGTAACAGGGAATACTGGTACATCCCTAAGTAACGGGAATATTGATACATCCCTAAGTAACAGGGAATACTGGTACATCCCCTAAGTAACAGGTAATACTGGTACATCTCCTAAGTAATGGAATACTGAAACATCCCTAAGTAACAGGGAATACTGGTACATCCCTAAGTAATGGGAATACTGGTACATCCCCTAAGTAACAGGGAATACTGGTACATTATCTAAGTAATGGGGAATACTGGTACATTATCTAAGTAACATGGAATACTGGTACATCCCCTAAGTAACAGGGAATACTGGTACATTATCATTACTTGGAAGTTAACATTTCATGGGTGAAGGATTATCTAGATATATTGATTGTGTTGCTATACTGCTAGATATATTGATTGTGTTGCTATACTGCTAGATATATTGATGGTGTTGCTATACTGCTAGATATATTGATGGTGTTGCTATACTGCTAGATATATTGATTGTGTTGCTATACTGCTAGATATATTGATGGTGTTGCTATAGTGCATTTCACAACGGTTTTCCTTTGTTTAATATTCAAAATCTCTGCACCCCATAATTGTTATAACTTTACATATGGTCTAATCTCTGCACCCCGTAATTGTTATAACTTTACATATGACCTAATCTCTGCACCCCGTAATTGTTATAACTTTACATATGATCTGATCTCTGCACCCCATAATTGTTATAACTTTACATATGACCTAATCTCTGCACCCCATAATTGTTATAACTTTACATATGACCTAATCATCGTTATGTCCCCAGGTAGATATTTTTTTGCTCAATAGCAAACGTATGGTTAAAAACTTTCTTTATGTAAAGTATACAAAAGTGACCATCTCCTAGATCAACCATGTAATGAGAAGTATTACTCCTTCATATTTGTGAGATATTTTGAGTGCACCACTTGCACGAATTTCACGTGGCTTTCCAGATTTTCAAAGCTCTATAGCCCTTTTTAGAAATGTACATTGATCCTTCCGGTGTGTTCAGTTACCGTTTACTGATGTCTATTTCCAGGTATAGGTGTGTCCCAATACTTTGCTGTATTCTAGATTTGTAATACAATGAGTATGATAATGATCAACACGTCCTATCACAACACTGTGGCAGAAGAAGACAAAATACCGACAGACATCTTCGAGTACAAAAGATGCTATACAAATTTGACTCATAAAGGAGAACATTCCATTTAACCAGATGTTTATAAAGCCTGAATTACTATACATTGTTAAAAAATCACAAAAGACCAGGATATTAAAAATAAAGACAAATTGATTCAACAGTATGGTCATATGTCTGTGAGACTGCCACCTATCATGCACACTTAAACCCAATTGAACTCGTTTGTGCCAAAGTTGAAGGACAGGTAGCAGCTGAAAATAAAACTTTCAAACTATGCAATATTGGTTGACGTCATTGCTCTCCAGGCAGACCTCATAGCTGCTCAGTCTCTCCAACATATCGAAGAGTGTGCATATTGATGGTTCCTGTGGCTCGTTGATTAAACACACTCCTCACTCTGCCCCTCAGGCATCCAGTTCTACTTGTACAACGGGTAACTACAGACTGTTTAAATCGATAGATCGATTCAACATCTATTTTACTGTCTTCATCCAACAGGCAGTGACGAATAGACTGAAGAACATCTCCCTTATCCATCTTCAACTCCCCAACAATCGATGCTAATGATGCAAGCCAGTCCGTTCTCCCATTGCCACAAAAACCTGCATGCCCAGAACAGTAGATTCATGTAAGCCCCTGGAGGTTAGACACTTCTATAGACGACATCCACTCATACCGAAACCTGCCCTTTTGGATCTTCGACTGAGAGTCAGATACAACAACGGCCCCAGTAAATGGAGCCCCAGAGAGTCAATGAAGGCCAGCAGTAACTGCCTCAACCTCCATCCTCATACTGGAAGTAGTTATCCTGTATGGTCCACTTTGTGCACAATGAAAGAACTAACATATATCACCCTGTCGAAGATAGATAGAGATTATTGGTGTAAATGTGAAGAGCATATCTTAAAAGAGGAAAATGACTATTGGGAAAAAGATGGACTGTCGTTAGTGCAGCCGAGAATAGTCATCAATATGTTAGACTCATCGGACTAAGAATAATTGAGTAAAACACCGTATATGTTTTATATAATATCCGTTATTTGGCCCTCCAAAGTTCAAATTGTATATAATCCTATGTGGAAAATATGTGAATTCCTTAATTTACAGTAAATTATTTTCTTCCAGCACACAATAATATCAAGGTTAGAAAAGATCAAAGGAATTCTTGCATTGCAAGAAAAGTACACTACCTGCAACATTAAATTTTATAAAATCTTTGGGGCATCGGAAATACACCACATGCAAAAAATCACGTTTATTAATGCAAGGAATATGGAGATATTTGAGGTCAATCGTTGAACGACCTTTTTGAAACGCGCTATAGATATATTGATGGTGTTGCTATACTGCTAGATATATTGATGGTGTTGCTATACTGCTAGATATATTGATTGTGTTGCTATACCGCTAGATGTATTGGTTGTGTTGCTATACTGCTAGATATATTGGTTGTGTTGCTATACTGCTAGATATATTGATGGTGTTGCTATACTGCTAGATATATTGATGGTGTTGCTATACTGCTAGATATATTGATTGTGTTGCTATACTGCTAGATATATTGGTTGTGTTGCTATACTGCTAGATATATTGATGGTGTTGCTATACTGCTAGATATATTGATTGTGTTGCTATACTGCTGATATATTGGTTGTGTTGCTATACTGCTAGATATATTGGTTGTGTTGCTATACTGCTAGATATATTGGTTGTGTTGCTATACTGCTAGATATATTGGTTGTGTTGCTATACTGCTAGATATATTGATGGTGTTGCTATACTTCTAGATATATTGGTTGTGTTGCTATACTGCTAGATATATTGATTGTGTTGCTATAATGCTAGATATATTGGTGGTGTTGCTATACTGCTATATATATTGATTGTGTTGCTATACTGCTAGATATATTGATTGTGTTGCTATACTGCTAGATATATTGATTGTGTTGCTATACTGAATATATTTTGGACAGAACACAAGATGGACAAAGTGAGACCAGAATGTGAGCTAAAGCGTGAGAGCAAAAAAGGAAAGAGAGAAACCAACAATCTCATCAGCAGTAGCAGTAATATGCTGACTGGCAACATCTCCAGTCAGCCCACTACAACAACAACCATTAGCAGTAACAGTAATATGCTGAATGGCAACATCTCCAGTCAGCCCACTACAACAACAACCATTAGTAGTAGTAGTAGATTGGGCATTGACCTCAGTACAATGAGAAAAGAAGTGTTCCATCAAAATGAAGTTAGTAGAGTATATGTTTTTGTAACTGTCTAACATAGACACATGACACAGTACTTGATCTGTAACTGTCTAACATAGACACATGACTCAGTACTTGATCTGTAACTAACTTTTTTTTTTTTTGTTCCGGTCCAGAAGCACTTGAGCTTTTCAGCTCTTCGGCTCGGTGCCATGGACATCGTAACCCTTTGGTTCGGTGCCACGAACACCATAAATCTTGGGAATCTGGGGCTTTTTCTGCCATCCCGCGGAATGGAAACCGCACACACAGAGTGATAGTCACCGTAGTCCAACGCGCTACGAACACACTGGGCAGATGGGCGTAACTGTCTAACATAGACACATGGCCTCAGTACATGATCTGTAACATAGACACATGATCTGTAACTGTCTAACAGACAATGATAACTGTCTAACATAGACACATGACGCAGTACATGATCTGTAACTGTCTAACATAGACACATGACTCAGTACATGATCTGTAACATAGACACATGATCTGTAACTGTCTAACAGACAATGATAACTGTCTAACATAGACACATGACGCAGTACATGATCTGTAACTGTATAACAATATTTTATATAGTTCTGGTCCTGTGCGTTCTAGTTCTGATCCTGTGCGTTCTAGTTCCGGTGCATTCTAGTTCTGGTCCAGTGCGTTCTAGTTCTAGTCTAATGTGTTCTGGTCCAGTGTGTTCTTGTCTGGTTTAGTGTGTTCTGGTCCAGTCTGTTCTTGTCTGGTCGGTCTTGTCTAGTCGTTATTGTCTAGTCTGTTCTAGTTCGGGTCTAGTGTGTTCTGGTTCTGGTCTAGTGTGTTCTGGTTCTGGTCTAGTGTGTTCTGGTTCTGGTCTAGTCTGTTCCAGTTCTGGTCCAGTGTGTTCATTGTGGTCTAGTCTGTTCTTGTATGGTCTAGTGTGTTCTAGTTCTGGTCTAGTCTGTTCTAATTCTGGTCTAGTGTGTTCTAGTTCTGGTCTAGTGTGTTCTAGTTCTGGTCTAGTCTGTTCTAGTTCTGGTCTAGTCTGTTCTTGTCTGGTTTAGTGTGTTCTAGTCTGGTCTAGTGTGGTCTGGTCTAGTGTGTTCTAGTCTGTTCTTGTCTGGTCTAGTGTGCTCTAGTTCTGGTCTAGTTGGTTCTAATTCTGGTCTAGTGTGCTCTAGTTCTGGTCTAGTATGTTCTAGTTCTGGTCTAGTGTGTTCTAGTTCGGGTCCAGTGTGTTCTAGTTCTGGTCTAGTGGGTTCTGGTCTAGTCTGTTCTAGTTCTGGTCTAGTGTGTTCTGGTCTAGTGTGTTCTATAGTGCGTTTCAAAACGTTCGGTCAACGATTGACCTCAAATATCTCCATATTTATTGCATGGATGAACGTGATTTTTTGCATGTGGTGTTGTATTTTCGACGTCCCAACGATTTTCTAAAATTCAATGTTGCAGGTAGTGTAATTTTCTTGCAACGGCGAATTCCTTTGATCTTTCAAACCTAGTAATTATTTGGTGCTAAAAGAAAATAATTTACCGTAAATTTAAAAAATCACATATATTCGGCATAGGCGTATATAAAATTCGAATTTTGGAGGGTGAGATAACTCATATTATATAAATCATATATAGTGTTTACTCACTTATTCTGAGTCCGATGAGTCTAACATATTGATGACTATTCTTGGCTGCCTGACGACAGTCCATCTTTGTCCCAGTAGTCATTTTCCTCCTTTAAGACATGGTCTTCGCATTTACACCACTAATCTCTGTCTATCTTCGACAGGCGGCATATGTTAGTTCTTTCATATTGCTTAGCTTGAAAGTTTTATTTTCAGCTGCTACCAGTCCTTTAACTTTGGCCCAAATGGGTTCAATTGGGTTTTTAAGTGTGAATGATAAGGTGGTAGTCTCAAACACACATGACCATGCTGTTGAATCAACTTGTCTGTTTGGAATATCCTGGTCTTCTGTGATGTTTTAACAATAGATAGTAATTCAGGCTTCAAAAAACCCTCGTTAAATGGAATGTTCTCCTTTCTGAGCCAAAGTTTTATAGCATCTTTTGTACTCGAAGATGTCAGGATTTTGTCTTCTTCTGACACAGTGTTGTGGTATGATGCGTTGTCCATTATCACACAGGATGGTCTGTCTAGGGACGGAAGAAGAGTATGTTCAATCCAATCTCTAAATATGTTACCGTTCATCTCGGTATGATAGTCCCTGTTGTCCGTATAATTGGAAGTGAAAATAAGTTCAGCATCTTTAACCAGCCCATTTTGTCTGCTGCCTGCATGTGCCATTATCAGACGTTGTCCTTTTCCACTAGGTACATATCGTTTAATTGTTCCATCGGATAACTGCCACTCCTTTTCATTAGTGTGGTGAGCATTGATCCAGGTTTCATCCACATACACAATATCGTAACCTTGATTACGCATTTCCCGTACTTCATGTAAATATTTACTTCTCAGGCGTACTAAATGCGGCTTCTCGCAGATGACATTTCTCCCATTAGCGTACTTCCTAAAAGTAAAGCCGATGCTTCTAACAGTTCTCCATAACGTTGATTTCGATACATCAATGTCATTGTGTATTCTTAACCTAATCTTCAGCTTTCTTAGTGTCATAGTTTCTTTGGAATCTAACATTCTGCAAATTTCTCTTCTAATCACATCCCTGTCCAAAATTGTCTACTACTTTCTTTCTGCCTTGAGTCAATATATTGACTGTACTGACAGCTCCATTAACATTGAGTAATTTATGTAGATATCTCTTACTTAAGCCCAAAGCATGCATAGTTCTCTGTTCAGGATTTGATATACTCCCATACAGTTTTCCACGATTAGATTCTCTGATAAAATATTTATACATTTTCATAGCCACTGCATGCAGTGTAAGAAACTTGATTTTCATACCCATTGTATAACAAATCTAGAATACTAAACATTTTGTAATAAACCTATACTCTGAAAACACAAACGGTAAATTGTAACTAAACACACGGAAGGATCATTATACATTTTTTTAAAGTGCGATAAAGCGATTAAAATCGGGAAAACCACGTGAAAACGTGCAAGTCGTGGAACTTGCAACATCTCACAAATATGAAGAGGTAAAACTTCTCATTATATGGTTGGCTAAGGAGATGGTCACTTTTATATACTTTACATAAAGAAAATTTTAAACCAAACGTTTGTTATTGAGTAAAAAATATCAACCTCAGGACATTACGATCATTAGATCATATGCAAAGTTACAACAATTACGGTCAGCGGTTGCAGAGATATTAAATTTTCCCAGGAAAATCATTTTGAAACACACTATAGTTCTGGTCTAGTCTTCTTCTTCTTTGCGTTCCCGGCCTAGCCTGATGGACCAACTTCTATCATGAATTTTACTGTTGTTTTTAGGGACTCCGTTCCTCCGGACAGCTTTTCGCGAAGCTCTGTGTGTTGTGGCCAGTACTCTTTTCGTATACCTGCTAAACGTTGACAGTCTTGCAAGGCGTGTTCTGCCGTCATGTCTGCCATATTGCATGGGCACAGGCTAGTTGTGCCAATTTTAAATTTATGGAACATGTGGGCTCTGAGCTTGTTGTGGCCGGGACGGAGGCGAAATATGGCAACTTGTTCACTGCGAGAGAGACCACTGTCTGTGTACTGCGGGTGGTCTTTTGCCATTTGCTTCGATAGTGCGAACCGATGGTTGTTTTGACTTCCTCATAGCTGATCTCGAGATCAGTCTGGGGTATCGCCCGCCCTCTTTGGCTAGCTTGTCGGCCGCCGTTTCCCTAATGTTGCAGTGTGACGGTATCCACTGGATGACAGTGCGTTTGAGTGAATTCGTTAGTTCAGCGAGGGACGTTTTGAGCTCATTCATCTCAGTTTTGCCGACGCATTTGAGTGCGTGATGACCGATAGAGCATCGGTGAATATCACGACCTTGTTGCGTGTAGTGTTTCTTCTCTCCAAGATCATTTTGGCCGCCTCTTTGATTGCCTCTGCCTCAGCTCGGTAGTTATTCGAGTATTTGCCAGTTGCAATCGCTTTCTTGACTGACTTTCTTTGAGATTTTAAGCACTATTCCTCCTCCGCCATCGCTTATTGCGTTATTTGCCGATCCGTCCGTGTAGACGTGCGTCCACTCATTTTCAGGGTACTCTGATTCTATGTGCTCTTCTGCTGCAGTTTTTCTGTCGAGGTTTGTTTGATCCCTTTTGCTCAGTATGCCTGGGATTGATTTCCTTAGTTCTGGCATTTTTGTTTTCCATGGCGGGCACTTGTCGATTGTCGGGATTGGTTTGGCTGTGCATTTGGACAGGACTGGATGGTCTGTGGTCAGTGCGTTAGAGATTCTAACGAAGTTAGATCTCTGTATTCTCCACTTTCCGGATTCATACATTCTTTCATGCATTGGATGAGATTTGAGCCGTTTGAGTTTTTCACCAAGTACTACTACTTTCTTGTCCCTTCGGTCAGTCATTGGTTGGATGCCTGTGATGGTCTCCATCGCCTTGATGGCGTGGACTTTATGGCTCCAGTGATAATGCGTTGGGCCCGGTTTTGACTGCTGCTCACTTTTGCGAATTGCTTGTTCGATGCATTGCTCCCACGCTGCCATACCGTACTCTAGGACCGGTCGCACTCTACCAGAGTAAAGTGTCTTGAGAATTCTGGTGTTTGCTCCCCATGTGGAACCTGCGAGTTTACGCATCATTGTTAGCCTATGTCTCGCTTTTGCCGTAGCATTTTCGATCTGGGTGCACCAAGTCAGCTTTCTGTCGAGTGTGACTCCTAGGTACGTTGGGGTTTTATTCTCTGGAAGGTTCAGCCCATTGACTTTAAGCGTTATCTTGTAATCCTTGTTATTCTGGGAGAACACAGTGTAGGTGGTCTTTGAAGGATTTATTTTCATATTCCACTTTGCTGACCACACTTCAAGATTATTTAACGTAGCTTGCAGCCGATTTTCTGCTGTGGGCATTGACTCTTCTCTCGCCCATATTACCAAGTCGTCGGCATACATGGCAGCGTGTACTCGTTCATGGAAACATGTTGCAATGTCGTTGACGAAGATTAGAAAGAGAGTTGGTGAGAGCACTCCTCCTTGGGGAACTCCTTGCTCCAGTGTGGTCTTCATACTTTTGTACCCCTGAACCTGAACTCTTGCTGTTCTGTTCTCTAGGTATCTATCGAGCCAATTGTACATTCTTCCTTTACGCGAGGTGAGCAGTTTTAGCCTTAATCCTTCTTTCCAGACTGTGTCAAATGCCTTCTCCATATCTACCAAGATCGCCAGTGTCTGTTTCTTTTCTTGGAAACCATCCTCGATTTCCTGGACGATGTAGGTTGCTTGATCCTCTGTGGATCTGTATCTCCAAAAACCGCCTTGTTGTGCCATAAGCAGCCCTTTGCTTTCCAAGTGCCAGGATAAGCGTTTGTTCACCATGCGCTCCATAAGTTTGCCCGTGCAGCTTAGGAGGCTTATTGGTCTGTAACTCGCTGGGTCGAGTTTATTTTTGCCTGGTTTTAGGATGGGTACCATGATTGCTTCTTTCAATTCTTGTGGAACTATGCCTGTTTTCCACGACATGTTGAGAACGGACAGTAGAGCGACCTTTGCTCTGTTTCCCAAGTTTTTAAGCATTTCATTGGTGATCCCATCTTTTCCGGGCGACTTTCTGGGTTTCAGGTCCCTTAAAGCCTCTTCCAGCTCGTTACTGGTGAATGTGTCCGTTAGGTGACTATCTGCTTTTCTTGGCTGCTTGGAGAGCCGGGCTTTTCTCTTGGTGGCATCAACTTTTTCCTTTGCTATGCTTACTCTGCTGACTTTGGCATATTGTTGCATCAGGATGTTTGCTGCTTCCCTACCCAAAGCCATCTTCTTGTCTTGTTCGAGGACTATAGGTGGTCTGCTGGTGTTTTCATCGCTCAGCGCTTTGGCCAGCTTCCACAGTTTATGGCCGTCCCTATCAAGGTTCAGGGATTCGGTTATTTTGACCCAACTCTGTCTGCGCTCGTTTGACCTCTCTTCTGTATTTTGCTGCTGCCGCCTTGTAAACAGTATTTGTTTCCACTGACTGTGCCTGTTCTGCCTCACTCCTTGTCTTCTCAAGGTCTTTTTCAAGCTTCTGAACCTCTGCTGTCCAGTATGGCTTGTAGTTCTTTCGTGCGCCTCTAGGGATGGTTCCCCGTGCCGCTTTCAGGATTGCTTCTGCCAGTTCCCTTGCCACGATTCGCACATTTTTCTTTTCATGCATGTTGATTCGTTCAACATTTGCATCAGTCAGTGCTCCATACTGTTTCCAATTGACTCTCTTATTGTTCCACTGTGGCAACCACATTTTGTCTGGTCTAGTCTGTTCTAGTTCTGGTCTAGTCTGTTCTAGTTCTGGTCTAGTGTGTTCTGGTCTAGTGTGTTCTAGTTCTGGTCAAGTGTTTTCTTGTCTGGTCTAGTCTGTTCTAGTTCTGTTCTAGTTCTGGTCTAGTCTGTTCTAGTTCTGATCCACTATGTTCATGTCTGGTTTAGTGTGTTCTAGGTCAGGTCTAGTCTGTTCTAGTTCTGGTCTAGTCTGTTCTGGTTCTGATCTAGTGTGTTCTGGTTCTGGTCTAGTGTGTTCTAGTTCTGGTCGAGTGTTTTCTTGTCAGGTCTAGTCTGTTCTAGTTCTGTTCTAGTTCTGGTCTAGTCTGTTCTAGTTCTGGTCCAGTCTGTTCTTGTCTGTTCTAGTTCTGGTCTAGTCTGTTCTAGTTCTGGTCTAGTGTGTTCTGGTTCTGGTCTAGTGTGTTCTAGTTCTGGTCAAGTGTTTTCTTGTCTGGTCTAGTCTGTTCTAGTTCTGGTCTAGTCTGTTCTAGTTCTGGTCTAGTCTGTTCTAGTTCTGATCCACTATGTTCATGTCTGGTTTAGTGTGTTCTAGGTCAGGTCTAGTCTGTTCTAGTTCTGATCTAGTGTGTTCTAGTTCTGGTCGAGTGTTTTCTTGTCAGGTCTAGTCTGTTCTAGTTCTGGTCTAGTCTGTTCTAGTTCTGGTCTAGTCTGTTCTAGTTCTGGTCCAGTCTGGTCTTGTCTAGTCTGTTCTAGTTCTGGTCTAGTCTGTTCTAGTTCTGGTCTAATCTGTTCTAGTTCTGGTCTAGTGTGTTCTGGTCTAGTGTGTTCTAGTTCTGGTCTAGTGTGTTCTTGTCTGGTCTAGTCTGTTCTAGTTCTGGTCTAGTGTGTTCTAGTTCTGGTCTAGTGTGTTCTAGTTCTGGTCTAGTGTGTTCTAGTTCTAGTCGAGTGTGTTCTTGTCTGGTCTAGTGTGTTCTAGTTCTGGTCCAGTCTATTCTTGTCTGGTCTAGTCTGTTCTAGTTCTGGTCTAGTCTGTTCTAGTTCTGGTCTAGTGTGTTCTGGTTCTGGTCTAGTGTGTTCTAGTTCTGGTCAAGTGTTTTCTTGTCTGGTCTAGTCTGTTCTAGTTCTGTTCTAGTTCTGGTCTAGTCTGTTCTAGTTCTGGTCTAGTCTGTTCTAGTTCTGATCCACTATGTTCATGTCTGGTTTAGTGTGTTCTAGGTCAGGTCTAGTCTGTTCTAGTTCTGGTCTAGTCTGTTCTAGTTCTGATCTAGTGTGTTCTGGTTCTGGTCTAGTGTGTTCTAGTTCTGGTCGAGTGTTTTCTTGTCAGGTCTAGTCTGTTCTAGTTCTGGTTTAGTCTGTTCTAGTTCTGGTCTAGTCTGTTCTAGTTCTGGTCCAGTCTGTTCTTGTCTTTTCTAGTCTGTTCTAGTTCTGGTCCAGTCTGTTCTTGTCTGGTCTAGTGTGTTCTAGTTCTGGTCTAGTGGTTTCTTGTCTGGTCTAGTCTATTCTAGTTCTGGTCTAGTCTGTTCTAGTTCTGGTCCAGTCTGTTCTAGTTCTGGTCTAGTCTGTTCTAGTTCTGGTCCAGTGTGTTCTTGTCTGATTTAGTGTGTTCTAGTTCTGATCCACTATGTTCATGTCTGGTTTAGTGTGCTCTAGGTCAGGTCTAGTCTGTTCTGGTCCACTGTGTTCATGTCTGGTTTAGTGTGTTCTAGTTCTGTTCTACTGTGTTTGCATTTAGATGAAATATTAGAGAAACGGTAGGGTTAATTAATGTAATGCTTAAGCAGTTCACCTATTTGGGTAGCAATTTTGATTGCACAGGAAATGTTAAAAAAGAAATAATGATATGAATTGGCAAAGCAACATCAGCTTTTAAAAGTCTAAATAAAATATGGAACTGCAAGTTATATAGTATTAAAACTAAATTACGTATTTTCAATTCAAATGTTGTATCAATCCTAACATATGCCAGCGAGAGTTGGAAAATGACTAAAGATATAGAAAGCAAGTTGAATGCATTTGAAAATAGATGTCTCGAAAAATAATGAATATAAAATGGAACGAATTCAGGAGAAGTGATGAAATCAGAGACATGTCTGGTCAACCACTAGTGACAACTGTTATAAGAAAGAGAAGATGGAGATATGTTGGCACACCTTGAGGAGAAATGATCAACGAACATCAAAGCAGGTATTGAAATGGGATGCAAAGAGTTCAAGAAAGCGAGGATAACCTAAGGAGACCCTGAAACGAACTTTGCTGAGAGAGGCAAGAAATATCGGTCTTAGTTCCATGGAGGAGATTAAGCGAGCTGCCCAGGATAGAGCGGTATGGAGAAACTACTTGCAGGCCCTATGTATATAAGGTACGAGAGGAATTATTGTATTGTGTTAAGCATTTGACTGTCAACTCAAGTCGGTTGTGGGTTAAATCCCACACTCAAGTGTTCCACTCTGAGGAAAGTAATTGGGCTCCCCTACATCTTGCACACTAGGGCCTAGAAATGTGAAGTGATAAGCACTTCATACACTAAAGCTTTGAAAATGCTAGGGTACATTTTCTTATTATATGTTTTCTGAAATGAATTATCAATATAAAGAGAGCAGTAGGACTTGTTTATTCAATCTATTGTTCATATAAAGAGAGTAGTGGGACTTGTTTATTTAATCTATTGTTCATATAGAGTAGTAGGACTTGTTTATTTAATCTATTGTTCATATAGAGTAGTAGGACTTGTTTATTTAATCTATTGTTCATATAGAGTAGTAGGACTTGTTTATTTAATCTATTGTTCATATAAAGAAAGTAGTAGGACTTGTTTATTTAATCTATTGTTCATATAGAGTAGTAGGACTTGTTTATTTAATCTATTGTTCATATAGAGTAGTGGGACTTGTTTATTTAATCTATTGTTCATATAAAGAGAGTAGTGGGACTTGTTTATTCAATCTATTGTTCATATAGAGTAGTGGGACTTGTTTATTTAATCTATTGTTCATATAAAGAGAGTAGTGGGACTTGTTTATTTAATCTATTGTTCATATAAAGAGAGTAGTGGGACTTGTTTATTCAATCTATTGTTCATATAAAGAGAGTAGTGGGACTTGTTTATTCAATCTATTGTTAATATAAAGAGAGTAGTGGGACTTGTTTATTTAATCTATTGTTCATATAGAGTAGTGGGACTTGTTTATTTAATCTATTGTTCATATAGAGTAGTAGGACTTGTTTATTTAATCTATTGTTCATATAGAGTAGTGGGACTTGTTTATTTAATCTATTGT
Organism: Arion vulgaris; assembly: GCA_020796225.1. Lineage (NCBI taxonomy): Eukaryota > Metazoa > Mollusca > Gastropoda > Stylommatophora > Arionidae > Arion > Arion vulgaris. Next base: position 579,437 of record CM036756.1, read on the forward strand.
TCATATAAAGAAAGTAGTAGGACTTGTTTATTTAATCTATTGTTCATATAGAGTAGTAGGACTTGTTTATTTAATCTATTGTTCATATAGAGTAATGGGACTTGTTTATTTAATCTATTGTTCATATAGAGTAGTGGGACTTGTTTATTTAATCTATTGTTCATATAGAGTAGTAGGACTTGTTTATTCAATCTATTGTTCATATAGAGTAGTGGGACTTGTTTATTCAATCTATTGTTCATATAGAGTAGTAGGACTTGTTTATTTAATCTATTGTTCATATAGAGTAGTAGGACTTGTTTATTTAATCTATTGTTCATATAGAGTAGTAGGACTTGTTTATTTAATCTATTGTTCATATAGAGTAGTAGGACTTGTTTATTTAATCTATTGTTCATATAGAGTAGTAGGACTTGTTTATTTAATCTATTGTTCATATAGAGTAGTGGGACTTGTTTATTTAATCTATTGTTCATATAGAGTAGTAGGACTTGTTTATTTAATCTATTGTTCATATAGAGTAGTAGGACTTGTTTATTCAATCTATTGTTCATATAGAGTAGTGGGACTTGTTTATTTAATCTATTGTTCATCAAGAAGACCCTTAGTCAGTTAGACTTGTTTATTTAATCTATTGTTCATCAAGACCCTTAGTCAGTTAGACTTGTTTATTTAATCTATTGTTCATCAAGAAGACCCTTAGTTAGTTAGACTTGTTTATTTAATCTATTGTTCATCAAGAAGACCCTTAGTCAGTTAGACTTGTTTATTTAACCTATTGTTCATTAAGAAGATCCTTAGTCAGTTAGACTTGTTTATTTAATCTATTGTTCATCAAGAAGATCCTTAGTCAGTTAGACTTGTTTATTTAATCTATTGTTCATTAAGAAGATCCTTAGTTAGTTAGACTTGTTTATTTAACCTATTGTTCATCAAGAAGATCCTTAGTCAGTTAGATTTTTGTTCTCCCAGTTTCAGTGTTAAATGAATGCTAATATATCTATTGTCTATTCCCAGGTGGAAGATGTAGTTGGCTGTCCACTCTTGCCGTTAAGCGTAGGGAGGGGAGCTTTAATTTGTGTTCTAGGGCTAGATGAGTTGCCCTTGTTGTGTTGTATCCATGTTTATGTAGTGTGGTCTTGATATTGTCTATCCATCTTTTATGTTTCCTGTATAATTAACACTGCATTATATTTGCTAATAGAATCAATATTTGGTAAAACTACATCCATTTATCTTCTTCAATTTGATAAATATTATGTCATGATGTAACTTATATTTAGAGACAATAATTTAGTTTCGCTAAAACCACAAGTGCTATTTTTCGGGAATTGACCAAATATTTCTGTCCAGGGTCTAAAAGAAATATGTAGTGAATCAGTTAAGTCACATATACAGTTGCTCATGAAATGGGAATGCGTTAATGACATTCTGTAATGAGTCATAAAACTTGTCTTTATCTTCTGCAGACGCTGCTAGGGTAGGTGCGTAGACACATATGATGTTTAGGAGTCCACCATTACACCGAGTCGTAGGGATATTACTGGCTCTGATACAGCTACTGGTGTATTAATAGCTTTCACAAGTCTATTGTGCACAGCAAAGCCGACTCCATAAAGTTTAGGTTGATTTGTTGCCTAGGCCCTGCCAGAAGAATGTGTTGTTCTTTTCTTGATAACTTCTTGAATGATATAATTTGAGATTATCATGTCGAAATAATATGATCTTCTTGTTGTTATCGACAGACTTATGGTTGCCAGGAGTCTCAGGTCAAATTTTGTCGTATTGTCATGCCAGATGGATCAACAACAGTTGTCTGTGCCAAATCTGGTCAAACTGTCCAAACTGTTCTGGCAAAGCTGTGTGAAAAACGTTCAATCAAAATTAGCAGTTTTGATGTGTTTTGCTTGATCAGATCAGGTATTACTTTCCTGACAAATCTTCCCTAGTTGTCATTTTATGCTTTGTGCTGTTAGCACTCTGTCATGTTGTATGTCACATTAATTCAAACATTACAATTGTTAGCACTCTCTCTCTCTCTCTCTATCTTACATTATAATTGTGATATGTCCAGTAGAGAGTACTTGTCTGTGGTAACATTATAATTATGATATGTCCAGTAAAGAGCGCTTGTCTCTGGTAACATGCAAGAGAGGCCAATCCTGGATGGCCGATGCCAAGTATGTTATTAAACAGGTCTGTACTCTAGACAAGCTGAGGCGTGGGGAAGAATGGATGCCTATATCAGAGGATATCATTGATTACACCAGGGTTGTCAGTAGACTTGGACTAAACTGTAGAGAATGGGCCCCGGGCGTCATCGTTGCAGAGATTCTTTCACTCGTAGATCAGCACTCCCATCCAGGTGATATCATTATTTACACTGATGGCTCTGTCAGACATGGAACCAGATCATCCTGGGTTTATTCAGCACCTGAAACGATAGCACACTTCATAATGACTGCTTCACTTTTGAGACAACGATATCGAGCATGACTATGGAGATCACTGTTGCCTCCAGGGCTCTCTCATGGGTGGCTGAGCAACAGATAACCCATACGATTATCATATCAGACTCGATGAATATGCTTCAAAGGATTGAATCTGGAAGTATGCGTGTGGAATGGGTGGACATCATTCGGAGATCACATCTAAAGAAGATGTCTGTACACGCCTGGACATGTTGGAGTGCAGGGTAACAAGTTGCTGACTCTCTTGCAAACAATGCCCTGACTCAAGCGGGCAGAAGTATGGACAGAGCCGATATCATCAATGCGGTACGCTGTCAATTATTTGACATGGGCAAGTCTCAGACACTGGAATGAGTTCGAGAATTAGGCGTTAAGTTTGGACATGCCAGGCAGTGTTGTCTTCATGATAGAGAGAGAAGATATAATAATAAACTTCTCATAGGTACGATGAGCAAATGAACTTTAGGATGGCTGCTGCATCGGAGGATGCATGGGATGCCCAATGTGCCATGAAGTCGATCTCATAAAATAACTCTAATTTGGTTGTGTCAGTGTGTGCTGTCAGTGACAGGTCACATGAAAGAAGAGTTGTGTGCTGTCAGTGACAGGTCACATGAAAGAATGGTTGTGTGCTGTCAGTGACAGGTCGCATGAAAGAATGGTTGTGTGCTGTCAGTGACATGTCACATGAAAGAATGGTTGTGTGCTGTCAGTGACAGGTCACATGAAAGAAGAGTTGTGTCAGTGTGTGCTGTCAGTGACATGTCACATGAAAGAATGGTTGTGTGCTGTCAGTGACAGGTCACATGAAAGAATGGTTGTGTCAGTGTGTGCTGTCAGTGACATGTCACATGAAAGAATGGTTGTGTGCTGTCAGTGACAGGTCATATGAAAGAAGGGTTGTGTCAGTGTGTGCTGTCAGTGACATGTCACATGAAAGAATGGTTGTGTGTTGTCAGTGACATGTCACATGAAAGAAGGGTTGTGTCAGTGTGTGCTGTCAGTGACATGTCACACGAAAGAATGGTTGTGTGTTGTCAGTGACATGTCACATGAAAGAATGGTTGTGTGTTGTCAGTGACAGGTCGCATGAAAGAGTGGTTGTGTCAGTGTGTGCTGTCAGTGACATGTCACATGAAAGAATGGTTGTGTGTTGTCAGTGACATGTCACATGAAAGAATGGTTGTGTGCTGTCAGTGACAGGTCACATGAAAGAAGGGTTGTGTCAGTGTGTGCTGTCAGTGACATGTCACATGAAAGAATGGTTGTGTGTTGTCAGTGATGTGTCACATGAAAGATTGGTTGTGTGCTGTCAGTAACAGGTCACATGAAAGAAGAGTTGTGTCAGTGTGTGCTGTCAGTGACAGGTCACATGAAAGAAGAGTTGTGTCAGTCTGTGTTGTCAGTGACAGGTCACATGAAAGAATGGTTGTGTGCTGTCAGTGACATGTCACATGAAAGAATGGTTGTGTCAGTGTGTGCTGTCAGTGACATGTCACATGAAAGAATGGTTGTGTCAGTGTGTGTTGTCAGTGGCATGTCACATGACAGAATGGTTGTGTCAGTGTGTGCTGTCAGTGACAGGTCACATGAAAGAAGAGTTGTGTCAGTGTGTGCTGTCAGTGACAGGTCATATGAAAGAATAGTTGTGTCAGTGTGTGTTGTCAGTGACAGGTCACATGAAAGAATGGTTGTGTCAGTGTGTGCTGTCAGTGACATGTCACATGAAAGAATGGTTGTGTGCTGTCAGTGACAGGTCATATGAAAGAAGGGTTGTGTCAGTGTGTGCTGTCAGTGACATGTCACATGAAAGAATGGTTGTGTGTTGTCAGTGACATGTCACATGAAAGAATGGTTGTGTGCTGTCAGTGACAGGTCACATGAAAGAAGGGTTGTGTCAGTGTGTGCTGTCAGTGACATGTCACACGAAAGAATGGTTGTGTGTTGTCAGTGACATGTCACATGAAAGAATGGTTGTGTGCTGTCAGTGACAGGTCACATGAAAGAAGGGTTGTGTCAGTGTGTGCTGTCAGTGACATGTCACATGAAAGAATGGTTGTGTGTTGTCAGTGATGTGTCACATGAAAGAATGGTTGTGTGCTGTCAGTAACAGGTCACATGAAAGAAGAGTTGTGTCAATCTGTGCTGTCAGTGACAGGTCACATGAAAGAATGGTTGTGTCAGTGTGTGCTGTCAGTGACAGGTCACATGAAAGAAGAGTTGTGTCAGTCTGTGTTGTCAGTGACAGGTCACATGAAAGAATGGTTGTGTGCTGTCAGTGACATGTCACATGAAAGAATGGTTGTGTCAGTGTGTGCTGTCAGTGACATGTCACATGAAAGAATGGTTGTGTCAGTGTGTGTTGTCAGTGGCATGTCACATGACAGAATGGTTGTGTCAGTGTGTGCTGTCAGTGACAGGTCACATGAAAGAAGAGTTGTGTCAGTGTGTGCTGTCAGTGACAGGTCATATGAAAGAATAGTTGTGTCAGTGTGTGTTGTCAGTGACAGGTCACATGAAAGAAGGGTTGTGTCAGTGTGTGCTGTCAGTGACAGGTCACATGAAAGAATGGTTGTGTGCTGTCAGTGACATGTCACATGAAAGAATGGTTGTGTGCTGTCAGTGACATGTCACATGAAAGAAGGTTTGTTTGCAGTTTGTGTACATTTTCTTGTTTGGAGAATGACGTTTGGACAATGATGTTTGGTCAACAATGTTTGGGCAATGATGTTTGGTCAATGATCTAGTGTCATCTCATTTCAGCCTGTGAATCTGAATGATGACATGTCCACTCTTGGCTCCAAAGAAATTGTGATGGAGAAACGGATAATCTTTCAGTTGAACCTTCCAGATGGCAAATCTGTGGAGACCAAGGCTAAACCAAATCGAACTATCGGACATGTCTTGAAGCCTATCCTAGACAAATATGCATTCTCTATGGACAGTATTGTCCTACATTTGGTAAGTAATATTGTATCTCTATATGAACAGTAAGAAGAATATGACAGACTAAATCAGGAGATCAAAGACAGGTGCAGAGTAGAGAAAGAGAACTGGCTCAATCTGAAATGCAGCAAAATTGAGAAACAGCATAACAAGGATTCAAAATCTTTACACAAACAAATAAATGACATCACAAGGAGAAAGTCACACACGCGAACTGGATGTCTAAAATCCAAAGAAGGTACGATATGAATGGGGGAAGAAAACATAACGGGACGATGGACGGAATATATTGGAGAACTCTACGATGATGACAGAGGAGAACTAAATATACCAGACACATGCAAGGGACCACCAATACTTGCAGCTGAAGTTGAAGATGCCATACAACACATTAAGAGGGGAAAGTCTCCAGGTCCAGATAACATAACGTCAGAAGAAATTCAAGCTCTAGGAAATCTAGGAACGGAAGTGATAATGAAGCTTTTAAACGACATATATGACAGCGGTTGTATTCCAAAAGATCTACTAAAGTCAATATTTATTGCTTTGCCGAAGAAATCAAGAGCAGTGGAATGTGAAGATCACCGCACTATCAGTCTTATGAGTCATATGACAAAGATACTACTGAGGATAATGATGAGAAGGATAAGAAGCAGAATAAAACCAGAAATCAGTGATGAACAGTGCAGATTTGTTGAAGGCAAGGGCACTAGCAACGCTATATATATCCTAAGAACACTAATAGAATGATCAATAGAAGTAAAAGCAGATCTATACTTGTACTTTATAGACTACACCAAGGCGTTCAACAATGTACACCATCAAGAACTTTCCAAAATGTTAAAGAGCTTAAACATCGACAGCAAAGATCTAAGAATCATTCAGAACATATATTGGCAGCAAACAGCAGCTATAAGAATAGACAAAAAGTTTGGAACTTTCCAGAAGATCAAAAAAGGGTGTTAGACAAGGATGCGTATTATCACCAGACCTGTTCTCACTGTATTGTGAAAGCATTTTAGGTCTATAAAAGATTTTCCTGGAATAGCTGTGGGAGGACATATCATAAATAACCTGAGATACGCTGATGATACTGTCTTAATAGCAAGAAATGAAATGGAGCTACAGAAATTAGTTGATAAGGTTGTGACAGAAAGTAACAACAAAGGACTCAGTTTGAATATTAAGAAGACAGAAGTTATGATAATATCAAAACAGCAGATTTTGCCAAAATGCACCATCATAGTAAATGGGACTGATCTAAGACAAGTGCAGCAATTTAAATACCTCGAGTCCTGGTAACATCAGATGGCAGATGCCGATCAGAAATAAAGAGCAGAACATCATTCCTGAAAATGAGAAGCATTATCTGCAACAAGTCCTTGTCAAAACATCATTCCTGAAATGAGAAGCATTATCTGCAACAAGTCCTTGTCAATCCCGATCAGAATTCGAGTTATTCAGTGCTACATAGAACCAATACTGACATACGGATGCGAGTCATGGACAATGAACACACAGATAGAAAAATTTCTGAGGACCACAGAAATGTGGTTTTATAGAAGAATGATGAGAATCCCATGGACTGCTAAAATGACTAATGTTGAGGTGCTGAATGAGATCAAGACACAGAAAGCTTATCATCAATATAAGAAAGAGGCAGTCATCATTTTTCGGGCATGTGAAGAAGAGGGAGGTTTAGAACACATCGTGACAACCGGTAAAATCGAGGGTAGACGAGACAGGGAAGACAGAGAGAGAAAATGTTGGATGGCCTGACTTCATGACACGGTGTATCGGTAGCGCTCTTTCAGTTATGTCCCTTTTTACGCTTAACTTCCCCTTTGTTTACATTCCTGTACAGGAATGTGCAAGGTTACGAAATGGCGACATTTCGGTAGGCTTATATGTAGCTTCAAAGTCCGGCTGTTGTTAATGTAAAAACACACTATATACGCTATTGCATCTAGCTATAATAAAAGTTCATATGTAGCTCTAGATTATTGTGTAGTTTAAGTCTGTTATATAATATAGTTATGAAGTTATATCGGTATGAACTAGTCACATTCCAAGTAGCTGACGATGTGCTAATTACGCTGATGGTGTACGTTGTTAATATTCATTGAAGGAAGAAATATGCGGTACAAACATGTACAAAGTTTAGTTTTTTTACAAGGGAACACGTTATCAATACTAAAATTTATGTTTCTTAATACGCACATTTAACAGAAATATAGTGAGAATTCTTCATTGGCGTGAGATTTTCTGAATGAATAAGAGTAAGATAATAAGATAAGAATAAATAATGAGTAAGATCAAAAAATTGTTTAAATAAAAATGAAATTGTAATAAGACTGTAGAATATAATGATTCCAGAATAAATTAATTTTAAAGAATTTTATTTCATTATAACGTGGGGCACAATGGTTGACATATAATACTATACTCATATAATGTCATCAGCTAACGAAAGACGAATTTTAAAAGCTATGTCTGGTCATTTATAATAGCATAAAAATGTCATAGACAGTTATGACAAATTTACTGTTAAATTGCTAATATATTTAACATATCTCAACCTACCAAAATGTTATATATATATATATATATATATATATATATATATATATATATATGTTAATAACAATAACATAAATTCACACATCTATTTCCATAAATACATAAGGATAGCTTACTTCTTCATGAACTATGTAATGTTTAACATAATTAATTTATCATTTAACAATAATACTTTCATTTCTAAATATACTGCTAATGGTAGTTCAAACAAAAATACATATCTTCAAACATTGACAATACACATTTGTAATATAATTGTACAATTCTACTAGCCCATATTAGTCATGATTAATGTAGCCCACAATTATAATTAATAACTTACTCATACATACTTTGCTCACACATACTTACTCACACATACTTACACAAACTTGCTTATATATACTTCTTGCTCACACATACTTGCTCATACATACTTACTCATACATACTTACACAAACTTGCTTATATATACTTCATGACATGTAAAATGATTGCCTAAGACATCTTACAAACACACATTACATATAAATATTAACTTCTAAATTGTTATTAAGACAGCTAGACAATACAGCAGTGACAAATTGTACAGCCCAGAGGTCTGCTATTATTTAAACTTTATGTTTTTCACAGTGAACTTGTGTATTTACAGTTGGATAAGTTTGTAGCAGCTGTGTTTCTATGATAAATTTTAATTCCTTAGTTTTATTTCTTATACCCCAAGCTCTTTTCTCTATACCAGCTACCATTGAATGTACAACTTCTCCTCCTTGTTCTCCTAAAAGCCCAATCCGAAACCATTAAGTCTGATCCAGTTTGCACAGTGATGTTCTAGTATGTGTTGTTTTGGAATTATTTTATCTGGAAAATACAGTCTGTACATTTTCATGTAATCTTGTATTGCTAATTGTATTTCTGGAACTGTGTCAGCATGGATTGGTCTACTGTGTGAGATGTAATTGTGAACTTTTTCAAATGCTGTATTTAATGAATTAAAAATGTCTCTTGTGATCAATGCAATATTTATAATATCCTTATTCTGTGTGTACAATTGTGTGTGTGTTATGACATCTTCTGTGAGATCTTTATAGACTTTACATGTTAAGTATTTATGACAGTGGCTACCAACAAAAGCTCTACTATGATATGCCTGTGGTGTGATTTTGTGTTTGTCTAATACTTTATCTAACTGAACACACTGGACCAGACCTATCACACAGTGCTACAAACTCAAGTTCTAATATGCTTGCTTGTGCTTTCTTAATCTTAGTATTGCATTTTATTTTCTCCTCCTCACTTTCACAAACTAATAAATCTGCATGTAACTTGTTTATTTCTAATGAGAACATTTCTGCCTGATGCCAATTCATACCGTATTGTTTTAAATATTGTATGGTGTTTGAACTAGTGTGTTCCTTTTCTATGTTTACCATGATATCTCTGTCTATTCTGTCAGCTGCTTTTTCTAGTAATGTGTGATGTTTATGAAGAATACCTAATAAAATGTGAAGGTAAGGAGGAGCAACTTTGTCAATATCAATATTTAAAATTGGAGCATGCAAGCAGTTATAATACAGAGATGCATGTTGTTTTTTATTACCATGGCCAATTGTAATGAAACGATTGTGATATTGTTTCAACAATGACAGACCTCTGGCTTGTACAGATCTGCTCTCCGTTGGAACCTGAAAGTCTTTACGTGATTGGAGGCACCACACGCATGGATATCTTCCCTGTGCACCTGATAGCCCATACACCTTTGTTTAAAAATCATAATCTCCATAAAAGAAAACCACCAGTTTCTTACCCTCCCACTCTAACCGTGTCAGTGTTTCTATCCGAGATTTCATATCTGTCATAATTGTTTCTACATTGTTGTATGTATCTTTAACTTTAGCTATTGCTACTAGAATAGTATTTAATTTAGAATTTGGTCTTGCTAAGTTTGCAATTTGCATTGTGACTTTGAAACTGTTCTTGCCATGGTCACCTTCCACTTTAACCCAAATCTGATCTTCTGGTATACATCTGCTATGCCATGTTAATAATCCCTCTCTGCTATAATCACTAAGAAGTGTACAAACAAAAGTACCCAAATCTTTAATATAAGCATATGGTGCCTCCATTGTATGACCATCAGGTTCCTCGAATACTTTCATATCAACATGCACCCAGTCTCTTGTAACATCTTTCGCACACTGCCTTTCTGATCTTTCATGTGGCATCTCAACCCCAGCCTGTTTCAGATATGCTTTATGTTTTCTTTCTTGCCTCCATGATAATCTAATGATTCTTTCATAGAAATAGCTAAAGGAGTTGGGACTATTACTTTTAATTCTGCTACTTTACTGATATTCACACGGGATCTTTTGGGAGTCGTTTAATTTCATGTGCTTGTTGCACTTCTAAAGAATCAGTTGATGTGCCTGCTACAAGTTGCCTAACATCTTGAAGATATTTAGACCGCTTTCGTTTTGTTGGAGATTTTATTTGTGATGTTTGTTTCCTGGATTTTACTATTTTTTTTCAATACAAGTGGTTGTCCTCTTGTTCTGCATGTTTTTACATTATGTGAGTGAGATGTGTTTAGTTTTCTTCTAACAAAATGTGTCAATAACTCTTCTTCACCTCTAGATAGAGGCTCTTGAAGTGATTTACTACGATAGAGATGAATTTTTTTTGCTATCTAACATTGGTGAGGTTGAAGAGCATGTCATGTGTGATGCAGTTTTTTTTTCTATGTAAATTGTCTTCAACAGTCACATCAACCTCATCCTGTAAAGAAATATCCCTACCATCACTGCAAGGCTGCTTAGAATACATGGGGAGATCATGGAGGACAGTATCCAATGTAACTGTGGGCTTAGAATTCATGACATTTTTGAAACAACCAAGACGATTTTGTTTATAATGAAAACATAGACTACACTCATTTACACTAACATCAGAGTTAAACTCAGTCCATATATTCCGAGATTTATCAGCAATGTTGTGCGTTGACTTGAGTGAATTTTCTGATAGTGTTCTTTGAATACGTATAATTCTTGAAACACATCTCCTACACATACTTGTTGAATGTTTATTGGGCAAATCATTATTTACATTTATTCCAAATACATAAAAAATGTCATTTGTTTTATGTATACACTGTGCTAGCTTTGGTATGATTTTTTCTTTTGATTAAAGTTTTCTCCACATGTCCTACACAGACCTTGGATATTTGAGACATGCTTGTCCAATGTATGTGCCATGTTAATATAATGCAGTATTAATAGGATGCAGTATTTGAGTTTGTAGTATTGAAATAGTTCCCAGCAAACAATATCTCAGCCTGAAATAGATAATTTACAAATTATTAGCTATTATTACATATTATATATAATTTTTCTGTGGTTACAAGCAATTTATTTCAATCATAATATATTCTATTATTTACTTTTATTTTTACTTATAACTCCCAATAGCATAATGTTACGAACTTACAGTCCCTAATTAGATCTCCAAAACATATTGTAATCGGTCGTTGGTAATATTCAGATAATGTAATAATGTCTTCTGTCGTCAATATATATGGATGATTGCATCTAGTCACATTTAGCTAGGAATTTATATCACTAAACTTGCTATTCGATACAAATAGCAACTAACCAGCAGAAATACAGCATAACAGAGTTTTGTAATTATGCTTAGAATTAGCGTTTATCGCTCTGTAAATAACAACACTGTTGTTTACAAGAGTCGGAGTGAACATGACGTAGTAGTCGGTAAAAGTGACATCGAAACAAAACGGGGTCGTCAATCTAGCGATCAAAAATTTGTAGCTTCAAGATAATGTGCACACACTAAAATTGAACAAAAGAGAGAGGAATCATTCATCATTTTGAAAATGTATGATTCAGTGACGTAATATATTTTAATCGTATGAAAATATGAAGTTTTGGAGCTGTAACTGTGCAAAAGTAGCGGTGTACAAAATTATTGCGGTGACCCTTCGTAATTGTCTCGTTATAGGTAGCTTTCCCTTATGAAATGTTTATAAAATTGTTTGGTAATATGGAATACTTTAAAGTTTATAATAAATTTCATATTTTCTAGAAAAATTGACATACAAGTATACTAACCTGATTTATTTCACACCAGTTTCACCGATTCACTAGAAATTCAAAATGGATACAAGTTATGAACTTTTTTATTACCCAACATTCAACGCGCGAAGAATGTCTTGGAGGTTCCTTAAAGATCGGTATTTTAATACAAATAGGTCGCCGTGGGTAGAGCGTCAACATCTGAGTTGATAGCAAACACCAACGACAGAGATTTGTGGAGATCCATGATCGTCATGCCAGCGGCACGGCACCTGATGATGATGATATGAACAGTAATGTTGTATCTATATGAACAGTAATATTGTATCTCTATATGAACAGTATTGTATCTCTATATGAACAGTAATGTTGTATCTCGATATGAACAGTAATGTTGTATCTCTATATGACAAACAGTAATATTGTATCTCTATATGAACAGTAATGTTGTATCTCTATATGAACAGTAGTGTTGTATCTCTATATGAACAGTAGTGTTGTATCTCTATATGAACAGTAATGTCATACATTTGGTAAGTAATATTGTATCTCTATGTTACAGGCCACTAGTTGTGAGCTCATTAATTTGGAAATGCCAGTGTCCATGCTAGACAAGCAGAGGGTTGTTATCATCTCTGACCCAGATACAGCAACAGTAGCAGGTACATTATTAATATACTAGTCTTGTCTCATTGAAATTATCACCTTTAGCTATCATTGATATCACCTTTAGCTATCATTGATATCACCTTTAGCAATCATTGATATCACCTTTAGCTATCATTGATATCACCTTTAGCAATCATTGATATCATCTCTAGCAATCATTGGTATCACCTCTAGCAATCATTGATATTACCTCTAGCAATCATTGATAACACCTGACTTAGGTCAAGATGGCACAGGAAGATGGGGGTGTATTTTCTACCGGGTTCTTATCGGGGTCAATTTCATATTTCTTTGGATGGAATTTGTGTTATACTAGGCTGCTGAATGTGTTAGATTAGGATACCATTTAACCCATCAAGGGAGATCTGAAGAAACTGCCACAGGCCCAGCCAGCTGGCAGTGGTTTGTGTAGGGCTCGTCACTTTGATGACTGTGTAACTGTAAAGTTACAGTGACGTAACATGGCGACCGGAACAAAATGCACATTGTAAGTAAATACAACTCACAACAAGCTAGATGTGTAGAACGTAACGCAACTTACAAAATTCAAGTTCAAGGTGTATCCTCCGTGACAAAGAGGCTGTGGAGAGGCACAGTTGTTAACAGAGGCAGGCTATCAATGGGGCGACATCTGGCTGATGGACATCATGCCCCTGACCCCTTCCCCAGCATGAGGGCACCACTGGGGTGACCGTATATTACCCCTCATCATCTTATTAAATAATCATGAGTAACTAAACAAAATTAATTGATCCTCGCTGGAGCTACGGAGTATGTGCATCTGTGCTGAGCACTGATGCAGCAGAGCCACCAAAGAAAGAAAAAAGGAAAAGAGGGGCAACATGTAAGACGAAAGAGGAAGAGACATTCTGGTGTCAGGAAAAGTATGCCAAAAACAGAGAGACTTGAGCTAAAACACATCCGTATCCTATACTGGAACTGCAGGAGTGTCCGTCAACGAGGTCCAGTCTTGGAGAAACTTATTTATGAAGCAGACATAATTGCGCTCCAAGAGACTCGTCTACACCAGGTGGATAGATTCAAATTTGCGGGTTTCAACGCTTTCCACAATGACACTCACTTGGGTCAAACAGTCCTCGTTGGGCAAAATCTCCAGGCCTCGGAGATGGACACATCTGCATAGAGCTCTGACGACTTGCAGGTCCAGGCAGTAACACTTAACGCACCAAAAAAGTTCACACTTGTTAATATCTATGCCTGCAATCACAAAATGGACAAAGACAGGTGGAAGATATTACAAGCAATCTGTCTTCTGGCTCCATCAAGTGTCATTATGTGCGGTGATTTCAACGCCAGGGAAAAGTTGTGGGGCAATAGTATTGTTAAGGAGCAGGGTGAGGCACTGGAGGAGGTATTAACTGAGACAGACTTAGTCTGTCTGAATGATGCAGCCCACACGTATACCTGACAGACAGGATGACACAGATAGTGTACTTGATCTTGCTCTGGTTTCTCCAGATTTGAATGCATTGTGCCACTGGGATGTTCTCGGACAACATGGCAGTGATCATCTACCTTGTGCAATACTAGTAAAAAAATCAGCTAAGATGAGAACTCAAAATCGTGCCTTGGCTTTCCACTATGACAGACACCAACCTAATGTCATCAGTCAGCAGCGACTAACGGTACATTGTTCACCAATTTAAAAAAGTAACTTCTATCCAGCAAACACCATGGTGGACACCTGAAGTTGCGCAGGCATGGGCGGAAAAAAGGATGGCGACCAGAGCGTGGGAAAAAGCCATAAAATCACAAAATCTCTCTGAGGAACGTGGAAGAGCCCTGACAGAACGAAAGAATAGTCTGGCTATACATTTCAAGCAGATTGCAAGAGAAGCCAAGCACATTATATGGGAGAAATTGTACGTTGAAATTGGAAACGAGCAATCACTCGCAAAATTCTGGAGATTGCATCGCAGCATGAATGGCGGTGAGAGACCTTTTTCAATGCCTAATCTGACTATGGACAGTCAAGTAATTTTGAGGACAGATGAGAGGGGTGAGGCGTTCTTGCATAACTTTATTCTCCAGACAGAAAAGAAAGACATTAAGGAACGTAAAAGAATGCAACAGATCGTACACCATTCGCATGAGATACAGACTGTCATAGACGACGATATAGAATACATTTCTGTCGATAATATCAAATCAATACTAAAGACATGCTCTTACACAGCGCCTGGTTCTGATGGTATTCGGTACAGTCACATAAAATGTCTGGAGGACAAAGATCTTGCTGAATTATGCAAGCTTTTCAATAATAGTATCCATACTGGCGCTATTCCTGATGATTGGCTTCACAGACCCTTCTGAGACCCTTGCCTAAACCTGGAAGATACAGCTATCTGAGACCCTTGCCTAAACCTGGAAAAGATCTCACAAACACAAGTAGATATAGGATTATTACCTTGCAAAATACTGTAGGCAAACTGCTTGAAAAATTCATAGCCCGTAGTTTCAAATATAATGGAGACAAATGGTCTTTTCCCCTCCACTCTCGGCGACTATCGTCCAGGAAAGGACACCTGGTACAATGCAGCGGTTTTTGCATATGATGCAATGAGGGGTTTCAGATGGGGATGGAAACGGCAGCAGCCGCCATTGATTTGCAGGACACATATAATATTGTCTCTTACACCTTACTTATGCAGTTATTAATGGATATGCAGGTGGAAACATAAGGTAGCACATAGGTTAGCGCATGCAGCAGCCATTGATTTGCAGGACGCATATAACAATGTCTCTTACACCTTACTTATGCAGTTATTGATGGATATGCAGGTGAAATCACACTTGGTCAAGTGGATTGCTGCTGCACTTTTTGAGCGCACGTTATCAATGCGTTGTGGTTCATGGGCATCACAACCACAACAGGTCCTAATGAGCCTTCCTCAGGGATCACCACTCTCGCCAGTCCTGTTCAACATATACACTGTCTGGGTAACCAACACACAGAGGGTCGGACTTTGGCAGAATAATGTCTTACGCCGTTGATATTTTGGTGTATCGCATGGGCAAGGACAGAAATGATATCGCATCTGCATTACAGTGTGAGCTGAATAGGACTGGTGACTGGTGCAACGAGTTCAAGCGAATGTGAACCCAGCAAAGGCCTCTCTGACATGGTTCACTCTTAATTAATACTCACATAGTAAAGACACCTACCCCAGTTGTCAGCATGTGTAACAAAGACATAGACAGAAGCGAAACACTCAAATATCTTGGTATAACAGTTGACAGAAGCCTGTCATTTAAGAGTCATGTTGAGAACGTAATCCTAAAGGCAAGAAAAGGCTAACTGCTCTCAAAGTTATTGCGGAGGTGGATAATGAACAATGCCTGCTGCTTTTTCTTTATCAGGGACTAGTGCTGAGCGTGGTGGACTATAGTCTTGGTCTTCTGACAGTAAGCAGAACATCGCTGGATAAGTTAGACAGGATCCAAAATGAAGCGATGAGGCTTATACTTGGTTGCACACTTGACACTTCTTGTGAGGCAATGCGTTATGTCCTTGGCTTGCCAACGATGGCCATGAGACACAAAGTCGCACAGGTAAAAGCTTATCTGAGAGTTTCTGTGGACACAAATCATCTTCTGCACAAATCCATAAATGAAAACAAAGGCAGGCGATTGAAGAGAGGCCGATCCTGGATGGCCGAGGCAGACGATGTTATTAAACAGGTCTGGTACTCTAGATGAGCTGAGTCATGGTGAAGAATGGATGCCTATATCAGAGCATTTGACTGATTACACCCTCCCACACTATTTCTTGTTTTTATGAATGACATTATGGAAGACCTCCTAACAGAGTGCATGGTGCAATCTACGCTGATGATCTGGCGCTGTGGACACAAGAAGAATCGATAGCAGTAGCCACCACAAGGATGCAAGCTGCTCTTCAAAAGCTAGAAAAATGGACCAGTACCTGGCTGCTCACCACAAATGAAAAGAAAACCACTTTCAC
Organism: Arion vulgaris; assembly: GCA_020796225.1. NCBI lineage: Eukaryota > Metazoa > Mollusca > Gastropoda > Stylommatophora > Arionidae > Arion > Arion vulgaris. The sequence continues at coordinate 596,152 of CM036756.1, forward strand.
AGTCTTCAGCCTCTCCAAGAAGAAACAAATGGTGAAACTCAAGATAAATGACCACCTACTCACAATTTAAAAGACACAATTTAAAAAGCTAAGCAGAGTTCAAAACCAGGCCTCATGGATCATCACTGGAGCCATGAAGTCTACCCCATAGAAGTACTGGAAACTGTGACAGGGCTCCAGCCGATGGAGGACAGACGGGACTTAAAGGTTCTTCAACAGGGAGAAAAATTCAAGAGACTGACGAACCATCCAGTGCACCTCCGAATCAACAGCTACGGTAGGGGCAGATTAAAAGAAGTAACTTCGTGGCAAACTTCAAAGAACTTGCTCACAAAGATTCAATATTGGCACTGGCTCAACCAAGACACATACCACCAGCCAGCACTTCCTCCCTGGGCGTGCAGTCTCCCAGAGCTCTCAGAAGAAATACATGGCATTGGCAAGAAAGGAACACAGACAGACCTGGAGAGAAGGCATATCGCAGAAAAAAAAAAAAAAAGAAAACTACCCAATGGACTCATGCATACACGGATGGCTAGGCTACAGATGTCCCCCACAATTGAGGAGGGGGAGTTGTCCTCAGACAAAAAATGGAGTAGAACTAACCTTAGCTCTAGCCACTGGCAAGTTCTCAACCAATTTCAGGGCCGAGGTAGAGGCCCTCAGTGCAGCTGCAAAAATGGCACTACAAAATATGAACCAAATACATGGAAAAATAGTGCTCCTGACTGACGCATTGTCCACTATCTCAGCACTGAAATCTGAAAGGAACACAAAACTAAGTGATCTCAGGTCAACCTTAGCCCAGTTATCACATGAATCTGAGAGGGTAGTAATCGAGTGGATACCCTCACACTGCAAGATCAAGGGGAATGAAGATGCTGACAGACTGGCTAGGAGCAGGAATGCCCCAAGATGACAACCTGGTTAGCTATGAAGAAGCAAAACCATCGCGAAGGGCACTACAAAGCAAAATGGGATAAAGAACACCCAAAACACAACAAGAATGATGGATATTACCAACTGTCCAGAAGGGACCAGACAGCCATACTTCGCCTCCGGACGGGTAGCAACAAAATGAGACACCACCTGTACACTAAATTCAAGATAGACACCAATGACCTGTGCCCCTGTGGCCTGGCAAGTATGACAACAGAACATATCCTACAGAACTGCCCCCAGTATGCAGACCTGAGAAGAAAGAGGTGGCCCACTTACACCAGCGTCCAAGACAAACTGCATGGCATGGCTGATAATCTGAGGCAGACGACTGCCTTTATTAGAGAATCTGAAATCCCAATCTAGTGAGAATGCAGAAGAAGAAGATTACACCAGGGTTGTGAGCACACTTGGACGCTGCTGTAGAGAATGGGCCATGGGCATCGTCAAAGCGGAGATTCTTGCACTCGTGGATCAGCACTCCCATCCAGGTGATATAATTTTCTACACCCATGGCTCTGTCAGACGCGGAACCAGATCATCGTGGACTTATTGAGCACAACGAAACAGTCGCACACTTCATGAGGGCTCCGGCGCTTTTGAGACAACAACATCGAGCATGACTATGGAGATCACCGCTGCCTTCAGGGCTCTGTCATGGGTGGCTGAGCAACAGGTAACCCTTACAATTATCATATCAGACTCGATGAATATGCTTCAAATGATTGCATCTGGAAGTCTGCTCGTGGAATGGGTGGACATCATTCCGAGATCATATCTCAAGAAAATGACTTGGCTGTACACGCCTGGACATGCCGGAGTGGGGGGTAACAAGCGTGCTGACTCTCTTGCAAACAATTCCCCTACTCAAGCGGGCAAAATTATGGACAGAGTCAATATCATCAGTGCGGTAAGCTCTCAATTATGTGACATGGGCAAGTCTCAGACACTGGAACGAGTTCGAGAATTAGGTGTTAAGTTTGGGCATGCCAGACAGTGTCGTCTTCATGGTAGAGAGAGAAGATATAGTAATCAACTTCTCATGAGTACGGTGAGCAAATGGACTTTGGAATTGCTGCTGCATCGGAGGACAGAGCACGAATGAAATTGTCCAATGTGCCATGACGTAGATCGCATAACATTGATATCACCTCTTGCAATCATTGATATCACCTCTTGCAATCATTAATATCACCTCTAGCAATCATTGATATCACCTCTTGCAATCATTGATATCACCTCTAGCAATCATTGATATCACCTCTAGCAATCATTGATATCACCTCTAGCAATCATTGGTATCACCTCTAGCAATCATTGATATCACCTCTAGCAATCATTGGTATCACCTCTAGCAATCATTGATATCACCTCTAGCAATCATTGATATTACCTCTAGCAATCATTGATATCACCTCTAGCAATCATTGATATCACCTCTAGCAATCATTGATATCACCTGTAGCAATCATTGATATCACCTCTAGCAATCATTGATATCACCTCTAGCAATCATTGATATCACCTCTAGCAATCATTGATATCACCTTTATATAAGTAGTCTAAGTGCAGATAGAAGCAAAAAGAAAAGAAAGTTCTCATTGTCCTTGACATGGTGCTATAAATAAACATGAAATATGAGCTTGATATTATGCTATAAATAAACATGAAATATGACCTTGACATTATGCTATAAATAAACATGAAATATGTGAGTGTTCCACTTCTATTGATCACATTTGTCTGTCTATTTCTGTCTGGACAGGGTCACATACAGACATGATGGCATCACTCAAGCGAAGAGTTCGCTCTTTGGACTATTTCGTGCATCTGAGAAAAGGGTCGCTGGCAACAAACGACAGCAACAATGGCATCATGATCTTCACTTTAGCAAAACTTGATGTTTAAACAGAATGGTCCATCAGTCTTCTTCTTATTTGCATTCGTTCTTTACGACCAATTATAATCACTCTTTGTGATATGTTTGATCTTTGCCAGAACGTGTATACGTTGCACATTGGTTTGGTAGGCCCCTAACGCATAAAGCTTCTACCGTTTAGGACACATGCATCCGATTTCAGCCAAACCTCCTTAGTCGCCTCTTCGACATGCGTGGCAGGTAACAGTGGTTCTATTCTTTACACCCCAAATTTGGGCGGTAACCACTCGGGCGTGGTTTATCAGTCAAGTTATGGAGGGGCAAAAGACACTTGATCAAGTTGTTACATGGCCCTGGGGGCCAAGAGACAGTCGATCAAGTTGTGGCATGGCCCTGGGTGCCAAGAGACAGTCGGTCAAGTTGTTGCATGGTCCTAGGGGTCAAGAAACAGTCGGTCAAGTTGTTACATGGTCCTAGGGGCCAAGAGACAGTCGGTCAAGTTGTTGCATGGCCCTGGGGGCCAAGAGAGATGTTTTTGTAATCTGGTGACTCCTATTTTTATTTCAAGGTCTATTTATTTGCATCTTGTATATTAATGAGTGCACTGTTCTTGTATGTATATTATTGAGTGCACTGTTATGTATAGTATTGAGTGCACTGCTCTGTATATTAATGAGTGCACTGCTCTGTTATGTATATTATTGAGTGTATTGTTATGTATATTAATGAGTGCACTGCTCTGTTATGTATATTATTGAGTGAACTTTTCTACTATGTATATTAATGAGTGCTCTGATATGTATATTATTGAGTGCACTGTTCTGCTATGTAAATTAATGAGTGCACTGTTCTGCTATGTAAATTAATGAGTGCACTGTTCTGCTATGTATATTAATGAGTGCACTGCTCTGCTATGTATATTAATGAGTGCACTGCTCTGCTATGTATATTATTGAGTGCACTGATATGTATATTAATGAGTGCTCTGCTATGTATATTAATGAGTGCACTGCTCTGCTATGTATATTATTGAGTGCACTGTTCTGCTATGTATATTATTGAGTGCTCTGCTATGTATATTAATGAGTGCACTGCTCTGCTATGTATATTAATGAGTGCACTGCTATGTATATTAATGAGTGCACTGCTCTGCTATGTATATTAATGAGTGCACTGCTCTGCTATGTATATTAATGAGTGCACTGCTATGCTATGTATATTAATGAGTGCACTGTTCTGCTATGTATATTATTGAGTGCTCTGCTATGTATATTATTGAGTGCTCTGCTATGTATATTAATGAGCGCACTGTTACGTATATTAACCCTCTTATTCCTAGCCCTTCAGAAAAAGTTCCTACCGAATTTCCAGGGCAAAGGAAATAACCCAGCAACAATGAGAAGTGCTTGTGAAATAAAATTCATAACAAATACAATTTCTAATCAATATTTGTGATTTAAAGTCCAATTTACAGCTAAATGGATGAGGTACTAGTTTGTAAACATTTATGTTGTCAATACCATGCAAGTTGGATGTAAAAAATTATACTAGTGAAGAAATAAAAAATGAATGACAATATTGAAAGTATATTTCACTCAAAAATGTCGGTTTTATTGAGGATAAATGTAAATTGAAAGGTTGAAAAGCAATCTCCCTAACAGAGGTTGATTTTACATGTAGGGCAGCCATCACTTGTTTCCACACACCTTCGTGGTTCAGTCCTCATCTTCATTTAGAAACACTAACTGCGGGTCTGCATTCTGCCAAACAGTAGAGTTGAGTCGGTTGATGGTTGGTATGAATGAAGTTGATCAGTCCTGCAGTATCTGGGAGTTTATCAGTCCTGCAGTTGCCTAGCCTGCATGTTTGTATGGGCATGAGGGCCCTCATACAATCAAGACAGAGGTTCAACCTTGCAAATGTCCATATTGTCCTCATGGAATGAATTTGGAATTAACATTGAGGTACAAATATTTGCTGATACTTTCAAATCTATTTCTTGACACTATATTTGACAAAGCAGGCACATTCAACAGTTTATCGGTAAACCAAAACAATCTATAGTAAGGTAACTGGTGAGTTCGACACATATAGTTTACATAAAGAAAGATATTGATGTAATCAAAAGAAACAGGTGTCCATGAAGAATCTGGATTTTCCTGAATTTTCATAGAGCAAATGCGCTGGTTAGCACTGTCCAGTTCTAAAAAAAATACCTCACGTAAACATCGTGCGTGCCGTAACGACGTAATAAGAAATAGAGAATAATCTGAATCAATGGCCTTTGCAGAACCTGTTTCTTCACTAAATTGTTCGATATTGATAGTGCTCAGCTGTTGCGACTATTCTCTCTCAACTTTACAACCTGGGTGGACAGAGGGAAGCGGCGGTGTTCGCATCCATTGACAATCGTAATTCATCGTAACTAATAGTTACGCAAACCGTCGTAAACACTAGAACTAGCGTAGTATATTTTAGCACGCAAACAATCCGATTTATCCACGATCTCGGCGGCATATTTTCCATCAACTGAATCATAAATCACAACACGTTTTCCAGAAAATATAAAGACCTTTTCAAAAATTTGCCGATACGAAACCAATAACGCTAGAAACACGCAAATTTCTAAAATGGCAGCAGCCATTATCGGCAATGACATCAGGGCTAAATTTAGCATGTCTATTCGCAAGGAAAGAAAACCGATTTAAAAAGTATATACCCGCCGGGCGGTAACGGCCGCTACGGGTTTATATCAATAACGGGTGCATTGGCCGCTCCAGGAATAAGAGGGTTAATGAGTGCTCTGTTATGTATATTATTGAATGCACTGCTCAGCTATGTATTTTATTGAGTGCACTGCTCTGCTATGTATGATAGTATGACAGAAGCGCGAGCGTGTAATGAAGAGTAGTAAGTAATTAGTAATAAGTAGCAGTCCCTGGACATTGCAGACAAAGAACAACATTGCACATATATGGCAACAAGAACAACATTGCACATATATGGCAATAAGAACAACATTGCACATATATATCAACAAGAACAACATTTCACATATATATCAACAAGAACAACATTGCACATATATGGCAATAAGAACAACATTGCACACATATATATGGCAACAAGAACAACATTGCACATATATGGCAACAAGAACAACATTGCACATATATATCAACAAGAACAACATTGCACATATATGGCAACAAGAACAACATTGCACATATATATCAACAAGAACAACATTTCACATATATATATCAACAAGAACAACATTTCACATATATGGCAACAAGAACAACATTGCACATATATATGGCAACAAGAACAACATTGCACATATATATATGACAACAAGAACAACATTGCACATATATATATGGCAACAAGAACAACATTGCACATATATATGGCAATAAGAACAACATTGCACATATATGGCAAAAGAACAACATTGCACATATATGGCAACAAGAACAACATTGCACATATATGACAACAAGAACAACATTGCACATATATATGGCAACAAGAACAACATTGCACATATATATATGGCAACAAGAACAACATTGCACATATATATGGCAATAAGAACAACATTGCACATATATGGCAACAAGAACAACATTGCACATATATGGCAACAAGAACAACATTGCACATATATATGGCAACAAGAACAACATTGCACATATATATATGGCAACAAGAACAACATTGCACATATATATATGGCAACAAGAACAACATTGCACATATATATGGCAACAAGAACAACATTGCACATATATGGCAACAAGAACAACATTGCACATATATATCAACAAGAACAACATTTCACATATATATCAACAAGAACAACATTGCACATATATATCAACAAGAACAACATTGCACATATATGGCAACAAGAACAACATTGCACATATATATGGCAACAAGAACAACATTGCACATATATATATGGCAACAAGAACAACATTGCACATATATATGGCAATAAGAACAACATTGCACATATATATCAACAAGAACAACATTTCACATATATGGCAACAAGAACAACATTGCACATATATGGCAACAAGAATAACATTGCACATATATGGCAACAAGAACAACATTGCACATATATGACAACAAGAACAACATTGCACATATATGGCAACAAGAACAACATTGAACATATATATGGCAACAAGAACAACATTGCACATATATATATGGCAACAAGAACAACATTGCACATATATATGGCAACAAGAACAACATTGCACATATATATATGGCAACAAGAACAACATTGCACATATATATCAACAAGAACAACATTGCACATATATATGGCAATAAGAACAACATTGCACATATATATGGCAACAAGAACAACATTGTACATATATGGCAACAAGAACAACATTGCACATATATGGCAACAAGAACAACATTGCACATATATATGGCAACAAGAACAACATTGCACATATATATATGGCAACAAGAACAACATTGCACATATATATCAACAAGAACAACATTGCACATATATGGCAACAAGAACAACATTGCACATATATGGCAACAAGAACAACATTGCACATATATATCAACAAGAACAACATTGCACATATATATGGCAACAAGAACAACATTTCACATATATATCAACAAGAACAACATTGCACATATATATCAACAAGAACAACATTTCACATATATGGCAACAAGAACAACATTGCACATATATATCAACAAGAACAACATTGCACATATATATCAACAAGAACAACATTTCACATATATGGCAACAAGAACAACATTGCACATATATGGCAACAAGAACAACATTGTACATATATGGCAACAAGAACAACATTGCACATATATGGCAACAAGAACAACATTGCACATATATATAGCAACAAGAACAACATTGCACATATATATCAACAAGAACAACATTGCACATATATATCAACAAGAACAACATTTCACATATATATCAACAAGAACAACATTGCACATATATATCAACAAGAACAACGTTGCACATATATGGCAACAAGAACAACGTTTCACATATATATCAACAAGAACAACATTTCACATATATATCAACAAGAACAACATTGCACATATATGGCAACAAGAACAACATTGCACATATATATGGCAACAAGAACAACATTGCACATATATATCAACAAGAACAACATTGCACATATATATCAACAAGAACAACATTGCACATATATGGCAACAAGAACAACATTGCACATATATGGCAACAAAAACAACATTGCACATATATATCAACAAGAACAACATTTCACATATATATCAACAAGAACAACATTGCACATATATGGCAATAAGAACAACATTGCACATATATATCAACAAGAACAACATTGCACATATATATCAACAAGAACAACATTGCACATATATATGGCACCAAGAACAACATTGCACATATATATATATCAACAAGAACAACATTGCACATATATGGCAACAAGAACAACATTGCACATATATATGGCAACAAGAACAACATTGCACATATATGGCAACAAGAACAACATTGCACATATATATCAACAAGAACAACATTGCACATATATATCAACAAGAACAACATTGCACATATATGGCAACAAGAACAACATTGCACATATATATCAACAAGAACAACATTGCACATATATATGGCAATAAGAACAACATTGCACATATATATGGCAACAAGAACAACATTGCACATATATATGGCAACAAGAACAACATTGCACATATATATCAACAAGAACAACATTGCACATATATATGGCAATAAGAACAACATTGCACATATATATGGCAACAAGAACAACATTTCACATATATATCAACAAGAACAACATTGCACATATATATGGCAACAAGAACAACATTGCACTATATGTGCACAAGAACAACTTTGCACATATATATCAACAAGAACAACATTGCACATATATGGCAACAAGAACAACATTGCACATATATATCAACAAGAACAACATTTCACATATATATCAACAAGAACAACATTGCACATATATATCAACAAGAACAACATTTCACATATATGGCAACAAGAACAACATTGCACATATATATCAACAAGAACAACATTGCACATATATATCAACAAGAACAACATTTCCCTATATGGCAACAAGAACAACATTGCACATATATGGCAACAAGAACAACATTGTACATATATGGCAACAAGAACAACATTGCACATATATGGCAACAAGAACAACATTGCACATATATATGGCAACAAGAACAACATTGCACATATATATCAACAAGAACAACATTGCACATATATATCAACAAGAACAACATTTCACATATATATCAACAAGAACAACATTGCACATATATATCAACAAGAACAACGTTGCACATATATGGCAACAAGAACAACGTTTCACATATATATCAACAAGAACAACGTTTCACATATATATCAACAAGAACAACATTGCACATATATATGGCAACAAGAACAACATTGCACATATATATGGCAACAAGAACAACATTGCACATATATATCAACAAGAACAACATTGCACATATATATCAACAAGAACAACATTGCACATATATAGCAACAAGAACAACATTGCACATATATGGCAACAAGAACAACATTGCACATATATATCAACAAGAACAACATTTCACATATATATCAACAAGAACAACATTGCACATATATGGCAATAAGAACAACATTGCACATATATATCAACAAGAACAACATTGCACATATATATCAACAAGAACAACATTGCACATATATATGGCAACAAGAACAACATTGCACATATATATATATCAACAAGAACAACATTGCACATATATGGCAACAAGAACAACATTGCACATATATGGCAACAAGAACAACATTGCACATATATGGCAACAAGAACAACATTGCACATATATATCAACAAGAACAACATTGCACATATATATCAACAAGAACAACATTGCACATATATGGCAACAAGAACAACATTGCACATATATGGCAACAAGAACAACATTGCACATATATATCAACAAGAACAACATTTCACATATATATCAACAAGAACAACATTGCACATATATATGGCAATAAGAACAACATTGCACATATATATGGCAACAAGAACAACATTGCACATATATATGGCAACAAGAACAACATTGCACATATATATCAACAAGAACAACATTGCACATATATATGGCAATAAGAACAACATTGCACATATATATCAACAAGAACAACATTTCACATATATATCAACAAGAACAACATTGCACATATATATGGCAACAAGAACAACATTGCACATATATGGCAACAAGAACAACTTTGCACATATATATCAACAAGAACAACATTGCACATATATGGCAACAAGAACAACATTGCACATATATATCAACAAGAACAACATTGCACATATATGGCAACAAGAACAACATTGCACATATATATCAACAAGAACAACATTGCACATATATGGCAACAAGAACAACATTGCACATATATATATCAACAAGAACAACATTGCACATATATATATCAACAAGAACAACATTGCACATATATGGCAACAAGAACAACATTGCACATATATGGCAACAAGAACAACATTGCACATATATATGGCAACAAGAACAACATTGCACATATATGGCAACAAGAAAAACATTGCACATATATGGCAACAAGAACAACATTGCACATATATGGCAACAAGAACAACATTGCACATATATGGCAACAAGAATAACATTGCACATATATGGCAATAAGAACAACATTGCACATATATATATGGCAATAAGAACAACATTGCACATATATATATCAATAAGAACAACATTGCACATATATATATCAATAAGAACAACATTGCACATATATGGCAATAAGAACAACATTGCACATATATATATCAATAAGAACAACATTGCACATATATATATGGCAACAAGAATAACATTGCACATATATGGCAATAAGAACAACATTGCACATATATATATGGCAATAAGAACAACATTGCACATATATATATCAATAAGAACAACATTGCACATATATGGCAATAAGAACAACATATAGATACGCAAAATCTGGAAGAAATGGTCCTAATTTAGGTTGGAGAGACTGATGTATATTAGGTTGGAGAGACTGGCGTATATTAGATTGGACGGACTGACATATGTTAGGTTGGACGGGACGGGCTGACGTATGTTAGGTTGGACGGACTGACGTATATTGATGGAACTGAGAGAGAACAACACCAAATAAAGACACGAGTAAGTTTCTCCAGTAGGGCCAAGAATGACAGACATGTAGGAGAGTATACAGTGTTAGACAGCAGGAACCAGAATAATAACATTAAGCATGTCATAGTATTGTTTTAAAGTTATAGAAGAACTTTGTGAAGAACATTAAAGGATAATATTGTATATGTATATATATGGCCTTTTCGTCTTTACAGACAGTCAATTGGCAAGTGTTTCACTGTGACAACTTCTGAGTTTATGCTTGTCTCTCTTGTCTTTCAGCTCATCCCTAAGTCTCTCTTCAAATATTGTACAGATTAGAATAAATATGATACATGAATTTTGATGTCTCTGGTTACCAGAATGCAACTTGTAATGCAAAGACGGCGATGATCGTATCTTATTAAACTTAGACGAAATCATACGTACAAGAGGTGTTATTAGTACTTGATCTCCTAAACGTGTACAAGTCTATGCGTTTAGGGGCCTATCAAACCAATGTGCAACGTATACATGTTCTTGGTAAAGATCAAACATATCACAAAGTAATTAAAATTTGTCGTAAAGAACGAACGCAAAGAAGAAGTACTTGAATAAATGAAATCTCAAATGAGAACTAGTTCAATATATATGATAAGTTCGGTCTCATGCACTAATTGGTCGAGATCCTTTCACAACATTTCTGGAGTTGAGTTATATTATTATAACGCTAAACCATCTATCAAATAACTGACTAAACATGGCACTCATCTTTTTATAATAACTCTAATGTCAAGAACTACGAGAATGAGTAACTCTTTCTCATGTCAGGAACTCTTCTATGACAGAACAAATTGTGTCGGGAACCAATCAATTACAGCACTCGAGATACATGCAGATTTATTCCGATGTTTTATTCAGACGTACACAGAACAAAGCCATTCAACTCGAGATACATGCAGAATTATTCCGATGTTTTATCCAGACGTACACAGAACAAAGCCATTCAACTTGAGATACGTGCAGATTTATTCCGATGTTTTATCCAGACGTACACAGAACAAAGCCATTCAACTCGAGATACATGCAGAATTATTCCGATGTTTTATCCAAACGTACACAGAACAAAGCCATTCAACTTGAGATAGGTGCAGATTTATCCCGATGTTTTATCCAGACGTATACAGAACAAAGCCATTCAACTCGAGATACATGCAGATTTATCCCGATGTTTTATCCAGACGTACACAGAACAAAGCCATTCAACACTAAGGACGCTGCCCACTGTATTGCCAACTATACCAGTGTCCAAACTACATAAAACCCCATCAAGTAATCATATCATACTATCAGTTATATGAGGACTATCATCATAGCACTCCAGACATGTCCATAGGTGCTCCGATCTCCGCCTCAGCAAGTCCAGCGACCCAACACGCCAGTTTGATGTTGATTAATCAATCTCCTTGCATATTTAGTATGTCGTTCTTTTCGGGCTGCACAAATATTGACACCCATCTCTTTCAATCTGGTCAGCGAGTGGGATTCACAGCCCTGAAACTCCTCTGTTCGGAAAGACTCTCAATGCGTGAAGAATATCATTTCGATCCATGGCAGCTCCTCTGATATTGTAGCCAAGCCAGCCAATCTATCAGCTCGTTCATTACCCCTAACTACTGCGGGCCCAGGGACAAAAATGAAGGTGATTTCTCTGATCATTGTCTGTACCAGTACCTCCACCCAATTGCGTCTCACCATTCCTGATTCGACTTTACGAATCATGCTCATGGAGTAACTGAGTATGAAAATACGAGAGTAGTTGTGAGATGCCAACCAGTTCACCGCCTCCGTAACCGCCCGAACCTCCATTGTCAAACTACTTGTGGTTGTTGCGAAGGCCCCACTGGTCTCTCTTATTATTTTTCCTCCTGAGCGTGCTGAAAAAGCCCACGCACAGCGTTGCTGGCGAATGACTGAGCCATCGGTGTAAAAAACCACATATGTATCATTGATGATGTCATTCAAGAGAACCTCCACGTTAATCAGTGATAGATTATTTTGTTTGCAGTTTTTCTTAATAGATGTAATAATTGTGAAAGCAGTCTGAAATTGAAGTGGCACAGCAATCCATTCCTCCCCTGTTTCAATTCCGGAAGGATCACATATTTTCCTAAGCCTATCTTCCGCCTGACTCAGCCATGATCTTCCTCTCTTGAGTCTACACCCTTTCTCCTTAATTAGTTCTTCATGGAGAGGATGTTCCTTATTTGCATTGATTCTTAGATATGATCGAACCCTCCAAGTTTCAATTCTGTGAGCAATAGTTGGGAGGTCAAGAAGGAATCGCATTGACACTCCTGGTGTATCTTTGGTGCATCCCAGAATCATGCGCATAGCCTCATTCTCAATTCTTTCCAGTCTCACTGTTTGCGTAGGACTAATTGTTAGGAGAGCGCATGCATATTCTATACATGACAGAACAATACCTTGATACAAGAGCACAAGAAGGCGTTGCTCAATGTTAGCAGCCGCCATGATTCTCAGTGCGGATAGTGCGTTGCGAGCCTTGGCAATAACGTGGTCGATATGGTCCCTAAAGCATAGACTGCGATCAAATTTTACACCCAAATAACTCATAGATGCTGTTCGGGTGAGTTGTATGTCCATCTAAAGTGACATGTGGTGTGTCAGACTTCACAATGTGATTATTTAGGGAGAACCATGATAGCACAACTTTGGTATGGTTTATCGTTGCACCAGAAACATCACACCAGGCCGTTATGTGGTTCAGTTCTTCCTGGAGTTTATTAGCAATTTCATCCCTGTTTCTCCCTGTCTGTACACCATGATGTCATCTGAAAATGACAGTGTTCGTCCCCTGCCAGATAATTGCTGCTTCGCAATCATTATGGTGAATACATTGAATAGTACTGGAGATAGTGGGGACCCCTGTGATAGGCCCGGTGAAATTTTTGTCGGCACAGAGTACCAATTATCACACCTGAGTGCCACTTTTCTCTCGAACAGGGCCCTTGCAATCCATCTTATGAGCAATGTATCGATATTGAGTAGCGTGAGCATATGTATAAGGTATGTGATTGGAACTTTGTTGTAGGCATCCTCGAGATCTAGTACAACAGCACAAGTCTCCAAACCAGCCTGGAAACCTTCAAAGACATCATAGGAAAAGATCGATGCATTACACCAAGTTTCTTTATTCCGCCTGTATGCACCGAGGGTGGAAGAAAACATGCGACGTTCCTCCAAATCCCAATCGAGCCTGCATGCCACTAACGTTTCCAGAAGCTTGTCCACTGTGTTCTGCATTGCAATTATTCTAAAACCGCTTATGTGTTTGTGATTTTTGTTAGGTTTTGCCAGTGGTATTAAATAACTGTAGCCATGCCTCCCTGATCTCACCATTTTTTAAACTAGTGTTGAATTCTTTACTAAGCTCATTCATGTCTTCGTCCGATATCCTGCTTATGTCACTGTATTGGATACCATCGGGGCCTGGTGCAGTATTGTGTGAACTCTAAGCATTGCGCGTATTTCATCACTCGTGAATTTTTTTCTTTCGTCCGCTTTCAACTCAGACGAAGTTTCATCTCTGAAACTGATTTTTGCGTGAAAATCCGTTTTTCCAATTTCTTACAATGGCAGCAGCGTGCACATTGTAAATTACTTTACACTGGCAGCAGTGTGCTCAATGTACTGTAATTAGTATTCCTCGCCATACAGGCAAATTGTCTCCGACTTCAGAGGTACTCACGTTATCGTCCTGAGTAAGACCAGGGACTCGAACAAATGCCGGACAGTAGGTTCGAACCCGAGCTATGAGGCGTCTCACAGCCAGCAGGCCGAGCTACTATCAACTACTCTAGGCAGTCCCCCAAACTCGTGAATTCAGGATCGTCATTCCACTCCGTGTCGACACATTGCTACGATAACAGCGAAATGATATTGAGTCTTGCTTCCCTATCATTATGATTTGACTGTTGAATAAAATGATCCAGAAATGCCATTCCTTTAGCTTCATCAGTTTCCCGTCACACCAGATCGTGATCTTGAAAATATGGTATAATACGTCTGTGTGGCGCGCCGTTCATGGCCTGGTGAAACGGCTAACATTTCTGGAGGAAGCCATCGGAAAATATTTGTGCACAAAAATCTTCCCACCCAGAGCTGACTTTGCTTGGTTAGCACAAATCTTAAAAAGTGTCATTTTCTCATCCATGTCCACTTTCAACGCCAAGATATGCATGTCCACTTTCAACGTCAAGATATGCATGTCCACTTTCAACGCCAAGATATGCATGTCCACTTTCAACGCCAAGATATGCATGTCCACTTTCAACGCCAAGATATGCATGTCCACTTTCAACGTCAAGATATGCATGTCCACTTTCAACGTCAAGATATCCATGTCCACTTTCAACGTCAAGATATCCATGTCCACTTTCAACGTCAAGATATGCATGTCCACTTTCAACGTCAAGATATCCATGTCCACTTTCAACGCCAAGATATGCTCAGGCAAATCTATGGTGTATCTTTAGCCATGCATTAACCGCTCTTCTTTTGGTGCACCAAATGGTTTCAATCTCCCCATTCCACCACAGGGCTGTGTTATATTCTTCCGCACCTGATGAGATACTTGGGCCTTGGCGTGTCGAATTTTACCAATCGTGTCTCGAGCTGCGTTGTCATATGTGAACGCTTTCGACGTAATCCGACTTCTGCTCGATCTGCGCCTCTCGATTAAGACAACGCATGGGCAGTGATCACTACCATGGTATCCTAAGACATCCATCTACAGTAGGGAGCAAGGGCGGATGAAACCAATGCCAGGTTGATTGCCCCATCTGAATCGCCCCGTCGTTTAGCCAGCCTGGTTGCTTGACCTGTATTAAGGCACACCAAATCTGTTGTGACCAATGTATCCTCCAATTCCTTTCCTGTCGATTTTTAATGATATTACCCCACTGTTGTCCTCTGGCATTGAAATCGCCACAAAAGAGGATATTACTTTCATCCTGTTGGAATATTCATTGCCACCTGGAGGCATCTACCCTTCCGTTACATGCATATATATTGACATAACAAGGGCGTTGATGCCTGTATTCTAACAGCATGTATTTGCAAATCATTGCAATTCCATCCCGATACATCTACTATACATCAAGCAAGCCCCTCCTCCCCTCTCCCTGCCACAAACTATAACAAGGTGTCATAAGAAAAAAAGAACAAGCCCACAGTTGTGGACAAGAAGATCTCCCCTTAACACATTCTGCAAGCCCACAAACCAAGTAATCCAAAGGATAACTTCACAAGCCCACAAACCAAGTAATCCAGAGGATGACTTCACAAGCCCACAAACCAAGTAATCCAGAGGATAGCTTCACAAGCCCACAAACCAAGTAATCCAGAGGATAACTTCACAAGCCCAAGTAATCCAGAGGATAACTTCACAAGCCCACAAACCAAGTAATCCAGAGGATAGCTTCACAAACCAAGTAATCCAGAGGATAGTTTCACAAGCCTACAAACCAAGTAATCCAGAGGATAGCTTTATAAACCAAGTAATCCAGAGGATAGCTTCACATGCTTTGCAAGCGCACTGTTCAAGATTTAAACATATTGCAGTTCAAGAGTGCCAGCAGACATCTAGTCAAGCTTCAAACATATTGTAGTTCAAGACTGACAGCAGACAACCTCTAGTCAAGCTTCAAACATATTGTAGTTCAAGACTGACAGCAGACAACATCTAGTCAAGCTTCAAACATATTGTAGTTCAAGACTGACAGCAGACATCTAGTCAAGCTTCAAACATATTGTAGTTCAAGACTGACAGCAGACAACCTCTAGTCAAGCTTCAAACATATTGTAGTTCAAGACTGACAGCAGACAACATCTAGTCAAACTTCAAATATATTGTAGTTCAAGACTGCCAGCAGACAACCTCTAGTCAAGCTTCAAACATATTGTAGTTCAAGACTGACAGCAGACAACATCTAGTCAAGCTTCAAACATATTGCAGTTCAAGACTGACAGCAGACAACATCTAATCAAGCTTCAAACATATTGTAGTTCAAGAGTACCAGCAGACAACCTCTAATCAAGCTTCAAACATATTGCAGTTCAAGACTGACAGCAGACAACATCTAATCAAGCTTCAAACATATTGTAGTTCAAGAGTGACAGCAGACAACATCTAGTCAAGCTTCAAACATATTGTAGTTCAAGAGTACCAGCAGACAACCTCTAGTCAAGCTTCAGACATATTGTAGTTCAAGTGTGCCAGCAGACAACCTCTAGTCAAGCTGCCAGCAACATTTCCATATGTGACTAAGCAAATCAATGACACATGCCATTCAAACCAAATGAACAATTTAGAGAACAATAAGAACACTTACTTGACATGTTTAATTTTCTCTCAATTGACTGTTACTGTATAATTAGATATTTAAATTGGAGATTTATCTTCACTGACCATAGTAAAGTATATTATCCTATCAGCCATATCATCCCTTAATCTTAGCCATTGACATTTGGTACATAACTACTTAAATAATATAAAGATGGTTATTGGTTACTAAAATGACGTCATTGCACTCCGGGCAGACCCATAGGTGCTCAGTCTCCCCAACAGATATCGAAGAGTATGCATACTGATGGTTCCTGTGGCTCGCTGATTAAACACACCTCTCACTCTGCCCCTAAGGCATCCAGTTTTACTTGTACGACCTGTAGCTCCAAACTGCCTAAATCGCTGGATCAATTAAACATCTATTTTAGTGTCTTCATCCAACAGATACTCGCGAAGAGACCGAAGAACATCCCCTTATCCATCTTCAACTCCCCAACAATCGATGCTGTTGATGCAAGTCTGTCCTCTCATTATCGTAAACATCCGCATGCCCAGGACAGTATATCCACGTAAGCCGCTGGAGGTTAGAATCTATAGACGACATCCACTCATACCGAAACCTGCCCTTCTGGATCTTGTGAAACATCGACTGAGAGTCAGATGCAACAATGGCCCCAGTAAATGAAGTCCCAGAGAGCCAGCGGAGAGCAGCAGTAACGGCCTCAACCTCCATCCTCATACTAGAAGTAGTTAACCTGTACGCTCCACTTCGCTCTGCAACAACCCTGCCATGCTCATTAGCCAAGAAACCCCAGCCGGACTTCTCACCACGATGAACCGACCCATCGGTATAAACAACATCATCATCCCTTGCATTATCTTCTCTTAACTGCGAGATCAGCCTTCATGTTGCCCCAATCTCCACATTCTCTTCCACAAGTAATGATAACTTTGAGATAGTTGGTCATGCTACCATCTGTTGGTATCAATTCTTCCCCTTTTGGTAGGGTGGTCACTTGGCCAATTGTTCTCTCAGCCTGGGCCATCCACGATATGCCACGCTTGATTCTCGTGCCCTTGACATCATTAGTGTTCTTGTGCAGTGGATGTCTCTTATCAGCAGTAACCCACATATATTCCTTGGTTTGGGCGATTGCATGACGGGAGCGTAGTGACAAGGCCAAGCATATATCTCATTTTCACAATGGGGCTTTCTCTAGTACAGCCCAGGACTACGCATACCTAAACATAAAGATGGCATATAAAAACACTAGAGCTAACAGACCCATGGACGAGCCGCCCACAGAGGAGGCAGACATGGGCGGACCAAGCAGAGGAGGCGTGCATACCACAGAACCGCAGATCCACCTGCCTAGATACGCCATGAGACCGACAGAGAGAGAACTACAATTTGGTGACAGTCACGGACCATCTATAGATAATTTCACAAAAGAAATGAAAAACTTATGGAAATCTTTCAATATGGATGCGGATGATTCCATTTTGGACCGCGTGAAAAATACAATACAACGCTACGGAAAATAATGAACATCAAATGGCAGGATATGATCCCAGACACATCATCATCAAAGTTTGTTGTTGTATCCTTTATAGGACGTTGCTCTCTTTACAGCACATCTGAAATTCACTCTGTCTCTAGCCAGTTCACCCACTTCGTCGATGGTCATATTCATAGTTTCTTTAATATCTTGTAGCCATCTTCTTGGTCTGCCTCTGCTTCCTGGGACCCTGCCCTCTAAGATTATTCTTTCTAAGCCATCATGAAGCTTGATGTGACCAAAATATCTAATTTTTCTGTACAGTATGTTGTTTATCAGCCAATTCTCTTTAACATTTAGTTCTTTCAGGACATCAGTGTTCTTTCTTTTTCTGTCCATGGTATTCTTAGGATCTTTCTGTAGCATTTAGTTTCGAAGGACTGGATTTTCGTTCTTGTTTTTTTGTGTGTAATGGTCCATGATTCACAACCATAAGTAGCCACTGGGAAAATGCATGTTCTCAATATTTTTAATTTTAATATTTTGCTGGTGCTTTGCCACATGTTCTTCATTGTGTTTAACTTCTTGATTGCTATTGCTAATCTTCTTGAGATCTCTTTGGAGCAGTCACCGTTATTGTTAATTATTGATCCCAGGTATTCGTAGCTCTCTACACATTGGAGTTCTTCATTGTTTATTTGGATGTTAGGTGAGCGTTTTATTTTGTCCAATCCCAGACACAGAGGTCCTAAAAAGAGCCGCTCTCCTCAACATCTATACAATCTTGATGCAGTCCCAGACAAGATGGGCAGGACATGTGGCTCGAATGCCAGATTGCAGAATACCCAAACGACTCGTTTATGGTGAGCTGCATAGCGGTAAACGCTCACTGGGTGGTCAGAAAAAGCAATTCAAAGTGACACTCAAAAACTCGATGAAATCCTTTGGCATAGATGTCGACAACTGGGAGAATGTTGCTCAAGACAGATCAGCCTGGCGCACACTTCTTCGACACGGTTCTTCGGCCTGCGAGGCAGGTAGAAACAGCACGGATGGAACAAAAACGTCAAAATAGAAAGGCAGTAAAACTCCCCACAAGTGCAAGTATACCTTGCCCACACTGTACAAGACCATTTCAAGCCCGCATCATGCTCACTAGTCATCTACGCACACACAGACAAACATAACGCAACTACATTTCCTTGGATGAAAATGTGTGTGGTCATCATCACCCGTGATAGACGAGCATCATCACAACGCTACACAACTGTGGTTTCTATATCCACAAAAGTAGATCTAACTTAGACAATGAACCCTAGCAAACCATTGTCGACATGAATATATTGAAGCAAATACCACATTTCAGACCATTATTCAATACGAATAATCAGGGGCGGCCTGATTATTAATAATCATTAATGGCCAGTGGGGCCAGGCCCCACCAAAAATATTGAGTAGCGTGTACTTATTATTTCAGACATTATTTGTTTATAATTATTACTTTCAACAGGATACTGATTAGCTTTGAAAGTTGATATATAGCCCTAAAATATCACACACATTCTGAAATCTAAAATTCAACATATTTTTCCTCCAATTAGTATACACCTATGGTCATTAGGGGCCAGTAAGAACAGGACTACCAAACCAAAAATAATTAACGTGTACTTATTATTTTTTTTAAATGTGTTCGTAATTACTATTGTTAACTTGACACTGATTAGCTTTGAAATTTGAATATTTAAGACTAAAATATAAATATTATATCAAAATAATATAACAATCATAATAATATATAAACATTATTATTAAAAAAACTATTATATACGGTCTCAAATTCAGCTTCTCTCTATAATGCTTGACATATATATCAGCGCACTATGTTTTATCAGGTCGTTTTAAAATTCTCTACTGACAATGTAACATTGCGACCTCTGACCTTTGACCGCTACCTTTAATAATAATTGCCAAAACAATATGTGTCATTTTATTCACCGGAAGCTAAGTTCCTACGTGATCAACCAATTAACAGTTAAACGACGACTCTTGATTAAATAGTACTTTGTATAATTATCGATTGAATCACAAATTATATATAAAATAGTAGAAAAGGATATGCATTAATAGAAATATGTAACTAACTATTATTATAATCGTTAACGGTAATCGTTTGTTTCGTATTCAATATACATGTCTTCTACAACGCACACGCGTTTGCGATTGACAAGCTGTGACCTACTTTTGAAGTTGTGGCTTACTCGAAATTCAAAATGAATCAAGTGGATTATTTATTACGAAATCCGTTTCCTTCGTTAAAGATAGAAGAAAAGCTTGAAATTAAACGGCTAAGTGCACATCAGCCAAATAACTTTGTGTATATGCAACAAGATGGCAAGAAAAGAGGACTTTCAATAATAAGTGGTTTAGTAAAAAATCATTGTTAACTGTCATTGAAGAAAAGCAAAGTTTTTTGTTTTTATTGTTTGCTATTTCATGGTGAAGGACTGTGGTCAACGGTAGGTTGTAGGGATCTCTTTTGTACCTTAGTTATATGGTATATATTTTAGTTGTTGTTGAACCCCAGGAATTATGAGTTTTCACCATTTTGTCTATAGTGCGTGGGGGAGAGTGCCCGGCTTTCTTGCAATGAGAGCTGGCAATTATGGTTGACCACTGATTCAGGAGGAGAGTATACGCTTACACGCGACTCGTACGTTGTTACTTCTTACATTTGCTTTGCATTTATGCAACTTTTTCATTAGACATCGACAGAAGATGCGTGCATTCACTAGTATTTAGGACCCAAGAGGCGTGTCTGCGTTTGCTTTATTATTTATACCAGAGTAGCTCTCTCTCGATCCTTACCCACTTAGCCAGACATGATCTTTGTCTATTTCCAGGGTCACCACGAAGAGGTGGAGTAGGGTCTTGATCAGTGCCAGCTCACTAACCCTGGTGCAACGTTGTCCCGTTTGTTATTTGCGCATGCGGAGCCAAATCATTATAGTAAAGGGGAATAACTTCGTGGAATAGACAAATAATAGTAAATACTAAAATATAAACCGAGCCTAAAAACCATGATTTTTCCGAAATTTTTGTCTGGCCCCGCCACCAAAAATGACCACGAGCCGCCACTGCAAACAATCTTGTCAACATGAATATATTGAAGCAAATACCACATTTCAGACCATTATTAAATACGAACAATCTTGTCTGGATTTCCCGACCATGGAGTATAGACTCAAGATAGCTAGAGCACGTGCGTACATCAAAATAAGTGCTAAACAGGATCACCCATTGCACAAGTTGCTCAGCACCAATGGAGGCAATTGATTAAAGCGTGGCAAGCTGTGGGTTGGCCGTGCTGCAGACACTGTTCCGCTGGTCTGCGGGCTCACAAATATCGATTATGAGGAAGAATGGATGCCGATTTCTTCAATATACGGAAACACTTTTTCCACCATCATTAAATTTGACAAAAGTTGCAAAAAGAGGAATCCCGTATCGCTGGATGCAGACGTTAAAGCTATCATTGATGAAAACTGCAATGAAGGTGCCATTGTGATTTACACAGATGGATCGGTAATTCGTCAGGAAAAGTCCGCATGGGCCTTCTCTGCAAGCTCATGTGGCAGAATGGTCCATGAGGCCAGTGGTGCATTTCGTATAACAACAAGCAGCATGACAATGGAGGTACTGGTGGTGACTAATGCTTTACGTTGGCTGGAGTCACAAAACTTTACTCATGCATGCATTCTGAGTGATTCATTGAGTATGATCCGCAAGGTAGAGGCTGGTTCGGTGCGCAGGCAATGGACTGAATCACTACAAGCGTCAACAATTTGCAGAATCACACTTATCTTCGTTCCGGGGCACATGGGTGTCGTTGGCAATGAGAAAGCAGACAGGATGGCTGGTTCTGCCACCATAGCAGAGGGCCAGCCAATGGATAGAGCTGATATTTTGAACGCCCTCATAGAGTGTGGCCGCAAAGAAGATTTTCATTTAAACCAATCCACGTCAACTACTAGATTGAAGGAGCTGGGTTTGCAGATTGGAGTAGCAAGAAAAGAACAGCATAACAGGTACATGAGTAGGCTCATCAATCAAAATGGAACTGGTACGGTCAGTCGCTGGATGCTGTTGGAGATATTGCGAAGGAGATCGGAGCACCTATGGACATGTCCGGAGTGTAATGAAGATATTCCGAACTGAACTGAAATCTTGTCGGCAAGAATATATTGAAGCAAATACCACAATTCAGACCATTATTAAAAACGAACAATCTCAAAAAAAAACTGAACGAGCAATAATGTCCGAAATGCCTACATTTGGAGTCTCTCTCTCTCTCTCTCTCTCTCTCTCTCTCTCTCTCTCTCTCTCTCTCTCTCTCTCTCTCCTCTCTCTCTCTCTCTCCTTTCCTTTTACCCGGGTTGGGACATAGACCCTCAACCAACTCATGCAAAGTCTTCCTATCTCTAGCTATCTCCTGCAGCTCCCTCCAGCTCTTCTTTATATTGTTGATCTCCGCCTCCAAATCTCGTCTCCATGTATTTTCGGCCTCCCTTCTTTTCGCTGTCCCTGCGGGTTCCAGGCAAGGACCCTTCTTGTTATATTCCCTCTGGTTTTCGCAAAGTGTGTCCTATCCAGCGCCAGCATCTTTTTTAATCTGTTCGTTCACTGGAATCTGTCTTGTTCTCTCCATAAGTTCCTCATTTGTAACCCTATCATACCATCTTATTCCCTCTATTCTGCGCAGACACCAGTTGATGAATGTTTGTAATTTATGTGCTATTGTTTTAGTTTTTCCTCCATGTTTCTGACCATTACAGTAGAACTGCTTTAACATTAGAGTTAAATATCCGAATTTTGTTCTAGATTTGATTTCTTTAGACTTCCAAATGTTTCCCAGTGAAAGCTCTTGCCTTCTGTATTCTTATTTTAACATCTCTATCTGTTCCACCCTCTTTATCTACGTTGCTGCCCAAATATGTGTATGATTCTACCTCTTGAAGTGGGATTTCACTCAGGGAGATCGTGTTGTCGTGTACTAAACATTTGGAGTACTGGTGGAAAAAAGTCTGCATTTACCCAAACTCTAGTAGTAATCATAACAGTTTCAGGTAAATAGACCAATAAACAAATGATTCTATGGACAGTAAGAGAATAATGTGTTGCAATACATTAACGAAACACGTCATAACAAAGTACTGTTGTATTACAACATTTAAAAACAATACACTGCAACATTTCGACTAAAATGCCTTTATCAAGTAAACGATACAACAGGAGTAACGAATTTCACAGCATACTACATATAGACTACGATACAAACATCCCAACGGTCCTAAAATGAAAATATGTGACTAAAAACGAATAGCGAAGTAAATGCCAAAAAACTAGAAGTGGAAAAAAGATGAGAAATGTTATAGTTTCCATTTTGTTTAGTTGGTAAGCGATGATGATTTCCTTCTTGATTTATGACTGAGTAAGAAAAAGGGTGGAGACTGCAGTAAAACTTGGAAAAATAGGTAAACATGTAAAAACAAAGTACTACAGTTTTACAAAATACATAAACAGTGACGATAAACAGCAACGTTTCGACCAAAAGGCCTTTATCAAGCAAACAATACAACAAGAATGACGAATTTCGAGGAACACTACAAATGGACGATTACATGTGGAAACATAAACCTATCTGATGAAAATCTGGGAATAAAAACGAACAACGAAATGAGTGCAACACAAAAACCGAAAGTGGAAAAGGAGAGGAACAATAAACAATATAGTGGATAAATGACACATATATGGAGCAAACACACGTATAGATAACAAGGCACGAGATAAGACAGTACTAAGAAGCATAGGAATGTAATGCGTTGAGTTCAAGAGGTCGCAAAGTGCCATAGAATGAAATAAAACGGTTCTCCAGGGCGAATCGACTGCGATCATCGGAGGAACATGATCGGATGGCTGTGACCTGGACATCGTCAACTCCTGAATGGCCAGTATCATTGAAATGAGTGGTCACAGGAGTCACAGAGCATTGGCGAATATCGCGTAAGTGTTGGGCGAATCGGTCACTGAGCCTCTTACCGGTTTCACCAATATAGGCCTTATGGCATCGTTTGCAGGTGATAGCATAGATGATATTGCGGGACTCACAAGTGAAACTGTCTTGAATGGTATAGGTAGCTTTTGGAAAAGAGACAGTACGGGTCTGTATTACATATGCACATGTATTACAGCGCCGACGGCCACATTGGATGGTGCCAAAGTGACTCTGGATGTTAGGCTTGAGGCGACTGTGTACCAACAAATCTTTGAGGCTTCTGTCCCGTCTGTACGCCACCAAAGATAGTGTTGGAAGACTGAACGTGTCTCAGGATCAGACTGAAGAATAGGAGATGATGGAATAAGACCTTTTCACCAGGGAACTATGAGGGTGGAAAGTTAAGATAAGTTTAACCCTGTCAGACTTGGGGGTTCTAAGTATGTGAGAGAGGGCCTCCTGGCGAGCAATTAGCTGAACCCGATGCATGGCAGATGTAAGCACATTCTCCGGGTATAGGCGCTGGCGGAAGAAATCAAGCATCTCATGAGCTCTATCAAGAAAATCGTCGTCCTCACTGCAGAGGCGACGAAGGCGTAAGAGTTGAGAGAAAGGTAAGAGTCACGACAAGCCTGTGGATGGGAAGAGGTATACAGAAGAAAGCTATGTGTATCAGTAGGCTTGTAGTATACTGATGTAGTGATAGTGGATAGGCTGATGGTGATGTCAAGAAAATTGACACAGGAGGTAGAGATGTGAGAGGTGAACCGAATAGCAGGATTGAAGGCATTGATGAAGGTAATGAAGCGTGACAAATCGGCTTCAGACATATCGGTAACTCCAATACAATCATCGATGTATCTATGATACACGGACGGAAGAAGGCCATCATAGGTGTTCCATACTAAGTGTTCAAGATGACCCATGAATAGACAAGCATAGCTGGGTCCCATTTTAGTACCCATGGCGACCCCACTAATCTGTTCGAAGAACTGGTCATTGAACTGAAAGGAGTTGAGAGTGAGAACTAGTTCTGCAAGACGAAGGAGAGTCGAGGTGGAGACAAGAGGGTTAGTTCTCCTGTCGAGAAAAACTGGAGAGCTTGAAGTCCGTCAGAATGAGGTATAGAGGTATACAGTGAGCAGACATCAAGGAGGAAGAGGCGATAAGTCCTGCCAGGCAACAACTTAATAGAAGAAAAAACAGACAAAGTGTGGTTAGTATCTTTCAAGAATGAAGGTAGTTGGTGACTATAGGGTTGAAGATACTGTCAAGGAATGCGGAGATATGTTCCGTAGGACAAGAGCAAGCAGAAACAATAGGCCTACCAGGATTGTGAAGTTTATGAATTTTGGGGAGCATGTAGAATGCGGGTTTGCCCAAACAACTGTCGATGACCCATAGTGATGATGCGCCGGTAGGAAGGTCTTTAGAGGCAATGAGGTTCTTGATGACTGTACGGACCTTACTATTGTTGGATAGTGTGGCATCAGAAGGAATATTTTTGTAGAATAGGGTGTTGAGTAGTTGGTTGTGGCCTTCCTGAAGATATAGTTCTTTACTCCATACGACTATGGCATCACCTTTATCAGCGGGTTTGATAACAATGTCATCACGTCGATGGAGGTGTGATAGAGCACGAAACTCGGACGGTGACATGTTAGAACGCCCTAGGCGTTTAGGGTGGAGAAGTCCAATGTCGTATGAAGTATTCTTGATGTAGAGATCAAGAGCGTTAGAGGCACCAGGTTTAGGAGTCCAATCATGTTTGCGAGTGGAATACTGGGAGAACATACTCGAGTCGTGATGTTCTAGAGGGTCCTCCTGGTTGTGAAAATGGAATTTGAGTCGCAGGCCACGGTGGAAACGGTTGACATCCTGAAGAGTAGAGTAGTGGTCAATGGAGGGACGGAGAGGAACAAACTTGAGACCCTTACTTAAAACACATCTCTCGCTGTCAGATAAGAGAAGGTCTGGAGGGATGCAGACAACCTGGGTGGGATGAGAAGATAGTTGTGGACAATTGAGAGGAGTGGTAGAAGGTACAGGGCGAAGAAGGTCAAGTTTTTGTTGATGATGCATGCAAATAAATTCATACAGTTGTCTGTTGAGAACGTGGATGGTGAAACGAATAAGGGAGTAAAGGAGCATATTCGTAGAAGTGAGACTACGTAGACGTTGTAGAAGTAGGGACTGGGAGGAATCCAAGTCAGATAGAAGGTGTGAGTGGTTGGCCGCGATACAACGCATGCGTTGTAGTGCACATTTGGTTTCTAACTTAAGTAACCTACGCTGCTCCCTGGCTCATAGTTCCCTGGTGAAAAGGTCTTATTCCATCATCTCCTATTCTTCAGTCTGATCCTGAGACACGTTCAGTCTTCCAACACTATCCTTTGGTGGCGTACAGACGGGACAGAAGCCTCAAGGATTTGTTGGTACACAGTCGCCTCAAGCCTAACATCCAGAGTCACTTTGGCACCATCCAATGTGGCCGTCGGCGCTGTAATACATGTGCATATGTAATACAGACCCGTACTGTCTCTTTTCAAAAGCTACCTATACCATTCAAGACAGTTTCACGTGTGAGTCCCGCAATAGCATCTATGCTATCACCTGCAAACGATGCCATAAGGCCTATATTGGTGAAACCGGTAAGAGGCTCAGTGACCGATTCGCCCAACACTTACGCGATATTCGCCAATGCTCTGTGACTCCTGTGGCCACCCATTTCAATGATACTGGCCATTCAGGAGTTGACGATGTCCAGGTCACAGCCATCCGATCATGTTCCTCCGATGATCGCAGTCGATTCGCCCTGGAGAACCGTTTTATTTCATTCTATGGCACTTTGCGACCTCTTGGACTCAACGCATTACATTCCTATGCTTCTTAGTACTGTCTTATCTCGTGCCTTGTTATCTATACGTGTGTTTGCTCCATATATGTGTCATTTATCCACTATATTGTTTATTGTTCCTCTCCTTTTCCACTTTCGGTTTTGTGTTGCACTCATTTCGTTGTTCGTTTTTATTCCCAGATTTTCATCAGATAGGTTTATGTTTCCACATGTAATCGTCCATTTGTAGTGTTCCTCGAAATTCGTCATTCTTGTTGTATTGTTTGCTTGATAAAGGCCTTTTGGTCGAAACGTTGCTGTTTATCGTCACTGTTTATGTATTTTGTAAAACTGTAGTACTTTGTTTTTACGTGTTTACCTACTGAGTAAGAGGAACTTTGTGATGTTTAGACGACTTTCGATTACCTGTTAATAGGTTATCAAGTTTGGTTATTTCATGCTTGATTCTTGAGTCAGTTAATCCTTTCAACTGTAATTAGTTAGTCCTTCCCGTCGTTCAGTTGGTCAGTTTGTCCTTCATGTTGTCATTCTTGTTCTTCTTGGTTAGCTGGAGTTTCTTGATATTTGAAGTCAGTCAGTCCTTCTTGTGATTTGATCTATCATTTCCATATATTTCCTTTCCTCATCATATTGCTTCCTACACGGGTGGCATTCTGATTATAATATAGTGAACGATATAAAACTATCACAATATAATGAACAACTATCGTTTAGTTCCATTTATGTATTATTTATTGATGTTGTTCGGACACAAACATAAAATACTTCCTCTCCTGTCCAATGTTTATGTTGGTCTCTTTAGGTTCACTAACGTTGCTACGCAGTCACTACACAAAGCTACGTCAACTAGATTCCCTACGTCAATGTCTCGTTTTAGTGTTGCTATCTGCTAGTGTGCAGAATTGGTGTGCAAACACTCAGTCTGCTATTATAATGTCTACCAGCTACTTATCTAAAACTACCTGTCTGTTCTGTTATCCACCACCTGGGATGTGGGAACAGGTGCACCTGATCCAGGTGCCTTTACAGAAACAATAAAAAATCAGTTATATGTATAATATATATATATATATATATATATATATATATATATATATATATAACATATATACATTTAACATATTCACATATCAAATATGGAGCATGAGAAGAGAAAGTATTAAGAAGCATAGGAATGTAGAGCGTTGAGTCCATGAGGTCGCAAGGTACCATATAACGAAATAAAACGATTCTCTAGAGCAAATCAACTTCGATCATCAGAGGAACATGGTTAGATGGCTGTGACCTGGACATCGCAAGCACCCAAATGGTCAGTTCCATTGAAATGAGTAGCTACATGGGTCACAAAGCATGGGCGTATATCACGCAAGTGTTGGTTGAAACGGTCACAAAGCATTGGCGTATATCACGTTAAGTGTTGGTTGAAACGGTCACAAAGCATTGGCGTATATCACGTTAAGTGTTGGTTGAAACGGTCACTAAGCATGGGCGTATATCACGTTAAGTGTTGGTTGAAACGGTCACAAAGCATTGGCGTATATCACGTTAAGTGTTGGTTGAAACGGTCACTAAGCATGGGCGTATATCACGTTAAGTGTTGGTTGAAACGGTCACTAAGCATGGGCGTATATCACGTTAAGTGTTGGTTGAAACGGTCACTAAGCATGGGCGTATATCACGTTAAGTGTTGGTTGAAACGGTCACAAAGCATTTTGCCTGTTTCCCCGATACATGCTTTCTTAAATTATATAACGATGAAGAGTAGTCTAAAATTAGAACTATTAGGCCTACAATGGGCCCTGACAGAAGCATTTAGACCATACCTACTGGCAGGCAAAGTTCATATATACACAGACAATAGTTCATTGTTCATTTTAAGATCATCTTCATCGGACATGTCCATAATTTGCTCCGATCTCCTTCCAAGCATGTATCTCATCGGACATGTCCATAATTTGCTCCGATCTCCTTCCAAGCATGTATCTCATCGGACATGTCCATAATTTGCTCCGATCTCCTCCCAAGCATGTATCTCATCGGACACGTCCATAATTTGCTCCCATCTCCTTCCAAGCATGTATCTCATCGGACATGTCCATAATTTGCTCCGATCTCCTTCCAAGCATGTATCTCATCGGACATGTCCATAATTTGCTCCGATCTCCTCCCAAGCATGTATCTCATCGGACATGTCCATAATTTGCTCCCATCTCCTTCCAAGCATGTATCTCATCGGACATGTCCATAATTTGCTCCGATCTCCTTCCAAGCATGTATCTCATCGGACATGTCCATAATATGCTCCCATCTCCTTCCAAGCATGTATCTCATCGGACATGTCCATAATTTGCTCCGATCTCCTCCCAAGCATGTATCTCATCGGACATGTCCATAATTTGCTCCGATCTCCTTCCAAGCATGTATCTTATCGGACATGTCCATAATTTGCTCCGATCTCCTTCCAAGCATGTATCTCATCGGACATGTCCATAATTTGCTCCGATCTCCTCCCAAGCATGTATCTCATCGGACATGTCCATAATTTGCTCCGATCTCCTTCCAAGCATGTATCTCATCGGACATGTCCATAATTTGCTCCGATCTCCTTCCAAGCATGTATCTCATCGGACATGTCCATAATTTGCTCCGATCTCCTTCCAAGCATGTATCTCATCGGACATGTCCATAATTTGCTCCGATCTCCTCCCAAGCATGTATCTCATCGGACATGTCCATAATTTGCTCCGATCTCCTCCCAAGCATGTATCTCATCGGACATGTCCATAATTTGCTCCGATCTCCTTCCAAGCATGTATCTCATCGGACATGTCCATAATTTGCTCCGATCTCCTCCCAAGCATGTATCTCATCGGACATGTCCATAATTTGCTCCCATCTCCTTCCAAGCATGTATCTCATCGGACATGTCCATAATTTGCTCCCATCTCCTTCCAAGCATGTATCTCATCGGACATGTCCATAATTTGCTCCGATCTCCTTCCAAGCATGTATCTCATCGGACATGTCCATAATTTGCTCCCATCTCCTTCCAAGCATATATCTCAGTGTGTTTAGACTAACAACTCCCGTTCTGTGTTGATTGATGTATCTACTGGGTTTTCTCTCGTAGTTTTCCCGTCTTGCCGCACCTATCGGTATGCACAACTTGCGCAACCGAGATAGAGAAAACCCTTCATCTTCGTCGTTGAAATCTATGTTATCTCTGAGAGCGTTGATGATGTCGCTTCTGTCCATAGAAGACCCATTCTTAATCGTAGCATTGCCCGCCAGTGCTTCTGCTCTCTCATTGCCCTTCACCCCAGCGTGACCCGGGACAAAGATGAAGGTAAGTATCTGGATTGAAGAGTTTTAACTAGGAGCCAAGAGGTGGCTAGTTCAAACCGCAGCCTTTGACTACGAGATCAAAACAGAAAAGCCGATTATCTCTCACAGGTAGCAATAGCAATACACAGGTAGCAATAGCAATACACAGGAAGCAATAGCAATACACAGGAAGCAATAGCAATACACAGTAAGGAATAGCAATACACAGGAAGCAATAGCAATACATAGGTAGCAATAGCAATACACAGGAAGCAATAGCAATGCATAGGTAGCAATAGCAATACACAGGAAGCAATAGCAATACACAGGAAGCAATAGCAATACACAAATAGCAATACACAGTAAGGAATAGCAATACACAGGTAGCAATAGCAATACATAGGAAGCAATACACAGATAGCAATACAAAGGAAGCAATAGCAATACACAGATAGCAATACACAGGTATCAAGAGCAATACATAGGTAGCAATAGCAATACACAGAAAGCAATAGCAATACACAGGTAGTAATAACAATACATAGGAAGCAATAGCAATACATAGGAAGCAATAGCAATACACAGGTCGCAATAGCAATACATAGGAAGCAATACACAGGTAGCAATAGCAATACATAGGAAGCAATAGCAATACACAGGTAGTAATAGCAATACATAGGAAGCAATACACAGGTAGCAATAGCAATATGTAGGAAGCAATAGCAATACACAGGTAGTAATAGCAATACATAGGAAGCAATAGCAATACATATGAAGCAATAGC
The DNA here is from genome assembly GCA_020796225.1 of Arion vulgaris. NCBI lineage: Eukaryota > Metazoa > Mollusca > Gastropoda > Stylommatophora > Arionidae > Arion > Arion vulgaris. Next base: position 628,178 of record CM036756.1, read on the forward strand.
AATACACAGGTAGTAATAGCAATACATAGGAAGCAATACACAGGTAGCAATAGCAATACATAGGAAGCAATAGCAATACACAGGTAGTAATAGCAATACATAGGAAGCAATAGCAATACACAGGTAGTAATAGCAATACATAGGAAGCAATACATAGGTAGCAATAGCAATACGTAGGAAGCAATACACAGGTAGCAATAGCAATACATAGGAAGCAATACACAGGTAGCAATAGCAATACATAGGTAGCAATAGCAATACATAGGAGAAGCAATACAGGCAATGCAATACATAGGAAGCAATAGCAAACAGTAGATAGCAATACATGAGCAATACACAGGTAGTAATAGCAATAATAGGAAGCAATACACAGGTAACAATAGCAATACATAGGAAGCAATACACAGGTAGCAATAGCAATACATAGGAAGCAATACACAGGTAGCAATAGCAATACATAAGAAGCAAATACACAGGTAGCAATAGCAATACATAGGTAGCAATAGTAATACACAGGAAGCAATAGCAATACACAGGAAGCAATAGCAATACGCAGGTAGCAATAGCAATACACAGGTAGCAATACACAGGAAGCAATAGCTATACACAGGAAGCAATAGACAGGAAGCCATAGCAATACACAGGTAGTAATAGCAATACACAGGTAGTAATAGCAATAGACAGGAAACAATAGCAATACATAGGTAGCAATAGCAATACACAGGTAACAATAGCAATACACAGATAGCAATACACAGATAGCAATACACAGGTAGCAATTGCAATACACAGGAAGCAATAGCAATAGACCAGAATTCCGAGGACGAAGCTATTATTTGAAAATAGATGTCTGCGAAAAATAATGAATATAAAATGGAACGAATTCAGGAGAAGTGATGAAATCAGAGACACATCTGGTCAACCACTAGTAACAACTGTTATAAGAAAGAGAAGATGGAGATATGTTGGACACACCTTTGAGGAGAAATGATCAACGAATATCAAAGCAGGCATTGAAGTGGGATGCAAAGGGTTCAAGAAAGAGAGGACGACCTAAGGAGACCCTGAAGCGAACTTTGCTGAGAGAGGGAAGAAATATCAGTCTCAGTTTATAGGTGTTCCATGGAGGAGATTGATCGAGTTGCCCCGGATAAAGTGGTATGGAGAAATTACTCGCAGGCCCTGTGTGACGTATAACGGTACGAGAGGAGTTATTATTATGTTGTTACTGCTATGTAAGTTGTATGTAAAAAAAAAAATATACAAGTGAAGAAATAACAAATGAATAACAATACGTTTGGCTCAAAATGTCCAAGGAAAGGTTGCAATGTAGTCTCCCTATCAGAGGTTGACTTTACAGGTGGGTGAGCCATTACTTGAGATTCCATACAATGTAGTCTCCCTATCAAAGGTTGACTTTACAGGTGGGTGAGCCATTACTTGAGATTCCATACAATGTAGTCTCCCTATCAAAGGTTGACTTTACAGGTGGGTGAGCCATTACTTGAGATTCCATACACCTTCGTGATGCAGTCCTCATCTTCATTTCATAAAAATGTCTGCTTTTTTCCAAACATCAAGGTCGGTTGATGGTTGGCCTGAATGGAACTTGTCAGTCCTGTAGTTTCTGCGTGCTGTCTTGCCTTTGCTGATAAGCAATCCAGAGCATTACTGTCTCCCATTACCAAGAGTGTTTGCACATTTCTTTCAAAATAACTGTTCTATAAATTAAATTCATTAAAATATGTTAAAGCGGCACATCTATTGGACAATTCATTAAAATATGTTAAAGCGGCACATCTATTGGACATTTCATTAAAATATGTTAAAGCGGCACATCTATTGGACATTTCATTAAAATATGTTACAGTGGCACATCTATTGGACATTTCATTAAAATATGTTAAAGCGGCACATCTATTGGACATTTCATTAAAATATGTTACAGTGGCACACCTATTGGACATTTCATTAAAATATGTTACAGTGGCACACCTATTGGACATTTCATTAAAATATGTTAAAGCGGCACATCTATTGGACATTTCATTAAAATATGTTACAGTGGCACACCTATTGGACATTTCATTAAAATATGTTAAAGTGGCACACTTATTGGACATTTCATTAAAATATGTTAAAGTGGCACACCTATTGGACATTTCATTAAAATATGTTAAAGTGGCACACCTATTGGACATTTTCTAAACACCATTATGAATGGTTGCTGGCATCCAAACAAAATATTTTATGTAAATAAGTCACATGATAATGGCGGCCATCTTGATTTTGTTTGGCTATTTATAGAAATTATAGAATATGTTTTAAAATAATCCACTTTTCCCAGTTTTTAGTGAGTTTGTTAAATTTCAGGGCAATACAATGTTAAGGACATTGTTGTCAATGAATAAAGCAAGCTAATTATGAGTACTGGTTTAACGATTGTCAACATATTTCAACATAAATAACAAACATAAGTTTGAATAAAATGGAAAACATTTTTATTTTCTTTTGAGTGTATTGTGTTTATGCAGCATCTCACAATGAGTGTTTGTGAATGTTAAATGAATAAACTACACATCTAGTTAGTCTTATCTGCTTCCTTCATGAACTGGGGTTTAAATTGTAGCTGTATGTCTCTGCAGGAGTCTTTGCGGGGAATGTTCATATCTGTGTGGTATAACTTGAAGCAGGATGTCAAGCATGGAAGTACATTGCAATTTGGGCAGTACATGAAAGTCAGGCTTCTTTCAAGATAGGCCACACGATAGCGCATAGGGTAGCACATAATATACTCAATAAGTTAGCGCAGCAGATAGCGCAGCAGATAGCGCATATGATAGCGCATAGGATAGCGCCAAGTGTAGCGCATAGGATAGCGCACAAGATAACGCAAACGATAGAGCATAGGATAGCGCATATTCTAGCGCATAAGATACCGCATAGGGTAGCACAAAGAATATCGCATAGGATAGCGCATAGGGTAGCACATAGGGTAGCACATATTGTAGCCCATAAGATAGTGTATCAGATAGTGCATCAGATAGCGAATCGGATAGCGCTTAGGATAGTGCATAAGGTAGTGCATAGGGTAGCGCACAGGGTAACACACAGGGTAGCACACATGATGCGCCACCCTACGCCATCCTATGCGCTATCCTATGTGCTTTCCTATGTGCTATCTGTTGCGCTATCTTATAGGATATATTATAGGCTATCGTGTGCGTTATCTTGTGCGCTATCTTGTTTGCTATCCTGTGCGATGTCCTATGTGTAATCCTATGCAATATCCTATGTGCTATCCTATTCGCTTTTCTATGCGCTAGAATATGCGCTATCCTATGCTCTATCGTGTGCGTTATCTTGTGCGCTATTTTGTGCGCTATCCTATGCGCTACACTTGGCGCTATCCTATGCGCTATTCTGTGCGCTATCCTGTGCGATACCCTGTGAGCTATCCTATGTGCTACCCATGCGCATTCTTATGGGCTATCTTATGCACTATCGTGTGCGATATCGTGTGCGTTATCTTGTCCGCTATCTTGTGCGATTTCCTGTGCGTTATCCTATGCGCTACACTATGCGCTACCCTATTGGCTATGCTATGCACTATCCTATGCGCTGCCCAAAGTGCTATGCTACGCTATCCTATGCGCTATCCTATGCGCTATCCTATGTGCTATCCTATTCGCTTTCCTATGCGCAATTCTATGCGCTATCCCATGCGCTATCCTATGCACTTTGCTTTGCGCTTTCCTATGCGGCGCTATCCTATGCGCTTTCCTATGTGCTTTCCTATGTACTATCTGTTGCGCTATCTTATAGGATATATTATAAGCTATCGTGTGCATTATCTTGTGCGCTATCCTATTCGCTATCCTATGCGCTAGATTACGCTCTACCCTATGCACAACACGAGCCTGAGCGCTACCCTATGCGCTGCCCTATCCTATTCGCTTTTTTAGGAGCTTTCCAATGAGCTATCGTATGCAATATCCTATGCGCTAACCTATGTGTTACCCTATGCACTATCCTGTGTGCTATACTATTTACTTTTCTAAGCGCTATCCTATGCGCTACCCTTTGTGCTACTCTGTGCGCTATCCTGTGCGCTATTCTGTGCACTATCCTGTGCGCTTTTCCGTGCGATACCCTGTACGCTACACTGTGCACTATCCTATGTGCGCTATCCTATGTGCTACCCCATGCGCTTTTTATGGGTTATCTTATGCTATATTCTATGCGCTATCGTACGCTATTCTACGCGCTATCCTATGCGATATCCTATGCGCTATCCCATGTGCTATCTTATGCGCTTTCCTATGCGCTATCTGTTGCGCTATCTTATAGGATATATTATAAGCTATCGTGTGCATTATCTTGTGCGCTATCTTGTTTGCTATCCTGTGCGCTGTCCTATGCTCTACCCTATGCGCTATCTTGTGCGATATCGTGTGCGTTATCTTGTGCGCTGTCCTGCGCGCTATCCTATGCGCCATAATATGCACTATCCTATGCGCTAGATTACACTCTACCCTATAGACTACACGAGCCTGAGCGCTACCCTATGTGCTGCCCTATGCGATATCCTAAGCGCTATCATATGCGCTACCCGATGCGCTACCCTATGCACCATCCTATGCGCTATCCTGTGTGCTATCCTATTCGCTTTTTTATGAGCTTTCCAATGCGCTATCCTGTGTGCTATCCTATTTACTTTTCTATGCGCTATCCAATGCGCTATCGTATGCAATATAATATGCGCTACCCTATGCGCTATCGTGTGAGCTATAATGTGTACTATCCTGTGCGCTATCCTATGTGCTACCCCATGCGCTTTATGGGCTATCTTATGCTATATCCTATGCGCTATCGTGTACGCTATTCCACGCACTATCCTATGCGCTAACGTATACGCTATCCTATGTGTTATCCTATGCACTACCCTAAGCGTTAATCTAAGCGCTACCCAATGCGCTACACTATTTGCTATCCTACGCTCTATAATATTCATTATCCTATGCCTCATCCTTTGCGCTATATTTTGCGCTATCCTATGTGCTACCATATGCGATATCCTATGCGCTATTCTATGAGCTACCATTTGCGCTACCCTATGCGTCAACCTATGCACCACCCAATGCGCTACCATGTGCGCTATCCTATGCACTATCCTAGACGCTATTCTATGCGCTATCCTATGCACTATCCAATGTGCTATCACATGCGCTATTTTATGCTCTATCATATGTGCCAACCTATGCACAACCCTATGCGCTACCTTATGCAATATCCTATGCGCTAACCTATGTGTTACCCTATGCACTATCCTGTGTGCTATACTATTTACTTTTCTATGCGCTATTGTATGCGCTACTCTATGCGCTATCGTGTAAGCTATAATGTGCGATACCCTGTACGCTACACTGTGCACTACCCCTGAGCTTTTATGGGCTATCGTACGCTATTCTACGCGCTATCCAATGCGTTATCCTATGCGCTTTCCTATGCGACTCTATCCTATGCGCTATCTTATAGGATATATTATAAGCTATCGTGTGCATTATCTTGTGCGCTATCTTGTTTGCTATCCTGTGCGCTGTCCTGGATCATTCTATATTTTTTTCCTTCTTGTTTCCATTTCCTGGGACCTTGTACCAGGTAAACTGCTACAACCCTATGCAGCACCCTATGCGCTATCTAGTGCGATATATTGTGCGCTACCCTAGTCGTTGACCTTGCACTACCCTGTGCGTTACACTGTGCTCTAGCTTATTCGCTATCCCATGCGCTATCGAGTGCGCTACCATATGCGCTTCCCTTTGCGCTATCGTATGCGCTATTTTATGCGCCAACGCATGAGCTACCGTATGCGCTACCCTAAACGCTACCCGTTGCGTCACCCTATGCGCCACCCTGTGCGAAGGAGAAATGGAAACAGCAAAAGAGATGAAGAGAGAGACAGGAAGAGAAATGGAAACAGCAAAAGAGATGAAGAGAGAGACAGGAAGAGAAATGGAAACAGCAAAAGAGATGAATATAGAGACAGGAAGAGAAATGGAAACAGCAAAAGAGATGAATATAGAGACAGGAAGAGAAATGGAAACAGCAAAAGAGATGAATATAGAGACAGGAAGAGAAATGGAAACAGCAAAAGAGATAAATATAGAGACAGGAAGAGAAATGGAAACAGCAAAAGAGATGAATATAGAGACAGGAAGAGAAATGGAAACAGCAAAAGAGATAAATATAGAGACAGGAAGAGAAATGGAAACAGCAAAAGAGATAAATATAGAGACAGGAAGAGAAATGGAAACAGCAAAAGAGATGAATATAGAGACAGGAAGAGAAATGGAAACAGCAAAAGAGATAAATATAGAGACAGGAAGAGAAATGGAAACAGCAAAAGAGATAAATATAGAGACAGTAAGAGTGGCTGTGAGATAAATAGGGAGTGGTGGTAAGATATAAACCACAAGTTGAGCAAGAGAGTAACGAGAGCGATAGAGACAGCTATAACCAAATAAAGACAAGTCATATGATTATGTGTGAGAGCACTGTTTTAATGTGATCTGAACAGATTCAAGCAGTACTTGGACAAGACTTGAAGACACAAACAGTTTTTCATCTTGATTTGATTTATCACAGGTTTCTGGGCAACAAGCAAGAGGACACAGTGTGTACATGTACTGGTCTAGTTCTGACACAATCTGACTTTGTTGAGACTTACAAGCTGTCAGACATTTGTTTGACTGAGATGATATTAAGTAGGTCACAGATCTCATGTACATCTTCTAGGTCAAGCTTGGACATACACGTCTCAGTCATGGTCCAGGTCAAGCTTGGACATACAAGTGTCAGTCATGGTCCAGCTTGGACATACAAGTGTCAGTTATGGTCCAGCTTGGACATACAAGTCTCAGTCATGGTCCAGGTGTAGGTCAAACTTGGACATGCGTCTCAGTCATGGTCCAGATATAGGTCAAGCTTGGACATACAAGTCTCAATCATGGTCCAGATATAGGTCAAGCTTGGACATACGTCTCAGTCATGGTCTAGATATAGGTCAAGCTTGGACATACGTCTCAGTCATGGTCTAGATATAGGTCAAGCTTGGACATACGTCTCAGTCATGGTCTAGATATAGGTCAAGCTTGGACATACGTCTCAGTCATGGTCTAGATATAGATCAAGCTTGGACATACAAGTCTCAGTCATGGTCCAGGTGTAGGTCAAACTTGGACATACAAGTCTCAGTCATGGTCCAGATATAGGTCAAGCTTGGACATACAAGTCTCAGTCATGGTCCAGATATAGGTCACGCTTGGACATACAAGTCTCAGTCATTGTCCAGGTCAAACTTGGACATACAAGTCTCAGTCATGGTCCAGGTATATTTCAAGCTTGGACATACAAGTCTCAGTCATGGTCCAGGTATAGGTCAAGCTTGGACATACAAGTCTCAGTCATGGTCCAGATATAGGTCAAGCTTGGACATACAAGTCTCAGTCATGGTCCAGATATAGGTCAAGTTTGGACATACAAGTCTCAGTCATGGTCCAAATATAGGTCAAGCTTGGACATACAAGTCTCAGTCATGGTCCAGGTGTAGGTCATTCATATCAGAAGTTGATGTGTCTTATCATGATTAATAAATAACTAAAGACATGTGCTTGTATGTCTATACTACATCTGGAAGACACGATAAGACAGGTAACGATAAGACAGGTAACGATAAGACAGGTAAGGTAATAATAAGACAAGTGTCAGATATTGATATCAATAAGACAACAATAAGACAAGTAACGATAAGACAAATGTCAGATATTGATATCAATAAGACAACAATAAGACAAGCAACGATAAGACAAGCAACATTAAGACAAGCAACATTAAGACAAGCAACATTAAGACAAGCAACGATAAGACAAGTAACGATAAGACAAGTAACGATAAGACAAGTAACAATAAGACAAGTGTCAGATATTGATATCAATAAGACAAGTAACGATAAGACAGGTAACGATAAGACAGGTAACGATAAGACAAGTAACGATAAGACAAGTGACAGATATTGATATCAATAAGACAACAATATGATGATGATAAATGATAATGACAGGAAGACAAGTAGATGTGAACAATACAATAATTGATTAATACAATTGAATACATCAATCATCAAATGTTGGAGAGCTAAAAGTGCAACAATTACACAACTAATGTTGCATTCAACTAAATTACATCCATATGCTTCTGTGAAATAATGTTGCTGAGCTAATGTTGCTGAGATAATGTTACTGAGATAATGTTACTGAGATAATGTTACTGTGCTAATGTTACTGAGCTAATGTTACTGAACTAATGTTACTGAGATAATGTTACTGAGATAATGTTACACAGAAAGATATGGATCTAATCACTGATACCATTAATTAGAATAAATCTTGTTTCTATGTGATAGATGAACATCACATCAAACAATAGAAGAACATCACATCAAACAATAGATGAACATCTCATCAAACAATAGAAGATCTCATCTAACAATAGAAGAACATCTCATCAAACAATAGAAGAACATCTCATCAAACAATAGAAGAACATCTCATCAAACAATAGAAGAAATATAAAGATGAACATCTCGTCTAACAATAGAAGAACATCTCATCTAACAATAGAAGAACATCTCATCAAACAATAGAAGAAATATAAAGATGAACATCTCATCTAACAATAGAAGAACATCTCATCTAACAATAGAAGAACATCTCATCTAACAATAGAAGAAATATAAAGATAAAGATGAACATCTCATCTAACAATAGAAGAACATCTCATCTAACAATAGAACATCTCATCTAACAATAGAAGAACATCTCATCTAACAATAGAAGAAATATAAAGATGAACATCTCATCTAACAATAGAAGAAATCCAAAGATAAAGAAAGATATAGATTAAAAGCGGATGATGATAACATTACTGCTCAAAGCGGCTGATGATACAACTATTAGCCAGGTGCAAGAACTATTTAATCAAGTATGGGAAGAAGAAACTGTCCCAGATCAATGGAAAAAGGGAATAATTATTAAGATCCCCAAGAAAGGTGATCTCAAAGATTGCAACAACTGGAGAGGGATCACCCTATTATCAGTAATGACCAAGACTTTCTGCAAAATCATTCTTAATAGAATCAAAGGAGCAGTGGACACAACCCTGAGAGAAGAACAAGCTGGGCTTAGACCTGGGAGAGACTGCTTAGACCAAATAATTACCCTACGACTAATTTTGGAGGAACATATTGAGAAGCAACAACCACTCATACTAAATTTCATCGATTTTAAAAAAGCCTTTGGTAGTCTACACAGAATCTTCGTGTGGAATATTCTGAGATGCTACGGAATCATCATCATCAAATAGCTTGTCCTGAGCAGAACTTTGCCACCCCAAAAGTCCTCCGAATTTATCTCTCTCATAGGCCAGATGTCCTGCCTCTGCAGCTGTCATGTTCAAACTATCAGTTACATCCTGAATCCATCTTCTCCGTAGTCATCCTCTTCTTCTCTTTGCTGGTATGCATCCTTCCGTGAAGGTGTTCTCCAGCCCTTCATGTCTTTTTATATGTCCAAAATATCTCAATTTTCTCATTTCAAATTTGTAGCATCAGCCAGTTTTCTTTGATTTTGAGTTCTTTCTGGATACATCTATTTGTTCTCTTCTCTGTCCAAGATATACGGAGGACTCTTCTGTAAAACTTATGTTTGAAAGCACATATGTTTTTCCACTGCTTTATTAAATGGCCATGCTTCACACCTATACGTTGCCACTGGGAATATGCATGCTCTTAGTATTCTGATCTTTGTTTTCTTATCAGTTCCGTTCCATACTGTTTTTAGGTGTTTAATTTTTTGTAAAGCCATGTTTGTTGTTCTTTTAATTTCCTTCATCCCATTTCCATCTGTTGTTAGCAGTGAACCAAGATATTCAAAACTGTTCACATTTTCTACTTTCTCTCCGTTGATAAAAATATCATTTGTCATGTTTGTTTTATCTGTTGTCATTATTTTTGTTTTTGCCACATTGAGATATAGATTTTGTTTTTCGCTTTTATCTTTCACTTCTAATAATTTCTCAACCCCTTTTTGTGATGTTGACAGTAACTGTATCGTAGTTCAGGTATTTCTCTTCCTCCGATTATAAAAGGATCGTAGTGTTCTATTCCGCTACTTTCTGTAACATTCCTCCTGATGTTTTCTGCATATATGTTAAACAGGCAAGGCGACAAAATGCAGCCTTATCTGACTCCCTGCCTTATATCAAACCAGTCTGATGTATCATCACATGTTCTTACAGCCGACATTTGATCACTATAAAGTTCTCTTATGATCTATATTAAATGTAATGGGAATACCATTTCTCCCATAATCTTCCACAATTCCTGATGTTCTACACAATCAAATGCCTTTGAGTAGTCAATAAAGCATGAGTATAGATCTACATTATACTCTCTAGATTTTTCTATGATTGTTCTCATGTTATATATATAAATATATGGTCACGTGTACCTCTGTTCCTTCTAAGACCAGCTTGTGTTATGTTGATATTTTCTTCCATTTTCCTATACAGTCTTCCCATAATAATTTTAAATAAGATTTTACTTGCGTGGCTAATCAATGCCACTGTTCTATAGTTGGTACATAATTTGGTGTCTCCTTTTTAGGTATTGGGATAAATATTGATCTTTTCCATTCCTTTGGCCATATTCCTGTTTCCCATACCTTTTTGTATATTGCATGATATATTTTTATGCTTTGCTCTCCTCCTGCTTTGATAAAATCTGCTGAAATATTATCACATCCTGGTGATTTTCCCATCTTCAAGCTTTTTATTACCCATTCAACTTCCTCTAGCGTTGGTTCTGGTTCTTTCTCTGTGATTATTTCAGTATTCGCTCTATTGTCCTTTTCGCCTCTGTTCATATACATTTCACTGCAATATTCTTTCCATCTGTTGAGAATTTCTGCTTGTTCTGTTAGGGTTCTTCCACACTATCTTTATTGCATTTAGTTTTGGTTTAAACGTTAAGATCATTGATTTTATTTCTTTGAACATTTTCTGCTCTCTTCCTTTCTTCTGGTGTTCTTCTAACCTTGCACAACAATTTTGTAGGTATTGCTATAGAATACCAGATAAAATAATAAACATTATTATGAGCCTCTATGATGGTTCACGGTGTGCAGTTCGCACTGATGGTGGACACAGCGACTGGTTTATGGTTGAAACCGGATTAAAGCAAGGCTGTATTCTATCTCCGTTATTGTTTGGAGTGGCCATTGACTGGGTGATGCGAAAATGTTGCAGGGCGAAACTGGCATTGATTGGATAGAAAATAGTCAACTAGAAGATTTGAATTTTGCAGATGATATTGCCTTGTTAAGTAGAAACAACTAAGATATGCAAAGAAAAACAGACAACTTGTCATCTATAGCATCAAAAGTTGGACTGCAGATAAGCTATGAAAAACAAATATAATGAAGACACCTATGGCAAGTAATGCAGATATCACACTGGAATCTAAAATGATAAAAATAACAGAGCAGTTCACCTATTTAGGTAGCAATTTTGATTGCACAGGAAATGTTAAAAAGAAATTATGATACGAATTGGCAAAGCAACATCAGCTTTTAAAAGTCTAAATAAAATATGGAACTGCAAATTATATAGTATTAAAACTAAATTACGAATTTTCAATTAAAATGTTGTATCAATCCTAACATATGCTAGCGAGAGTTGGAAAATGACTAAAGATATAGAAAGCAAGTTGAATGCATTTGAAAATAGATGTCTGCGAAAAATAATTAACATAAAATGAAATTAATTCAGAAAGGATTAAATCAGAAATGGCTGGTCAACCACTAGTAACAACTGTTATAAGAAAGAGAAGATGGAGATATGTTGGACACACCTTGAGAAGAAATGATCAAACAATATCAAAGCAGGCATTAAAGTGGAATACAAAGGGTTCAAGAAGGAGAAGATGGAGATATGTTGGACACACCTTGAGAAGAAATGATCAAACAATATCAAAGCAGTCATTAAAGTGGAAGGCAAAGGGTTCAAGAAAGAGAAGACACCCTAAGGAAACCCTGAACCAAACTTTGCTGAGAGAGGCAAAAAATATCTGACTCAATTCCATGGAAGAGATTCAGCAAGTTGCCCAGGACAGAGTGGTATGGAGAAATTACTTATAGGACCTATGTAACATATAAAGGTAGGAGATGAATGAATATATATAACAAATATATAAATATACTGAGATAAATGTCATTGTAAGAACTGAACCCTAAACCTTTTTTTTTTTTTTTTACATTTTCTTTTGTTTGATTTGAAAAATGAACATTATATGTCATCACACTAATCCATCACACACACACACACATACACACACTACTCACGTACATCATATATTATTTGAACATTATATGTCATCACACTAATCCATCACACACACACACACACTACTCACGCACATCATATATTATTTGAACATTATATGTCATCACACTAATCCATCACACACACACACACACTACTCACGCACATCATATATTATTTGAACATTATATGTCATCACACTAATCCATCACACATACACACACTACTCACGTACATCATATATTATTTGAACATTATATGTCATCACACTAATCCATCACACATACACACACTACTCACGTACATCATATATTATTTGAACATTATATGTCATCACACTAATCCATCACACACACACACTACTCACGTACATCATATATTATTTGAACATTATATGTCATCACACTAATCCATCACACATACACACACTACTCACGTACATCATATATTATTTGAACATTATATGTCATCACACTAATCCATCACACATACACACACTACTCACGTACATCATATATTATTTGAACATTATATGTCATCACACTAATCCATCACACACACACTCACTACTCACGTACATCATATATTATTTGAACATTATATGTCATCACACTAATCCATCACACACACACACACACTACTCACGTACATCATATATTATTTGAACATTATATGTCATCACACTAATCACGGACATCATATATTATTTGAATATATATATATATGTGTATGGCCTTTTCTCTTTACAGACAGTCAATTGGCAAGTATTTCACTGTGACAACTTCTGAGTTTTCGCTTGTCTCTCTTGTCTTTCAGCTCATTCCTATGTCTCTCTTCAAAAGATTCTGCACCTTTGCGTAATGTTGTTTTCCATATATCACGATCATCAGCCAGTTTTTCCCATTTGATGGGACCGATAGAAAAGTTATTCACTGAGGTCTTGCAGACATCTTTATATCTGAGCAGTGGTCTGCCTTGTTGTCTCTTCCTCTTTGAAAGTTCACAGAACAACATTTGTTTTGGAATGCGGCCATTGTCCATTCTTCGCACATGCCCTAGCCATCTAAGTCTCCTACTGCTGAGCATGCCCATGATGGAAGGCAAGTTTGCACATTGCAGTACTTCAGAGCTGGTTATCTTGTCGTACCACCTGATGTTCATAATCTTGCGGAGACATCGAAGGTGAAAGATGTTTTCTCTCGTGCCTACAGTAGGGAGTCATGTTTCTGAGCCATATAGTAAAGAGCTAATTACACAAGCTCGATATATTTGAATCTTTGTCTGCAATGTCAGTTTTGTGTTTTCTCACGCTCTCTTTGATAGTTTGCCAAATGTAGTAGCCTCGCTGCCTATTGTGTCGGAGCTGAAAGCAAGTATAAAGTGTCCTCTTCATTTGTGCCTAGCCTAGGCAGCTGATATGGGGAATGTCATATATGTCCTCACACTAATCCATCACACACACTACTCACAGACATCACATATTATTTGAACATATATGTCATCATCATCATTATCATTTAGACAAGTATACATATATGTGTTCATGGTAACCCTAGTGGCAAGTGGCTATTTAGCACAGCCATTCATTATCACACAAATAAATCTAGATGAAAGTTTATGGGGCCATAGTTGTAACCACACTGCTGTACGCCAGCCAAACATGGGCAGTGTATAGTTGTAAGCACACTGCTGTACGCCAGCCAAACATGGACAGTGTATAGTTGTAAGCACACTGCTGTACGCCAGCCAAACATGGACAGTGTATAGTTGTAAGCACACTGCTGTACGCCAGCCAAACATGGACAGTGTATAGTTGTAAGCACACTGCTGTACGCCAGCCAAACATGGACAGTGTATAGTTGTAACCATGCTGCTGTACGCCAGCCAGCCAGGGACAGTGTATAGTTGTAAGCACACTGCTGTACGCCAGCCAGGGACAGTGTATAGTTGTAACCACGCTGCTATACGCAAGTGAGACATGGACAGTGTATAGCAGACACACAAGAAAACTAAACCACTTCCATACAAGCTGTCGACACAGACTACTCAAAATACAATGGTAGGATAACAATCCAGAAATCCTCATAAGTGCCAAGATCTCAAGCGTCAACACCCTGTTACAGAAGGATCAAATCAGATGGGCCGGTCCTGTTGCTAGGAATGCCTGATAAATGTATTCCAAAACAGTTGATGTATGGTGAGATGAAAGGGGGCAGATGTTTAGTTGGTGGATAGAAAAAACGCTTTAAAGATACTTGTAACCTCTCTCTAAAATGCTTGGATATAAAGACTACATACTGGGTATCCCTGGGACAAGATCACCAAATGTGGCACTGTAATGCTTCCATATAAAGACTACATACTGGGTATCCCTGGGACAAGATCACCAAATGTGGCACTGTAATGCTTCCATATAAAGACTACATACTGGGTATCCCTGGCACAAGATCACCAAATGTGGCACTGTAATAATTCCATATAAAGACTACATACTGGGTATACCTGGCACAAGATCGCCAAATGTGGCACTGTAACAACACAAGAGGAACTCGTATAGCTGAGAATCATGGTACGGTTGAGGTGCAGAGAAAGTGAGCTGCGCATAAAGACATACAACACCGACATGTCTAACCTTGATCATCTATGCCCTAGATGTGGTAGGGGATTGTGTTTGGGGATTGGACTCCACACACACCAGAGGTGCAGCAACATACCTCTGAGACTGTTGTCATTATTGATTGTGACGGACAGCTATTATAGCTAGACATGTAGCAACACATGTGTTAGGTCATATAGCTAGATGTGTAGCAACACACGTGTTAGGTCATATAGCTAGACGTGTAGCAACACACGTGTTAGGTCATATAGCTAGACATGCAGCAACACACGTGTTAGGTCATATAGCTAGACGTGTAGCAACACACGTGTTAGGTCATATAGCTAGACATGCAGCAACACACGTGTTAGGTCATATAGCTAGACGTGTAGCAACACACGTGTTAGGTCATATAGCTAGACATGTAGCAACACATGTGTTAGGTCATATAAAGTTATTATCAATGTTAATAGAGTGGAGAGAGATGATATGTTAAGAGAGTGGAGAGAGAGTGGAGAGAGATGACATGTTAAGAGAGTGGAGAGAGATGACATGTTAAGGGAGAGTGGAGATATAAAAAAGAGAGAGTGGAGAGAGATGACATGTTAAGAGAGAGTGGAGAGAGATGACACATTAAGAGTGGAGAGATAGTGGAGAGAGATGACATGTTAAGAGAGTGGAGAGAGATGACATGTTAAGAGAGTGGACAGAGAGTGGATAGAGATGACCTGTTAAGAGAGTGGAGATAGATGACATGTTAAGAGAGTGGAGAGAGATGACATGTTAAGAGGGTGACGAGAGAGTGGAGAGAGATGACATGGTAAGAGGGTGACGAAGGAGTGGAGAGAGATGACATGTTAAGAGCGAGTGGAGAGAGATGACAGGTTAAGAGCGAGTGGAGAGAGATGACATGTTAAGAGCGAGTGGAGAGAGATGACATGTTAAGAGAGAGTGGAGAGAGATGGCATGTTAAGAGGGTAACGAGAGAGATGACCTGTTAAGAGAGAGTGGAGAGAGATGACATGTTAAGAGAGAGTGGAGAGAGATGACATGTTAAGAGAGAGTGGAGAGAGATGGCATGTTAAGAGGGTAACGAGAGAGATGACATGTTAAGAGAGAGTGGAGAGAGATGGCATGTTAAGAGGGTAACGAGAGAGTGGAGAGAGATGACATGTTAAGAGGGTGGCGAGAGAGATGACATCTTGATCAGAAGATGATGTGCCTACAACCATTATTTGGCAAATATAACTGTCAATTATATGGTGAATCTGTTGTACCTCCTCTCTCCCCTCCCCATTGTGTGACTGGTGTATAGTCCATGTTGCAGTATGTACTCTAGTAAAACAGATCTTTCATTATATGAAGAATGACGACAACGACATCATATCACACAAGTACTTGCTTTGTTTAGTTTGTTGATATCAGATCTTGTCTTCAATAGCATGACAAGAAACAAGCAGTCAATCAACAGCAACCTGATGTCATCAATGTATGTATGACACATCTCAAACAAATAATTACCATCCATCATCATGATTAGATGCAGTATCTGCAAACTTGATTAGATGCAGTATCTGCAAACTTGATTAGATGCAGTATCTGCAAACTTGATTGGATGCAGTATCTGTAAACTTGATTGGATGCAGTATCTGCAAACTTGATTAGATGTAGTATCTGCAAACATGATTAGATGCAGTATCTGTAAACTTGATTAGATGTAGTATCTGCAAACTTGATTAGATGCAGTATCTGTAAACTTGATTAGATGTTGTATCTGCAAACTCTGTCCAAAATGTTGATACAACAAAAGACAACTAATTTCAAATGCAAACAGCAACTGTTCTCTCAATACATCATCATTTGAGGAATATTCTCACAACATGTTTCAAAGTTAGAAGACTGTATTCTTCTTCTTGTTTGTTCTATCAGTCCTCAGATCACAGCTGCAATGAAATCTGTGATTCACTTCTGTCAGTCCTCAGATCACAGCATCAATGAACTGTGTGATTCACTTCTGTCAGTCCTCAGATCACAGCTGCAATGAACTGTGTGATTCACTTCTGTCAGTCCTCAGATCACAGCTGCAATGAAATCTGTGATTCACTTCAGTCCTCAGATCACAGCATCAATGAACTGTGTGATTCACTTCTGTCAGTCCTCAGATCACAGCTGCAATGAACTGTGTGATTCACTTCTGTCAGTCCTCAGATCACAGCTGCAATGAACTGTGTGATTCACTTCTGTCAGTCCTCAGATCACAGCTGCAATGAAATATGTGATTCACTTCTGTCAGTCCTCAGATCACAGCTGCAATGAAATCTGTGATTCACTTATGTCAGTTCTCAGATCACAGCATCAATGAACTGTGTGATTCACTTCTGTCAGTCCTCAGATCACAGCTGCATTGAAATATGTGATTCACTTCTGTCAGTCCTCAGATCACAGCTGCAATGAACTGTGTGATTCACTTCTGTCAGTCCTCAGATCACAGCTGCAATGAACTGTGTGATTCACTTCTGTCAGTCCTCAGATCACAGCTGCAATGAAATATGTGATTCACTTCTGTCAGTCCTCAGATCACAGCTGCAATGAAATACATGATTCACTTCTGTCAGTCCTCAGATCACAGCTGCAATGAAATCTGTGATTCACTTCTGTCAGTCCTCAGATCACAGCTGCAATTAAATCTGTGATTCACTTCTGTCAGTCCTCAGATCACAACTGCAATGAAATCTGTGATTCACTTCTGTCAGGCCTCAGATCACAGCATCAATGAACTGCGTGATTCACTTCTCTCTGTTCTCAGCATCAATGAACTGCATGATTCACTTCTGTCAGTTCTCAGCATCACAGTACCAAGATGAAATAAACAAGCTTGGGGCCCAGAGGTGAAAAACATAAGAATCACTGAATGAGAGGGTTCGGAGGTGCTTCTTTTTCTTCTGCGATCAACTTCTGCTTAGCGACTACTCCGATATGTGTAATAAACAGGGTGGTGCGCTTGAGGTGTTCGCGGTCCCATAGTTTGTCTTGTAGGGTTGTTTCTGTTGGTCAGATCTCCATTCTCACACCACTCAGGCTGGGACAGTCTTGCAGGATGTGCTCTGGGGACTACTTTGGTGCTCCACGTGTGCAGGCAGCTGAGTCCCTGAGACCCATTCTGTGGAGGTGTGCTCTGAGACTGCAGTGTCCCGTTCTAAGTGGTCTGTGCCTTTCTGTTTAGTTTATTTATACTGTCATGCTCTGGGTTGTATCCTCCATTTATTTTTCTCCACATCATTTTCCTGGATTGTTTCAGTACAGTCTTTGCTTCTGTAAAACTTTGTGTTGGATGGTGTTGTGTTAGGTTCCCTCCAGTCTTTGCTACTGTAAAGCTTTGTGTTGGGTGGTGTTGTGTTAGGCTCCCTTCAGTCTTTGCTTCTGTAAAACTTTGTGTTGGATGGTGTTGCGTTAGGCTCCCTTCAGTCTTTATTTCTGTAAAACTTTGTGTTGGATGGTGTTGTGTTGGATGGTGTTGTATTAGGTTCCTCCAGTCTTTGCTTCTGTAAAGCTTTGTGTTGGGTGGTGTTGTGTTAGGCTCCCTTCAGTCTTTGTTTCTGTAAAACTTTGTGTTGGATGGTGTTGTGTTAGGTTCCCTCCAGTCTTTGCTTCTGTAAAACTTTGTGTTGGATGGTGTTGTGTTAGGCTCCCTCCAGTCTTTGCTTCTGTAAAACTTTGTGTTGGGTGGTGTTGTGTTATGTCCCCTTCAGTCTTTGCTTCTGTAAAACTTTGTGTTGGATGGTGTTGTGTTAGGCTCCCTTCAGTCTTTGCTTCTGTAAAACTTTGTGTTGGATGGTGTTGTGTTATGTCCCTCCAGTCTTTGCTTCTGTAAAACTTTGTGTTGGATGGTGTTGTGTTAGGCTCCCTTCAGTCTTTGCTTCTGTAAAACTTTGTGTTGGGTGGTGTTGTGTTAGTCTTCCTCCAGTCTTTGCTTCTGTAAAACTTTGTGTTGGGTGGTGTTGTGTTAGGCTCCCTTCAGCCCTTGCGAGTTTGTCAGCCTTTTCATTTCCTGGCATGTCACAGTGTGTTGGTATCCACCGTAAGATCAGTTCAGATTTTTTGGACAGCAAGCTGATATTTTGCCGTATGTCCTGAATGAGCTTGTCTTGTTTGGGACATGAGATGGCCTGGAGAACCGATCTTAAATCGCTAAAGACTGCAATATTTTCTGCTGACACCTGCTGGTCGTTGAGGATCTGTATGCAAGAAGGGCTGTTGCCTCTGCTCTAAAGTTGGTGCATGTTTCTCCTGCTGCCAGAGAGTGTGGGAGAGAAAGTGTGAGAGTGTATGAGAGTAAGAGAAAGTAAGAGAGTGAGAGAAAGTAACAGAGTGAGAAAGGAAGAGACAGTGAGAGTAAGAGAGAGAAAATGTGACGAAAGAAGTTAACATTGAATATTAGAGAAAGTGTGTGTGTGAGAGAGAAAGTGTGTGTGAGAGAGAAAGTGTGTGTCGAGAGAGAAAGTGTGGTTGCAGAGAGAAAGTGTGATGAAAGAAGTTAACATTGAATATTAGAGAAAGTGTGTGTGCGAGAGAGAGAAAGTGTATGTGCGAGAGAAAGTGTGTGTGTGAGATATAGAGAGAAAGTGTGTGTGTGAGAGATAGAAAGTGTGTGAGAGATAGAAAGTGTGTGTGTAAGAGATAGAGAAAGTGTGTGTCAGAGAGAGAGAAAGTGTGTGTGAGAGAGAGAGAGAAAGTGTGAGAGAGAGAGAGAAAGTGTGTGTGAGAGAGATAGAAAGTGTGAGAGAGAGAGAGAGAGAGAGAAAGTGAGAGAGAGAGAGAGAGAGAAATGCATTAAGACAATGGTTATGGTGTCAGGTCAAGACTGCAAACTGGGGAAGGGGAGAGAGGATGTGAGAAGTTGACAGAAGATGAAACTGATGTCACTTGGCATTAACTTGAGATTGATAGATATAGATAAGAAGATATGTCTAGGTGGTGCTGCCGCCGCTGCTAGCTGCTTCCTTCATCAACTACTTGTACTACATGCTGGTGGTCATAATTGTGAATAAGGCGCTTGATATGGCTCAGCTTCTGGTGCAAATAGTTCATCCTTTCTTTCTTGACCAGAAATTTGGGATCAGATTTTTGAGTTTCATATTCCTCCAACACTTCCAACTTTAATGCCTGAATCATATACAGAGAGAGAGAGAGAATAAATATAGTGTTATTAATGCATGTATCATATACAGAGAGAGAGTACATATAGTGTTATTAATGCATGTATATATACAGAGAAAAGAGAATAAATATAGTGTTATTAATGCCTGTATCATATACAGAGAGAGAGAGAATAAATATAGTGTTATTAATGCCTGTATCATATACAAGAGAAGTACATATAGTGTTATTAATGCCTGTATCATATACAGAGAGAGAGAGAGAATAAATATAGTGTTATTAATGCCTGTATCATATACAGAGAGAGAGAGAATAAATATAGTGTTATTAATGTATGTATCATATACAGAGAGGGAGAGAGAGAGAGAATACATATAGTGTTATCAGTTATATGAGGACTATCATCATAGCACTCGGACATGTCCATAGGTGCTCCGATCTCCGCAAATCCAGCAGCGTCCAGCGACCCAACACGCCAGTTCGATGTTGACTAATCAATCTCTTTGCATATTTAGTATGTCGTTCTTTTCGGCTGCACCAATATTAACACCCATCTTTTCAATCTGGTCAGCGAGTGGGATTCACAGCCCTGAAACTCCTCTGTTTGGAAAGACTCTCTCAATGCGTGAAGAATGTCACTTCGATCCATTGCAGCTCCTTCTGATATTGTAGCTAAGCCAGCCAATCTATCAGCTCGTTCATTACCCCTAACTCCTGCGTGCCCAGGGACAAAAATAAAGGTGATTTCTGTGATCATTGTCTGTACCAGTACCTCCACCCAGTTGCGTCTCACCATTCCTGATTCGACTTTACGAATCATGCTCATGGAGTCACTGAGTATGAAAACACGAGTAGTTGTGAGATGCCAACCAGTTCACCGCCTCCGTAACCGCCAGAACCTCCATTGTCAAGCTACTTGTGGTTGTTGCGTAGGCCCCACTGGCCTTTCTTATTATTTTTCCTCCTGAGCATGCTGAAAAAGTTCACGCACAGCGTTGTTTGCGAATGACTGAACCATCGGTGTAAATAACCACATCTGTATCATTGATCATGTCATTCAAGAGAGCCTCCACCTCCACGTTTAGCAGTGATAGATTATTTTGTTCGCAGTTTTCTTAATAGATGTAATAACGGTGAAAGCAGTCGGAAATTGAGGCGGCACAGCAATCCATTCCTCTCCTGTTGCAATTCCGGAAGGATCACATATTTTCCTAAGTGTATCTTCCGCCTGACTCAGCCATGATCTGCCTCTCTTGAGTCTACACCCTTTCTCCTTAATGAGTTCTTCATGGAGAGGATGTTCCTTGTTTGAATTGATTCTTAGATATGATCAAACCCTCCAAGTTTCAATTCTGTTAGCAATAGTTGGGAGATCAAGAAGGAATCGCATTGACACTCCTGGTGTATCTTTGGTGCATCCCAGAATCATGCGCATAGCCTCATTATGAATTCTTTCCAGTCTCACTGTTTGCGTAGGACTAATTGTTAGGAGAGCGCATGCATATTCTATACATGACAGAACAATACCTTGGTACAAGAGCACAAGAAGGCGTTGCTCAATGTTAGCAGCCGCCATGATTCTCAGTGCGGATAGTGCGTTAGAGCCTTGGCAGTAACTTGGTCGATATGGTCCCTAAAGCATAGACTGCGATCAAATTTTACACCCAAATAACTCATAGATGCTGTTCGGGTGAGTGTATGTCCATCTAACGTAACATGTGGTATGTCAGACTTCACAATGTGATTATTTAGGGAGAACCCTGATAGCACAGCTTTGGTATGGTTTATCGATGCACTGAGTGTTATTAATGCCTATATCATATACAGAGAGGGAGAGAGAGAGAGAATAAATAGTGTTATTAATGCCTGTATCATATACAGAGAGGGAGAGAGAGAATAAATATAGTGTTATTAATGCCTGTATCATATACAGAGAGGGAGAGAGAGAGAGAGAATAAATATAGTGTTATTAATGCCTGTATCATATACAGAGAGGGAGAGAGAGAGAGAGAATAAATATAGTGTTATTAATGCCTGTATCATATACAGAGAGGGAGAGAGAGAGAGAGAATAAATATAGTGTTATTAATGCATGTATCATATACAGAGAGAGAGAGACAGAGAATAAATATAGTGTTATTAATGCCTTATCATATACAAAGAGGGAGAGAGAGAGAGAGAATAAATATAGTGTTATTAATGCCTGTATCATATACAGAGAGAGAGAGACAGAGAGAATAAATATAGTGTTATTAATGCCTTATCATATACAAAGAGGGAGAGAGAGAGAGAGAATAAATATAGTGTTATTAATGCCTGTATCATATACAGAGAGAGAGAGAGAATAAATATAGTGTTATTAATGCCTGTATCATATACAGAGAGAGAGAGAATAAATATAGTGTTATTAATGTCTGTATCATATAGAGAGAGAGAGAATAAATATAGTGTTATTAATGTCTGTATCATATACAGAGAGAGAGAGAGAATAAATATAGTGTTATTAATGTCTGTATCATATACAGAGAGAGAGAGAATAAATATAGTGTTATTAATGTCTGTATCATATACAGAGGGAGAGAGAGAGAGAGAGAGAATAAATATAGTGTTATTAATGTCTGTATCATATACAGAGAGAGAGAGAGAGAGAAGAGAATAAATATAGTGTTATTAATGTCTGTATCATATAGATAAGAGTAAGATTGGAATCTATCAGGCGATACGGTTAGTAGTACGGCAAGTGTGCGTACTCTCACCAGACCTATTCAACTTATACAGCGAAAATATCATGAAATCTGGAGAAGAAACGGCAGGAATAAGTTGGCGGACAAAATATGAACAATCTCAGATATGCTGATGACACAATTCTCATGGCTACAAATGAACAACAATCTAAGATACGCTGATGACACAATTCTCATGGCGACAAATGAACAAGATCCACAAGACTTGATAGTCATATTAGTGAGAGAAAGTGAAAAGAAAGGATTAAGCATGAATATAAAGAAAATAGAGGTTATGGTTGTCTTCAAGAAACAGGAAACACCAACATGTAATATCAAAATAAATAACACAACACTGAAACAAGTCCATCGATTCAAGTATCTGGGAACATTCCTAACATCAGATGAAAGATGTACAACAGAGATTAGGAGTAGAATAGCTCAAAGCGAAAGCAGCTTTTATGAAAATGAAGAACACACTATGCGAGAACTCACTACCAATGACATTGCGGAAACAGTACTCCAGTGCTATATTGAACCAATACTTATGTATGGCAGCGAATCATGGACAATGAACAAACAATCAATACGATCATTGGAAGTCACAGAGATGTGGTTTTACAGAAGAATGTTGAAAATTCCATGGACAGCGAAGAAAACAAACGTGGAGGTTTTAAATTAGGCCTCTGCACACAAAGAAACCTTATCAAAAGATTAAGAATTCAACAATCAAGGTTCTTCGAGCATATAATGCGAAGAGAAGGTTTAGAACATTTAGTGACAGCAGGTAAAATTCAGGGACGGAGAGATCGTGGAAGACAGAGGGAGAAGATGTTGGATGGCCTGACATCATGGTTCGACAAAATATCGGCGTCAGAACTGATTACATGCACCAAGCAAAGAGAGTTGTGGAGAGACATGATCGCCTACACCGGCAGGCACGGCACTTGATTGATTGATCATATACAGAGAGAGAGAATAAATATAGTGTTATTAATGTCTGTATCATATACAGAGAGAGAGAGAGAATAAATATAGTGTTATCAATGTCTGAATCACACACATACACAAAAAGAATACGATCATCAAGTTGACATACCATATACTACACCCAATTACAAACAAGTTGACATACCATATACTACACCCAATTACAAACAAGTTGAGATACCATATACTACACCCAATTACAAACAAGTTGACATACCATATACTACACCCAATTACAAACAAGTTGAGATACCATATACTAAGTCCAATTACAAACAAGTTGACATACCATATACTACACCTAATTACAAACAAGTTGACATACCATATACTAAGTCCAATTACAAACAAGTTGACATATCATATACTACACCCAATTACAAACAAGTTGACATACCATATACTACACCCAATTACAAACAAGTTGAGATACCATATACTAAGTCCAATTACAAACAAGTTGACATACCATATACTACACCTAATTACAAACAAGTTGACATACCATATACTACACCCAATTACAAACAAGTTGACATACCATATACTAAGTCCAATTACAAACAAGTTGACATATCATATACTACACCCAATTACAAACAAGTTGACACATCATATGCTACGTCCAATTACAAACAAGTTGACATATCATATACTAAGTCCAATTACAAACAAGTTGACACATCATATGCTACGTCCAATTACAAACAAGAGTTACTATGAATTGTTTTGTGCTGGCAGTAAGCCAGTGGAGCTATGTACAACTTGTGACTTCGGTCAGTATGTCAGAAGGATATGAAAGGTATAATAGGAATGTTATGATATCAAAGGTAAGATGTGAATGTTAAGATGTGAATGTTAAGATGTGAATGTTAACATGTGAATGTTAAGATATGAATGGTAAGATATGAATGGTAAGATATGAATGATAAGATATGAATGATAAGATATGAATGGTAAGATATGAATGATAAGATATGAATGATAAGATATGAATGGTAAGATATGAATGGTAAGATATGAATGGTAAGATATGAATGGTAAGATATGAATGGTAAGGGAAAGAGACAAACTTTAGGGGGAAATAGAAACATTTGAATGTTAAACTTGCGACCGACTGGATAAAGGGCAGAAAGAGGGCAGGAAGTTAGAGTCATAAAAATATGAAGATGTTCCAATCTTCCGAGACTCAGTGGATCAACTGTCATCTACTGTCTCAGTGGATCAACTGTCATCTACTGTCTCAGTGGATCAACTGTCATCTACTGTCTCAGTGGATCTACTGTCATCTACTGTCTCAGTGGATCAACTGTCATCTACTGTCTCAGTGGATCAACTGTCATCTACTGTCTCAGTGGATCAACTGTCATCTACTGTCTCAGTGGATCAACTGTCATCTACTGTCTCAGTGGATCAACTGTCATCTACTGTCTCAGTGGATCAACTGTCCTCTACTGTCTCAGTGGATCAACTGTCATCTACTGTCTCAGTGGATCTACTGTCATCTACTGTCTCAGTGGATCTACATGAGCGGATGTTCGTGGCAATGGAGTAAGGAGGTGGGGGAGGAGGAGAGTGAGCAGGTTTGAGTAAAGCAACTATTGTCTAGGAATTAGGATCGATGTTCTCCTGTCTCTTGGTAACCTACACTTGAATGAGGATATGGAAAAGAGGATTGTTCTCCTGTCTCTTGGTAACCTACACTGGGATGAGGATATGAGTAAAGGGATTGTTCTCCTGTCTCTTGGTGACCACTAGGATATAGATAAGGGGGAATGTTCTCCTGTCTCTTGGTAACCTACACTGGGATAAGGATACTCAAATTGATGAGATGAATCCATTGAGTGATTGAAGGAAGTTTGGAATCACATGTTGTACAAGTAGTGCTGGATACTTGAGAGAGAGAGAGTGAGACAAGAGAGAGAGAGTGGGGAAGGAGAGAGGAGAGAGAGAGAAGAGAGAGAGAGAGAGAGAGGGAAGAGAGAGAGAAGAGAGGGGCAGAGAGAGAGAGTGAGAGAGAGAGAAGAGGAGGCAGAGAAGAGAGGGCAGAGAGAGATGGGCAGAAGAGAAAGGGCAGAGAGGGCAGAGAGAAGAGAGAAGAGAGGGAGGGACAGAAGAGAGGAGAGAGAGAGGGAGCGAGAGAGAGAGAGAGAGAGAGAGAGAGAGAGAGAGAAGAGGGCAGAGAAGAAATGTGTTTATAACAGCCAGCAACGAAAACTATCAGTATGCATACCCTTCAACATCTGGGGAAAGGGAGAAATGAGAACCTATAGGTCTGCCAGGAGTGCTGTGATGTCAGTTCAGTAACCAATACAAGAATAACCATTCACAGCAACAGCACTTCCTACAGCAATAGCATTTCATTCATACAGCAACAGCACTTCCTACAGCAATAGTACTTCATTCATACAGCAACAGCACTTCCTACAGCAACAGCACTTCCTACAGCAACAGCACTTCCTACAGCAACATCACTTCCTACAGCAACAGCACTTCCTACAGCAACAGCACTTCCTACAGCAACAGCACTTCCTACAGCAACAGCACTTCATACAGCAACAGCACTTCATTCATACAGCAACAGCACTTCCTACAGCAATAGCACTTCCTATACCACTTCATACAGCAACAACAACTAGAGTTACAACTGACAGGTCAGACTGCCCAGTCTGCTTCTATACATGAAAGTGTGTTCATCAACAAACAACATCATCAGCAAACATCATCAACAACAAACATCAACAAACATCAAATGGTTGTATTGTCTGAGTTTAGTTACAACAAACATCATCAACAAAAAACAACAAAACATCATAAAAACAAACAAAAAAACCCTAAAATGGTTTTTATTGTTAAATTTGTTGAATCTAATTTGAAATAAACCCTTTTTTAATTTCTTTTTTTATATGCATCTTGTCGAAAAACCCGTCTACCTCAAATTTTTTACGACAACTGTGTTTGATTCAAATTTTTTTTTCCCACAATAACCTCCAAGAAAATCTTACCCTATTTTCATTCTCTTATACCCTTTTTAATCTTTGATAAAGTCTTCTATCCCATATAATTTCAAAACAAGAAAAAAAGTAAAAATTTATTAGACAAAAACCCGAGAAAAAGTAAATTTTACTCCCAAAGAGGAAATTCACTAGGTAAATCAACAAAAAAAGGTTTAAATTATACCAGCTTTTAAAAACATCTGAAATCAAAATTTTTTCACATTCAAACAAATTTTAGACATAAAAAGGTAGAAAAAAAAAAATTGTTGAGACATGACAAAGACAAGAAAAAAAAGATAAGTTTGTTGGACATCCAGAAAAGAAAGAAAATATTTAGAATACCAAAGACAAGAAAAAAATATTTTTGTGACAACCCAAAAACAAGAAAAAGTGAAATTTTTGGAGACATCCCAAGAAAGAAAGAAAATAAAAATGTTGGAAATGGACAAAAAGAAAAAAATATGTTGAGACTGCAAAGAAAGAAGAAATATTTGAGACATGACAAAGAAAGAAAAAAGAATAAATATGTTGGGGAAAAAAAAGAAAAAAAATATTTGAGACATGCCCGGAAAAAAAAGAAATTTTGTGACATGCCGACAAAAAGAAAAAAAAATATTTGGACTGACACAAAAAAGAAGAAATATGTTGAGACAGAACAAGAAAAAGAAGAAAATGTTGGGACTAGACAAGAAAAAGAAAATGTTGGGGACATGCCCAAAGACAAAAAAAAAATAGAAATATGTTGGACAAAACACAAGACAAAAAAAGGAAAGATAGAAAAATTTAGACATGACCAGACAAAAAAAAAAGAAAAATATTTTTGGACATAAGACAAGAAAAAAATATGTTGGACATGACCAAGACAAGAAAAAAAAATATTTGGACATGACAAAAGACAAAGAAAGAAAAATATGTTTGGGACATGAACAAGATAAAAAAGAGAGAAGAAATATTTGAGAAAACCCAAAACGAAAGAAAAGATAAAATATGTTGGCAGAACAAGAAAGAAAAAAATATGTTGGACATGACCAAGAAAAAGAAAGAGAAATATTTTGAGACACCAAAAAGCAAGAAGAAAATTTTTGGAGACATGACAAGAAAAAAAGAAAAGAAAAATTTTTTGAGACATGACACAAGACAAAAAAGAAATATTTGGGAAATGAACAAGAAAGAAAAAAAGTAAAATTTTTGAGACATGACACAAGACAAGAAAGAAAATTTAAAATATTTAGAAAACACAAGACAAAAAAGAAATATTTTTGAGACATGACCAAGAAAAAAAAAATGTTGAGACGACAAAACAAAAGAAAAGTTTGGGAAACATGCCCAAGACAAAAAAAAAGATAAAATATTTGAAAATCAAAGACAAGAAAAAAGAAAAATATTTTGGGGACATGACCAAGACAAGAAGAAATATGTTGAGACATGACACAGACAAGAAAAAAAGAAAAATATGTTGGACATGCCCAAAGAAAAAAAAAGAAGATAGAAATATGTTGAGACATAAACCAAGACAAAAAAGGGAAAAGATAAAATATTTGAGACATGACACAAGAAAGAAAAGAAATAGAAAATGTTGGTGCTGACAAGAAAGAAAGATAGAAATATGTTGAGACATGACCAAGAAAGAAAGAAAATATTTTTGAGACCAAGAAAAAGAAATATGTTGAAATGCCAAGACAAGAAAAAAATATTTGAGACTGCCAAAAGAAAAGAAAAGAAAAAATGTTGAGACATGACAAAAGACAAAAAAGAAGATATAAATATGTTGAGACATGAAAAAGAAAGAAAAAATGTTGAACTGCCAAAGACAAGAAAGAAAATATGTTGTGACATGACAAAAGGAAAAGAAAAAATATTTGGACTACCAAGAAAGAAGAAAAAATTTGAGACAGACAAACAAAAAATAATGAAATATGTCACAAGACAAAAAGAGAAATATGTTGAGACAACAAAAAGAAAAAAAGAAATATGTTAGAAGACAAGATAAAAAAGAGAAATATGTTGAGACATGACCAAGAAAGAAGAGAATTGAAAATTTGGAAACACAAGATAAAAAAGAAGATAGAAATATGTTGGACATGACCAAGAAAAGAAAGAAGATATAAATATGTTGTGACATGACCAAGACAAAAAAGAAATATGTTGAGACTGCCCAAAGACAAAAAAAAATGTTGGACAGACAAGAAAAAGAAAGAAAGAAAAAAATTTTTGGACAGCACAAGATAAGAAAGAAAGATAAAATATGTTGGACATGACCAAACAAGAAAGAAAAGATGAAATATTTTAAATACAAAGACAAGAAGAAAGATATAAATTGGAACAGACACAAGACAGAAAAAAATATTTGAGACATGACACAAGACAAAAAAGAAGTATAAATATTTGGACATGCCCAAAGACAAGAAGAAATATGTTGAGACATGCACAAGCAAAAAAAGAGAAATATGTTGTGACAGCCGACAAGAAAGAGAAGATAAAATGTTGTGACATGACACAAGATAAAAAAAGAAAATGTTGAGACATGCAAGAAAAGAAAGAGAAGATAGAAATATGTTGTGACATGACACAAGATAAGAAAGAAGATAAAATATGTTGAGACATGACACAAGACAAGAAAAAAAATATGTTGAGACATGACACAAGACGAAAGAGAATATAAAAATTAAAAAACACAAGAAAAGAAAGAGAAGATAAAATATGTTGAGACATGACACAAGACAAGAAAGAAAGATATAAATATGTTGGCATGACACAAGACAAAAAAGAAGAAATATGTTGAGACATGACAAAAGACAAGAAAGAAAATATTTTTTAGACAGCAAAAGAAAAAGAAAGAAGATGAAATATTTGGACATGCCCAAAGATAAAAAAGAAAAATAGAAATATGTTGAGACATGCCCAAAACAAGAAAAAAAGATAGAAATATTTGTGACATGACACAAGACAAGAAAAAAGAAAAAAAATATGTTGGACATGACCAAAAAAAAAAAAATATGTTGAGACATGACACAAGACAAGAAGAAATATGTTGAGACATGACACAAGACAAGAAAAGAAATATGTTGAGACATGACACAAGACAAAAAAAAGAAAATATGTTGGGACATGCCCAAAGATAAAAAAAGAAAAGAAATATGTTGAGACATGACAAAAGAAAAAAAGAAAGATAGAAATATGTTGAGACATGACACAAGAAAAAAGAAAAAATATTTGAAAAATGCCAAGAAAAGAAAGAAAATATTTGGACATGACAAAAACAAGAAAGAGAAATATGTTGAGACATGCCCCAGAAAAAAAGGAAAAAGAAATATTTGAGACATGACACAAGACAAGAAAAGAAGATAAATATGTTGAGCGCCAAGACAAGAAAGAGAATATAGAAATATGTTGAGAAAACCCAAGACAAAAAAAAGAAATATGTTGAGACATGACACAAGACAAGAAAGAGAAGATATAAATATGTTGAGACATGAACAAGACAAGAAAGAAAGTAAAATATTTTGGGGAAAGACCAAGACAAGAAAAGAAGATAAAAATGTTAGACATGACACAAGAAAAAAAGAAATATAGAAATATTTGAGACATGCCCCAAAGACAAAAAAGAAGATAGAAATATGTTGGACATGACAAGACAAGAAAAAAATGTTGAGACATGCCCAAAAAAAAGAAAAGAAATATGTTGGACATGACACAAGACAAGAAGAAATATGTTGAAAGACACAAGACAAGAAAGAAGATAGAAATATGTTGAGACATGATAAAGACAAAAAAGGGAAAAAGATAGAAAATGTTGAGACATGACCAAGAAAGAAAGAAAATGAAATATGTTGGGAATGACAAGAAAAAAGAAAGATAAAATATGTTGGAATTGCAAAAAAAAGAAAGAAGATAGAAATTTTGAGACAGCCAAGACAAAAAAAAAAAGATAAAATGTTGTGAAAGCACAAGACAAGAAAGAGAAGATATAAATATGTTGAGACCCCCACAAGACAAAAAAGAAATATGTTGAGACATGCCCAAAGACAAGAAAGAAGATATAAAATGTTGGAGCCAAGACAAAGAAAAGAAAATGTTGGACATGACCAAGACAAGAAAAAAATATGTTGTGACATGCCCAAAAAACAAAAAAAGAAATATGTTAGACATGACACAAGACAAAAAAGAAATATGTTGAGACATGACACAACAAGAAAGATAAGATGAAATATGCCCAAAGACAAAAAAAGAAAATATGTTGAGACATACCAAAAAGAAAAGAAAATTTTCATGCCAAGATAAGAAAAAAATATTTGGACTGCCAAGACAAAAAGGAAAATTAGAAATATGTTGGACATGACACAAGATAAGAAAAAAAGATGAAATATGTTGAGACTGACAAAAAAAAAAGAAGATATAAATATGTTGTGACATGACACAAGACAAAAAAGAGAAATATGTTGGACATGACACAAGACAAGAAAAAAAATATTTTGGGGGACATGCCCAAAACAAAAAAAGAAGAAAAAGAAATATGTTGTGACATGACAAAAGATAAGAAAGAGAAGATAAAATATTTGAGACATGACCAAGACAAAAAAAAAGAAAAAATATTTTGTGACATGCCCAAAAGACAAAAAAAAGAGAAGATAGAAATATTTAGACATGCCAAAAGACAAGAAAGAGAAATATGTTGAGACATGACCAAACAAAAAAGAAGATAAAATTTGTTGGAAGACACAAGACAAGAAAAGAAGATTAAATATGTTGAGACATGACACAAGACAAGTAGAAATATGTTGAGACATGACAAAGACAAAAAGAAGAAAAAAATTTTTGAGACATGCCCAAAGACAAGAAGAAAATATGTTGGACATGCCCAAAGAAAAAAAGTATAAAATATGTTGAGACTGACACAAGACAAGAAGAAAATATGTTGGGACATGACCAAGATAAAAAAGAAGATAGAAATAGGGAGACATGACACAAGACAAGAAAGAGAATATAGAAATATGTTGAGACATGCCCGAAAAAAAGAAGATAGAAATATTTAGACATACCGAAAAAAAAGAAATATGTTGAGAAAACGACAATAAGAAAATATGTTGAGACAACACAAGACAAGAAAAGAAATATGTTGAGACATGCCCAAAACAAGAAAGAGAAGATAGAAATATGTTGAGACATGTCAAGACAAAAAAGAAAGATAAAATATTTGGACATAAAAAGATAAGAAAGAAAGAAAAAATATTGAGACAGACCAGAACAAGAAAAAAAATAAAATATTTGAGACATGCCCAAAAAAGAAAAGAAGATAGAAATATTTGGCAAACAAGACAAGAAAAAAAAGATAGAAAATTTGTGAAATGACACAAGAAAAAGAAGAAAGATATAAATATGTTGAGACATACCGACAAAAAAAAATATGTTGAGACATGCCCAAAACAAAAAAAAAGATAAAATATTTGAGACATGCCAAGACAAAAAAAGAAAATTTTGAACAACAAAGAAAAAAGAAAAATATTTGTGACATGACACAAGAAAAAAAGAGAAGATAAAATATGTTAGAATGACACAGACAAGAAAAAAAGAATAAAATGTTGAGACATGCCCGAAAAAAAGAAATATGTTGAGACATGAAACAAGACAAAAAAGGAAGATAGAAATATGTTGAGACAGCACAAAAAAGAAAGAAATATGTTGAGACATGAACAAGGCAAAGAAAAGAAATATGTTGAGACATGACAAAAGACAAAAAAGAAAGATAGAAATATGTCACAAGACAAAAAAGAAAATATGTTGAGACATGACCAAGACAAGAAGAAATATGTTGAGACTGACACAAGAAAGAAAAAAAGGATGAAATATGTTGTGACATGACAAAAAGACAAAAAAAAAAAAGTAGAAATATGTTGTGACAAACAAGATAAGAAAGAAAAAATGTTGAGACATGACACAAGAAAGAAAGAGAATATAGAAATATGTTGTGACATGACAAAGACAAGAAAGAGAAGATATAAATATGTTGAGAAAACCAAACAAAAAGAAAATATGTTGAGACATGACACAAGACAAAAAAAGAAAAAAATATTTGGACATGACAAAGACAAAAAAGAAGATAGAAATATGTTGAGACATGACCAAGACAAAAAAGAAATATGTTGAGACATGACAAAAGACAAGAAAAAAAAATATGTTGAGACGCCAAAAAAGAAGAAATATTTAGAATGACAAAAAGAAAGAGAAGATAGAAATATGTTGAGACATGACACAAGAAAAAAAGAGAAGATAGAAATATTTGGACATGACACAAGAAAAGAAAGAAGATAAAATATGTTGAGACATGACACAAGAAAAGAAAGAATAAAAATATGTTGGAAACAAAAGACAAAAAAAGAAAATATTTGAGACATGACCACAAGACAAAAAAGAAGATAAAATATTTGAGACATGCCCCAGAAAAAAGAGAAGATAGAAATTTTTGGGACGACAAAAGACAAAAAAAGAGAATATAAAAAAATATGTTGAGACTGCCCAAAGTCAAGAAAGAAAGATAGAAATATGTTGAGACAAACCAAACAAAAAAAGAAATATTTGAGACATGCCCAAAGACAAAAAAAAATATTTGGTGCCAGAAAAAAGAAAAGAAATATGTTGAGAAAAAAAAGCAAAAAAAAGAAATATTTTGAAATGCCCAAAAGACAAGAAAAAAGATAGAAATATGTTGAGACATGCCCAAAGACAAAAAAAGAATATGTTGGACGCACAAAAAGAAAGAAAATATTTAGCAGCCAAGGAAAAAAAAGAAAATATGTTGGGACATGCCCAAAAAAAAAGAAAATATGTTAGACTTTTAAAACAAGAAAGAGAAGATAGAAATGTTGAGACATGACACAAGATAAGAAAAAAAGAAATAGAAATATTTGAGACATGCCCAAAGACAAGAAAGAAAGAAGAAATATTTGAGACATGACAAAGATAAAAAAGAAATGAAATATGTTGAGACATGCCCAAAACAAAAAGAAAAGATAAAAATATTTGGGAAAGCCCAAGACAAGAAAGGAAAAGATATAAATTTTGAGACAGACAAAAAAGAAAGAAATATAAATTGTTGAAAATGCCAAGACAAAAAAAGAAAATAAAAATATGTTGGACATACCAAGACAAGAAGAAATATGTTGAGACATGCCCAAAGACAAAAAAGAAGATAGAAATTGGAGACATGACCAAGACGAAAAAAAATAGAAATTGTTGAGAATCCAGACAAAAAAAGATAGAAATATGTTGAGACAAACAAGACAAGAAGAATAAAAATTTGTTGGAATGACCAAACAAGAAAGAGAAATATGTTGGACATAACAAGACAAAAAAGAAGTAAAATATGTTAGACATGCCCAAGAAAGAAAGATAAAAAAAATTTGAGACATGACACAAGAAAAGAAAGAATATAGAAATATGTTGAACAGCCAGTAAAGGAAAGATAGAAATATGTTGAGACATGACAAACAAGAAAAAAAATTTGAGACATGACCAAGACAAAAAAGAAATATTTGAGACTGAAAAAGAAAAAAAAGAAAAGGGAGACATAAACAAGACAAGAAGAAATATGTTGAGACAGCAGACAAGAAAGAGAAGATAGAAATATTTTGAGACATGACACAAGACAAAAAAAAATATGTTGGACATGACAAAGACAAGAAAAATAGTTGGACATGACCAAGAAAAAAGAGAAATATTTGGACATGCCAAGACAAGAAAGAGAAATATGTTGAGACATGACAAAAGACAAGAAGAAGATAGAAATATTTGAGACATGACACAAGATAAGAAAAGAAGATAGAAATAGGAACATGACACAAGACAAGAAAGAAAGATAAAAATATTTTGGACATGACAAAATAAAAAAAGAAGATAAATATTTAGACATGCCCAAAGACAAGAAAAAAAAGATAGAAATATTTGTGAAATGACCAAGACAAGAAAAGAAGATATAAATATGTTGAGACATGCCAAACAAAAAAGAAGATAAAATATGTTAGAATGACACAAGACAAGAAAAAAGATATAAATTTTGGACATGCCAAAGAAAGAAGAAATATGTTGGACATGACCAATGAAAAATATTTGTGACATGACAAAAGATAAGAAAAAAAAGATAAAATATTTGAGACAGCCAAGACAAGAAAGAGAAGATAGAAATAGGAGACATGCCCAAAGACAAAAAAAAAAAATATGTTGGACATGAAACAAGACAAAAAAGAGAAGATAGAAATATGTTGGACATGACAAAAAAAAAAGAAATATGTTGAGACATTGACCAAAAAAAAGATAAGATAAAAATTTGTCACAAGACAAAAAAAGAGAAATATGTTGAGACATGACACAAGACAAAAAAGAAATATGTTGGACATGACCAAGATAAGAAGAAAAATGTTGGAAGACCAAGACAAAAAAAAGAGAATATAGAAATATGTTGGACATGACACAAGATAAAAAAGAAGATAGAAATATGTTGAGACATGACACAAGACAAGAAAGAGAAGATATAAATATGTTGTGACATGACACAAGACAAGAAAAAAATATGTTGAGACATGACACAAGACAAGAAAAAAATATGTTGGACATGACACAAGACAAAAAAGAGAAGATGAAATATTTGTGACATGACACAAGATAAAAAAGAAAGATAAAAATTTGTTGAGCCCAACACAAGACAAAAAAGAAAGATAGAAATATGTTGTGACATGACACAAGACAAGAAAGAGAAGATAGAAATATGTTGGACATGCCAAGACAAAAAAAGAAAATATTTGAGACTGACAAAAACAAGAAAGAGAAGATATAAATATTTGAGCATGACCAAGAAAAGGAAATATGTTAGACATGACCGGGACAAAAAAGAGAAGATATAAATATGTTGAGACATGCCCAAAACAAAAAAGAAAATAAAATATGTTGGACATGACACAAGACAAGAAAGAAAGATAGAAATATGTTGGACATGACACAAGACAAAAAAGAAAATATGTTGAGACATGACACAAGACAATAAAGAAATATGTTGGACATGAACAGAAAGAAAAGAAATATGTTGAGACATGAACAAAAAAAAAGAAATATGTTGAGACATGATACAAGACAAAAAAGAAAAGATAGAAATATGTTAGACATGACCAAGACAAGAAAGAAAAAGATAGAAATATGTTGGACATGAACAAGACAAGAAAGAGAAGATAAAATTGTTGAGACATGACACAAGAAGAAAGAAAAGATAAAATATGTTGTGAAATGACACAAGACAAAAAAAGAAGATATAAATATGTTAGACATGACACAAGACAAAAAAGAAATATGTTGAGACTGACACAAGACAAGAAGAAGATATAAATATGTTGAGAATGACACAAGACAAGAAAGAGAAATATGTTGAGACATGACACAAGACAAAAAAGAAAATGTTGTGACATAAAAAAAAAAGAAAAAAAGGGAAAAGATAGAAATATGTTGAGACATGACACAAGACAAGAAAGAAAGATAGAAATTTTTGGGGAACTGACCAAGACAAGAAAAAAATATTTAGACAGGGGAAAAAAGACAAAAAAGAAGATAGAAATATGGAGACATGACAAAAGACAAGAAAAAAATATGTTGGACATGAAAAACAAAAAGAAAATATGTTGGAATGACCAAGAAAAGAAAAGAAATATGTTGAGACATGACACAAGGCAAGAAAGATAAGATGAAATATGTCACAAGACAAAAAAAGAAATATGTTGAGACATGACACAAGAAAAAGAAAGAAATATGTTGAGACATGACACAAGACAAGAAGAGAAGATAAAATATTTTTGGACATGACACAAGACAAGAAAAAAAAAATAAAAAATTTTTGGACATGACACAAGATAAGAAAAGAAATATGTTGAGACATGACCAGGAAAGAAAGAAAAAAGAAATATGTTGTACAAACAAGACAAGAAAAGAAATATGTTGAGACATGACCAAGAAGAATATTTGAGACATGACACAAGACAAGAAAGAAAGATAGAAATATGTTTGCATGACACAAGACAAGAAAAAAAAATATGTTGAGACATAACAAGACAAAAAAGAAGATAGAAATATGTTGTGACTGACACAAGATAAAAAGAAGATAGAAATATGTTGAGACATGACACAAGACAAAAAAAGAAAAAATAGAAATATGTTGTGACATGCCCAAAGAC
The DNA here is from genome assembly GCA_020796225.1 of Arion vulgaris. NCBI lineage: Eukaryota > Metazoa > Mollusca > Gastropoda > Stylommatophora > Arionidae > Arion > Arion vulgaris. Next base: position 665,286 of record CM036756.1, read on the forward strand.
AAGAAGAGAAGATGAAATATGTTGAGACATGACCAAGACAAGAAGAGAAATATTTTGAGACAGCCAAAGACAAGAAAGAGAAGATAAAATATGTTGAGACATGCCCCAAGACAAAAAAGAAGATATAAATATGTTGGACATGACACAAGAAAAATGAAATATGTTGAGACATGCCAAGACAAGAAAGGAATATAGAAATATGTTGAGACATACCAAGACAAGAAAGAGAATATAGAAATATTTGAGACATGACACAAGACAAAAAAAAGAAATATGTTGAGACATGACACAAGACAAAAAAGAAAATATGTTGAGACATGACACAAGACAAAAAAGAAAATATGTTGAGACATGACAAAGACAAAAAAAAGAAAGATAAATATGTTGAAAATAAAAGATAAAAAAGAGAAGATAGAAATATGTTGAGACATGACACAAGACAAAAAAGAAGATAGAAAATGTTGGGACAAAGACAAGAAAGAGAAATATAAATATGTTGAGACATGACCAAACAAGAAAGAAAGATATAAATTGTTGAGACATGACACAAGACAAGAAAAGAAATATGTTGGACATGACAAAACAAGAAAGAAAGAAATATGTTGGACATGCCCAAAGACAAAAAAGAGAAGATAGAAATATTTTGAAAATGACACAAGACAAGAAAAAAAAATATGTTGAGACATAACCGAAAGAAAGAAAGATAGAAATATGTTGGACATGACCAAGACAAGAAGAAATATTTGAGACAAAAAAAGAAAAAAAGAAAATGTTGAGACAAAAAAGACAAGAAAGAAAATTGTTGAGACATCCCAAGACAAGAAAGAAAGATAGAAATATGTTAGACATGATACAAGACAAGAAAGAAGATAAAATATTTGGGGACAGCCAAGATGAAAGAAAGATAGAAATTTTTAGACATGACAAAAGAAAAAAAAAAGAAGATAGAAATATGTTGAGACATGACAGAAGATAAGAAAAATATGTTGAGACTGCCAAAATAAAAAGAGAAATATGTTGAGACAAAAACCCAAGAAAAAAAGAGAAGATATAAATATGTTGAGACATGACCGATAAAAAAAAAGGAGACTAAAAAGAAAAGAAAAAAGAAGATATAAATATGTTGTGACATGACAAAAGAAAAAGAAAGAAAATATGTTGGACATGACACAAGACAAAAAAAGAGAAATATGTTGAGACATGCCAAAAAGAAAAGAAGATAAAATATGTTGTGACATGACCAAGATAAGAAAGAAAGATAGAAATATGTTGAGACAACCAAGACAAGAAAAGAAATATTTGGGACATAACACAAAAAGAAAAAAAATATGTTGGGACATGACAAAAGATAAAAAAGAGAAGATAGAAATATGTTGAGACATGACCAAGACAAGAAAGAGAAATATGTTGAGACATGACACAAGACAAGAAAGAAAATATGTTGGGACATGCCAAGATAAGAAAGAAATAAAAAATATGTTGAGACATGACACAAGACAAGAAAGAAAGATAGAAATAGGGAGACTGACACAAGACAAGAAAGAAAAATAGAAATATGTTGAGACATGACACAAGACAAGAAAAGAAATATGTTGGGCTACACAAGATAAAAAAGAAAGAAAAGAAATATTTGAGACATACAGAAGACAAGAAAGAAAATATTTGGGACCACAAGATAAGAAAAAAAAGAAGAAAATGTTGAGACATGACCAAACAAGAAGAAATATGTTGAGACATGACACAAGAAAGAAAAGAAATATTTGAGACATGACACAAGAAAAAAAAAGAAGATAAAAAATTTTTGGGACATGACAAAAGTAAAAAAGAGAAGATAAAAATATGTTGAGCAGCCAAGACAAGAAAGAGAATATAGAAATATGTTGGACATGACACAAGACAAGAAAGAAGATAGAAATATGTTAAACATGACACAAGACAAAAAAAGAGAAATATGTTGGGACATGACACAAGATAAAAAAAAGAAAGATAGTATGTTGAGACAAACACAAGACAAAAAAAAATATGTTGGGACATAACACAAGAAAAAAAGGAAAAATATTTGGGACATGACCAAGATAAGAAAAAAGGATAGAAAATGTTGGACATACCAAGACAAAAAAAGAAATATTTTGAGACATGACAAAAGACAAGAAAAGAAATATTTTGGGACATGACACAAGATAAGAAAGAGAATATAGAAATATGTTTGAGACAACAAGACAAAAAAAAAGGAAGAAATATGTTGAGACATGACAAAAGACAAAAAAAGAGAAGATGAAAAGTTGAGACATGACACAAGACAAGAAAGAGAAATATGTTGGGACATGACACAAGATAAAAAAAGAAGATAAAAATATGTTGAGACATGCCCAGAAGACAAAAAAAGAAAATAGTTGGGACATGACCAAGATAAAAAGAGAAGAAAAAAATATGTTGAGACATGACCAAGACAAGAAAAAATGTTGGACATGCCCAAAACAAGAAAAATATTTTGGGGAAATGACACAAGATAAAAAAGAGAATATAGAAATTGTTGAGACATGCACGTCAAGAAAGAAGATAAAATATGTTGAGACTGACACAAGACAAGAAAGAGAAATATGTTGAGACATGACACAAGACAAAAAAGAAATATGTTGAGACATACCAAGAAAAGAAGAAAATATTTTGGAAAATAAACAAGACAAGAAAAAAATATGTTGGACATGACACAAGACAAAAAGAAAGATAGAAATTTTTGGGGACATGACCAAGACAAGAAGAAATATGTTGGACATGACGCAAAAAAAAATTTTAACTGACACAAGACAAGAAAAAAATATGTTGAGACATGACACAAGACAAGAAGAAAATATGTTGAGACATGACACAAGACAAAAAAGAGAAGATAAAAATATTTGAGACATGCCCAAAGATAAGAAAAGAAGATAGAAATATGTTGAGACATGACACAAGACAAGAAGAGAAGATAGAAATATGTTGAGACATGACAAAAGAAAAAAAGAAGATAGAAATATTTGAGACATGACAAAAACAAGAAAGAAAAATGAAAATTGTTTGAAATGACACAAGACAAAAAAAGAAGATATAAATATGTTAGGACATGACACAAGACAAAAAAAGAAGATATAAATATGTTGAGACATGACACAAGACAAGAAGAAAGATATAAATATGTTGGACATGCCCAAAGACAAAAAAAAGAAAAAGTTGAAATGCCCAAAACAGAAGAAAGTATTTGTGACATGACCAAATAAAAAGAGAAGATAGAAATATGTTGGACATGCCCAAAAAGAAAAGAAGATAAAATATGTTGAGACTGACAAAAAAAAAGAGAAATATTTTGGGGGCAAAAACAAGACAAAAAAGAGAAGATGAAATATGTTGGACATGACAAAGACAAAAGGAAAATTGTTGAGACATGCCCAAAGGGCAAGAAAGATAAGATAGAAATTTTCACAAGACAAAAAAAGGGAAAAATGTTGAGACATGACACAAGACAAGAAGAAATATGTTGAGACAGACAAATAAGAAAAGAAATATGTTGAGACATGACCAAGAAAAGAAAGAAATAGAAATATTTGAGACATGACCAAGAAAAAAGAGAAGATAGAAAATGTTGAGACATGACCAAGACAAAAAAAGAAAAAGATATAAATATTTTTGGACATGACACAAGACAAAAGAGAAATATGTTGAGACATGACCAAGACAAGAAAGAAATTGTTGAGACATGACACAAGACAAGAAAGAGAAGATGAAATATGTTGTGACATGACACAAGATAAGAAAAGAAGATAAAATATGTTGGACATGACCAAGACAAAAAAAGAAAAGATAAAATATGTTGTGACATGACAAAAGACAAAAAAAAGAAAGATAGAAATATGTTGAGACATGACACAAGACAAGAAAAAGAAATATGTTGAGACATGACACAAGACAAGAAAGAAGATAAAATATTTTGAGACATGACACAAGACAAGTAGAAAATTTTGAGACATGACACAAGACAAAAAAGAAAGATATAAATATGTTGAGACATAAACCGAAAAAGAAGAAAATATTTAGACATGACACAAGACAAGAAAGAGAATATGAAATATGTTGAGACATGACAAGAAAAAAAGAAAATATTTGGGACATGACACAAGAAAAGAAGGAAAGATAGAAATATGTTAGACATGACACAAGACAAAAAAGAATATAGAAATATGTTGGACTACCAAAAGAAAAAAGAAAGATAGAAATATTTGGACATGACCAAGACAAAAAAAGAAATATGTTGGACATGACCAAGAAAGTAAGAGAAATATTTGGACATGCCCGACAAGAAAAGAAATATTTGGACATGACCGGGACAAGAAGAAAATATGTTAGACTGAACAGAAAGAAAAAAATGAAATATTTGAGACATGACCAAGAAAGAAAGAAAGATAAAAATGTTAGACATGCCCAAAAAAAAGAAAAGAAGATAGAAATTTTGAGACATGACACAAGACAAGAAAGAAAAGAAAAATATGTTTGAAATGACACAAGACAAGAAAGAGAAGATATAAATATTTGAGACATGACACAAGACAAGAAGAAAATATTTAGACATGACACAAGACAAAAAAGGGGTTTATGTTGAGACATACCAAGACAAAAAAAGAGAAATATGTTGGACATGACCAAGACAAAAAAGAAAATATGTTGTGACATGACACAAGATAAAAAAAAAAGATAGAAATATGTTGAGACATGCCCAAAACAAAAAAGAAGATGAAATATGTTGAGACATGAACAAAAAGAAGAAATATTTTAGACATGAAAAAGACAAGAAAGAGAAGATAGAAAATTTGGACATGACAAGGACAAAAAAAGAAAAAAATTTTTGGGGACAAACCAAAAAGAAGAAAAATTTAACATGACAAACAAAAAAAGAGAAATATTTGGAATGTAAAACCCAAAAAAGATAAGATGAAATATTCCAAACAAAAAAGAAATATGTTGAGACATGACAAAAAAGAAGAGAAATATGTTGAGACATGACAAAACAAAAAGAAAATAAAAAAGGTTTGACAGCCAAAAAACAAAAAAAAAGATAGAAATATGTTGTGACATGACACAAGATAAAAAAAAGAGAAATATGTTGAGACATGACACAAGACAAGAAAAAATATAAAAAATATGTTGGACATGAACAAGAAAGAAGAAATATGTTGAGACATGACACAAGACAAAAAAGAAATATGTTGGACATGACACAAGACAAGAAAGAGAAGATAGAAATATGTTGTGACATGACACAAGACAAAAAGAAATATGGAGAATACAAGACAAAAAAGAAAGATAAAAATATGTTGTGACATGCAAGATAAGAAAAAAAAAGATAAAATATGTTGGACATGACACAAAAAAAAAAAAAAGATAGAAATATGTTGTGACATGCCCAAAGACAAGAAAAGAAGAAAAAATATGTTGAGACATGACACAAGAAAAGAAAAGAAATATGTTGAGACATGACACAAGACAAAAAAAGAAGATAAAATATGTTGAGACATGACAAGACAAAAAAAGAAAGATATAAATATGTTGGACTGACCAAGACAAGTAGAAATATGTTGAGACATGACACAAAAAAAAAAGAGAATATAGAAATATGTTGAGACATGACACAAGACAAAAAAGAGAATATAAAAATATGTTGGACATGACACAAAAAAAAAAAAATATTTGAGACAGCCAAGAAAAAAGAAGAAAATATGTTGAGCCCATGACAAAAGACAAAAAAAAATTTGGACAACAAAGACAAGAAAGAAAGATAAAATATGTTGAGAAAAGCACAAGATAAGAAAAGAAGATAGAAATATTTAGACAGCCAAGACAAGAAAGAGAAAAGAAATATTTGAGAAAACCCAAAGACAAGAAAGAGAAGATATAAATATGTTGGACATGACCAAGACAAAAAAGAAAGATAAAAATGTTGGACATGCCCGAAAAAAGAAAATATTTTAAAGAAACACGACAAGAAAAAAAAGAAATATTTTGGGGGACATGACCAAGACAAAAAAGAAGATAGAAATATTTGAGACATGACACAAGAAAGAAGAAATATGTTGGACATGACACAAGAAAAGAAAGAGAAGATGAAATATGTTGGACATGCCCCAAAAAAGAAGAAAATATATTGGAATAACACAAACAAAAAAAGAGAAATATTTTGAGACATGACACAAGACAAAAAAAAAATATGTTGAGACATGACAAAAAAAAGAGAAGATGAAATATGTTGGACATGATACAAGACAAGAAAGAAGATAGAAATATGTTGAGACAGCCAAAGAAAAAGAAAAAAAGATAAAATATGTTGAACATGACACAAGACAAGAAAAAAAAATAGAAATATGTTGAGACATGGAAGATAAAAAAAGAAATAAGACATGCCCAAAAGATAAAAAAAGAAAATATGTTGAGACATGACAAAAAAAGAAGATATAAAATGTTGGACTGCCACAAGAAAAAAAAGAAAATGTGAGACATGACTGACAAGAAAGAAAAGATTAAAATGTTTGTGACATAACCAAAGACAAGAAAAATATGTTGGACATAACCGAAAAGAAAAGAAATATGTTGAGACAATGAACAAGAAAAAAGAAGATAAAAATTTTTGTGACATGACACAAGATAAAAAGAAAGATAGAAATATGTTGAGACATGACACAAGACAAGAAGAAAAATATGTTGGGACTCACAAGAAAAAAAGAAAATATGTTGGGACATGACACAAGATAAGAAAAAAAAGATAGAAATATGTTGAGACAACCAAAAAGAAAGAGAAATATGTTGGCATGACACAAGACAAAAAGAAATATGTTGGGACATGCACAAGAAAAAAAGGGAAAAATAGAAATATGGAGACATGACCAAACAAGAAAGAGAAAAAGAAATATGTTGAGACATGACCAAGACAAGAAAGAGAAGATGAAATATGTTGAGACATGACACAAGACAAGAAAGAGAAATATGTTGGGACATGACACAAGATAAGAAAGAGAAAGATAAAATATGTTGAGACATGACAGAAGCAAGAAAAGAAATATGTTGGGACATGACACAAGAAAAGAAAAAAGAAGAAATATGTTGAGACTGCACAAGAAAGAAAAGAAATATGTTGAGACATGACACAAGAAAAGAAAGAGAAATATGTTGAGACATGACACAAGACAAGAAAGAGAAGATAAAAAATGTTGTGACTGACACAAGATAAGAAAGAAAGATGAAAATGTTGAGACATGACACAAGACAAGAAAGAGAATATAGAAATATGTTGAGACATGACACAAGACAAAAAGAAAGATAGAAATATTTGAGACATGCCAAAGAAAAAAAGAAATATGTTGGGACATGCCCAAAGATAAAAAAAGAAAGATAAAAATTTGTTGGACATGCCAAGACAAGAAAAGAAATATGTTGGGACTAAACAAGACAAAAAAAAATATGTTGGGACATGACACAAGATAAGAAAAGAAGATAGAAATATGTTGAGACAGCACAAGAAAAAAAGAAATATGTTGAGACATGACACAAGACAAGAAAAAAAATTTGTTGGGACATGACACAAGATAAAAAAGAGAATATAGAAATATGTTGAGACATAACCAAGACAAGAAAGAAGATAGAAATATGTTGAGACAGCCAAACAAAAAAGAGAAGATAAAATATGTTGAGACATGACAAAAGACAAGAAAAGAAAATTTGGGAAAACACGATAAGAAAGAAAGATAGAAATATGTTGAGACATGACAGAAGACAAAAAAGAAATATGTTGGGACTAAAAAGATAAGAAAGAGAAGATAGAAATATGTTGAGACATGACACAAGACAAAAAAGAAAATGTTGAGACATACAAAAGACAAAAATGACCCTTAAGGGAAACAAACAAACTTACTGAAAAATGAAATTATTGGATCAATTCCACTGAATAGATTGAATGATTCCTGGGATAGGGAGGTATGAAGACATTGCTTGGACCTATAAATTAGTTGGATAGAGGGGGATTACATGATGAAACTGATGAACAAGCTGGCAAGAAATGGGAAAAAAGACAAAAAACATTGAACACACATTCTGGGTGTATTAGAAAAAAGAAAGTCGCTCTCTTCTCTCCTTCTGTCTCTCTCTCTCTCTGTCTCCCCCACCTGATGTAATCTGCTTTATCAGATTCTTTATATGTGACCTATCAACAACAAAATGAAAAAAATCACAACAAGTTAACATACAAATCACATACAAGTTAACAAAAAATCACAAAAAAGTTAACATCAAATAAATTTATTTTTTTTATTGTTCTGTCTGGTTATCTACTGTCCTGTCTAGTTTATTCTACTTCTGCTTTCTGTCTAGATTTATTCTATTCTACTTTCTGTCTGTTTTATTCTACTTCTGCTTTCTTCTAGTTTTATTCTACTGTTCTTCAATTTTATTCTACTTCTACTTTCTGTCTAGTTTATTCTACTTCTCTTTCTCTAGATTTATTCTACTTTCTGTCTTTTGTCTGTCCTGTCTAGTTTATATCTACTGTCAGTCTAGTTTTATTCTACTGCCCTGTCTAGATTTATATCTATTTATCTGATTTATGTCTACTGTCTAGTCTGATTTATGTCTACTTCTACTGTTTATATCTACTGTCTAGTTTAGATTTATATCTACTGTCTAGTCTAGATTTATGTCTACTGCTGTGTCTAGATTTATGTCTACTGTCTAGTCTAGATTTATGTCTACTGTCTAGTCTAGATTTATGTCTACAATGATATATTACTGACTGGAATGTTAACTCTTTATGTAGAAGAACATTTTGGGAGGTAATCACGCTCTGCCAGAACACATTGCTAGCAAAATTTTTCAAAATGGAATGATCTTGGAAATATGCCTATAACTTAAGTTCTTTGTAAGCTAGATTTATACTGTTGGTATCAAAAATGCAGAATTAAATTCTGAACAATCTGATAATAAATAGTTATATATGTAATCAGTATTTATTTAGTAAATTATTGTTGTATTTCATGTTCAGAGTAACTACTACGACTTTCAAACTTAAATCAATACTTAGCCATTGCTGGATTCTCCATCATTGTCGGTGAAATCATAAACATGAAACACTGTGTGTGTTTATTTGAACTTTGGAACAAATCCATGTCTTGTTCGGCACTTTATCGACGTGGAGGACGAAACAATATCTTATAACTAAACTTTTCACACGAAAGTTCACTTTTTTTCACAACAGGAAAATATATTTGCGAATAAAACTATTTACTAAAAATTCGAAACTAAATTCTACCATGCAGCATAGTATATGAATGAAATGGGAGTTATCTGCCCGCTGAATTCTGTAAACAAAAACAGTGTCGGACGTATAGTAGCTGAACAGTAAAACAAAACATGCATGGACTCAAATTAGCGTTGGCAGCGTGTTTTGGCATAATGAGAGAACTGTTTTCTACGCTGGGAGCGTCGACTGGACATATAGAGTTAATGTAGCTTTGTCACTTGAACTTACAAAAATCTATCTAGAGCAAGTACAGACAATATATTTAGTCAAATGTCACTATGTTCTGTCTATGTCTGTAGTAGATCAAATGTGACATCGCATTATGTTCTGTCTATGTCTGTAGTAGATCTAATGTGACGTCTCACTATGTTCTGTCTATGTCTGTAGTATATCAAATGTGACATCTCACTATGTTCTGTCTATGTCTGTAGTAGATCAAATGTGACATCGCATTATGTTCTGTCTATGTCTGTAGTAGATCAAATGTGACGTCTCACTATGTTCTGTCTATGTCTGTAGTAGATCAAATGTCACGTCTCACTATGTTCTGTCTATGTCTGTAGTAGATCAAATGTCACATCTCACTATGTTCTGTCAATGTCTGTAGTAAATCAAATGTGACGTCTCACTATGTTCTGTCTATGTCTGTAGTAGATCAAATGTCACATCTCACTATGTTCTGTCTATGTCTGTAGTAGATCAAATGTCACATCTCACTATGCTCTGTCTATGTCTGTAGTAAATCAAATGTCACATCTCATTATGTTCTGTCTGTCTGTAGTAGATCAAATGTCACATCTCATTATGTTAAGTCTATGTCTGTAGTAAATCAAATGTGACGTCTCACTATGTTCTGTCTATGTCTGTAGTAGATCAAATGTGACGTCTCACTATGTTCTGTCTGTCTGTAGTAAATCAAATGTCACATCTCACTATGTTATGTCTATGTCTGTAGTAGATCAAATGTCACATCTCACTATGTTCTGTCTATGTCTGTAGTAGATCAAATGTCACATCTCACTATGCTCTGTCTATGTCTGTAGTAAATCAAATGTCACATCTCATTATGTTCTGTCTGTCTGTAGTAGATCAAATGTCACATCTCATTATGTTCAGTCTATGTCTGTAGTAAATCAAATGTGATGTCTCACTATGTTCTGTCTATGTCTGTAGTAGATCAAATGTGACGTCTCACTATGTTCTGTCTATGTCTGTAGTAAATCAAATGTGACGTCTCACTATGTTCTGTCTATGTCTGTAGTAGATCAAATGTCACATCTCACTATGCTGTCTGTAGTAAATCAAATGTCACATCTCACTATGTTCTGTCTATGTCTGTAGTGGATCAAATGTCACATCTCATTATGTTCTGTCTATGTCTGTAGTAAATCAAATGTGACGTCTCACTATGTTCTGTCTATGTCTGTAGTAGATCAAATGTGACGTCTCACTATGTTCTGTCTATGTCTGTAGTAAATCAAATGTGACGTCTCACTATGTTCTGTCTATGTCTGTAGTAAATCAAATGTGACGTCTCACTGTGTTCTGTCTATGTCTGTAGTAGATCATATGTGACGTCTCACTATGTTCTGTCTATGTCTGTAGTAAATCAAATGTGACGTCTCACTATGTTCTGTCTATGTCTGTAGTAGATCAAATGTGATGTGTCACTATGTTCTGTCTATGTCTGTAGTAAATCAAATGTGACGTCTCACTATGTTCTGTCTATGTCTGTAGTAAATCAAATGTGACCTCTCACTATGTTCTGTCTATGTCTGTAGTAAATCAAATGTGACGTCTCATTATGTTAAGTCTATGTCTGTAGTAAATCAAATGTGACGTCTCACTATGTTCTGTCTATGTCTGTAGTAGATCAAATGTGACGTCTCACTATGTTCTGTCTGTCTGTAGTAAATCAAATGTCACATCTCACTATGTTATGTCTATGTCTGTAGTAGATCAAATGTCACATCTCACTATGTTCTGTCTATGTCTGTAGTAGATCAAATGTCACATCTCACTATGCTCTGTCTATGTCTGTAGTAAATCAAATGTCACATCTCATTATGTTCTGTCTGTCTGTAGTAGATCAAATGTCACATCTCATTATGTTCAGTCTATGTCTGTAGTAAATCAAATGTGATGTCTCACTATGTTCTGTCTATGTCTGTAGTAGATCAAATGTGACGTCTCACTATGTTCTGTCTATGTCTGTAGTAAATCAAATGTGACGTCTCACTATGTTCTGTCTATGTCTGTAGTAGATCAAATGTCACATCTCACTATGCTGTCTGTAGTAAATCAAATGTCACATCTCACTATGTTCTGTCTATGTCTGTAGTGGATCAAATGTCACATCTCATTATGTTCTGTCTATGTCTGTAGTAAATCAAATGTGACGTCTCACTATGTTCTGTCTATGTCTGTAGTAGATCAAATGTGACGTCTCACTATGTTCTGTCTATGTCTGTAGTAAATCAAATGTGACGTCTCACTATGTTCTGTCTATGTCTGTAGTAAATCAAATGTGACGTCTCACTGTGTTCTGTCTATGTCTGTAGTAGATCAAATGTGACATGTCCTGATATAATCTTCTGTCTATGTGTGTGTGTGTGTCTAGTAGATCAAATGTGACATGTCATGATATAATCTTCTGTCTATGTGTGTGTGTAGTAGATCAAATGTGACATATCCTGATATAATCTTCTGTCTATGTGTGTGTGTGTGTCTAGTAGATCAAATGTGACATGTCATGATATAATCTTCCGTCTATGTGTGTGTGTGTGTGTAGGTCAAATGTGACATGTCATGATATAATCTTCTGTCTATGTATGTGTGTGTGTGTCTAGTAGATCAAATGTGATGGTATCATCTTCTATGTGTGTGTGTAGATCAAATGTGACATGTCCTGATATAATTTTGTCTATGTGTGTGTGTGTGTCTAATAGATCAAATGTGACATGTCATGATATAATCTTCCGTCTATGTGTGTGTGTGTGTGTAGATCAAATGTGACATGTCCTGATATAATCTTCTGTCTATGTATGTGTGTGTGTGTGTGTCTAGTAGATCAAATGTGACATGTCATGGTATAATCTTCCGTCTATGTGTGTGTGTGTCTAGTAGATCAAATGTGACATGTCATGATATAATCTTCCGTCTATGTGTGTGTGTGTAGATCAAATGTGACATGTCATGATATAATCTTCCGTCTATGTGTGTGTGCGTGTCTAGTAGATCAAATGTGACATGTCATGGTATAATCTTCCGTCTATATGTGTGTGTGTGTCTAGTAGATCAAATGTGACATGTCCTGATATAATCTTCCGTCTATGTGTGTGTGTGTGTGTATAGATCAAATGTGACATGTCCTGATATAATCTTCCGTCTATGTGTGTGTGTAGATCAAATGTGACATGTCCTGATATAATCTTCTGTCTATGTGTGTGTCTAGTAGATCAAATGTGACATGTCATGATATAATCTTACGTCTATGTGTGTGTGCGTGTCTAGTAGATCAAATGTGACATGTCATGGTATAATCTTCTGTCTATGTGTGTGTGTGTGTGCGTGTCTAGTAGATCAAATGTGACATGTCATGATATAATCTTCCGTCTATGTGAAATGTGTGACAGAGACAAACCAATCAATGTCTTACCATCTAGATTCTCTCTATCAGCAGTAGGAGAAGATTGCTGATTAAATGCAGATTTGACAAGGGTAGCTAAACATTCATCATCTTGTCGTCGGTCCAAGTGACTAATTCGCTTCTTTTTACTGGGATTAGATGTGTCTTCACATTCCTCAGACATTCGTTTCTAACAATTTAGTAGAAAAAATATGTGCATTACAAGGGCAAACAGTGTACTAACTAAAATGTGTACACGAATGAGAGATTTGGGGAGGTATGTATGGGCGCACATGTCACTGATGGTTGGGGTATGTGTGAACATGCCATGTGACCATTCTATATCTAATACAAACAATAATAATAGTTATATAAAGTCAGATTAATTATATTATTGATCAAATGTAATCACAGGTTGACAAACTTCATCCTGACTTATAATCCTCACCTTGAATTTGATTTTATGTACTTACATTTTATATCTTCTTCTTCTTTGCGTTTGGTTGTGTATGCTCGTCTAAACCATGAGATGGGTTGCCTCTATGAAGCTGCATGTCAGTTGGAGTTTCTCATGAGTTCCCCATTGCTTGCTCTGTAAGCTTTGTTCTTCTTCTTCTTTGCGTTCGGTTGTGTACGCTCATCTAAACCATGAGATGGGTTGCCTCTATGAAGCTGCATGTCAGTTGGAGTTTCTCATGAGTTCCCCATTGCTTGCTCTGTAAACTTTGTTCTTCTTCTTCTTTGCGTTTGGTTGTGTACGCTCATCTAAACCATGAGATGGGTTGCCTCATGAGTTCCCCATTGCTTGCTCTGTAAACTTTGTTCTTCTTCTTCTTTGCGTTTGGTTGTGTACGCTCGTCTAAACCATGAGATGGGTTGCCTCTATGAAGCTACATGTCAGTTGGAGTTTCTCATGAGTTCCCCATTGCTTGCTCTGTAAACTTTGTTCTTCTTCTTCTTTGCGTTTGGTTGTGTCGCTGTCTAAACCATGAGATGGGTTGCCTCTATGAAGCTGCATGTCAGTTGGAGTTTCTCATGAGTTCCCCATTGCTTGCTCTGTAAACTTTGTTGTTCTTCTTCTTCTGCTTTGCGGTCGGCCAAGAATCTGCCACTGACAGATTTCAAATTTGGAAAGTGAGAAAATGATTTTGTCATTCTATCTGACTTGTCTTACTAATAGTTACGCAATCTGACTTGTCTTACTAATAGTTACGCAATCTGACTTGTCTTACTAATAGTTACGCAATCTGACTTGTCTTACTAATAGTTACGCAATCTGACTTGTCTTACTAATAGATACGCAATCTGACTTGTCTTACTAATAGATACGCAATCTGACTTGTCTTACTAATAGACACGCAATCTGACTTGTCTTACTAATAGATACGCAATCTGACTTGTCTGACTAATAGACATGCAATCTGCTATCTGACTAAGATACGCAATCTGCTATCTGACTAATAGATACGCAATCTGCTATCTGACTAAGATACGCAATCTGCTATCTGACTAATAGATACGCAATCTGACTTGTCTTACTAATAGACACGCAATCTGACTTGTCTTACTAATAGATACGCAATCTGACTTGTCTGACTAATAGACATGCAATCTGCTATCTGACTAAGATACGCAATCTGCTATCTGACTAATAGATACGCAATCTGCTATCTGACTAAGATACGCAATCTGCTATCTGACTAATAGATACGCAATCTGCTATCTGACTAATAGACACGCAATCTGCTATCTGACTAATAGATACGCAATCTGCTATCTGACTAAGATACGCAATCTGCTATCTGACTAATAGATCTGCTATCTGACTAATAGATCTGCTATCTGACTACTAGATACGCAATCTGCTATCTGACTAATAGATCTGCTATCTGACTACTAGATACGCAATCTGCTACTAGATACCAATCTGCTATCTGACTACTAGATACGCAATCTGCTATCTGACTACTAGATACGCAATCTGCTATCTGACTAATAGATACGCAATCTGCTATCTGACTAATAGATATAAAAAACACTACCATTGCACAATAAAAACACAGATTTGTCTTTGTTATTCAATGAAACAATACAGATCCTCCCATTCAGAATGAAAAGTGTAGTTCCGTGACCATTGAGCTATATTTTGAAATGACAGATGATATATTAATGAACAAATGTTGCACTTCATTCGCAGTTAGCACAGATCAAGTTATAATATCAAATTAAAATATTAAATAATATCGATGATAAATAACACATTGTTGCTACTCTCAACAGAAACTCCATGCACCACTCCTTCCAGTTGAACTGATTGCGTACCACGGAACACTGGAGTGTAATTATTTCTTATCTGCCTGGGCCACACGTTCCCCAAAAGACAATTACTATTCCTTTGAGTTTTTATTATTTTTCATTCTGATTAGAGTTTTATGTTAACCGGAAACTAAGTAAAAATGAAGTATAAACGATAACCACATCATCGTGGCTTTTACTACAAGTAGAACTGAAACGCAGTTTATTATTCATTTTAGGATACCGTCACCGTAAAAACTAGCAATTTTTATGAATGTTCATGACGCTAGTTTGTGAACAGTTAATAAACCATACATTCCTTCACTATTTTCTTAATGTTTGTGTATTCATAAATGTATTACCTATATAAAGAGAGCAGTTAGACTGATTTATTCAACATAATGTTCATCAAGGTCCATGAAAAGTTGGATTTTCGTTCTCACAATTGCAATTAGTTTTTAATACGAGGGAAGTCAATAAGTAAGCCACAAAGTTATGTGAGATGGTAGGTAAATGTAGTTGGTGTTTTCTAAAAGTGTCATTAGGTGACAGCAACATCCAACTTTATATTCCCGTTCGCCAGGTGGCGCTATGTGTCTCATACGCATGTGCAGCGCATAAACAAAATGGCGACTGTACTTACGGAGAGTACAACCAAAGAGCAACGTGCTGTTGTGCGTTTTTGTGGGCAAAAGGACTGCCTGCAAAGGACATTCATAAGGAAATGCTTCCTGTTTATGCTAACAAAAGTTTGTCCCGTAAAATGGTGCATAGTTGGGTAGAAAAATTTTCTCAAGGACTCTCTAAAATTGTTGATGAAATCCGATCTGGTAGTCCTGTTGAGATTGCAACAGAAGCATCAGTGCAGCGGGTGGAGGAGATGATTAGAGGTGACAGACGAGTAACGATAGGACTCTGTAGCATCTGCAATAGGGTGCTCACATGGCTCAGCATACAGCATAATGCATGATTGATTGAAATTTAAGAAAGTGTGCTCAAGGTGGGTACCCAGACAATTGAAAGAGGAAAACAAAATGAACCGATTTGGCCTGTCCTTGCATCATCTCTGTCGATACGAAGATGAAGGAGAAGAGATGCTGAACAGGATTGTTACTGAGGATGAATCATGGGTGCATCACTACCAGCCCGAATCAAAGCGTGCTTCAATGCAGTGGAAACATCCTTCTTCGCCGTGTGTCCAAAAATTCAAGGTTACGCCATCAGCAGGGAAGGTTATGTTGACGGTGTTCTGGGATTGTCAGGGAGTGCTTTTAACCAATTTCATAAAGAAAGGTGACAATGTGAATTCCGAATCGTACTGTGAAGTTCTATCGATGTTTAATGATGCAATTTAAAAAAAACGTCCAAGGTTGCTGACTAGAGGAGTGTTGCTTCTTCATGACAATGCCAGACCACCTACGGCTCGATTAACTCAGGAGAAAATTAACCAACTAAGGTGGGAAGTTCTGGAACATCCACCTTACAGTCCCGACTTAGCCCTAGCGATTTCCACCTCTTTGGTCCACTGAAAACGCACCTTGGCGGGAGACATTTCGTGAATGACGCCGAAGTTGAATGTGAAGTGAAACGTGGTTTAGAAAACAGAGCCCGCAGTTCTATGCAGTCGGTTTGGGAGGATTGATAAAACGATGGGATAAGTGCATCAATGTTGGTGGAAATTATGTTGAGAAATAAAGGAACAATGTATGTATAAAAATAAACTGGTTTCAAGTTGTTATCATGTTTAGTTATTTTTCTACAGCCATTTGTAGCTTACTTATTGACTTCCCCTCGTACATGCTAATATTTTTTTCATGTGTTGTAAACACATTATATTTTCGGATACAATAATATTTGGTGAAAGTACATTCATTTATCTTGAATTTGATATCTAATAAGTTCAACTTGAAATCATATTTAGAAACAATATTTTAGTTTAACTCAAGTATGTGTGCAATATTTTTAAGCTAAAAACTAATTGAGTCCAGAGGTGAAAAAAAGATACGGCAGTGAATGAGTAAAATCACAAGGTGGCAGATAGATGAAAGAATTGTCTGGGACATGATAGTTGTTTGAGAGATAAGTTGCAAGATGAAGCCATCTCTTTGTTCAGTGTAATAGAGATGGATGGAATTAGTGGCAGTGGCGTCAGTGTAATAGAGATGGATGGAATTAGTGGCAGTACCGTCAGTGTAATAGAGATGGATGGAATTAGTGGCAGTACCGTCAGTGTAATAGAGATGGATGGAATTAGTGGCAGTACCATCAGTGTAATAGAGATGGATGGAATTAGTGGCAGTACCGTCAGTGTAATAGAGATGGATGGAATTAGTGGCAGTGGCGTCAGTGTAATAGAGATGGATGGAATTAGTGGCAGTACCGTCAGTGTGGTGCCAGGGCCTGCAAGGAAGCAAAGAATAGTACCACTGTGACCTACAAGACATGTTGTAAGAGACGAGTGATTAGGGGCCTAGTGAAGCTACCCTAGTAAATAATAATAGAGATAAGCAGAGTGGCTGAACAAGTGGTGGATGTAGAGTGGATGGAAGAAGTCACAAAGTGACAGTAGAATAGGGTTAGAAAAGTCAACAAAATTCTAATAGAGATAAGCAGAGTGGTTGAACAAGTGGTGGATGTAGAGTGGATGGAAGAAGACACAAAGTGACAGTAGAATAGGGTTAGAAAAGTCAACAAAATTCTAATAGAGATAAGCAGAGTGGCTGAACAAGTGGTGGATGTAGAGTGGATGGAAGAAGACACAAAGTGACAGTAGAATAGAGTTAGAAAAGTCAACAAAATTCTAATAGAGATAAGCAGAGTGGCTGAACAAGTGGTGGATGTAGAGTGGATGGAAGAAGACACAAAGTGACAGTAGAATGGGGTTAGAAAAGTCAACAAAATTCTAATAGAGATAAGCAGAGTGGTTGAACAAGTGGTGGATGTAGAGTGGATGGAAGAAGACACAAAGTGACAGTAGAATAGGGTTAGAAAAGTCAACAAAATTCTAATAGAGATAAGCAGAGTGGCTGAACAAGTGGTGGATGTAGAGTGGATGGAAGAAGTCACAAAGTGACAGTAGAATAGAGTTAGAAAAGTCAACAAAATTCTAATAGAGATAAGCAGAGTGGTTGAACAAGTGGTGGATGTAGAGTGGATGGAAGAAGACACAAAGTGACAGTAGAATAGGGTTAGAAAAGTCAACAAAATTCTAATAGAGATAAGCAGAGTGGTTGAACAAGTGGTGGATGTAGAGTGGATGGAAGAAGTCACAAAGTGACAGTAGAATAGAGTTAGAAAAGTCAACAAAATTCTAATAGAGATAAGCAGAGTGGTTGAACAAGTGGTGGATGTAGAGTGGATGGAAGAAGTCACAAAGTGACAGTAGAATAGAGTTAGAAAAGTCAACAAAATTCTAATAGAGATAAGCAGAGTGGTTGAACAAGTGGTGGATGTAGAGTGGATGGAAGAAGTCACAAAGTGACAGTAGAATAGAGTTAGAAAAGTCAACAAAATTCTAATAGAGATAAGCAGAGTGGTTGAACAAGTGGTGGATGTAGAGTGGATGGAAGAAGTCACAAAGTGACAGTAGAATAGAGTTAGAAAAGTCAACAAAATTCTAATAGAGATAAGCAGAGTGGTTGAACAAGTGGTGGATGTAGAGTGGATGGAAGAAGTCACAAAGTGACAGTAGAATAGAGTTAGAAAAGTCAACAAAATTCTAATAGAGATAAGATACATGTTATTTAGAAATATGCTCCCCTCACCCTTCTCTAAAATTCATGATTAACATTCGAGACAACGGAGTAACTTGGGACGGATGCCAGAAATGCATAATGTGGGTGCCATGCTGCCCTTGGAAACTGCGTTGGACAGCCCTGGTGTAGATAATGAAAAACTATGGAGGGTCCCGAATAGAAGTTTAATGGAATTGTGCACATGAATGTGAGAAGTTTCATGGATTTGTGCACATGAATGTGAGAAGTTTCAGGGAATTGTGCACATGAATGTGAGAAGTTTCATGGAATTGTGCACATGAATGTGAGAAGTTTCAGGGAATTGTGCACATGAATGTGAGAAGTTTCGGGGAATTGTGCACATGAATGTGAGACGTTTTAGGGAATTGTGCACATGAATGTGAGAAGTTTCAGGGAATTGTGCACATGAATGTGAGACTGTGTGGATTGGGGTGGGGTAACTTGAGTAAAAGTTAAATACAAACATAAATGTGAGAAGAATAGACAAGCGGGTGCACATCTCAATGAACAGGTGACATTGGGAAAAAACATACCTAAGAACTATCTGGAACATACCTGAGAACTACCTGGACTTTCTGGATTGCTACTTGCAGGTGAAACAGCTGGAGATGTTGGAGTAACTCTACTCTCTTGTTGTAGATTTCTGGAGAAAGAAAATATACAATAATAAAATGTCTCTTTGACTAACTTATTCATTGAAAACAAAGTATGCCCACACGTGCCAGCTAACAATGATGAATGACCGTAGGCTAAATCAATAAATGTGGACTGGAATAGAAATTTACTACAGCAATTCTAAAACTTTCAATACCAAACGACTTTAGCATGATGATTGTAAAAATAAATGTGTCCAATCCAAAAGTTCTTTAGCGTGGCATTTGGTCTTTTAAGAGTTAATAGTTCAATCAGTTTTACCATTGCAACTACAGTATTCTGTAAAGGTGCAGACAAGAAATGGGCAAGAATGTGCAACAATCACAGTCACACTATCTCAAGAAGAAAATCATCTAGATAGTCTGTGAGGAAAAGAAGTTGTCAGCTGAAAGAAAACAATGCAACGAGTCCCACAGGCTCAAGTTTTTGCTACTTAATACTTTTTCTGATTTACATCAATGATATCACGGTAAACATTGACATGAAGATTTCTAATTCACTTGATGTCTATAACTTGCTTATGTAGACATGGGGAAAATGACATTAATATAGCAAGAATATGGTTGCTGACCTCTCACTAAAACACATTGAATAATTGCTAGCAGAAATGACATTAATATAGTAAGAATATGGTTGCTGATCTCTCACTAAAACACATTGGATAATTGCTAGCAGAAATGACATTAATATAGCAAGAATATGGTTGCTGATCTCTCACTAAAACACATTGGATAATTGCTAGCAGAAATGACATTAATATAGCAAGAATATGGTTGCTGATCTCTCTCTCTCACTAAAATACATTGGATAATTGCTAGCAGAAATGACATTAATATAGCAAGAATATGGTTGCTGATCTCTCACTAAAACACATTGGATAATTGCTAGCAGAAATGACATTAATACAGCAAGAATATGGTTGCTGATCTCTACTAAAACACATTGATAATTGCTAGCAGAAATACATTAATATAGCAAGAATATGGTTGTGATCTCTACTAAAATACATTGGATAATTGCTAGCAGAAATGACAATATAGCAAGAATATGGTTGCTGATCTCTCTCTATCTAAAACACATTGATAATTGCTAGCAGAAATGACATTAATATAGCAAGAATATGGTTGCTGACCTCTCTCTCACTAAAATACATTGGATAATTGCTAGCAGAAATAACATTAATATAGCAAGAATATGGTTGCTGATCTCTCTCTCTCACTAAAACACATTGGATAATTGCTAGCAGAAATGACATTAATATAGCAAGAATATGGTTGCTGATCTCTCCTAAAAACATTGATAATTGCTAGCAGAAATGACATTAATATAGCAAGAATATGGTTGCTGATCTCTCACTAAAATACATTGGATAATTGCTAGCAGAAATGACATTAATATAGCAAGAATATGGTTCTGATCTCTCTCACTAAAATACATTGGATAATTGCTAGCAGAAATGACATTAATATAGCAAGAATATGGTTGCTGACCTCTCTCTCACTAAAACACATTGGATAATTGCTAGCAGAAATGACATTAATATAGCAAGAATATGGTTGCTGATCCTCTACTAAAACACATTGATAATTCTAGCAGAAATGACATTAATACAGCAAGAATATGGTTGCTGATCTCTCTCACTAAAACACATTGGATAATTGCTAGCAGAAATGACATTAATATAGCAAGAATATGGTTGCTGATCTCTCACTAAAACACATTGGATAATTGCTAGCAGAAATGACATTAATATAGCAAGAATATGGTTGCTGACCTCTCTCTCTCACTAAAATACATTGGATAATTGCTAGCAGAAATGACATTAATATAGCAAGAATATGGTTGCTGACCTCTCTCTCTCACTAAAATACATTGGATAATTGCTAGCAGAAATGACATTAATATAGCAAGAATATGGTTGCTGACTCCTCTCTCACTAAAACACATTGATAATTACTAGCAGAAATACATTAATAAGCAAGAATATGGTTGCTGATCTCTCACTAAAACACATTGGATAATTGCTAGCAGAAATGACATTAATATAGCAAGAATATGGTTGCTGATCTCTCACTAAAACACATTGATAATTCTAGCAGAAATGACATTAATACAGCAAGAATATGGTTGCTGATCTCTCACTAAAACACATTGGATAATTGCTAGCAGAAATGACATTAATATAGCAAGAATATGGTTGCTGATCTCTCACTAAAACACATTGGATAATTGCTAGCAGAAATGACATTAATTAGCAAGAATATGGTTGCTGATCTCTCACTAACCATTGGATAATTGCTGCAGAAATGACATTAATTAGCAAGAATATGTTCTGACTCTCTTCACTAAAATACATTGGATAATTGCTAGCAGAAATAACATTAATATAGCAAGAATATGGTTGTGACCTCCTCACTAAAAACATTGATAATTGCTAGAGAAATGACATTAATAACAAGAATATGGTTGCTGATCTCTCTACTAAAACATTGGATAATTGCAGCAGAAATGACATTAATATACAAGAATATGTTGGATCTCTACAAATACATTGATAATCTAGCAGAAAGACATTAATATAGCAAGAATATGTGCTGACTCTCCTCACTAAAATACTTGATAATTACAGAAATACATTAATATAGAAGAATATGGTTGCTACCTTCTCACTAAAACATTGATAATTGCAGAGAAATGCATTAATATAGCAAGAATATGGTTGCTGATCTCACTAAAACACATTGATAATTCTAGCAGAAATGACATTAATATAGCAAGAATATGGTTGCTGATCTCTCTCTCTCACTAAAACACATTGGATAATTGCTAGCAGAAATGACATTAATATAGCAAGAATATGGTTGCTGACCTCTCTCTCTCTCACTAAAATACATTGGATAATTGCTAGCAGAAATGACATTAATACAGCAAGAATATGGTTGCTGATCTCTCACTAAAATACATTGGATAATTGCTAGCAGAAATGACATTAATATAGCAAGAATATGGTTGCTGACCTCTCTCTCTCACTAAAACACATTGAATAATTACTAGCAGAAATAACATTAATATAGTAAGAATATGGTTGCTGATCGCTCACTAAAACACATTGGATAATTGCTAGCAGAAATGACATTAATACAGCAAGAATATGGTTGCTGATCTCTCACTAAAACACATTGGATAATTGCTAGCAGAAATGACATTAATATAGCAAGAATATGGTTGCTGATCTCTCACTAAAACACATTGGATAATTGCTAGCAGAAATGACATTAATACAGCAAGAATATGGTTGCTGATCTCTCACTAAAACACATTGGATAATTGCTAGCAGAAATGACATTAATATAGCAAGAATATGGTTGCTGATCTCTCACTAAAACACATTGGATAATTGCTAGCAGAAATGACATTATCTCTTAGTGGACCAAGCGCCACGCTAAGTGGCGTTTGAAGTGGACGCGTTTTTACATTCCGCCACGCTAAGTGGCGTTTGGTTATCATAGTTTTAGAACCGCTGTAGTAAATTTATATTCCAGTCCACATTTTTTATTTTGACCTCTGGTCATTCGTTATTTCCGTCTGTACATGCTTGTGTAGTCGTTTTGAGCTACAGTTAGTAGAACCGTTATAAAACACAAAAATATCAGCAAACATTTTTGTTTACTCACAGTTTTATTGAAAAAATGGCTTCTACTTCTGAAACACGTAAGTCGCGTTATACAGTAGAGCAAGCTGTAAATCTTATTCATCATTTGGCTGAGTTCGACAATGATGATGAAGTGTCGAGTGCTGATAGTTCAGATTATGAATACGAAGTTCTGAATAATTTGTCTGATACCAGCAGCAATAATGAAAGTGATCAAGAGGGGGTGTTTTCCTGCTGTCTACCCAGCTGTTCAAGTAAAGTCTGTAAAGGTAAGGGAAAAGGCTCTGCTTCTAAAAGGAAACGAGGATCACGTTCTGTATTATTAACTGATACTGATACTACTAATCCAACTACTTCTGCTTCTGCAAATAATACTAGAAGGAGCCCCACAGCAGGCACAACACCATCCAGTAGACCAAACACACAGGCCAGTAGTGATGGAAACTGGGAGGAAATATTTGAGGGCAAAACTGAGAACAACTTTCGGTTTGTTCCACCTCAGCATAGGATTACTGGTGTCAATCCTGATATTATACCTGAAGGTTCAACAGCTCTACATCGCTTGAAAGCTCTCTTCAGCGACAAAACACTGGAAGAGCTTGTGACATCAGTAAATAACTATGCTGAAGAGCGGTGCAAGGTGCACAAGGAAAACGCACAAAAGCACTCAATTTTTCTCTCCTGGACACCACTGAACTTGCCAGAACTGCATAAATTCTTTGCTGTAGTCATAGCAATGGGCATAGTAAAGAAACCCAAAGTTAGCGACTACTGGTCCACTGAACCCTACATGCAGACACAATGGTACAGTGAGATGTTCACGAGGAACAGGTTCAAGGTGATCTACCAAACCATGTTCCATGTAAGTGAAGTAGATGCCCTGGGAAAGGCAAAAATAGAGCCCTTTCTGCAGAAAGTGGTGTCTAACTTTCAAAATGCCTATTATCCGTTCAAGGATCTCTCTATAGATGAGATGGTCATTGGATGGAAGGGACGGTGGGCTCATAAGATGTTCAATGCATCAAAGCCAAAAAAATATCACGTTAAAACCTTCGGGCTCTGTGACAGCAACACTGGCTATGTTTTCAACGTACTTATTTATTTTGGCAGCAAGACATCTTATAGCCCAGACCTGGATCCAGCCAGCCAACAGGCTGTTAAAGTTTTTGACACCCTCCTGAAACCTTGCGGAAAAGGCCATCATATTTACGCTGATCGATACTACACAAGTTTCCCACTTCTTCAGTATCTCCATGAGAGAAGCTATTACTACACTGGAACCCTAAACATAAACCGCAGAGATTTCCCTCAGGCGATCAAGACCACAAAATTGATCTACATGCAGATGAAGTGGTTTATGCATGTAGAAAATAAATTTCTCTGTGTTATGTTTAGGGACAAGAAAGCTAAAAAGCCTTGCATTCTTGTTTCCAGTGAAGCTTCAGTAGCCACGGTCCAGAAAACAAGCCGTACTGGAGAAGTAAGGGGAAAGCCATCATTAGTTGAATCATATAACTTCAGCATGAATGGATGTGACAAGGTCGATCAGTGTGTCACCACTTATGGCACTTTTCAAAGGCGAACCAGGAAATGGTGGAAAAAAATATTTTTGGATCTTGAGTTGCGCAGTTGAATGCATTTATTCTGCATGCCCTGACAAGACCAGGAAACACTCCAAAAAACTCTGCTGCACTTCAAGACCCAGCTCATACATGAGTTATCTCTTGTATTTCACGATGAACACCATATAAGCAGACTTCAAATTAACAATCACATAATAAGAAAATCACTGCTGATAACCCGTCACTGTGTTATCTGCAACACCGCAGAGAAAAGAACAAGAACATCATTTTTTTGTCAAAGATGCACCAATCACCCATTTCTACATCCAAACAAATGTTTTTCTAAATATCATTCCAAATAATTAACATTTGGAACAACTTGTACATAATGACTTATTGTTTTTTTAAAAATTTCAAAATTTTCCATTTCAAGACTCAAACACTGTAAATTATTATAAAAATGTTATTTATTCATAAAAACGGATGAAACTTTCTTGGAATGTGTAAAAATGATTGTAGTATGAGCAGAAAATGTGTTATGGCTTGCAGATGTGTTGGATATATTCATATTGAGTGGTAAGTAAAATTTTCTTCTCACTAAAAATATTTTTAAAAATTTTCTTCTTACTAAAAGTCACATAAAATTTCTCTTTCTTTTTCAAAAATATTTTACTAATATAAATAAATAGAACATTCATTTCTGAACATTTTGATATATTGTACATGTTCCATAAAATTAAATATATAAGTTTTATGTCAAAACTAATGACAGCTGTCTGTATACAAATGTATAATAAAAAAATGGCTTTGTAAAAACGTGACTTTTGCCCTGGTCCACTAAGAGTTAATATAGCAAGAATATGGTTGCTGATCTCACTCTAAAACACATTGGATAATTACTAGCAGAAATGACATTAATACAGCAAGAATATGGTTGCTGATCTCTCTCTCTCACTAAAACACATTGGATAATTGCTAGCAGAAATAACATTAATATAGCAAGAATATGGTTGCTGATCGCTCACTAAAACACATTGGATAATTGCTAGCAGAAATGACAATATAGCAAGAATATGGTTGCTGATCTCTCACTAAAATACATTGTATAATTGCTAGCAGAAATGACATTAATATAGCAAGAATATGGTTGCTGACCTCTCTCTCACTAAAACACATTGGATAATTGCTAGCAGAAATAACATTAATATAGCAAGAATATGGTTGCTGATCTCTCACTAAAACACATTGGATAATTGCTAGCAGAAATAACATTAATATAGCAAGAATATGGTTGCTGACCTCTCTCTCACTAAAACACATTGTATAATTGCTAGCAGAAATGACATTAATACAGCAAGAATATGGTTGCTGATCTCTCTCACTAAAACACATTGGATAATTGCTAGCAGAAATGACAATATAGCAAGAATATGGTTGCTGATCTCTCACTAAAATACATTGGATAATTGCTAGCAGAAATGACATTAATATAGCAAGAATATGGTTGCTGATCTCTCTCTCTCACTAAAATACATTGTATAATTGCTAGCAGAAATGACATTAATACAGCAAGAATATGGTTGCTGATCTCTCTCACTAAAACACATTGGATAATTGCTAGCAGAAATGACATTAATACAGCAAGAATATGGTTGCTGACCTCTCTCTCACTAAAATACATTGGATAATTGCTAGCAGAAATGACATTAATACAGCAAGAATATGGTTGCTGATCTCTCTCTCACTAAAACACATTGGATAATTGCTAGCAGAAATGACATTAATACAGCAAGAATATGGTTGCTGATCTCTCTCTCTCACTAAAACACATTGGATAATTGCTAGCAGAAATGACATTAATACAGCAAGAATATGGTTGCTGATCTCTCTCACTAAAACACATTGGATAATTGCTAGCAGAAATGACATTAATATAGCAAGAATATGGTTGCTGATCTCTCTCTCACTCTAAAACACATTGGATAATTGCTAGGAGAAATTACATTAATACAGCAAGAATATGGTTGCTGATCTCTCTCACTAAAACACATTGGATAATTGCTAGCAGAAATGACATTAATACAGCAAGAATATGGTTGCTGATCTCTCTCTCACTAAAACACATTGGATAATTGCTAGCAGAAATGACATTAATACAGCAAGAATATGGTTGCTGACCTCTCTCTCACTAAAACACATTGGATAATTGCTAGCAGAAATGACATTAATATAGCAAGAATATGGTTGCTGATCTCTCTCTCACTAAAACACATTGGATAATTGCTAGCAGAAATGACATTAATACAGCAAGAATATGGTTGCTGATCTCTCTCACTAAACACATTGGATAATTCTAGCAGAATGACATTAATATAGCAAGAATATGGTTGCTGATCTCTCTCTCTCACTAAAACACATTGGATAATTGCTAGCAGAAATGACATTAATACAGCAAGAATATGGTTGCTGATCTCTCTCTCACTAATAAAACACATTGGATAATTGCTAGCAGAAATGACATTAATACAGCAAGAATATGGTTGCTGATCTCTCTCTCTCTAAAACACATTGGATAATTGCTAGCAGAAATGACTGCTTAAAGTCAATGAACAAAACAAGTGGCATGATCTCCTTATCCAAGACAGTTCTTGATAAGTAAGAAAGACCAGTTTGATAACAAAACTAAGAAATGTATATTAAACGGTTTATAGATATATCACATGCACAAATAAATAAATAGATCCAAAAGAAGAGGCAGATTCAAATCAAGATTCCAACAGCAAATATGTACAGCTAAACACAATGTCAGGAAGAGAGAAAAGAGACATACCCTACCCCTATATACAAGAAAGATGTTCTTGTACCACCACATCAAGGTTAGTGCTAGGTTCAAGTAAAAGATATTCACTGAATCATACATAAATATCACATCAAGGTTAGTGCTAGGTTCAAGTAAAAGTTATTCACTGAATCATACATAAATATCACATCAAGGTTAGTGTTAGGTTCAAGTAAAAGATATTCACTGAATCATACATAAATATCACATCAAGGTTAGTGCTAGGTTCAAGTAGAAGATATTCACTGAATCATACATAAATATCACACCAAGGTTAGTGCTAGGTTCAAGTAGAAGATATTCACTGAATCATACATAAATATCACACCAAGATTAGTGCTAGGTTCAAGTAAAAGATATTCACTGAATCATACATAAATATCACACCAAGGTTAGTGCTAGGTTCAAGTAAAAGATATTCACTGAATCATACATAAATATCACACCAAGGTTAGTGCTAGGTTCAAGTAGAAGATATTCACTGAATCATACATAAATATCACACCAAGGTTAGTGCTAGGTTCAAGTAAAAGATATTCACTGAATCATACATAAATATCACACCAAGGTTAGTGCTAGGTTCAAATAAAAGATATTCACTGAATCATACATAAATACCACATCAAGGTTAGTGCTAGGTTCAAGTAAAAGATATTCACTGAATCATACATAAATACCACATCAAGGTTAGTGCTAGGTTCAAGTAAAAGATATTCACTGAATCATAAATAAATATCACACCAAGGTTAGTGCTAGGTTCAAGTAGAAGTTATTCACTGAATCATACATAAATATCACATCAAGATTAGTGCTAGGTTCAAGATAGCAGTAATGTTAACTCACTTTTTTAGCAGGACTTTATCCTGTTCTGTGTAGAATGGCCAATCTTGTCTGACCTCTGCCCAGGCACTTCTGGCTAATGTATAACTATTGTCCTTGCTGAGAATTGCTACCTGCTGGAGGACACTACCCAAGCAATTCTTATCCTTCTCTCGGATTCCATCTAACGTAAAAAAAGAAATCTCCCGTCAATCGAGTCTCAACACAGCCAATGTCCAGTCTCAACACGCCCAATGTCCAGTCTCAACACGCCCAATATCCAGTCTCAACACGCACAATGTCCAGTCTCAACACGCCCAATGTCCAGTCTCACTACATCCAATGTCCAATCGATTTTGTGACCGTCACTTTCTTTGATAGTTTAAACACTATTCCTCCTCCACCATCGCTGATTGCGTTCTTGGCGACCGTCAGTGTACACGTGTCCACTTATTTTCGGGGTATTCTGTCGATATGTATTGTTCTGTGGTCGCTCATCTTTCGAAGTTTTCTCACTGGCCTTTGTTTTGAAAAGTCTATAGACGAAAGGCTAAGAGAAGAACAAGCAGGGTTTAGACCAAAACGAGCATGCATAGATCACATCTTTACACTAAGAGTAATCATTGAAGAGTTCGTAGAATTTCTATCGAATTTAATCATCAACTTTGTTGATTTTCAGAAAGCGTTTGACAGTATTCACCGTCCTACGCTTTGGAAACTACTAAAAAATTACGGTTTCCCTACTAAATTTATCAACATCATAAAATCCTTCTACAGTGAATCGCGCTGCAGTGTAAGAACAGATTTCGGTAACTCTGACTGGTTCCCAGTGGAAACAGGAGTGAAACAAGGCTGCGTCTTATCGCCAATGCTCTTTGGAATAGCAATTGACTGGGTCATGCGAAAATGCACAAATAACGCAAATATGGGCATCAAATGGGTTGATAAAATTTTAGAAGACCTTGATTTTGCCGACGATATAGCCCTTTTGAGTTCATCACACCAAGATATTCAAATGAAAACAAACCTTCTCCAAAATATCTCAGGACAAATTGGTCTCCAAATCAACACCACAAAAACAAAAATTGTTGACCTTACCAGCAGTCCAGAAAATATCAAACTAAAAAACTACACTCTTGAAAAAGTCAAGTTTTACATACCTAGGAGTATGATCACATATACTGGGGATACAGCGCCAGAAATTCCATACAGAATCGCATTGGCATCAAGTGCTTTTAACAAATTGTCAAATATATGAAAATCCAATTCACTCAGCAAGCACTTAAAATTAAAGATCTTTAACTCTTGTGTGATTCCAGTATTAACTTATGGATGCGAGAGTTGGAAAGCAACAAAAGCTCTAGAACGAAAATTAGATAACTTTGAGAATAAATGTCTTAGAAGAATACTGAACCTCAAATGGTCAGATTTCAGACCTAATACACAAATAAGACAAGAGACCAAGCAAGAAAATGTATCAAATTTTATAAGAAAGCGCCGCTGGAACTACATCGGCCACACACTTAGAATGGATGAGAGAAGACTCCTTACCAATCCCTCATATGGACACCAGAGGGAAAAAGAAACGAGGAAGACCAAGAGAGACTCTGCGTAGAACCATCACCAGAGAAGGCTCAACGATGGGCCTAGTAAACATTAAAGACCTAAAACAGATAGCAACGAACCGCGAGGCATGGAGAGCTATGACCTCTGCCCTATGCGCCGCCCACAGGCCCAAGAGGAAAGACTAACTAACTTTGTTTTGAATGCCTGGGATTGTTTCCCTTAGTTCCGGCATTTTGGTTTTTCCCGGCGGGCACTTATCAGTTGCCGGGATTGGTTTGGTTTTGCATTGTGCACGGACCGGATGGTCTGCAGTCAATGCTTTTGCGATCTTTGCGAAGCTTTGTCTCTGTATTCTGCTCCTTTCGAATTCGTACATTCTTTCATGCATAGGGTGGGAATCGAGCCGTTTAAATTTTTCCGCTAGTACTAAGACTTTTCTGTCCCCTCGGTCTGACATTGGTTGGATGCCTGTGACCGTTTCCATTGCCATGATGGGTGTGGACTTCATGGCTCCAGTGATAATGTGCATTGCATGGTTCTGACTGTTGGACACTTTGGTGAATTGCTTGTTGGATGCATTACACCACGCTGCAATTCCATACTCTAGAACAGGTCGCACTCTTCCAGAGTAGAGTGTTTTGAGCACTCTGGCGTTTGCTCCCACGTGGAGCCTGCGAGTTTACGCATCATTGTGAACCTGTGTCTCGCTTTTGCCGTAGCATTTTCAATTTCAGAGCACCAAGTCAGTTTATGGTCGAGTGTGACTCCGAGGTACGTTGGGGTCTTGCTTTCTGGGAGATCTTAGCCATTGACTTTAAGCTGAATTTTGTGAACCTGGTTGTTCTGCGAGAACACAGTGTAAGTGGTTTTAGACGCATTTATGCTCATATTCCACTTTTTGTCCACACTTCCAGGTTATTCCAGAGAAATATCTAATTATAGATGTCAAATATCTATACGCTATGTACAGAGAAATATCTAATTGTAGAGTCAAATATCTATATGTTATGTACAGAGAAATATCTATACGTTATGTACAGAGAAATATCTATATGTTATGTACAGGGAAATATCTAATTATAGAGTGAAATACATGTCAATCAAATACAGCGAAAAAATGTCTTATCAGTATGATTAAGTCTGTGGACATGGATGCCATATTCAAAGATGACACTCTTGGACTTGTTACTTTCTGAGACAGACAGACAGATAAACAAACAGACCGATAAACAAACAAACATACAAACAGATAAACAAACAGACAAACAAACAGACAAAAGAGATTACCTTTCTGTAGGCGAAGTATTAACTCTGGTTTCTTGTAAGGTTTCAAGGCCAGCAAATGTATGATCCTATCTCTGTAGACAGTCAACACAGCACACACAGTGTATCATTGAGTTACTGGTATATCATATAGACAATTATAAACAGCACACACAGTGTATCATTGAGTTACTGGTATATCATATAGACAATTATAAACAGCACACACAGTGTATCATTGAGTTACTGGTATATCATATAGACAATTATAAACAGCACACACAGTGTATAATTGAGATACTCGTATATCATATAGACTATAAACAGCACACACAGTGTATCATTGAGTTACTGGTATATCATATAGACAATTATAAACAGCACACACAGTGTATCATCATTTAGTTACTGGTATATCATATCTTATAGACAATAATAAACATCACACACAGTGTATCATCTTTTAGTTACTGGTATATCATATAGACAATAATAAACATCACACACAGTGTATCATCATTGAGTTACTGGTATATCATATAGACAATAATAAACATCACACACAGTGTATCATCGTTGAGTTACTGGTATATCATATAGACAATAATAAACATCACACACAGTGTATCATCATTGAGTTACTGGTATATCATATAGACAATTATAAACATCACACACAGTGTATCATCATTGAGTTACTGGTATATCATATAGACAATTATAAACATCACACACAGTGTATCATCATTGAGTTACTGGTATATCTTATAGACAATTATAAACAGCACACACAGTGTATCATCTTTTAGTTACTGGTATATCATATAGACAATTATAAACAACACACACAGTGTATCATCATTGAGTTACTGGTATATCATATCATATAGACAATTATACAATAGTGCTTAGATAAAAAGATAGTATTGTTAGTCTGACATTTCAACTTGTCTACAAAACCTGGCACATATGTCAGATCAAGTGTACTGAATATACTTTCTGGCATATGTTAGAATTGATACATTGTCTACTGAAGATAACACAGATGACAAGAAGTATATGTTAGAATTGATACATTGTCTACTGAAGATAACACAGATGACAAGAAGTATATGTTAGAATTGATACATTGTTTACTGAAGATAACACAGATGACAAGAAGTATATGTTAGAATTGATACATTGTTTACTGAAGATAACGCAGATGACAAGAAGTATATGTTAGAATTGATACATTGTTTACTGAAGATAACACAGATGACAAGAAGTATATGTTAGAATTGATACATTGTCTACTGAAGATAACGCAGATGACAAGAAGTATATGTTAGAATTGATACATTGTTTACTGAAGATAACACAGATGACAAGAAGTATATGTTAGAGTTGATACATTCTTTACTGAAGATAACGCAGATGACAAGAAGTATATGTTAGAATTGATACATTGTTTACTGAAGATAACACAGATGACAAGAAGTATATGTTAGAATTGATACATTGTCTACTGAAGATAACGCAGATGACAAGAAGTATATGTTAGAATTGATACATTGTTTACTGAAGATAACACAGATGACAAGAAGTATATGTTAGAATTGATACATTGTCTACTGAAGATAACGCAGATGACAAGAAGTATATGTTAGAATTGATACATTGTTTACTGAAGATAACACAGATGACAAGAAGTATATGTTAGAATTGATACATTGTTTACTGAAGATAACGCAGATGACAAGAAGTATATGTTAGAATTGATACATTGTTTACTGAAGATAACGCAGATGACAAGAAGATGAGATGAGCATATATTTGCTAGTTTCACCAGTCACTGTAAACAGGTATGAACACTCAGGGATGAGAAATGTTGTCAAATATGGTTTCATCCAACAAAGCAACATACCTAGACACTCTGTACCTGCTAACTTACTCAAAGCATGATACCTAGACATTATACCTGCTAACTTACTGAAAGCATGATACCTAGACATTATACCTGCTAACTTACTCAAAGCATGATACATAGACACTCTGTACCTGCTAACTTACTCAAAGCATGATACCTAGACATTATACCTGCTAACTTACTCAAAGCATGATAAGTAGACATTATACCTGCTAACTTACTCAAAGCATGATACCTAGACATTATACCTGCTAACTTACTCAAAGCATGATACCTAGACATTATACCTGCTAACTTACTCAAAGCAACTAAAGATATTGGAGTCTGACAATTGGCTACACAGATTATTCAAGCAAATCTGGATCATGCAAGATACAAGAAAAGGTTGGAGGAATATAATAATAGTTGCCATCTGAAAGAAGAGAACTTGACTAATGGATTGTGTGAAATATACAAGAATATCCGAAATCTCTGTTGTGAGCGTCTGTAGCTTGAGCAGTAGTGAGCTCAATCACGAACCCAAGCGTACTTGGTTCAAACCCCACGGTGGGCTCATTTGGAAGCAAATTCGTTTTCGTGTGATTTTTACAAAAGGTAAAAATAGACCTCACCGTTCAAAAAGCAATGGCAAACTACTGAACGTATAAGGAATGCCTAGAAAATCAACGGCTTGTTTACTGTGGTTGATGGCTACGTCCTTTAGGATATGCCATGATTTTCATTTCATTTCATCCTAAATCCCACAGGAAAAATATTATGTAAAACACAACAAAATAAGCGCAGCTCAATGACTGACAAATGGGATTCTGAAAGAACAGAAACTGTATGGATGCAATATTCACCATCAGGCAGTTAGTGAACAGGAATGTCAAATACAATAAAACACCTACATGCTAAGTTCGTGAAAACCGTGGCATATCCCAAAGGTCGTAGCAAACCAACCACAGTAACAGGCGTTGATTTATACGTTAGATATCTAGACACCACTTATACGTTCGGTAGTTTGCCATTGCTTTCTGAACGGAGAGGTATATTTTTACCTTTTGTAAAAATCCACGGAAACGAATTTGCTTCCAAACTAGCCCACCGTGGGGTTTGAACCGAGTACGCTTGGGTCTGTGATCGAGCTCATTACCGCTTGAGCTACAGACACTAAGTTCACAGATGAAGAAAAAGTGGTTGACTGTGCAGATATGAAAAAGTTGTGGAAAATATTGTCAAACTATGGAGTTAACGACCAGGAAATAAATCGATGCCAAAAACCTCTATGTAAACAATCAGCGTGCAATTAGAACAACCACAGAACTTTCTGAAATGTTTCACGCTATGTTTAGAGACAAACAAGGATGCATACTATCATCGTTGTTCTTCTTCTTTATCACATATGTCAAGTAAATCTGAAAATTAGCTAACAACACTGAATAGGACAGCCTTGGGAAACTTCTAAACAAATGGTTTTTTGCTGACGATCAGACATTCATATCAACGACAGAATAACAAAAGCTACAAAAACACATTAAAGCAAAATAAATCAAAAAGGACAAATGGCCTCAATTTTGAAATGCTTCACATGATCTTTCTCTTAACATTATGCTATCAGTGTCTAACCTGGTCGGTGACATCAACATGATCTTTCTCTTAACATTATGCTATCAGTATGTCTAACCTGGTCGGTGACATCAACATCATCTTTCTCTTAACATTATGCTATCAGTGTGTCTAACCTGGTCGGTGACATCAACATGATCTTTCTCTTAACATTATGCTATCAGTGTGTCTAACCTGTGACATCAACATGATCTTTCTCTTAACATTATGCTATCAGTGTGTCTAACCTGGTCGGTGACATCAACATGATCTTTCTCTTAACATTATGCTATCAGTGTGTCTAACCTGGTCGGTGACATCAACATGATCTTTCTCTTAACATTATGCTATCAGTGTGTCTAACCTGTGACATCAACATGATCTTTCTCTTAACATTATGCTATCAGTGTCTAACCTGGTCGGTGACATCAACATGATCTTTCTCTTAACATTATGCTATCAGTGTGTCTAACCTGGTCGGTGACATCAACATGATCTTTCTCTTAACATTATGCTATCAGTGTGTCTAACCTGGTCGGTGACATCAACATGATCTTTCTCTTAACATTATGCTATCAGTGTCTAACCTGGTCGGTGACATCAACATGATCTTTCTCTTAACATTATGCTATCAGTGTGTCTAACCTGGTCGGTGACATCAACATGATCTTTCTCTTAACATTATGCTATCAGTGTGTCTAACCTGGTCGGTGACATCAACATGATCTTTCTCTTAACATTATGCTATCAGTGTCTAATCTGGCCGGTGACATCAACATGATAGAATTTAGACATCTGACGGTTTTCACATCACAGCATGACATGCAACGGATCTGAGAAATCCCAGTAGTTGAAATTGATGCCAGAATCATTCATTTGAAAAAAATTTCATATTTTTATGCTTTCTGATAATGTCATTTGCATTTTAAGATGTCAAAAAAAAAAATAGTGTGCTGTTTGAAACTTTTTACATTCTCTGCACTATGGAAGCTACCAGTTTGTTAAATTTCAAATTTGTGGTATGTCTGCACTATGGAAGCTACCAGTTTGTTAAATTTCAAATTTGTGGTATGTCTGCACTATGGAAGCTACTAGTATGTCTGCACACAGGTAAATATTTGTTAATGGTTTTGGTTTTAAAGCCGAAGGATTGACTTCATTGCACAGGGTGTTACCCCATATGGCTCGGTCCTCTCCGCAGAAATGGCACGCCACCTGCCGAGAGTATTGCACAAAGCACGAACTCCGTAGCTCCGGCAACAATCCTAGGGGTCTCTGGAAAAACTGCACTCGTGAACAGAAGGTCGCGGTCCGGATTCGAACCTACGACCTGCGACTCGCAAGGCAAAGGGTTTAGCCACTCAGCCACAGAGACCCCCAAATGGTTTTAGGAAATATGCCAGTCCAAAGTGAGGCTGGAATGATAAAAAAAACACTTGTTTTTCTTAACTATTCACTGCATGTTTGTAATTAAGTGTTGCTAGGATGTTAAGAAGAAGTAACAATAGTCCAGTTTTAGAATTATTACATTGTCTGCACTACTGAATTTGTCTGTGTCTGCACTACTGAATTTTTCTGTGTCTGCACTACTGAATTTGTCTGTGTATGCACTACTGAATTTGTCTGCGTCTATCTCTCTCTCCAAAATTAATCATGATAAATGCAAACCTGTATGGCATATTGATAGAACCAGAGAATTGTTTTGCGGCTGTGGTCAATACTCGTGAAGGGGGTGGTGTACTACTACTACTAGAGTTGTTGGCAGGTTTGAAAGCAGACTGGTTGGTGATGGCAGGTTTGAAAGCAGACTGGTTGGTGATGGCAGCTGGTGACTGTCGGTTCTGTGCCTGAGTTAACAATGAATGACTTGAGGAAGATAGAACTGAAGATGATGGCGAGCTTCTCAGGCTGTCATGTCTATTACCAACAACTGATGCATTATATTTGACTTCTGTGTTGGTTTTCTTCACAAGATGGGCAATTTTCAGATTTCCTGATGACAAGACTTTCTTCACTTTCTTGCTGATGTGCCGACCACTTGGTTTAATTTCTTTGGTACTGTCAACAACAGAGAGAGAAAGAGAGAACAATCAAGTCTACACACACACACTTTACAATCTGGATTATATTACCCAGTCCAGTCATCACTCACAAACACACACACTTTACAATATTACCAGGTCCAGTCATCACACACAAACACACACTTTACAATATTACCCAGTCCAGTCATCACACACAAACACACCTCCATTTTTGCTTATATACCTATAGCTAAATTATCTTTCAATTTCTCTAGATACAGCTAAATTATCTTCCAATTTCTCTAGATATACATATAGCTAAATTATCTTTCAATTTCTCTAGATATAGCTAAATTATCTTTCAATTTCTCTAGATATAGCTAAATTATCTTCCAATTTCTCTAGATATAGCTAAATTATCTTCCAATTTCTCTAGATATAGCTAAATTATCTTTCAATTTCTCTAGATATAGCTAAATTATCTTCCAATTTCTCTAGATATAGCTAAATTATCTTCCAATTTCTCTAGATATAGCTAAATTATCTTTCAATTTCTCTAGATATAGCTAAATTAAACTGGCTATTTTCAAAAACAGTTATAAAAATGACATTCATTCTCCCCTCCAGCATCTATTTTCAAAATACAGTTCAATCTTCTTACCCTCACTTAGCAGAGCCCAAGCCACACATCTCCACAACCTTCCCCCTGTATATAGCTACAACATTCTTCAGAAATCCCAGGGATAACCTAAAAAAGAAATACACAAACAGAGACAGAGCTGTGTCACTTCTAATGCTACAAGAGCAGTATCCCACCAGCATATGGACACACATGTTCACAGATGGCTCAGTTACAGATGCTATTAGGAAGGGAGGCAGCGGAATCTACTTTACAAACCCCTTAAGAAACACTCTCTGGGAGAAGGAGCACCATGCACCAACTTTATAGCAGAGGCAACAGCTCCCCTTGAAACCGTACAGTCTCAACAAACCAGCAGGTGTCAGCAAAAAACATTGCAGTCTTTAGTGACTCAAGATCCGTTCTCCAGGCCATCTCACGTCTCAAACAAGAGAAGCTCATTTAGGATATAAGAAATCAAAAATGAGCTTGCTGTCCAAGAAATCAGAATTGGTTCTATAGTAGAAACGAGCACACTGTGGCATGCCAGGAAATGTAAAGGCTGACAAACTTGCAAGAGCTGGAGGAATGCTAACACAAGCACACCAAACTATACAGAAGTAAAGACTCCTGAAAGATGGTATGGAGAAAACCAAACTGATGATACAAACCAGACCACGACTACAGAAATAAATTAAACAGAAAAACGCAACCTTCAGACTTCGAATGGGACAATGCAGTCTCAGAGCATGCCTCCACTGAATTGATCTCGGGGAATCAATTGTTTGCACCCGTGGAGCACCAAAGAAATCCCCAGAGCAAATCCTGCAAGACTACTTCAATCTGAGGAGCATGAGAATGGAAATCTGGCCAACAAAAACAACCCTTCAGAACATACCATGGAGGAACTGGTGGATCACTGCCTAGTTGATTATACACACCGGAGTAGTTGCATAGCAGAAGATGATTGCAGTAGTTGCAGAGTAGAAGTTGATTGCAGTAGTTGCAGAGCAGAAGTTGATTGCAGTAGTTGCATAGCAGAAGTTGATTTCAGTAGTTGTATAGCAGAAGTTGATTGCAGTAGTTGCAGAGCAGAAGTTGATTGCAGTAGTTGCATAGCAGAAGTTGATCGCGGAAGAAAATTTCTTTAATCTATATTTTTAACACAATTTAAATATCATCAATCCACATTTTTAATGCAATCAAAGATCCCAGCCAACCCCACACTTTCTAAACTATACTAATGTATTTTTAATGCAATCAAAGATCCCAGCCACCCCACACTTTCTAAACCACACTAATGTATCTACTATATATGTAAAAATGAATGTTTGTTTGTGACCTATAGATTCGGAAACTACTGAACAGATTTAGCTGAAATTTACAGGATATGTTTGTTTTGATGTCGGGATGCTACATGTCATAGTTTGAAATAGGTAGCGCTGAAACTTTTTGAAAAAAACTAAAAAATCTAAAACATGCTAATTTCATAGAGAGTTTCTAAGTTTGTTTACAATTTGCTATGAACGTTTCCGGAAGTCTATGGTATACACATTAATATATACACAAGATTCGATGACGTATGTTTTAAAACTATAGAAACCTCGATCTCTTTCATAGCATAAAATAATTGTTTCAAGGCAATTTTACAAACAAGCTGAAGTTAAAATACGCAATCCAGGTTTGTTTCTTCATAAGATTTCTACTTATTTCGAATCATGATGAGAAATATCAACTGGGACGTGACATTAGTAGCAATGAAGCAGTATATCAACTGGGACGTGACATTAGTAGCAATGAAGCAGTATGTCAACTGGGACGCGACATTAGTAGCAATGAAGCAGTATATCGACTGGGACGCGACATTAGTAGCAATGAAGCAGTATATCGACTGGGACGCGACATTAGTGGCAATGAAGCAGTATATTGACTGGGACGCGACATTAGTAGCAATGAAGCAGTATGTCAACTGGGACGCGACATTAGTAGCAATGAAGCAGTATGTCAACTGGGACGCGACATTAGTAGCAATGAAGCAGTATATCGACTAGGGCGTAATTCAATTTTTTGTTGGAGGCGTAGCAAAGCGCGCAGGGTACAGCTAGTTTTTAATACAATTAAAGATCCCAGCCACCCCACACCTTCTAAACTATACTAATGTATATTTAATGCACTTAAAGATCCCAGCCATCCCACACTTTCTAAACTATACTAATGTATTTTTAATGCAATTAAAGATCCCACCCACCACCCCACACTTTCTAAACTATACTAATGTATATTTAATGCACTTAAAGATCCCACCTACCACACACCCTCTAAACTATACTAATGTATTTTTAATACAATTAAAGATCCCACCCACCCCACACTTTCTAAATTATACTAATGTATTTTTAACATTTTGTTGGTAGAAAGATATAAACTGACCAGACTTTTTTGTTGTCCTCTTCAGCCTGAGACATTTTAGCCTTGGTACGGTCAAAGACGTCATCCGTAGCTAGTACAGTGATCCTGGTCTGCATTGTGCCCAGACTAAGAAGGCTACTTTCACCGTATCTGTGGAGTGAGATCAGCTTCACAGATCATTATCTAAGTTTGACAGATCACATACACACACACCCACATTAAAACACAAACATATATATATATTCTAAGCCTGTTCTCAATGTAATCAAAAACCATTCAATCAGTATGTTTGTTTCCTCTGTGAACAACATGTGTTGGGGTATTAGATTGTAAGGAGGTCTGGCAGAAGGTGAAGAACGAAGAAAGTTGATTTCCCCAGAGTAACTTTTTGTTAATGAAGATGGTTGTACATGTGCGCTCGGTAATATTTTCTGCACCATTATTTGTAAATGTTGTAATAAGACTTATATAGGCGAAACTGGCAAACATTTTAGTGACCATTTGGGCCAACATTTACATGATATATGTGAATGCTCTAACATCTCTGTGGCCACCATTTCAATTAAACTGACCATTTAGGAGCTTGTGATATTCATGTCACAGCCGTCCAATCATGTTCTAATGATTGGAGTCGATTTTCTCTAGAAAAATCATTTCATATCTTTACATGACACCTTGCAACCTCATGGATTAACGCAGTATATACATTTATATGCTTCTTGCTACTGTCTACGCATGATTCATTATATAATATATGTATATATATGCATGTATGTGTATATATATATATATATATATATATATATATATATATATATATATATATATATATATATATATATATATAATATATACACAACGAAGGGCATGATATATATATATATATATAAATATTCATGAGAGAATAATATATATATATATATATATATATATATATATATATATATATATATATATATACGTGAAGGGCACAATATATATATTAATATATATATCCGTCCGATAGCTGGCGCAGCTTGTATAATTATAACGGGCAGAGATACAAAATGGTGATGCCCTCAGCTGTGTGCACCGTAGAACGAGGAACCATACGTTTTTTGTGGTCAAGAGAGTTGAAACCTCGTGAAATTTCACATATGAATGCTGTAGCAATATGGGGATGCATGAATGTCGAGCGAAAATTATACAAGTGGGTAGATGCATTTAAAATGGGCGCACATCAATCAATCTGTGATGAGCAACTTCCCGGTCGTCCAAGCATGAGCATCACTGAAGAAAATATGGGACGAGCTGATGTCCTTATTCGTGAAAACAAGCAAATTTCTGTGGAAGATCTGAGCTGGGAATTGGATGTCAGTATCGGATCCGCACATAAAATTGTCACAGATGTTCTTAAGTATCACAAGTTGTGTGCACGGTGGGTGCCTAGAATGCTTACTGATGAACACAAGATGAATCGTGTTCAGACTTGCACAGCTTTTTTGGCTCGGCTCGCAGAGGGAGAGGACTTCCTGGCACGAATAGTCACAGGTGACGAAACATGGGTGCATCACATAGAAGCCAAAAGTAAGAGACAGTCTTTAGAGTGGCGGCACACATTTTCTCCAAGCAAGAAAAAGTTCCAAGTCTCAACCCTCCTCTGGGAAGGTTCATGTTCTTCTGGGATATTAATAGTCCACTTGTGGAAATCAGAAAAAGGGTGAAACAGTAAATAGTGCAAGATACAGCACACTTTTGGAGGATGAGCTGAAACCAGCAATACGGAGCCGTTGCAGGTAACTTTTGTCGAGAGACCTTCTTCATGATAATGCAACCCTCATACAGCTGCTGCAACTTTTGACACCATCAGGAGATTAAGATTTCAGATCTTACAGCATTCCCGTACAGTTCTGACCTAACCCCCTCTGATCATCATGTGTTTGGATCCATGAAAGACGCTTTGAGCGGACACAAATTTGGGAACGATGACGAGATTAGAGAAACCGTGCGTTCCTGGCTGAAGGGACAACCGAAAACATTTTTTTCTGACATTGGTGATGTTTTAAAGAAGTTGGTGCAACGGTGTGAGAAGTGCATTCAAAAGGAGGCTAGTTATGTAGACAAATTACATATTTCTATCTCTATGTGAATTATGTATGTAGACAAATGACATATTTCTATCTCTATGTGAATTATGTATGTAGACAAATGACATATTTCTATCTCTATGTGAATTATGTATGTAGACAAATGACATATTTCTATCTCTATGTGAATTATGTATGTAGACAAATGACATTTATATCTCTATGTGAATTATGTATGTAGACAAATGACATTTATATCTCTATATGAATTATGTATGTAGACAAATGACATATTTATATCTTTATATGAATTATATATGTAGACAAATGACATATTTATATCTCTATATGAATTATCTATGTAGACAAATGACATATTATTTGTATTTCTATATGAATTATGTTATGTGGAAAAATTTAATTTTGCCCTTACTTAACTCTTTCCAGCCATTTATTTTCTCAATTTTTAAGCAGTTAATTCAAGGGAAGTAAAAAAAAAATATTTAAAAATAAATTACGATCCAAACTACTCGTCAATAAATAAACATATATATATTATTATATACTAAATTGAAGAAAACTGGACAACCCAATAGAATAACAAGGTTGAAAAGTAGTATAAGTAAACCAGTAGAAGTAAAACTAGAAAGACTTCTTATAAGGGAAGCAACTCTATGGCGCAGTGTGCGGCTTAAAGCGTGCAACGGACTTCCACCGTGGCGCAGTGTGCGGCTTAAAGCGTGGAAAGAGTTAATGAATCCCCCTCGTACATGAAGGGCATAATATATATAAATAAATAAAATGTATATATTTTCTCATTCTCTACCATTAGATCCGCAACCAAGGTTTTCCAAGCCCGCCTATCCAAGGCCACCTTTTTCAGATCTCTCCACTATTTCCCTATTTTCTTGCATTCTGTCTTCAGGTGTTCCTGTATCTTCCTTTACCTCTATTACCCTGGGGATGCCATCGGAGAGCCTGTCTTGTGATGCTGTCAG
Organism: Arion vulgaris; assembly: GCA_020796225.1. Lineage (NCBI taxonomy): Eukaryota > Metazoa > Mollusca > Gastropoda > Stylommatophora > Arionidae > Arion > Arion vulgaris. The sequence continues at coordinate 708,244 of CM036756.1, forward strand.
GGGGTTTCATAAGTGTGCGGTCTATCCATCGCCACCTCTGCCCCTATCTCTTGTTCTACTTGACGTTGTCCCGCTCTATCCCAGTTCCCTGTTTGTGATCCTGCCATACCATCACAGATGGAGTATCCTGTGCAGGCATCTATTGATAAATGTCTGCAACTTGTTGGTGTTCCCCTTAGTTGTTCTTCATGTCTCTGCACCATATAGAAGGACAGTCTTGACATTTGAGTTAAATATTATTATCTTAGTTTTGCATGGTGGATGGCCCAGGCTGAGAGAACAATTGGCCATGTGACTACGGTTGCGACCCTACCAAAAGGGGAAGAATGGATCCCAACAGATGGTAGCATGACCAACTATCTCAACGTTATCATTACTCTTGGAAGAGAATGTTGAGATTGGGGCAACATGAAGGCTGATCTCGGAGTTAAGCAGCTGATAGAAGATAATGCAAGGGATGATGATGTTGTTGTATATACCGATGGGTCGGTTCAACGTGGTAAGAAGTCCGGCTGGGGTTTCTTGGCTAATGCGCATGGTAAGCTTGTTGCAGAGCGAAGTGGGGCATACAGGACAACTACTTCTAGTATGAGGATGGAGGCTGAGGCCGTTACTGCTGCCCACCATTGGATCTCTGGGATTTTATTTACTGGGGCAGTTGTTGTATCTGACTCTCAGTCGATGCTTCACAAGATCCAGAAGGGCAGGTTTCGGTATGAGTGGATGTCATCTATAGAAGTTTCTAACCTCCAGCTGCTTACGTGGATATACTGTCCTGGGCATGTGAGTGTTTACGGTAATGAGAGAGCGGACAGGCTTGCATCAACAGCATCGATTGTTGGGGAGTTGAAGATGGATAAGGGGATATTCTTCGGTCTCTTGCGACTGTCTGTTGGATGAGGACACTAAAATCGATGTTGAATCGATCAAGCGATTTAGGCAGTTTGGAGTTACCCGTTGTTCAAGTCAAACTGGATGCCTGAGAGGCAGAGTGAGAGGTGTGTTTAATCAGCGAGCCACAGGAACCATCAGTATGCATACTCTTCGATATCTGTTGGGGAGACTGAGCACCTATGGGTCTGCCCGGAGTGCAATGATGTCAGTTTAGTAACCAATAACCAATCTTAGTTTTATTCCTGATCATTCTTGAACTCCATATGTTCTTCAGAATGGCAGAGGTTGATCTTGCATTTTCTATTCTAAACCTAACATCTTCATCTGAGCCACCTTGAATGTTGATAACACTTCCAGATATGTCAATGTGTCCACCTCCTTCAATGGTGCTGCTCTCAATATGATCAGATCTCTGGAATTAGCATTTAACCCCACGATCTTGTTACCCCATGAATCCAGACAGACTCAGTTGTTGTGTGGGATTGTTTCTAATTTTGTTGTTTTTCTCTTGCATCTGTTGATGGATGTGGGAGAGGAGTGCTAGATCGTCTGCAAAATCTCAATCTTCCAATTGACTCATCTTGGTCCGCTGTATTCCATTTCTCACCCTGGCTGTTGTTGATCTCATTATCCAGTCAATAGCCAGCAGGATGTAGACAGACATACCTATATGTAGACAGACAGACTTATATGTAGACAGACAGACCTGTATGTAGACAGACAGACCTGTATGTAGACAGACAGACATACATGTAGACAGACATATCTATATGTAGACAGACAGACATATGTAGACAGACATATTTATATGTAGACAGACCTATATGTAGACAGACAGACTTATATATAGACAGACTTATATGTAGACAGACAGACAGTAGTAATGTATATATGAAGAGTTGTAGTAACGAGAGGTTGACGTACACATGAACTTGGTTACAATGATACTAATAAAGAGATGTATCTCACCAACTTGGTTACAATGATACTAATAAAGAGATGTATCTCACCAACTTGGTTACAATGATACTAATAAAGAGATATATCTCACCAACTTGGTTACAATTATACTAATAAAAAATCCAATGAGCAAACCCACTTTGAAGTCTGTTGAACGCAGTCAAAGCTGGCATTCCTGTCAATTCCTGGCAATGCTGACAAAGAAATGTGAAATACTCGCTCCGGCTGGTTTCCATGGCTTGGAATTAGGATGTTCTGCAATAGAGAATGCATTACAAAGCAATCAGATAAACACTTTTAGTAGAAGCTGATGGATTTCACAGCACACACTAACATATATACTACCACAATAACACATAGACTACCACAATAACACACTAACATATAGACTACCACAATAACACACTAACATATAGACTACCACAATAACACACTAACATATAGACTACCACAATAACATCCTAACATATAGACTACCACAATAACACACTAACATATAGACTACCACAATAACATCCTAACGGAACTTGAATTTCATGTCTGTACTTTATATGTAGTGTACTGTGAAAGTAAACTATTGGGATGTAAAACCATACAAGATCTCCAACTGCTAGCAAAGAACCGTATCACATGGAGATCTAAAACCTCTGCCCTATGTGCTGCCAACTAACTAGCTAACTGTGAAAGAAGTGAAATTTGTCACTCCTGTTCTATCGTTTACTTGATAAAAGTTCTTTTGGTAGAAACTTTGCTGTGTATTGTTGTTTTTTTTCTAAAACTACAATATTTTGTTTTTACGTGTTTCGCCATTGCTACATAGTTTTACTACAGTCTTCCCCATTACATAGTTTTACTGCAGTCTTCCCCTTTACAGTTTTACTGCAGTCTTCCCCTATACATAGTTTTACTGCAGTCTTCCCCTTTATCGATAATACTAGAACCTGATGAGAGAATGAAGTGAGGGTGGTGGGGATGTGTAGGAGAGGAGATGCAAGCATTGAGAATGAAGTGAGTGAGGACTGGTATAAAAGTACACAAGTACTGAAACATGTAAATAAAAAAAACAACAACACACAAAACTCCGGTGTACGTCCAACCATCCAATGGAAGACATTAAGAAAGTGAGAAATACAGATTAAAATCAGAAGAAGTTTTATCCAGCAGAGGCTAAATGAGGGGTTGTTGAAAGAGAAATTGCTAAATGAGTTGTTGAAAGAGAAATTGCTAAATGAGTTGTTAAAAGAGAAATTGCAGACCTACCTACGGTTGATATCCTGTTAGACTGTGTGACAGAATCAATAACTTCAAGAGAGATGAACCATTAGTAACTCAATATTTAGACAACGTTCAAGGAATATTCTACAAGGATGAATACAACAGCATGCAATGTAGGAGAGTCACTGTCAGTTTGCTAACTGAAGAATAGCCACACGTTCTCTGTGTCTAGGTAAACAAACAACAAACAGAGATAGCTCAGTCACTGTCAGTTTGCTAACTGAAGAATAGCCACACGTTCTCTGTGTCTAGGTAAACAAACAGAGATAGGTCAGTCACTGTCAGTTTGCTAACTGAAGAATAGCCACACTTTCTCTGTGTCTAGGTAAACAAACAGAGATAGGTCAGTCACTGCCAGTTTGCTAACTGAAGAATAGCCACACTTTGTGTCTAGGTAAACAAACAGAGATAGGTCAGTCACTGTCAGCTTGCTAACTGAAGAATAGCCACACTTTCTCTGTGTCTAGGTAAACAAACAGAGATAGGTCAGTCACTGTCAGCTTGCTAACTGAAGAATAGCCACACGTTCTCTGTGTCTAGGTAAACAAACAGAGATAGGTCAGTCACTGTCAGTTTGCTAACTGAAGAATAGCCAAACTTTCTCTGTGTCTAGGTAAACAAACAGAGATAGGTCAGTCACTGTCAGTTTGCTAATTGAAGAATAGCCACACGTTCTCTGGGTAAACAAACAGAGATAGGTCAGTCAGTAGAAAAATGCAATCAAGAATGGAGGAGCAGGAGTGTGCATGGAATACTCAAACGTTAGAAATACAATCGAAATAACAACAAATTCTGTCATAACTATGATGCAGATATTCCATGCTATCAAGGGGTGCTAACTGAGAAACACCAATCTTGGTTTATAACCTGTGCTGTTATTGTTGACAGATGATCAACACTCCATCAACTTTAGTACAGACAATTTTCACATCTACAAGTCCTATCAACACTCCATCAACTTTAGTACAGACAATTTTCACATCTACAAGTCCTATGGTCAGAACTGTGCAACCAGACCAAGATCATTACTCAGTGAATACACTTGCACTGTGAAATACTAAGAACTGAGACAGCAGACCAAGATCATTACTCAGTGAATACACTTGCACTGTGAAATACTAAGAACTGAGACAGCAGACCAACTAGCCAAGCAAGGTGCTGCAGATGAGCAAACAGATCAACTGGTCAAGCAAAGTGCTGCAGATGAGCAAACAAACCGACTAGACAAGCAAAGTGCTGCAGATGAGCAAACAAACCGACTAGACAAGCAAAGTGCTTCAGATGAGCAAACAAACCGACTAGTCAAGCAAAGTGCTGAACAAACCGACTAGACAAGCAAAGGGCTTCAGATGAGCAAACAAACCTAAAGCAAAGTGCTGCAGATGAGCAAACAAACCGACTAGACAAGCAAAGTGCTGCAGATGAGCAAACAAATGAGTACCAGTTATGTATCATCAAAAGAAAATCATTAAGGTAGCATCTCCCCCTAAACCACATAGTTATATGTATGATGGCTTAAAAACATGAGCTATGATTTGTTTAAAAATTTCATTATGCAAATTAGGTTCCAATATGGCCGCTGTTACTAAAAATATATATATTTTTCAAACATGATAACTCAACAACTAATTCAATGAAAGCCTTCATTTTTAGCTCAAGTATTCACCACAGCAGCAGTCTATTACAGATTGTATATTAGAATTAGTGGCTTTCATTGTCAACTTTTGTTTGCATTCATTAAAATGTGCTACCTATATCAAATCTCTTCAGAATTCTACCAGCACAGATTAGATTACACCACCTTGACCGTCTACAATCTATACCGTCTTGACCTGACGCTGTCAGGCAAACAGGATTGGAGAAAAGAAAGGTTCAGTTATTTGCCAAGAATGAACTGCGTTGATCTTTTCTGCACGCTCAGGAAAAAAACAAACAAACAAAAATTTCCATAAAAATGGTGAAAAATTGGCTTCATAAAATACGTTTTAAGACAAAAAAAACCAGGTTATTATTGTACTGAGTTAAATCTAATACAAAATCTCCAATATAAATCTAAGAATATCTGTAGCAAATTGTAAGTATTATTGTACCGAGTTAAATCTAATACAAAATCTCCATTATAAATCTAAGAATATATGTAGCAAATTGTAAGTCAATTGAAGAAAAACTGTTAGAGATATCATGTTTGAAAGATTGCTACAATGTCAAAAAGACAATTCTCTGAAAAATGTCAAAAACAATTATTTTTTATTTTACCTACCAAAATGCTGCTAATGACCCCCTCTTGTTGTATATATATATATATATATATATATCCCCTTCTCTGGCTTCTGTGTCATCTAGGAAGCCTTTTCTGATGGCACTCAACGTTTTTCTTTCTTTCTGTGTTGATTTTGATGATTTTCTGTGGAATTATTTATTTGAACCGCATCCAACGGCTTGACTACTTTGCCTAGAATAGCATCCAATAGGAAGGCCAAGTTCTTCAAACAACTTGACTATTGATGCTGCACCTTCATTAACATATGACACAGCACTATACACTGCCGCCTACACTATGTGTTTGTATACACAATATTCTTTCTCTCTCTCTTGCGATCGTTCTAAAGCCATTTTTATCATTTTATTGTGATATATAAACAGCCAAACATCAGAACGTAATGTACGTGCACCAGCCTTCAGCACATATTGGAGCACAGTTGCTTATCCTTGGGTGGGGTGTTCTTTATCAGCCAGCTATTGTGTGCGGTTCGCTCTCCACTAGCCTTTGGCTGTCCCCAGCCGAAAACCCACAAGGCAGCTGGTTGCCATTTCCTTTTAGGGCAGCGACCCTTAGACGGCCTGCCCTCCCGGGCTTATGAGCGCATCTGCCCAGCAAAACCGGTCGTTTTAATGAACACCTTGGTTTGCCGCCGTTCAGGTTTGTTTACGGTTTGCTCCGCTAGCCTTTGATTATCCCAAATCAAACTACAAGGCAGCAGTAGTTCCCAGCGAGCGGAAACGCGCACTGGCTTTACCTCTGCTGGGCTTTCCAGTTGTTCTGCACATTTGGGTGGGACGCACGCCCTCTTGCCTGCCATGCTTGTCGCTGCTGTATTTGCCGCGCTTGCACTGGTTTTGCCTCTGCTGGCCTTTCCAGTTGTTCTGCTCATGTGGGTGTGACGTACACCCTCTTGCCTGCCATGCTCGCCGCTGCAGTGCTTGCCTCATTTATCGTGCAGGCCTGCCCCTCAGTGGGGCCCACTATGGCTTTGCCAGCGTATGTGCTAGCTCTGCCCTGGTGCCTGGTCACCATCAGCTTTTTCCGTGCTCACATTTGCCTGGGCTGTCACCGTCTGTGACTCAACACGATTCCCCACCCATGAGATGGGGTAACGGGTTTCACCCCATGTGGTGCCACCCTTGCAACGTCCGTATGCATGCTCGCTCACATGCAACTCAACTCGACTCCCAGCATACTCATCGGCTCTAGGGTTGTGGCTCAAGAGAGAGCATGTGTGGGTTCCAAATTTTGCCACACGGTCAACATCACCTCGATGGCTTTGGGTTGTGCCCCCATCTCTGTGATGGGGGCCAGTGCTTTGACCTATGTGGCCCAGCTTGCGGTTCAACTCGACACCCAGCATACTCATCGGCTCTAGAGAGGAGACTCGAGAGAGAATGCACTGGCTCCAAGTTCCGCCCCGCAAGGTTCCACATGTATCCTCCTAGCTTTTCCCATCAGCCGGGAGAGGCGAGCATTAATAGTCACTCTGGGAGTTCGCTCGTCTATGTTGTGGGTGGATCCCATCAAGTATGACTACCTTTGCATCTCTACTTGCCCCAGAGTAGCTCTCCCATGGCACCTGCACTCTTAGCCAGACCGGAACTACTGTCTGTTACCAGGGTTACCACTTGGAGGTGAGAGCAGGGGATTAGAGCCATCTCCCTAATCCTGGCGTGCCACTTCCTTGCGCCATTGACCCCAAAATATTCTTTCAAGCAGCTGCGCCTAATAAATTTATTCAAACATTTATTGTTGTTTTGTTTCTGTTTGCAGAGGCCTTTTCGCATCAGCTCCAAAAATCAGTTCCAATATTTGAACAATGTCCTCATGTCTAGTATTATTTCTAAACTTCATACTTCATTATAAATTCACACTTTTTCATCCTAAAAGGATATATGAGGTGTGTAGACACGCTGTAACCAAAGGTAAACAATGGTTGCTAAGGAAAATGTTTTGAAGGGCGACCACATAAACATGCATATAATGAAAACACAAATGCTGAAAAATGTTCAACAATTATGTCAAGTAGTAGTCTAATACATGTAGTATCCAAAAATGCATTTATCTGAAAATGTCATTTTTCTTTGTTAGTCAGCATATGTTGGGGGGATATGCTATCTTAAACTCATTCAAAAAGTCACAGCAAAATATGAGCAGATTAGAACAAGTTGTCGTACAAGCAGGACACAATAAACTCCCCAGCAACGTGTATACAAAATATGAGCAGATTACAGTTATTACATCCATTAAGAAAATAATCCATCACTAATTAACACGGAGGTTGAGGCTCTCTTGAATGACAACATCAATGAAACAGATGCAGTCATTTACACCGATTTTTCAGTCATTCGCCAACAACACTTTGCTGTGGGATTTTTCAGTCATTCGCCAACAACACTGTGCTGTGGGATTTTTCAGTCATTCGCCAACAACACTTTGCTGTGGGATTTTTCCGTCATTCGCCAACAACACTTTGCTGTGGGATTTTTCAGTCATTCACCAACAACACTGTGCTGTGGGATTTTTCAGTCAATCGCCAACAACACTGTGCTGTGGGATTTTTCAGTCATTCGCCAACAACACTGTGCTGTGGGATTTTTCAGTCATTCGCCAACAACACTGTGCTGTGGGATTTTTTTTAGCATCGAAGAAAAATAATAGAAGAGGCCGGGGGAGTATATGCGACAACCACAAGTAGTCTGACCAGACAATGAAGGTAAGGACAGTTACATGGTTGGCATCTCATGACTTCTCTTGTGTTTTTATACTCAGTGACTCCATGGGTATGATTTGTTAAGTCTAAACAGGAATGGTGAGACGGAACTGGGTGGAGGTACTGGTACAGACAGTGATAAAAGAAATCACCATTTTTGTCTCTGGGCACTTCCTGTCAGGGGTAATGAACGAGCAGATAGATTGGCTGGCATGGCTACGGTATCAGAGAGAGCTGTAATGGACCGAAATGACATGCTTAACGCTCTGAGAGAGTCCTTTCAAACAGAAGAGTTTCAGGGTTGCGAGTCCCACTCACTGACCAGAGAGATGGGTTTCAATATTGGTACAGCCTGTAAAGAACGACATACCAAATATGCAAAGAGACTGCTTAATCTACATCAAACTGGCATGTTGGGCCGCTGGTGGAATTGTTGAGGCGGAGACTGGAGCACCTATGGACATGTCCGGAGTGCTATGATAGTCCTCTGATAACCAATGAGTAGATTAGAACAAGTTATCATACAAGCAGGACACAATAAACTCTTCAGCAACGTGTATACAACAATTGCAGATTGACAATTCAATCTACATGCAACCCAGACTGCAGAACATATACTTTAATACTGCTCCAAATAAGACTGGACTGAGGCAAACTCACTGTCCTATAAAAACAGCACTAGATAGAAAACTACACAGACTCCTCTGCGTGAGCTACAAATGACAGTGAAGTTTATACATAACACTGAATACTTCTTCTTCTTCTGCATTCTCAACTAGATTGGGATTTCTGATTCTCTAATAAAGGCCGCCATCTGCCTCAGATTGTCAGCCCCGCAATAGTTTGTCTTGGACACTGGTGTAAGTTGGCACCAAAGTGTGCCAGATGTGTACACAACACACACACCAAAGTATGCCAGATATGTACACAACACACACACTAGAGTGTGTCAGATATGTACACAACACACACACTAGAGTGTGGCAGATATGTACACAACACACACTCCAGAGTGTGCCAGATGTGTACACAATACACACACTCCAGAGTGTGCCAGCTGTATCTCTGTCTAGCCTGTGACACCCATGGCACTTAGTGCAACAACAAATGCACACAATTCTTCTTCTATTCTTGGCCGTCCTCTGTATTGTGTTCCAACTGTGATTCATTTCTTGGCAGTCCTCTGTATTGTGTTCCAACTGTGATTCATTTCTTGGCAGTCCTCTGTATTGTGTTCCAACTGTGATTCATTTCTTTCAGTTCTTGTTCTACTGTTCTCCCCTAGGTCATTTTGGGTCTTCCACATTTTCATTTACCCTCTGGTGTCCATCATAGTTTTTGTAACAGAGTTAGTCTCCAATGCCAGCTGTGTAAACATTCCAAAACAGTTGACCGCCATCTCTTTGGGTGCCAAGTGTTGGATGATGTCACGAACATGTATAGATGTATTTATGATGTATAGATGTCAAGTTCTAGTGAATGTTTCAATAGCTGATATGAAATCTGGCTGACATCTGTCTGCTCTAGACTATAGAAGACTATAAATTTCAGTCAGATATAATATTAACAAATATGAACAGCTGTACAAACCCCTTCTGTCCTGTCACTAAATTGTATTGTTGCATTTGCAGTCTGAAACATAGAGCCACATAATCCTGTTAATATAACAATCTATCACTTAATCATGTTAATATAACAATCTATCACATAATCATGTTAATATAACAATCTATCACTTAATCATGTTAATATAACAATCTATCACATAATCCTGTTAATATAATAATCTCTCAATCATGTTAATATAACAATCTATACATTGTAGTGCTGGTATTCCAAGCATGTACACCTTGCTGAGTCAGCAACGTCTGAGATGGCTGGGACCCGTGTGCCGTATGAGCGATGATAGAATCCCAAAGAACATTCTATATGGTCAACTCGCAACTGGTGCTAGACAGCATGGGCGCCCATTATTACGCTTCATCATTGACACCTGCAAGCGTGCTCTAACTTCATGCAGCATACACAAAGAGCACTGGGATCGGCTGGCCAAAGACAGGCAAGCATGGCGAGCGGCAGTGAGGGGCGGCTCAAAAAGCAAAGAAGAAAAACAACATCACATGTGGAGGCAAAAAAGAGCGCAGAGATCCTATGTATCAGCTCCAGTCTCCAGTTTACCTGCAGCAACTGTGGCAAGGAGTGCCACTCCAGAATAGGCCATTACAGCCACAAGAAACATTGTGATTCAGCGCAGAATATACTACGTGACGCAAGACCTATTGTCTCCTGAGACAAAGAGACCAATGATGATAATGATAACAATCTATCACTTAATCATGTTAACCATTTCATTCCGTAATTATTTTGACCTCTGGACGCATTTCTTTTGCAATTCCAATTTAACATTTAATGTCAAGTAGTTTAAACCTTGATAACTCTAGTACTGTTTCTCTAAAGTATGAGATATATTAAATTGTTACTAATTGGATGTCCAATGCTGCTACGATACAATGGGTACAAAGCAAAGGGCCGGCCCCGCAAAAGATGGACCTCAGAGATAACAGAGGCGACGAAGAGACTATCTACGAAGCGCATACTAGGGCCCGTTTTAGAAATCTCTTCTTGACCTGACGCTGTGAGGCAAACAGGATTCGAGAAAGAAGAAGAATATTTGACATCAGGTGATATATGTTTGAGAAGAAATTACATTATTGTAGCATGACTTTCTTGAAGAAGGACAAAATACTTAAAATATTTATACGCTCTGGTTTGTATTACATCTTAACCCAACGGGACTGCTGAGCCGATATATCGATTTTTAGTTTTTTTTCAAATAGTCATGCTACAATAATCTAATTTTCTCAAACGTATATCACCTGGTGTAAAATATTATTATATTAATGTATTCCACATCCAATTAGCAACAATTTAATATATAACATGTTATACTTTAGAGAAACAGTACTACAGTTTCAAGGTTTAAACTACTTGACATTAAATGTTAAATTGGAATTGCAAAAGAAATGCGTTCAGAGGTCAAAATAATTACAGAGCGAAAGGGTTAATATTTATATATGTTTCCAGAAGTAGCAGTTAAATGAAGATAATGCATGTGGGAACATATTCTATAAGTTTCATCTAATTAGGTTTAGCAGTTTTTATAATATTCACTTTTTAGTGCGAACATGTCAACAAATGGAACAAAATAAAAGGTTGATTAAATCAATCAGAAAGCCACAAATACCAACACGAAACGATTACTATAATATGAGCAGATTGGAACAAGCTGTCATTTTACGCCTTAGAGCAGGACACAATTGACTCCGCAGCCACATGTATACAAAATTAATGATTGGCAATTCAACCATGTGGACAGGCATATAAGACTGCAAAGCACATACTTCAGACTGCCCCGATTATGATATACTGGGTCAAATTCACTGGCATAACGCAACAACACTCGACAGAAATCTACACAGACCTTTGTGCTAGCTACAAAAGACAGGAAAGTTTATACAAGAGACAAAGTTGAATATATAGACAATATTTCAATCGAATGGAAGGAAGGAACAAATGAAAATTTCAAAACAAAATTAGCATCCTAAGATAAAACCAAACTACGTAGCGTATTTACTTACAGAAAAATATTGATGGTCACTTATAACACATTACACTGATCCTAATATTTTATTATTGAAGATATTGAGAATGATACAACTCAAATATTATTTTTCTCACAGAAACAACTTGTACTAGGAATCTGCAACACCCATTCTTTAGATGCAATTATAAACATTATACTTGAAATACAACTATGGATACTATATTGCATAAACAATGAAATGTTGCTATTACTTTCAATGAAATTTTCTTCATTACTAACACATGTTATAATTTGACATGGTTGACAAATATCAGACACACAAAAAAAAAGAAATATGACTTGACTTTATCACAATAATGCACGCTTTCCCGTCTTTGTTAAAAGGAGGTAAAAATGTACCTACATATAAGTACTTTCCGTTGCCTGAAGTTTTTTCAACTTTAGTAATGTTAGTGTAATGATGGAACGAATTCAGGAGAAGTGATGAAATCAGAGAGAAACGTCTGGTCAACCACTAGTGACAACTGTTATAAGAAAGAGAAGATGGAGATATGTTGGATACACCTTGAGGAGAAATGATCAACGAATATCAAAGCAGGCATTGAAGTGGGATGCAAAGGGTCCAAGAAAGAGAGGACGACCTAAGGAGACCCTGAAACGAACTTTGCTGAGAGAGGCAAGAAATATCGGTCTCAGTTCCATGGAGGAGATTGAGCGAGTTGCACTGGAGAAATTACTTGCATGCCCCATGTAACGTATAACGGTACGAGAGGAATTATATATTATTAATTTTAGTGTGAAGACACATTAGTTAAACACACACATCCAACAGCCGATACATCGGTTTGGCATCATCCTGAACATTACTCTGAACCAATTTATCGGCTCAGCAGTCTCAAAGGGTTAAGTATCAGTTAAAGTGAAAAATGCTATCAACAACAAAATGTTATTCTTCAATAAATATGGACAAATTATTAATTGACAATGTCATAGATTACTAATCAAGTATCATTGATTGTATGCCTGGTTTAGTGAGTAAATACTTCCAAATGCCACTTTCCCTTTTCATAAATAGACATTTATTCACTATTTATTATTCAGCGGTCCTGTCTAAAGACATACTCTTGGTTTTACACACCTAGACATGCAGGCGTGAAATGAAACATTTGATAAATTAGTTGGAATCGCATTCATTGCAAGTGGGAGAAGTATGGACAGCAAGGAAATATCATCTGCTCTTCATCAACATCAATGGACACTGAATCAGATATTAAACTGCCCGATTGAAATGGAGGTTACATGTGGACAATCTCACCAGTGCCATCTGCAGGGTAGGGAGACAAGATGTGCCAACCAACATGACTTGGATAGTGAGCACAAGAACATTAAGATGTCTGCAGTACATGAGTAACTTAGCACGTATTGATTGGAGGAAGATGCATAGTATGTGTATCATGATCATGTATCAATTATATTCAATATGGACTTGTTCAATGCAAGATGTGTGCAAGAATGTAGATTGGGAGAACCAACATATACCAATTATAATAAATTTATTTAAATCAAATCTTAGGTGAAGTTAATTACAGGAACAAATACATATTTATATTATGATATAATAATAATATATTATATCTGATATTTAGTAGCTGACGAGATCAAATTTAGTTGATCAAGCCAGGACCAGAAGGATTAGTAACTTAGTAAACAACTAACACTTGAGTTACATTGTACTCTGTTTAGTGATTACGAAGAGGCAATTCAGAGTTTACAAGTAACAAGACATTTGATCTGATACAGTTACAGTTCAGTGATTCACTCTTGTCCCATCACACAAACTCACTGAAATTCAAACTGACAAACTACAGCCACTTGTTTCTACACTACTTGAACTTTAACTTTAGTACGTACAGTTTCAAGGTTTGGAATTCACTTAAAATATTATGATTTATGGCAACTCATCCCCTTTGGACCCTTTATATGCCAATAATCAAGTTCTACGTTCACCCATACACGACTTAAATTTATAAAAGCGCTAACCTCAGGTACGGCTGCAACGTAGCCAAAAAATATACATTAAAATAATTCTGATTAGCATTTTTAACAAATATTATTACGGCTTTTACAAATTATTTACCAGCAATACCAACTAGATGTGTCAAAAATGAAATGATCAATGCCTACCTGCACCTTGGAAAAATCTTCTAATGTTTTTAAAGCTGTATCTGTTAACTTGAAGTGAACTATTGTTTTATTTTCTTGAGATAAATAATTGGAAGCTAGACCATATTCTCGCCCTTCCACCAGTGTAGCCATTTTGGTCTCGCTTGTAGATCCGGGTCACATCTGCTGCCAGATACCAACAAACTACAAACGACGTCTGTAACCAAATTTCATTCAAAAAGCCATATAATGCTGTTTAATTCATCCATCAAGCTCATTACATTTTAGAATATATTTTTCCGTAGACATCTCTCTATCTTGGCCATATCACTATGTTTAGAATATCTTTCTGAAGCTCTCCCGATGTTTAGAATATCTTTCTGAAGCTCTCCCGAGAACTCCATCTACATCTTATTTTCTCCAATCCTGTTTTGCCTCACAGCGTCAGAATAAGAAGAGATTTCTAGGATGGACCCTTATGTGCACTTCATAAAGTGTCTTTCGTTGCCTCTGTTATCTCTGAGGTCCATCTTTTGCGTGGCCTGCCTTTTACTTTGTATCCATTGTATCGGAGCAACATTGCTCTTTGATGTGCACTGTCTTGGTAATCTGCTTATGTGGCCGAATCATTTAATTTGTTATTTCTTGATGAAATTTAGTACTCACATAGGAAAAATGTATGCTAAGATAATTGAAAGAAGACTAAGACCAACAATTGAAGAACAACTCTCAGAAGCACAGATGGGTTTCAGACGAAATAGAAACTGCACCGATGCAATATTCACATTAAGACAACTGACAGAAAGCGCAATAGAACATAACAAGACCTGTAGTGTGGAATTCATAGATCAGGAAAGGGTCTTCGACAGAGTCAATAGAAACAAACTATGGGATTGTCTAAGAAAATATGGAATCAGCAAGCATCTCATCAAAGTCTGCAAGAGTTTATACATTTCAAATAAAAGTTACATAAGAACTCAAGCTGGAACATCAAAAACATTCACAGTAAACTCAGCGCCGGATTAGCCTAGTAGCAGAAGTAGCAAATGCTGGGGGCCCGCGCTTCTGGGGCTCCAGACTATGTGACAGAGCTAAGCTGTCACTAGTCATAAACAAGGAACCAAGCTTGGGAGGGGGTAATAATATCCCTCCCCCACACCCCCATTTTTTCTTATTTAGGTTAGGACCAAGGTCATGTTTACTCAATTTCTGACATAGATGGGAGGTCACATTGAGCTCACTAACAACGTAATAGTTTATTATTTTTTGTGTAGAAGTGTTCCCTTTTTGTATCTAATTGCATCAAGCTTACTGGATCATATTATTTGCGAAATTAAGAAATGCAAGTACTATTCCATATCACTGGACTCTACTCCAGACATTTCGCATGTGGACCAACTCACTCTAATAGTGCGCTATGTGTTACCATCTGGACCAGTGGAAAGGTTTGTGAAGTTCTTGGATATGAACGGTCATACTGAGGAACAACTCGCCCAAAGTTTACTTGATTTTTTTAAAGAAAGATGGCATTGATATCAAAGACTGTCGTGGTCAAAGCTATGACAATGCCAGCAACATGAGTGGGAAATACCACGGCTTACAAGCACGCATTAAGGAGATAAATAAGTACGCAGAACACATTTCTTGTTTTGCACATTCACTGAATTTGGTTACTAAGTGTGCTGCAGAATGTTGTATAGAAGTATCAATTTTTTTCGGTTTTGTTGAAAGCCTTTATACATTCCTTTCCGCTTCTACCTATCGATGGGGCATTCTTACAAAAGCACTGGAAGATACAGGCTCAAAACTCCCGACTTTGAAGAGACTGTCGGACACCAGGGGGTCTGCCCGAGCTGATGCGACAAAGGCACTTTTATGTGGTTTTACCACTATCAAACAAGTTTTGGATGACATCTCAAATAACATGGATCAAAAGGTAGAGTATCGTAATCAGCCGTTTGGACTAGTATTTGAGATGAGTAAGTTGGAAACGGGAATGTTGACCATTTTATGGAAAGAAATTTTAGAACGCTTGCAAGCGTCTAGCGCTTTATTACAGACACATGATCAAGACCTTAACACGTGATATGCCCTTTATTGATCGTTACAAGGGTACGTTCAAGCAATGCGGCACGGCCTTCTCTATATAAAATATATATAAGCATATTATAGAGAAGGCCGTGAATGCGGCCTACATTTTCAGATATTGAGGTCAAAACCAAAAACCTGACTGACTGTCAAGAATATCAGCAACAAACTTCAAGACGACTCAAGCGAAATACTAAGTACGACGACTTCAGGGGTTCTACTACGCTCGACGAAGTTGTAGCAAATCAAACACCCAAACAAAAATTTGAAAGTCAGGTGTTTATTGTCATAATTGATAATGTACTGTCTGCCTTAGCTAGACGCATGGAAGCTTACCATAGAGTGACTGGTGTATTTGGAATACTTCGGCAGTTAAAATCTCTTACAGCAGAAGAGATCTTGAAAAGAACTCCAAATATTGTCAGTTCCTACCAAGAGGATTTGGAAGAAAGCCTAGACGATGAACTTGTTAAAACTAATGTAGCTGCTGCTATTAACAACGAAAAGCATGATGCTCTTGAACTACAATTTTATAAACTTATAATAGAAAATTCATTAGAGCCGTGTTTCCCAAATGTAGAAATAGTCTTACGAATTTACTTGTCTTTAATGATTACTAACTGCAGCGGAGAACGTTCTTTTTCGACATTAAAGCGCATAAAAAGTGAGTTAAGGAACATGATTGGACAAGATCGTCTAAATAACCTCACCTTAATGAACATTGAATGTAATTTACTTAGAGCAACATATGAACCAAATATATAGAAAAATAGTGCCTTTGACCGACGCATTGTCTGCTATCTCAGCACTGAAATCTGAAAGGAACACAGAAGTAAGTGATCTCAGGCATGACCTACTTAAAATGACAGGCCAATTTACTGACCTAAATATTGCCTCTTGACGTCACAACTACAGGCCGACTATCACGATTATGAATATTGAGCTAAACTAAGATAGGGAGGCTAAAATGAGCGTATTTTACATTGTTTATATTTTACTCCTTGTACATACAATTGATAAATTGCAGGCCCTATGTAACGTATAACGGTACGAGAGGAATTATTATTATTACTATTACTACATACAATCGATTATTATAGAAGGTATATAAAAAGATTGCAACTTATTAATGAAAGTTTTAAAACTAAGGCATTTGAAACAAAAATTAAAACACACCTACCTTTTGTAAACGAATGAACCCTCAACACATTTCACCAGAAGAATCTTAATTTATATGATCTGAGTGTAGTTCTCTGTCTGTGGTAAATGAACCAGACACTTGTCTATTTCTTTATATACAGCACTGTTTACATACTAACTCAGTGTACACTCTCAAATGGCATAATATAGATGTCTAAGTTGTTACATCACAAATAATTGTTATATACACATTGGGTATTATTATATACACTGTAAAACATTTTTATTCTTCCGGATTAATTTTTAGCTATTTAAATTTTCTAAGCTTTCTTTTATTTGACGTGCTAGCTTGTTCGGATTTCTCTATGTCATTTTTTGTTTTCCTGTAGTTGTTTAAGAAAATATTTGCCAGTGTTGGAATGGCCCTCACCAAAACATCTGTTATTGAACAACCACAAGCTACACAAACAGTTTTGTCTTCCTTGAAGTAATGAATAAAATTAGCTGTCACAGTGTCCATCACAATTTCCAAGTGGTTGGGGAATTTAAAAACTGTTGTTCATAAACTGAAGAGATTAGTGATTGAACAACAAGGTAAGCCATAAGACAAAACAGTTAAAGAATGTGTTTGGTATTTTAAGCCACCTCGGTCGAGTAGCCGAGTGTACTTTATCCATGAAACAATGGAGAGGTCTGGCTCAATGTCTACAGTTAAATACTTATCCTGCTGCAGAAACTTACAGCAGGTAGAGCATTTTAGTTTTTTTTATACACTGAAGGCAATAAATCCGCTTATGTACACCAGCACATTCATTGTTCCATCTGGAACAAGAATTTCACTTGTTTCCACATTAATCAGGAACCATGAATGGCTGAATACATTTGGTGTACTCGAGGTGGTTTCCTCCGTGTCAATATCAGCCATGTTAAATACTATTGACAGGTCAGAAATAGCAACATCGCCACGGCTTGAAGAACACAAGCTTAGTACAGAATAAATTTTCAACTTCTTCTCTGATTCCAGTATCTGTTGTACTGAAACAAAATAGTTCGCTCCTGACAGTTGCCTGTATTCACCAAATCTTTCTTCAATGTTATCTGTCTGCACTTTTCCCAGTAGAATATATTCAATGCCTAAAATGCTGAGGGCATACTCAGACAACTGGATCACTGCATTCATGGTACGAGTCAGTGCATTGAAGGTCTCAGTAGTAAGTTTACCGCTCTGACCATCAAGATGTTGCTATGCCTCCAGCCACTTAGAAAACTGTATTAGGTGTATCAAATTAGCCTGATCTTCATTAGTGACAGGCTATGAGAAAGGGTTGCGTGTTCTCATGCCGCCAAACTTACTCTTCACATTGACAATGTTCCACCACTGAAGGATTATACAGATGAAACTGGCACTGTTGTTCTCACCGGCTAGTCTCAGCGCTGCTACATTATAAATTTAGAAAGCCTTGTCTCAGGTCAACCGTAGCCGAGTTGTCCCATGATTCTGAGAGGGTAGTAATCCAGTGGATATCCTCACACTGCAAGATCAAGGGAATGAAGATGCTGACAGACTGGCTAAAGAAGGAGCAGGAATACCCCTAGATGACAACCTGGTTAGCTATGAAGAAGCAAAACGCATCGCCAAAGGGCACTACAAAGCAAATTGGGATAAAGAACACCCAAAACACAACAAGAATGATGAATATTACCAACTGTCCAGAAGGGATCAGACAGCCATACTTCGCCTCCGGACGGGTCACAACAGAATGAGACACCCCTGTACACTAAATTCAAAATAGGCACCAACGACATGTGCCCCTGTGGCCAGGTGAGTATGACAACAGAACATATCCTACAGAACTGCCCTCAGTTTTCAGACCTTAGAAGAAAGAGATGGCCCACTTACACAGCGTCCAAAACAAACTGTATGGCGTGGCTGATAATCTGAGGCAGACGGCTGCCTTTATAACAGAATCCGAGAGAACGCAGAAGAAGAAGAAGATTTACTTAGAGAAATTGATTTGTCTAGTGTTATCTCTAAATTTTCTCACGTTAAATCGAGAAAAGTTTGTTTGTAAAAGTTGTGTTTCATTATTTATTATCATACAAAACCTAGGGCCCTTGGTAAAATTTGTTACAGGCCCCGTGCTGGCTTAATCCGGCACTGAGTAAACTTAGGAGTTAGACAGGGATGTGTGCTCTCCCCAATGCTGTTTATAACATACATGGACAACATAAGTAGAGAAGCAGGAATAGAGGAAGAAAATAATATTTCAGAACTTTTATTTGCAGATGACCAAGTACTGATTGCAGAAAACGAAGAATATCTCCAGAACCATTTGAGCTTAGTTAACATCAAGGGTGAGGAGTACAACATGAAAATAAATATAATAAAGACAGAGACAATGAAAATAAGTAGACAACCAGAAAACCTTACAATAAAACTCCAGAACATAGAAATAAAACAAACAATTGAAGTCAAATACTTAGGAGCAATTTTCACAACAGATGGAAGTATCGATAGCGAAATCAGCAATCGTTGCACAAAAGCTAACCAAGTACTGGAACAGTTAACACCACTGTTGTTACACAAAGAGATACCGCTAAAAACTAAAACAAATCTTATAAGAACGATTTTCTGGCCAACACTATGTCACCAGTATCGAACATGGCCAATAATAGCAGCTAATGAGCGGAAAATCATAACGACAGAGATGAGGTGTCTTAGAAGAGCTGACTACTGCTGCCTTGTAGTTTGATTGAGGACAATCAAAGGCTAGCGGAGCAAACCGTACACAAAACTGGACGGGCGGTAAACCAAGTTGTCCCCAAAAAGACCGGTTCGCTGGGAAGATGACGCTCATCAGCCCGGGAAAGCAAGTCATCTAAGGGTCGCTGTCCTAAAAGAAAATACGTAATCACAAAATACTGTAGTTTTACAAATTACAAAAACAATGACAATATACAGCAACGTTTCGCCCAACAAGGCCTTTATCAAGCAAACAAACAACAGTAGTGACGAATTTTAAAAAAAACCAATAACATATGGACGACTACATACGGAGACATTCAAACGTTTCTAATGAAAATCTGGGAATAAAAACTAATAACGAAATAAATGTAACACAAAAAAACAAACATAAAAACTTGAAATAGAAAAGAGAAACAATAAAAAATCAAGTAAATATAAAACTTGAATACATGCAACATATGTACATGTTGCCATTCTCGAAGCTCTTGCGCCTTCGTCGCCTTTGTAGCGAGGACGATGATTTTCTTGATAGAGCTCGCGAAATGCTTGATTTCTTCCGCAGGCGCGCCTATACCCGGAGAAGGTGCTTGTATCTGCTATGCATCGAGTTCAGAATATCACTCGCCAGCAGACCCTTACCAGCCAGCATAGGACTATTAACTGTGACAGAGTAAAAATTAACTTTCCACCCCTCTAGTTCACTGGTGAAAAATGTTTTATTCCGTCATCTGTCTATCCTTAGGTCAGATCCTGAGACCCGTTCAGTCTTTCCCAACAATCCTTCAGTGGCTTACAGACGGGACAGAAGTCTTAAGGATACGTTGGTACACAGTCGCCTTAAGTCCAATATCCACTAATTTTGACACTGTCCAGTGTGGCCGTCGGCGTTGCAACACGTGTGCTTATGTGATACAGACGCGTACTGTATCTTTTCATTTAGCCACGTTTGCTATTGAGGATGGTTTCACATGCGAGTCCCGTAATCTTATCTATGCCACTATCTGTAAGCTATATAACAAGACCTATATTGGCGAGACAGGCAAGAGGCTCAATTCGCCCAACACTTACGCGACATACGCCAATGTTCTGTGATCCCTGTAGCCACCCATTTCAATGATACTGGCCATTTAGAAGCTCACGGTCCAGGTCACAGCCATCCGATCATGTTCCTCGGATGATCGCAGTCGATTTGCTCTGGAGAATCGGTTGATTTCGTTGTATGGTACATTGCGACCTCGTGGGTTCAACATACTACATTACTATGCTTTTTAGTACTTTCTCTTCTCATGCCTTTTAATCTGTATGTACATATGTTGCATGTATTCAAGTTATATATTTACTTGACGTTTTATTGTTTCTCTTTTCTATTTCAAGTTTTTATGTTTGTTTTTGTGTTACATTTATTTCGTTATTCGTTTTTATTCCCAGATTTTCATTAGAAACGTTTGAATGTCTCCGTATGTAGTCGTCCATATGTTATTGTTTTTTTAAATTCGTCACTCCTGTTGTTTGTTTGCTTGATAAAGGCCTTGTTGGTCGAAACGTTGCTGTATATTGTCATTGTTTTTGTAATTTGTAAAACTACAGTACTTTGTGATTACGTGTTTCGCCAATCAAATAGTTTTACTGCAGTCTCATCTAAAAGAAAATAGCAACCTGTTGCCTTGCAGGTTTGGCTGGGAACAGCAAAGGGCTAACGGAGAGCGAACTCAGTAAACGCTGGTTGAAACCAAACACACCACTGAAGGATAAGCACCAGAGCACCAAATGGTATTGAAGGTTGTGAACGTACACCCGTTCTTGGTGTTTGGCTGTTTATATATCACATTAGAATGATAAAAAGGGGCATTAAGAACGAACGCCAGAAGAAGAACTGCAGATGTGACAAAATTAAATCAGCTTACAAAGTGATTTAAAACAAGCACACACAAGATCACTATGCCCCCACACAACACTTCTATAAAGAAGTCAATGGTGGAAGAGAAGAAGTTGAATTCCCTTTTTTTCTGATGTCTTCATCTCACAACCGGTCTCTTTGTTACACCCAGCATTTCACAACCGGTCTCTTCTTGTTACACCTAGCATTTCTCAACCGGTCTCTTCTTGTTATACCCAGCATTCTGCGTAGACACTTCATCTCTGTCGTGACTAGTTTTCTTCTATCATTTATTGTCAGTGTCCAGGTTTGGCACTGATAACATAATGTGGGGAGAAAGATTGTGTTGAATATTGCTCTTTTTGAGTTCATGGTGACTTGTTTGCATTTTAAAATTGGTGCCATTTATCCTATGATTTGATTTGCTTTGTTGCATCTGTGTTGGATTTCATTTGATATTCTTCCGTTTGAGATCAAAGGTGCAGTCAAGGGATAACGTCGCGTCAGAATTAGTGAGCTAGCACTAATCAAGATCATACCCCACCACCACGTGGTGACCCTGAACACAAACAGAGAATCTTGTCTGACTAAGCGGGTAGGGATCGAGGAGAGCTACTCTAAGTAGTGGTGCAGACGCAGTTACGTTTGATGAGATCTGCTCGCAACACAGACGAGCAGAATCCCAGAGTTACTATTTCTGCACGTCTCTCCCTGCCGATAGGAAAAGCTGAGTAAATAAAAACGAATCATAAGAACTGACAAGGTACTATTCACCAGGAGGCACGTCCCTTGGAAAAACGACACAAGGGAAGATTGCAGTAAACTTCGTATAAGAGGTCGAGCGTAGATACACTCATTTGGGTAAGGTTGGCAGAGCGCAAATCCCAATGTTGCGTTCTAGTGCATAGCGAAATTACCCCGCCCCCCTCGGGACAACCGGGCAAGGTAATGTTGCACTAACAACTAACATCTCCGGAAAAGCTGGAGTGGGTGATGTTGGCGAGCGCAAAATTTTCAGTTGCGTTGTTAGCTCCGAATGAAAAGACCCTCTAAAATATCTGAGCGAAGCCCCAGACCAGAGTTTCCGGGGACAAGAAAAATGCAGAGTAGACATTGCAAATTGCCAAGTGCCCACACGCGTCCCGAAACGGTTGAGAATACTCCTATTCTCTCTCTATATCGTATATCGGTCGTTCTTCTTCAGCCATATTGATCATTCTTATTGTGCTATATGTAGAAGCCAGTCCACCCAGGTGGCAGCTGATGAACCAGACAGTTAGCTTTAGTGTATAGTTTGTAGATATTTAGATATTTTATTAGTTGACTGTAGTGTTTTGCGCACTAAATCTTCATCTGTCCACTATAAGCAGTATGGCAACACTAAACGAGACCTGACGTAGTAAAACTAATTGACGTAGTTTGGTAGCAACGTTAGAAACGGTAGTAAAGAGAGAGAGACGAACAATAACATTGAGCAAGTGAGGACGTGTTTTGTGTGTTGTCCACACATACTACAACGTAAATAAATATATATAAATGCAACAAGATCATGGTTGTTCACTATATTACGAACTGTCTTGAAGATGTTCACTATATTATAAGTATATAAGAATACCATCAACTAACGGCCTCCACAAGAATACCATCTATGCAAGAACGTGAAAGGGAAACCATATAAAGAAGAAAGGAACAATACGAAAATGAACTATCTGACTACAAATAACAAGAAGGATTAATTGACTACGGACAAAATGAAGGACTACCTGACTACAAATAACAAGGAGGAGTAATTGACTACAAACAACATGACGCCCTGACTGACTACGGAATAAATGGAATAACTATCGATTACCATCAATCAATAATGAAATAATAATCAAACAAAAAGAAAACCCACCCGCGCAGGAATAGGACCGAAACTATTACATATATAAACAGCTATTGCCAAGAACGCTTGTTTTACATCACATCGTTCAGTACCATTTGTAGCTCTGGTGCTTGTCTTTCGGCGACGTCTCCGATTTCAACTAGCGTTTGCTGTGTTCGCTCTCCGTCAGCCTTTGACTGTCCCCAGTCAACCTGCAAGACAGCAGGTTGCTATTTTCTTTTAGCGTAGCTACCCTTAGACAACCTACCATCCCTGGTTGTTGAGCGTCATCTGCCCAGGTTACCTGTCTTTTTTGGGACTACTTGGTTTGCCTGCCGTCCAGTTTTGTGTAGGTTTGCTCCGCTATTCTTTAATTGTCCCCAACCTAACTACAAGGCAGTAGTAGTTCCCTGCGAGGGGAAACGCGCACTGGATTCAAGTCTCTTCTGGGCTTTCCAGTTTTCTACACATTTGGGTAGGCCGCTCACCCCTACGCTTGCTTTGGTACCTGCCCACCGTGTCTATCAGTTCTCACCGTGCTCACATTCATCAAGCCTCTAGACTGTCCGGACATGGAGCACAACTCCGGCTCCCACCTCAGCGTTTCGAGTTTCACCCTATGTGGGCCCACGCGCAACCCGACTCGGGCCCCACCTCAAAGCTCCGAGTGTCGCCCTGTGGGCACACGTCTCTACTCTGAATGCACCTCTCCTCCCTTTTTATTCATTATTTGTATGGCCCTTTCCATCTGCCGGGAAACTGGTAATTGTGGTGCAACCTTTGACTAGTTACACTTTGTGATTATGAACTCTTGCCCTGATTGGTGGAAATTTTGGTGCGGTCATTTACTCCGGGGGAGTTAGCATTCGTTCACAAACGACTCGTACACTGCTGTTTCTTACGTTTCAGGAACTATTTTGGCAACATTTCGTCGGACATCGGCCAGGAGATGCGTGCATTTGTTCAGAGATTTTGGACCTGCATTACTTTTCCGTGCTTGCACTACTACCACTACCTGTAGCTTCTTGATTAGTGCCAGCTCATTAATCCTGGCGCGGCGTTGTCCCCGTGTGATTTTGACCCCATACTCCTATTCAGGAAAACACTCACCGTTGATAGAAAAGTAAGACCGATAATGTAAAGGTTGACTGGTACAAACAGAAACATTGGAGAAGGGCAATACTTTTCGGATGCCGGTCATCCTACAAGAGTAAGATGACGTCCAAAAGGCAAACCCATCCATCCCACAGTTCTAGGGAAAGCTACCATAGTTAATAAAAAGCGTGGCAAGAAATCGAATGTACTGACCTATACACCAATAGGTGCATAACTGGCGCAACGCACAATCGATCTTAGGCTCAGATCACATACAAACCACAAAGAGTGGTCTAATAAGTGGTCGTTATGGGGCGTTCGCAGAAGAAGAAAGAAATTCTTCCGTTTGCCGAAAAAATGCTTCCTAGATATATAATGTCTTTGACTTGTTTTAATGGTCGATGGAGATATTGGTAGCGTTTTCCTCTCTAGCGAATGTCATTACTTCAGTTTTGTCGATGTTTATTCTCATATTGTATTCATTATATGTTAACTGGAGTCTGTTAATGTGTTGTTGTAAATGTTCTACTGTTGTTGATATGATAAATTTGGTATAGCCCTTGCGTCTACCACGGACGACTTTTTTCTTGATCTTTTGACTAATATAAAATCTATTTAACTCTTGCAGTCTAAGTTGTTCCATTTGTAGCAGGTAGAAATGTGTGCATCTCTAGCTGGTAGAAATGTGTGCATCTGTAGCAGGTAGAAATGTGTGCATCTGTAGCAGGTAGAAATGTGGTGCATCTGTAGCAAATAGAAATGTGTGCATCTGTAGCAGGTAGAAATGTGTGCATCTGTAGCTAAAGAGGTAGTGAGCTCGATCAGAACCCAAGCGTACCTGGTTCAAACTCCGCGGCAGGCAATTTAGAAGCAAATTAGTTTCTGTTGAATTTTTATCAAAGGTAAAAAATATACATCACCGTTCAGAAAGCAATGGCAAACTACTGAACGTATAAGTGGTGCCTAGAAAATCTCAACATGACTTTTGTACTAAGAATTCCTTCATAGCATAACTTAACTTTCTTTCTTGTTCCTCTTTCTTTAAGCGTTTATGTTTATATTGACTTTCAGACAGTTTTCTGTTTCACACTGTCATAAAAATATGAAATAAAATTTCAGTCCTCCGCAAAGACGCAACCGGGGGAAGGGGATAATTGAAAATAATTAAATATGATGACGATTATCATGCTATTAAAACAGGGTAGATAAAATGACAAGGTGTCAAAAACAAATGCAGTGGTTTGGACATTTAATGAGAATGAAATACAACCAACCACCAATAACAGCGTACAATAAAAGAGATCGGGTACTAGAGCTAAGGAAGACCAAGAGAAAGATGGATAGACAATATCAAGACCACAGTACATAAACACGGATACAACACAACAAGGGCGACTCATCTAGCCCTAGAACACAAATTAAAGCTCCCATCCCTACGCTTAACGGCAAGAGTGTACAGTCAACTCCATCTTCCACATGGCAATAGACAATAGAATAAAATAAGGATATAAATGAGTTGTAAAGCTACAGTAAGATTTGTAGATAACAGAACATAATAAACAGATAACGAATATCTGTCAAATTGAAAGCTCTTCTTTTAATAGCAGCCGTTTTGACATAAACCTTCCTTTAACTTGTTATTGTATTGTCTCCGCGTCATCGTATAGGAATTTGGTAAAAAAAAAAATATAGAGCAATAAATAACGAACGCAACGAAAGCAAATATTTCATAAGGAGGAAGAGACGGTAGGTCCCTTCACATGCGAGTCCCGAAATATAATATAAGCTATCACTTGCAAAAGTTGTGCTAAGGCATATATCGACGAAACAGGCAAAATGCTCAGTGACAGTTTCGGCCAACACTTACGCGATATACGCCAATGCTCTGTGACCCATGTGGCCTCTCATTTCAATGGAACTGACCATTTGGGTGCTCGCGACATCCAGGTCACTGCCATCTGATCATCTTCCTCTGATGATCGTAGTCGATTTGCTTTGGAGAATCATGTTATTTCGTTATATAGTGCCTTGCAACCTCATGGACTCAACGCTCTACATTCCTATGCTTCTTAGTACTTTCTCTTCTCATGCTCCATATTCTATATGTGTATATGTTAAATGACAGAGATTTGTGGAGATCCATGATCGCCTACGCCAGCCGACACGGCATCTGATGATGATGATATGTTAAATGTATATAAGTCATATATTTACTTGATTTTTTATTGTTTCTCTACTTTCTCCACTTCTACTTTTTCTGCATTTATTTCGTAATCCGTTTTTAGTCACATATTTTCATTCAGTTTTAACCGTTGTAATATATTCAAACTGACCATTGGCAATAGCAATCAAGAAGTTAAACACAATGAAGAACATGTGGCAAAGCACCAGCAAAATACTAAAATTAAAAATATTGAGAGCATGCATTTTCCCAGTGGCTACTTATGGTTGTGAATCATGGACCATTACACAACAATTAAGAACGAAAATTCAGTCCTTCGAAACTAAATGCTACAGAAAGATCCTACGAATACCATGGACGGCTCGTCATTAAGGGTCAGTGGAGCCAGGCCCCACCAAAAATATTGAGTAACGTATACTTATTATTTCAGACATTATTTGTTTATAATTATTACTTTCAACAGGATACTGATTAGCTTTGAAAGTTGATATATAGCGCTAAAATATCACACACATTCTGAAATCTAAAATTCAACATATTTTTCCTCCAATTAGTATACACCCATGGTCATTAGGGGCCAGTAAGAACAGGCCTACCAAACCAAAAATAATTAACGTGTACTTATTATTAAAAAAAATTTGTTCGTAATTACTATTGTTAACTTGACACTGATTAGCTTTGAAAGTTGAATATTTAACACTAAAATATAAATATTATATCATAATAATATAACAATCATAATAATATATAAACATTATTATTAAAAAAACTATTATATACGGTCTCAAATTCAGCTTCTCTCTATAACGCTTGACATATATATCAGCGCACTATGTTTTATCGGGTCGTTTTAAAATTCTCTACTGACGATGTAACATTGCGACCTATGACCGCTACCTTTAATAATAATTGTCAAAACAATTTATGTCATTTTATTCACCGGAAGCTAAGTTCCTACTCGATCAACCAATTAACAGTTAAATGACGACTCTTGATTAAATAGTACTTTGTATAATTATCGATTGAATCACAAATTATATATACAATAGTAGAAAAGGATATGCATTAATAGAAATATGTAACTAACTATTATTATAATCGTTAACGGTAATCGTTTGTTTCGTATTCAATATACATGTCTTCTACAAAGCACACTCGTTTGCGATTGACAAGCTGTGACCTACTTTTGAAGTTGTGGCTTACTCGAAATTCAAAATGAATCAAGTGGATTATTTATTACGAAATCCGTTTCCTTCGTTAAAGATAGAAGAAAAGCTTGAAATTAAACGGCTAGGTGCACATCAGCCATATAGCTTTGTATATGTGCAACAAGATGGCAAGAAAAAGAGGACTTTCAATAATAAGTGGTTTAGTAAAAAATCATTGTTAACTGTCATTGAAGAAAAGCAAAGTTTTTTGTTTTTATTGTTTGCTATTTCATGGTGAAGGACTGTGGTCAACGGTAGGTTGTAGGGATCTCTTTTGTACCTTAGTTATATGGTATATATTTTAGTTGTTGTTGAACCCCAGGAATTATGAGTTTTCACCATTTTGTCTATAGTGCGTGGGGAGAGTGCCCGGCTTTCTTGCAATGAGAGCTGGCAATTATGGTTGACCATTGATTCAGGAGGAGAGTATACGCTTACACGCGACTCGTAAGTTGTTACTTCTTACATTTGCTTTGCATTTATGCAACTTTTTTCATTAGACATGGCAGAAGATGCGTGCATTCACTAGTATTTAGGACCCAAGATGCGTGTCTGCATTTGCTTTATTACCTATACCAGAGTAGCTCTCTCTCGATCCTTACCCACTTAGCCAGACATGATCTTTTGTATATTTCCAGGGTCACCACGAGGAGGTGGAGTAGGGTCTTGATCAGTACCAGATCACTTACCCTGGCGCAGCGTTGTCATGTTTGTTATTTGCACATGCGGCGCCAAATCATTATAGTAAAGGGGGAATAACTTCGGAATAGACAAATAATAGTAAATACTAAAATATAAACCTAGCCTAAAACCATGATTTTTCCGAAATTTTTGTCTGGCCCCACCACCAAAAATGACCACAAGCCGCCACTGCCATGGACAGAAAAAGAAAGAACACTGATGTCCTGAAAGAACTAAATGTTAAAGAGAATTGGCTGATAAACAACATACTATACAGAAAAATTACATACTTTGGTCACACCAAACGTCACGATGGCATGGAAAGAACAATACTAGAGGGCAGGGTCCCAGGACGCAGACCTGAAGATGGCTACAAGATATTAAAGAAACCATGAACATGACCATCGACGAAGTGGGTGAACTGCCAAGAGACAGAGTGAATTTCAGATGTGCTGCAAAGAGAGCAACGTCCTATAAAGAATATGCACCTTGATGATGAATATCTACAAAGTCTGTATGTAGTGTGTTGTGACATTCTTCACTTTTGTTGTATCGTTTGCTTGATAAAGACCTTTTCGGTCGAAACGTTTGCTGTGTATTGTCATTGTTTTTGTAAAACTACAGTACTTTGTTATTAAATGTTTCGCCATTCTACATAGTTTTACTGCAGTATCCATCTATATTGAAAGTACTGATTGCAGAAAACGAATAATCTCTCCAGAACCATTCGAGCTGAGTAAGTTAGTTAACATCAAGGGGAGGAGTACAACATGAAAATAAATATAATAAAGACAGAGACAATGGCAATAAGTAGACAACCAGAAAACCTTAGAATAAAACCTCAGAACGTAGACATAAAACAAACAATTGAGGCCAAATACTTAGGAGCAATTTTCACAGCAGATGGAAGTATCGCTAGCGAAATCAGCAATCAATGCACAAAAGATAACCAGATACTGAGACAGTTAACACCACTGTTGTGACATAAATAGATACCGCTAACAACTAAAGCAAATCACATAAGATCGATTTTCTGGCAAACACTATGTTACCAGTGTCAAACATAGCCAACCTTCTTCTTTTGTCGTCACACTGCTACCGGGTTGTTGCCCAGTGTCGTTTTCTTTTTTCTGCTCTGGTGATTGTTATTTTGCTATTTGACAGGATTCTGCTACACCATCTTTTCGTGGTCTTCCTCTCGCCTTCTTTCCTGATGTTCTGTTGTAGAAGACTTTGTATACTGTGGAGTTTGGAAGCATTCTTTTTAAGTGGTCAAACCACTTCATTCTTTGTTTCTCAATATAATTCAAGCACGGTTTTGTGCTAACTTTCTTTCTTATGCTGATGTTAGTGGTTCTGTCTTTTCTTGTGTTGGTAACTTTTCGCAGGCAACGCATTTCACATGTAGTTATTTTTGTGACTGCGCTTTGCTCATTGTCCATGTTTGGCCCTGGTAACACAAAGTAGGTATGAAAATGCTGTTGATCATCTGTTGCTTAGCTGCCTGTGAAATTTTGGGTGCCTTAACAGTGGGGCTAGCTGGTAGGTTACAGCATTTGCTTTTGTACTCTAGCCTCTATCTCTCTATCTAGTTTTCCGTCTTCTGTGAATATGCTTCCTAAGTATTTGAATTCTTTCACTTGGTTGATTGTAGTGCCATTAACATGGATGTCTAATTTATTATGTTTTCTTCCCATATTCATTACTTCTGTTTTAGTATTATTGATTTTCATGTCACGCCCGAGTGGTTACCGAGGCCCAAATGTGGGGTGTAAAGAATAGAACCACTGTTAACTGCCACGCATGTCGTAAGAGGCGACTAAGGAGGTTGAAATCGGATGCACGTGTCCGCTAGGAATGCTAACCCGAAACAAATGCTTGCAGAAAACGGATGCACCAGGCCGTAAGGCGCATAACATGGTGCAACGACCCCTCACAATGAGATAACGGATTCTACGGTCGCCAATCTGCCTCTGAGATTTAGCCACGCGGTAAGAATGTCAGACCCACCATCACGAGGGTGGCCAAAACTTACAGCAGGAAGAGGTCGGCACAAATCATAGGAATTATATCTTACAGAACTGCCCCCAGTATGCAGACTTGAGAAGAAATGAGTGGCCCACTTACACTAGCGTCCAAGACAAACTGTATGGCGTGGCTGATAATCTAAGGCAGACAGCAGCCTTTATTAGAGAATCCGAAATCCCAATCTAGTGAGAACGCAGAAGAAGAATTTTCATGTCATGCATGGTTTATACAATTTTGGTTCAGGGTGTCAATGTGTTGTTGTAGATCTTGTTCCCTTTGATGTATCAGGCACTGATCATCTGCAAAAGCAGTTCATTTATTTCATCATTATCTGAATTTGACTCTTTGAGTTATTTTATCCATATATGCAACAAAGAGTAGTGGTGAGAGGACACAACCTTGTCTAACACCTGATGTAATGGAGAACCAGTCGGACATTTCTTCTGTTGTTCTTACTGTACTCTGGCTATCTTGATATAAGGCCATGATATTACCTAATAGTTGTCCCTGGACGGCATATTCTTCAAGGATCTTCCATAGTTTGCACCTGTTTACTCTATCAAATGCCTTTTCTTGGTCTATAAATATAAGTTGTTTATTTTGATTGTATTCAATTGTTTGTTCGCAGATCTGTCTTAGTGTAAATATTGCGTCTGTGCAGCTCTTACCCTCCTAAACCCAAACTGGCTATTGCTTAACTGGGGCTCTAATATCTGTCTTGCTCTTCACTCCTATATTTTTGCAAACATCTTTCCTGTATGGCTCAAAGAGAATACCCTGTATGTTTCACACTCCCTTTTGTCTCCTTTGTTCTTCCATACAGGGACTATAATAGCTCTCTGCCAGTCATCTGGAGCTTCTTGTGCTTCCCAAGCTATGTTAAAAATTCTGGTCAGCCATGTTATTGTTGTTGTTTTACATACAAGTAACATTTCTGTTGTTATACCATCTATCCCTGCTGCGTTTTTCTTTGCTTTGTTTTAGTGCCATTTCAACTTCGGATTCTAAAATGTTCAATTGTTGGTATTTTCAATGTTTCATTTGAAATGTTTTTGAACCTTTAACATAGCCAATAACAGCAGCCAATGAGCGGAAAATCATAACAGAGATGAGGTGTCTTAGAAGAGCTGCAGGTGTGACAATAAGAGACAAAATTAGAAAGAGACTGGATGTGAAACCAGTCATGAAATTCATAAAAGAAGAACAGATTAAATGGTTTGGACACCTGACCAGAATGCCCTGGTATCGCCTACCACAGAGAGCCACACAGAAAAGTATAACGAGTACAAAGCAAGAGGCAGACCACGCAAAAGATGGAGCGACAGCATCAAAAACAGCTTACGAAAATGAATATCAGCTTACAAAGTGCCTTAAAACAAGTACACACAAGATCAATATGTCCCCCCCCTGCCCTCCACACTTCTATAAAGAAGTCAATGGTGGAAGAGAAAAAGAGAATCCTTCTGTATTCCATTGCATAATTGTGATGGGTGAAAGTTTGTCCTTGCTGCCAGTTATAATACCCTGTCCTCCCCTGAATTTGTAAGAATGAACATGGCCTCAAGGAGCTAAGGGTGGATCCCTTCAAGGCATGGTGTCCGGTCCCACCAGCAACTGGCTGTTTCTCATGGTGGTGGCACCACAGTTATATAAATATTTCGCGGTGTTTCCTTGACACTAAACTATAGTGTCCCATCGACTTAATGGAAAGTCTCATAGAAACATAAAACAAGACAAGACAAAGGATGTCCTCCTCAATGGAGAGAGAGGACGACTGCTATTTGTCCCATAGCTGGGGGATGGGTTGGTTGCAACCAGAGCATTTATACCTCGCCGGTGGGTTCTGTGCTGTCACCTTATGATGTCTCATCCTGTTCCCCGCCTTTTGGTCTGGCCTTTCACCTTCAGTCTGTTCGGCTTAGTTAGACCTGCCAGGAGTTAGACTCCCGACGACATAGCCATAAGGATCGTAAAGGCACACAAACCCTCCAACCACGATAAGGTAGGCTAATGTGAAGCGGTTTAATAGGCAGTGTTGGCATAAAGCTTAGAGTATATTGTGTTTAGTAGACAGTGTTGGCATAAAGCTTAGAGTATATTGTGTTTAGTAGACAGTGTTGGCATAAAGCTTAGAGTATATTGTGTTTAGTAGACAGTGTTGGCATAAAGCTTAGAGTATATTGTGTTTAGTAGACAGTGTTGGCATAAAGCTTAGAGTATATTGTGTTTAGTAGACAGTGTTGACATAAAGCTTAGAGTATATTGTGTTTAGTAGACAGTGTTGGCATAAAGCTTAGAGTATATTGTGTTTAGTAGACAGTGTTGGCATAAAGCTTAGAGTATATTGTGTTTAGTAGACAGTGTTGGCATAAAGCTTAGAGTATATTGTGTTTAGTAGACAGTGTTGGCATAAAGCTTAGAGTATATTGTGTTTAGTAGACAGTGTTGGCATAAAGCTTAGAGTATATTGTGTTTAGTAGACAGTGCTGGCATAAAGCTTAGAGTATATTGTGTTTAGTAGACAGTGTTGGCTTCTTCTTCTTCTGCGAACGTCCGCTGTTAATTCAGACGGAAGTCATAACGCCTGGTCTGGCGCTTCTGACTGAGTTTTGTATGAGATCTACTTACCATTTTACCTGTGTCCCTCACCATGCGGTCTGTCTCGTCTTCTTCAGAGATACTTTAAATTTAGATCCTTCAAGTGTGATCGTTACAGGAAACCTGTTGTCCACGAAACATTTGCCTAGAGTCCTCGTACCATCGGTACTTTTACGGCCAGTGTTGATTAGGGAAATTCGACTTCTCTATCGGATTCCCTGCCTTTAGTGAGGTCGTTCCATACACATCGTAGGATAACACTCTTTAATGATCTTTTATTGCTGTATATTTCGGCTTGGATCTACACCAAAGAGCATTTACTACTTTACTGGCTGGGTGAGGTCGTTCCGGTTTTGGAGCATTCTCAACCCTTCTAGAGCTAGTAATTGGGACGATCACTTTTCTTGTATGCATTGCTCTTTAACGATCATTTTCGCCATATATTTGGGTTTATGGTCTTGGCCTACAAGTATGTCTACAGTATGTGTCCTTTCTGACTATGTGAGATCGTTCAGGATTAAGAACATTCTCAGTCATTGGAGACACATGTGCTTATCACACAAACGATCATCTTTTGACTGTTTAATTGGCCTTTATATGATCTGAGTCATTGCATTTGGACGTCATCTTACTCTGTGTAGGATGATCGGCATCCAGAAAGTATCGGCCTTGGCCAATGCTTGGGTTTCTACCAATCAAGCCTTTATATTTTCCACCTTACTTTTCTATTCATGGTGAGTTTGTACCAATCAAGACTTTATATTTTCCACCTTACTTTTCTATTCATGGTGAGTTTGTACCAATCAAGACTTTATATTTTCCACCTTACTTTTCTATTCACGGTGAGTTTGTACCAATCAAGACTTTATATTTTCCACCTTACTTTTCTATTCACGGTGAGTTTGTACCAATCAAGACTTTATATTTTCCACCTTACTTTTCTATTCACGGTGAGTTTGTTCCTGAAAAGAAGTATTCTCAGCCATTTCGAGGCACGTGCTGGCACTTGGCAATGTCTACTCTGGATTTTCCCTGTCCCCGGGAAACACTGGACTGGGGCTGCCCACATTTATTCTAGAGGGTCTTTTCATTCGGCGCTCGTCACCATCACCCACCCCAGTTCTTTCGGGGATGTTGTTAGTACAACAGTACCGTGCCCGATTGTTCCAGGGTGAGCAGTTCCGTTAGACACAAGAACGAAACTTTAGGATTTACGCTTGGTCAACCTTACCCAATAAATGTATTTGCGCTCCGCCTCTAATACGAGGTTTACTGCAATCTTCCCTTGTGTCATAATGATGAGTCTATTCCGACGATTCTTGCAGAGAGCTGGAAAATTTGGTGCGAACATTATTTTAGGGGGACGTGCCTATTGGCGACTCAGACCTTGTCAATTCTTAAGATTCGTTTTATTTGTTTAGCTTTTCCCATCGGTCAGGAGAGACGTGCAGAAACGGTCACTCTGGGATTCTGCTCGTCTGTGCTGCGAGTAGATCTCGTATAACGTAATTGCTCTTGCACAACTACTTATACACATTGTGTGTGAGAGATAGTAACTTTGTGTGTGAGAGAGAGTAGTAATATTATTGTGGAGAGAGAAATAGTGACATTGTGTGAGAGATGCAATATTGTGTGAGAGAGATAGAAATATTGTGTCAGAGAGAGATAGTATATTGTGTGTGTAGAGAGATAGTAACAGTGTGTGAGAGAGATAGTAACATTGTGTGAGAGAGAGATAGTAACATTGTGTGAGAGAGAAAGTAACATTGTGTGAGATAGAGAGAGATAGTAACATTGTGTGTGAGAGAGAGATAGTAACAGTGTGTGAGAGAAATAGTAACATTGTGTGTGAGAGAGAGAGATAGTAACATTGTGTGAGAGAGAGATAGTAACATTGTGTGAGAGAGATAGTAACATACAAAAAAGTAATGATGACATAATGCTTAGTTTATTTGTGCTAACTAATCTTGTATACTAGACATCATCATCATGTGCTGACTAATCTTGTATACTAGACATCATCATCATGTGCTGACTATACTAGACATCATCATCATCATGTGCTAACTATACTAGACATCATCATTATGTGCTAACTAATCTTGTATACTAGACATCATCATCATGTGCTAACTAATCTTGTATACTAGACATCATCATCATGTGCTAACTATACTAGACATCATGATTATGTGCTAACTATACTAGACATCATGATTATGTGCTAACCATACTAGACATCATCATCATGTGCTAACTATACTAGACATCATTATCATGTGCTAACTATACTAGACATCATTATCTTCTGCTAACTATACATCATCATCATGTGCTAACTAATCTTGTATACTAGACATCATCATCATGTGCTAACTATACTAGACATCATCATCATGTGCTAACTATACTAGACATCATCATCATGTGCTAACTAATCTTGTATACTAGACATCATCATCATGTGCTAACTATACTAGACATCATCATCGTGTGCTAACTAATCTTGTATACTAAACATCATTATCATGTGCTAACTATACTAGACATCATTATCATGTGCTTACTATACTAGACATCATTATCTTGTGCTAACTATACTAGACATCATTATCTTGTGCTAACTATACTAAACATCATCATCATGTGCTAACTATACTAGACATCATTATCTTCTGCTAACTATACTAGACATCATTATCTTGTGCTAACTATACTAGACATCATCATCATGTGCTAACTATACTAGACATCATTATCATGTGCTAACTATACTAGACATCATCATCGTGTGCTAACTAATCTTGTATACTAGACATCATCATCATGTGCTAACTATACTAGACATCATTATCATGTGCTAACTATACTAGACATCATCGTGTGCTAACTAATCTTGTATACTAGACATCATCATCGTGTGCTAACTAATCTTGTATACTAGACATCATCATCATGTGCTAACTATACTAGACATCATTATCATGTGCTAACTATACTAAACATCATCATCATGTACTAACTATACTAGACATCATCATCCTGTGCTAACTAATCTTGTATACTAGACATCATCATCTTATGCTAACTATACTAAACATCATCATCATGTACTAACTATACTAGACATCATCATCCTGTGCTAACTAATCTTGTGTATATACTAGATGAGATCATCATCAGAGTCCTGACTAGTCTCTGTATTGCGTACCAGCATGTAGTTGTCCATATCAATGGATCGACAATGGTTGATTGCATATCTCAGCTTACTTGCCATTGTTGCTTGGTTGCTGTAAGCTGGTAGTCTCAGTTGGAAGAAACATGTCTGCGATGTTGGAAGACTGTCTCTGCTCTGTGGGCAACACATCGATACACAGAATGTTATCACCATACACAGAGGCACACAGACATATATATCAACATACACACATACATATATATCAACATACACACACACAGACATATATATCAACACACACACAGACATATATATCAACATACACACAGACATATATATCAACATACACACAGACATATATATCAACACACACACAGACATATATATCAACATACACACACACAGACATATATATCAACACACAGACATATATATCAACACACACACATACATATATATCAACATACATACACACAGACACATATATCAACACACAGACATATATATCAACATACATACACACAGACATATATATCAACACACAGACATATATATCAACATACATACACACAGACATATATATCAACACACAGACATATATATCAACACACAGACATATATATCAACATACACACATACATATATATCAACACACAGACATATATATCAACATACACACACAGACATAAATATCAACACACACACACACACAGACATATATATCAACATACATACACACAGACACATATATCAACATACACACACACACAGACATATATATCAACATACACACAGACATATATATCAACATACACACAGACATATATATCAACATACACACAGACATATATATCAACACACACACAGACATATATATCAACATACACACAGACATATATATCAACACACACACAGACATATATATCAACATACACACAGACATATATATCAACATACACACAGACATATA
The DNA here is from genome assembly GCA_020796225.1 of Arion vulgaris. Classification (NCBI taxonomy): domain Eukaryota; kingdom Metazoa; phylum Mollusca; class Gastropoda; order Stylommatophora; family Arionidae; genus Arion; species Arion vulgaris. The sequence continues at coordinate 745,776 of CM036756.1, forward strand.
TATCAACACACACACAGACATATATATCAACATACACACACACAGACATATATATCAACACACAGACATATATATCAACACACACACATACATATATATCAACATACATACACACAGACAAATATATCAACACACAGACATATATATCAACATACATACACACAGACATATATATCAACATACATACACACAGACATATATATCAACATACATACACACAGACATATATATCAACACACAGACATATATATCAACACACAGACATATATATCAACACACAGACATATATATCAACACACAGACATATATATCAACATACACACACAGACATAAATATCAACACACACACACACACAGACATATATATCAACATACATACACACAGACATATATATCAACATACACACACACAGACATATATATCAACACACACACAGACATATATATCAACATACATACACAGACATATGTATCAACATATAGACATATATATCAACATACACACAGACAAATATATCAACACACACACAGACATATATATCAACATACACACAGACATATATATCAACACACACACAGACATATATATCAACATACACAGACATATATATCAACCTACACACAGACATATATATCAACATACACAGACATATATATCAACACACACACACAGACATATATATCAACATACACACACAGACATATATATCAACATACAGACATATATATATCAACACACACACAGACATATATATCAACACACACACAGACATATATATCAACATACATACACACAGACATATATATCAACACACAGACATATATATCAACATACATACACACAGACATATATATCAACACACAGACATATATATCAACATACATACACACAGACATATATATCAACACACAGACATATATATATCAACACACAGACATATATATCAACATACACAGACATATATATCAACACACACAGACATATATATTAACATACACACACACACACAGACATATATATCAACACACAGACATATATATCAACACACACACATACATATATATCAACATACACACACACATACATATATATCGACATACACACACACACAGATATATCAACATACACACACACAGACATATATATCAACACACACACACAGACATATATATCAACATACACACACACAGATATATCAACATACACACACACACATACATATATATCAACATACACACACACAGACATATATATCAACATACACACATATACATATATATCAACACACAGACATATATATCAACATACATACAGACATATATATCAACACACACACACAGATATATCAACACACACACACAGATATATCAACATACACACACACAGACATATATATCAACATACACACACACAGACATATATATCAACACACACACACAGACATATATCAACATACACACACACAGACATATATATCAACACACACACAGACATATATATCAACATACACACACAGACATATATATCAACACACAGACATATATATCAACATACACACAGACGTATATATCAACATACACACACACAGACATATATATCAACACACAGACATATATATCAACACACAGACATATATATTAACATACACACACACAGACATATATATCAACACACACATACATATATATTAACATACACACACACAGACATATATATCAACATACAAACACACATACATATATATCAACATACACACACACAGACATATATATCAACATACACACACACAGACATATATATCAACATACACACACAGATATATCAACATACACACACACACAGACATATATATCAACATACACACACACAGATATATATATCAACATACACACACACACAGATATATCAACATACACACATAGACATATATATCAACATACATACAGACATATATATCAACACACAGATATATCAACATACACACACAGATACATCAACATACACACACACAGACATATATATAAAAAAAAAACACACAGACATATATATCAACACACACACAGACATATATATCAACATACACACACAGACATATATATCAACACACACACAGACATATATATCAACACACAGACATATATATCAACATACACACAGACATATATATATCAACATACACACACAGACATATATATCAACACACAGACATATATATCAACATACACACACAGACATAAATATCAACACACACACAGACATATATATCAACATACATACACACAGACATATATATCAACATATACACACACACAGACATATATATCAACATACACACACAGACATATATATCAACATACACACACAGACATATATATCAACATACACACACAGACATATATTCAACATACAACACAGACATATATATCAACACACAGACATATATATCAACATACACACACAGACATATATATCAACACACACACATATATATCAACATACACACACAGACATATATATCGACATACATACATATATATCAACACACAGCCATATATATCAACACACAGACATATATATCAACACACAGACATATATATCAACATACACACACAGACATATATATCAACACACAGACATATATATCAACATAGACACAGACATATATATCATTATACACACAGACATATATATCAACACAGACATATATATCAACATACACACAGACACATATATCAACATACACACAGACATATATATCAACATACACACACAGACATATATATCAACATACACACAGACATATATATCAACATACACACACAGACATATATATCAACACACACACAGACATATATATCAACCGTGGCCAACGTAACTACTGGCCTACGCTATATTTTCAAGATGAAGGTGGCGGATTATTCAAACGTGTTTAGTAAACATATGGACATTTTAGTAAACATACGGACTCAAACAGACTTCTTTAGTAAACATAACAACAAAATAACGATGCCTAGTAAGTGCTGTGTACCAAAATGTAGATCAAATTACGATTGTAATTATATATGTATAATATAAGTTAATTTAACAAGTACCTTCTTCAGTAAACCTAACTGTTGTCAGTGTTGTAAACATGACAATAAAATAACGATGCCTAGCTAGTAAGTAATGTGTACCAAAATGTAGATCAAATTACGATTATAATTATATGTGTATAATTTAACAATTACCTTCTTTAATAAACATAACAACAAAATAACGCTGCCTAGAAAGTGTTGTGTCGAAAATGTAGACAAGGAACATACACCATGTTCTATTGTATAATTATTGAAAGCACCAGCTATAGGACTCAGTATTAAAATAGATCAAGACATGTCTTTTACTGTTCACCTAAAGAAAGTTTCCATAGATAAGAGTTCCTTTAACTGGCTGTCAAATAGTGGAAAAATTGAGAGATGGTTTCATGTTGAAAACCTCTTGTCCATGCAAATCATGAAAAGATTTAGAAGAGCACCAACTATTGACTATTACATGACAATGGCACATGATAATCTGGTTGAAGCAATTAGTTTATCATCCACAACAAGCATTAGTTTTGTGCCAGAGAAAACACTCCAATTCCTCGCTGAGCAGTTGCATCTGGTCAGAACTAAAGATAACAGAAAATGGTATATCAATAACACTCAGTGTTTTGCATTTATGACATATTAAATTGAACTTGATCTGTCCTCATATCATCTGGATATGGAGATAAGTTCTTAGCCACGACAAACCATAAGGAGACTGTCATACAAATTGTAACTACCAGTTACATGAAATTCTCATTAGACAGTACTGTATGTGTCTGCGGAGCTCAAAAAAGAAATATTTTATTGTCTGCGTTCCAACATTTTCCTCAACAATGATATAAAAATCAGGAATGTTCAATGCAATATTCAGCAAGCTGCTTTTTCACAAAAAAGGAAAGAAGCAAAATTCAGTAGTAGATAAATATATTTGTGTAATACTGTTTAGTTTATGTGCTAATCAAGTTGTAGTGTTGTGAAAATTGATTGGCACATCATTTTGTTTTCCTTTGTTATCCTGTATCACTAGTGATCTCTTCGGACATAATGTATCAAAAGTTGTCACATAGACTTGATCTCCTTCGACATAATGTAACAAAAGTTGTCATGTAGACTATTGATTTCATTCAACATAATGTAATAAAAGTTGTAACATAGACTATTGATCTCCTTCGATATAATGTATCAAAAGTTGTCATGTAGACTATTGATCTCATTCGACATAATGTAATAAAAGTTGGTATGTAGACTATTGATCTCATTGGACATAATGTAATAAAAGTTGGTATGTAGACTATTGATCTCATTCGACATAATATAATAAAAGTTAGTATGTAGACTATTGATCTCCTTCGACATAATGTAATAAAAGTTGGTAGTAGACTATTGATCTCCTTCGACATAATGTAATAAAAATGGTGTTTCATTTAACTACACATATTTAATAGATAGGGATGGACTGAAGTACCTATCACAAGATCTCACTGTTCTCTGCTTCATATCATATATAGTTGTTCAAAAGCCGATATCATCTGACTATGAAGATAAGTTCTTGGTCACGACAAACCAGAAGGAGATTGTCATACAAATTGTAACTGCCAGCTACATAAAATTCTCATTAGGGCAGTACTGCATGTGTCTCGGAGCTCAAAAAGAAAACTTTATTGTCCATGGTTCCAACATTTGCTAACATTTTCCTCAACAATTAAGGAAAAATAAGGAATGATCAATGCAATGTTCAGCAAACTGCTTCTTCACAAAAAGGGAAAGTAGCAAAATTCAATAGTAGATAAATATATTTATGTAATACTGTTTAGTTTCTGTGCTAATCAAGCTGTGGTGATGTGCAAACTTGTGACTGACTAATTCGTGGATTACTGATAAGTGATGTTAGTTTATGTGCTAATCAAGATGTGGTGTTGTGCAAACATGTAGCTTACTTATTCATGGATAAGAGAGACTACCATAAGCTGATGTAAGTACAATAGTTATCATATTTAAAATTAATCTAAGTATTCTGTATAAAATTAAACTAAAATAGTATGTGAGAGCAACAACTATAGCTACTCATCAGAAAACATCTTCTGTAATACACACATGCATCCAACAACAAGTTTCTAACATCTGCAAGATGTATTGTCTAGATCAGCGTTTCCCAATAGTAACAGTCAATAGTTAGTGTGTGAGAATACACCGCCTCAGCCTGTGACGTAACATGGCAATATTGCCGTCCGCGCTGAGGCCAGTTAGTAACGTTGGCCACGTATCAACATACACACACAGACAGACACAGTTATAATAAAGATCGAAATGAATTTACATTGAATGTTAAATTTGCATTGCAAAATAAAAGTGTAATAGACACAACATGTCAGTTGCAAGAGTCACTAGACTAGACATGTCAGCTGTAAGAGTCACTAGACTAGACATGTCAGCTGTAAGAGTCACTAGACTAGACATGTCAGCTGTAAGAGTCACTAGACATAACATAACAGTTGTAAGAATCACTAGACATAACATAACAGTTGTTAGAGTTACTAGACATAACATAACAGTTGTTAGAGTTACTAGACATAACATAACAGTTGTTAGAGTTACTAGGCATAACATAACAGTTGTTAGAGTTACTAGACATAACATAACAGTTGTAAGAATCACTAGACATAACATAACAGTTGTTAGAGTTACTAGACATAACATAACAGTTGTTAGAGTTACTAGACATAACATAACAGTTGTTAGAGTTACTAGACATAACATAACAGTTGTTAGAGTTACTAGACATAACATAACAGTTGTTAGAGTTACTAGACATAACATAACAGTTGTAAGCATCGCTAGACATATGAGCTGACAACAGCCTCAGACGTGTGCTGCTGCACCTATTTTGTGTGTGCGGAGGTAAATGTAGAGTGCAATTCTAGAACACAGTCCTCTACCACAGGTGGGGCATACATGATCAAGGTTAGACATGTGGGTGTTGTGTGTACTGTCTTTTTGTGCAGCTCGTTTTCTCTGTGCTTCAACGACACGATGATTCTCAGCCATGTGGGTCCCTCTTGTATTGTTATAGCACCACATTTGGCGATCTTGCGCCAGGGATTCTAGCATGTGGTTTCTATATCAAAGCATTTCAGAGACACTTTAAGAGTGTCTTTAAAGCGCTTTTCTGTCCACCAGCAGAACATCTGCCCCCTTCAAGTTTGTCATTCATTAACTGTTTGGGGATGCGTTTATCAGGCATCCTAGCAATGTGACCGGCCCATCTAACTTGGGCCTTCTGCAACAGTGTGTTGATGATTGGAAGCTTGCTCTTGTGAGGACTTCGGTATCTGGAATTTTATCCTACCAGTTTATTTTTAGCAGTCTGCGTAGACAGCTTGTGTGGAAGTGGTTTAGTTTTCTTGTGCGTCTGCTATACACGGTCCACGTCTCGCTGGCATACATCAGCGCGGTTAGCACTATGGCCCGGTAAACTTTCAGCTTTGTGGCTTATCCCTTCTGCTCCCACACAGTGACACATAGCCTTCCAAACACAGCACTGGCTTGGGATATCCTATTGTTGACCTCAGAGTCAATGTTTGTCGATCTGGATAGGAGGCTGCCAAGATAGGCAAAGTTGTCCGCTGACAGGAGACGCTGGTGTTTAATGTTGATGGCTGGATCGTAGTACTGCTCTCTAGGGGCAGGCTGAAAGATGATCTTAAATTTCTTGGTGTTATTCATTCATGGCCCTCTTTGTCTCAGGAGACAATAGGTCTTGCGTCACGTAGTATGTTCTGCGCTGTCTCAGGAGACAATAGGTCTTGCATCACGTAGTATGTTCTGCGCTGTCTCAGGAGACAATAGGTCTTGCGTCACGTAGTATGTTCTGTGCTGTCTCAGGAGACAATAGGTCTTGCGTCACGTAGTATATTCTGCGCTGTCTCAGCAGACAATAGGTCTTGCGTTACATAGTATGTTCTGCGCTGTCTCAGGAAACAATAGGTCTTGCAACACGTAGTATGTTCTGCGCTGAATCACGTTTCTTGTGGCTATAATGACCTACTCTGGAGTGGCCCTATTCACTCCTTGCCACAGTTGTTGCAGGTAAAACTGGAGACTGTAGTTGATACATGGGATGTTCTCTCTGCACTCTGCACTCCCTTTTGCCTCCACATGTGACGTTTTTCTTCTTTACTTTTGAGCCGCCCTCACTGCCGCGTGCCATGCTTGCCTGTCTTTGGCCAGCTGCTCCCAGTATTATTTGTCTATTCCGCATGAAGTTAGATCACGCGTGCAGATGTCAATGAAGCGTAATAATGGGCGGCCATGCTGTCTAGTACCAGATGCGAGTTGACCATATAGAATGTTCTTTGGGATTATATCATCGCTCATACGGCACACGTGTCCCAGCCATCTGAGACGTCGCTGACTCAGTAAAGTGTGCATGCTTGGAATGCCAGCACTGTTTAGGACTTCTATATTGGAGATGCGATCTTGCCATCGGATGTTGTATATTCACCTGAGACAGGGCATGTGGAAGGTGTTGATGCGATGTTCTTGTCTAGCATATGTGGTCCATGTCTCACTACCATACAGCAAGCTGAGAGTGCTGAGAACACAAGCTTTATATACTTGTGTCTTGGTGTTTCTTGTGAGTGCCCTGTTTTCCCATATACGCTTTGCTAATTTAAACATAACAGTGGTGGCCTTCCCAATGCGACAACTAATTTCATCATCGAGGGAGAGGTTGTTGCTGATGACAGAGCCAAGGTATGTAAAGGTATTGACTACTTCAAGCGTATGACTGCCAATGTTGATAGATGGGGCTCTGCCAATATCCTGGAACATTATATTTGTTTTCTTCAGGCTGATGGTCAAGCCGAGTTCATTTGATGCAGCAGAAAATCTGTCCATGAGGTTTTGTAGTCCTTCTTCTGTGTGTGATGTTAATGCTGCATCATCGGCAAACAGAAGATCCCTGATGGTGACTCTTTGGACTTTGATCTTTGCTTTGAGTCGAACCATGTTGAACAATTTTCCATCTGATCTTGTGTGGAGAAATATTCCTTCTTCGGCGAATTCAAAAGCATGGGAGAGAAGTAGGGAGAAAAATATCCCAAAGGAGTGTGGGTGCAAGTCGCACCCTGCTTGATGCCGCTGTTGATAGGAAAAGCGCTGGAGGAGGCCCCATCAAACATCCATGTACCCTTCATGTTGTTATGGAATGATGTTATGATTTTAAGCAATGTAGGAGGGCAGCGATTTTTTCCAAAAGCTTGAAGAGGCCATCTCTACTCACTAGGTCAAATGCCTTTGTTAGATCTATGAAGGCAATGTACAGTGGCATGCTTTGTTCGCGACATTTCTCCTGCAGTTGTCTCAAGGAGAATAACATGTCAATAGTGGATCTGTTGGATCTAAATCCACATTGTGACTCAAGGTATACTTGGTTAGCTAGCTTTTGCAGCCTATTTAGTACTATGCGTGCGAAGACCTTCCCCACGATGTTGAGCAACGAGATACCATGGTAGTTGTAACAGTCACCACGATCACCTTTATTTTTATACAAGGTGATGATGTTTGCATCTCTCATGTCCTGAGGCACTTCTCCCTCCTCCAAGCATAGGCACAATAATTCATGCAGACTGGTCAGGAGAGTTTGTTTAGCCCATTTGATTACTTCAGGGGGGATGCCGTCCTTTCCAGTTGCTTTCCCATTTGCCAGGTTGTCAATTGCAATACTGATTTCTGCCTCTGAGGGCATCTGGTCTAAATTGCTCAAGGTCGGAAGAGCTTTAATTGCATAGAACGCGATGTCAGTTACAATATTTTGGGTGGAATATAAACTCTAGATAATGTTCCACCCAGCGCTCCATCTGTTTTTTGCAATCGATTAGAACTTCCCCTATTTTTGTCTTGGTGTTAATGGTAAGGCAAAACATATCACAGGCCGTTGAGAACTTGTCTGTGTAGGGCCACAAGACATAAAACCACAGTTGTAAGAGTCACTAGACTAGGCATGTCAGTTGTATGAGTCACTAGACATAGCATGTCAGTTGTAAGAGTCACTAGACTAGACATGTCAGTTGTATGAGTCACTAGACATAGCATGTCAGTTGTAAGAGTCACTAGACTAGGCATGTCAGTTGTATGAGTCACTAGACATAGCATGTCAGTTGTAAGAGTCACTAGACTAGACATGTCAGTTGTATGAGTCACTAGACATAGCATGTCAGTTGTAAGAGTCACTAGACTAGGCATGTCAGTTGTATGAGTCACTAGACATAGCATGTCAGTTGTAAGAGTCACTAGACTAGACATGTCAGTTGTATGAGTCACTAGACATAGCATGTCAGTTGTAAGAGTCACTAGACTAGGCATGTCAGTTGTATGAGTCATTAGACATATCATGTCAGTTGTAAGAGTCACTAGACTAGACATGTCAGTTGTATGAGTCATTAGACATAGCATGTCAGTTGTAAGAGTCACTAGACTAGACTTGTCAGTTGTAAGAATCACTAGACTAGACATGACAGTTGTAAGAGTCACTAGACTAGACATGTCAGTTGTAAGAGTCACTAGACTAGACATGTATACCCTATCTGATGTCATAATCTGAAATCTCTGTGTGATGTCTGCTGGGTTGCTAGGCAGCCTTGTTCTGCCAGAGATGAACCTCAAAAACTGAACACGCTCCTCGTTAGTGAAAGATTCTAACACAGCCCAGAACCATCTGACCAATATGTGATTCTCATCGATACCTCGATACCTGGACAGACAAGAGACAAACACAATGTTTAGTTGATGAGGTGTAGAATATTGTACCAGTCTTTGTTCAATGTAAGCTTGTATGTCTTGATATGAACTTAATAAACATATTGTCTATACTAGTCACATATAAGCTTGTATGTCTCAATATGAACTTAGTAAACATATTGTCTATACTAGTCACATGTAAGCTTGTATGTTTCGATATGAACTTAGTAAACATATTGTCTATACTAGTCACATGTAAGCTTGTATGTCTCAATATGAACTTAGTAAACATATTGTCTATACTAGTCACATGTAAGCTTGTATGTCTCGATATGAACTTAGTAAACATATTGTCTATACTAGTCACATGTAAGCTTGTATGTCTCGATATGAACTTAGTAAACATATTGTCTATACTAGTCACATGTAAGCTTGTATGTCTCGATATGAACTTAGTAAACATATTGTCTATACTAGTCACATGTAAGCTTGTATGTCTCAATATGAACTTAGTAAACATATTGTCTATACTAGTCACATGTAAGCTTGTATGTCTCAATATGAACTTAGTAAACATATTGTCTATACTAATCACATGTAAGCTTGTATGTCTCAATAATAGCCGTCCATGCAGCGATGATGACAACAATCTCAGGACGTGTGCTGTTGCACCTCTCTGGTGTGTGCGGAGGTGACTGTAGAGTCCAATCCTAGAACAGAATCCCGACCACAGGTGGGGTATACATGATCAAGGATAGACATGTGCGTGTTGAGTGCTGTCTTTTCGCGCTGCTCGTTTTCTCTGTGACTCAACAATACGACGATTCTCAGTTATTTGGGTTCCTCTTTTGTTGTTACAGCGCCACATTTGGCGATCTTGCAAGGATTCCCAGCACGTATTGTCTATATCGAAGCATTTCAGAGACACTTTAAGAGGGTCTTTAAAGCGTTTTTTCTGTCCACCAGCCAAAACGTCTGCCCCCTTCAAGCTCGCCATACATCAACTGTTTTGGGATGCGTTTATCAGGCATTCAAGCAACGTGACCGACCCATCTCACTTGGGCCTTCTGCAACAGGGTGTTGACGCTGGGATCTTTGCTCTTGTGAGGACTTTGCTGTCTGGAATTTTGTCCTGCCAGTTTATTTTTAGTATTCTGCGTAGACAGCTTGTGTGGAAATGGTTTAATTTTCTTGCGTGTCTGCTATACACTGTCCATGTCTCGCTTGCGTACAGCAGCGTGGTTAGCACTATGGCCTGGTAAACTTTCAGCTTTGTGACTATGCTTATCCCCTTCCGTTCCGACACAGTGACACGTAACCTTCCGAGCGCAGCACTGGCTTTGGATATCCTATTGTTGACCTCAAAATCTATGTTTGCCGATCTGGATAGGAGGCTGCCAAGATAAGCAAAGTTGTCCGTTGACTGAAGACGCTGGTGTTTAATGTTGATGACTGGATCGTAATACTGTTATCTAGGGGCGGGTTGGAACATGACCTTTGTTTTTTTGGTGTTAATGGTGAGGCCAAACCTATCACAGGCCATTGAGAACTTGTCCATGTAAATCTGCATTTCTTCCACAGAGTTGGTAGCGAGGGCGCATTCATCAGCAAACAACAGGTTTAAGATAGTTGATTCTTTTACTTTGGTGGAGGATTTTAACCTCCGAAGATTGAATAGATTACCGTCTGTCCTGTATCTAATCTTTACCCCATGTTCGTCGCCTTCCCAAAAGACATCCATGAGCATGGCAGCAAACATCATGCTGAAGAGTGTTGGGGCCAGTACACAGCCCTGTTTGACGTTGGTGACATGGAAGGCTTCCGACAGCTCCCCTTCGTCAAGTACGCGTGCCATCATGCCCTCGTGAAACTGTTGGATGATCTTGATGAATTTCACTGGGCATCCAAATTTTAACATGATCTTCCATAAACCCTCTCTGTTGACCGTGTCGAAAGCCTTCGTCAGATCAACAAAGACCATGTAAAGGTTACGGTGCTGCTCTTGGCATTTTTCCTGTAACTGGCGAGCAGTAAATATCATGTCTGCTGTTCCACGATCCGCTCTGAAGCCACATTGGGTCTCAGGGAGTAAGTCCTGTTCCAGGTGATCGATTAATCGATTGAGGAGGACTCTGGCCAGTATTTTGCCAACAATTGACAGGAGGGAGATCCCCTGTGATTATCGCAGGCCTGGCGGTTTCCTTTCCGCTTGTACAGGTGGACAATAGTGGCATCCTTTAGTTCCTGTGGCACACGTTCGTTGCACCAAATGGATGTAAATAACTCTGTCAATTTTAGCATCAGCATGGGCCCTCCTTCTTTGTATACTTCGGTTGGTATTGAGTTTGCACCCGGTGCCTTCCCGCTGGACATCTGGCTTGTTGCCTTTTTGACCTCTGCTAAGGTAGGTGGAGTATCAAGCTTGGCATTGATTGGGACCTGGGGCATGCGCTCTATGGCTTCATAACATATATTGGATGGATGGTTGAGGACAGAACGGAAGTGTTCTGCCCAGCGGTTTAGTATCTGAGGCTTGTCAATTAGTAGCCTTGCTCCATCTGCATCGAGTATAGGGGTGGGGTGAGATTGTTGAGGGCCGTAAATAGTTTTTAGGGCATCGTAGAAGCGTTTGAAATCATGTCTGTCTGCATATATCTGGATTTCATCAGATTTTTTGCTTAGCCATGCGTCTTGTAATTTCCTGATTCTCTCTTGAGCCCTTCTCCGAGCATCTAGGAAGGCTGTTTTTTGGATGATGATGATGGGTCATTTTGATGGGCTCTGTATGTCTCATGTTTGGAGGAGAATAGACTTTATTTCTTCGTCATTTTTGTCAAACCAGTCGTGGCTCTTGCGTACAGAGTGTCCTATGAGCTCAGAGGTAGATAGGTACACGGTGTCTCTGAGGGCAGTCCAGTCCTCGTCCACGCTGGTTTTGCCAAACTGAAGGTCCTTCAACTTGTCGTCCAGGTCTCTTATTAAACTTTCGGTGACAGCGGAGCTTTTCAATTTGGAGACTGCCAGCTTTTTGTTGGTTTGCGACCCTGGTGACGTTTTCTAGGCTTGATGCGGAGGTTGAGCTTTGACACGATCAATCTATGATCGGTCCAACATTCTGCTCCGTACATAGCCTTTGTGACTCTGACGTCTGTCACTTTTCCGTACGATGACGCAGTCAATGAGGTGCCATTGTTTGGAACGGGATGCATCCATGACGTTTTGTTTCATGTCTCAATATGAACTAAGTAAACATATTGTCTCTACTAGTCACATGTAAGCTTGTATGTCTCAATATGAACTTAATAAACTTTAAATTGAACTTGAAATTTGGCAAGAAGGTAGCCTTCAGAGATACGAAAAGGACAAAATTATAAAACTGAACTATTTGTTCCTTTCTATAACCATATTCCAACTTAACGCACATGGTAATTCTGCGTATAAATGCGAAAATGTCTATCCATGTTTTTCACGATGTTTCTGGTCATGTGATCATGTTGTTACTTTCGAAACCCCTAATCACAAAGTACGGTAGTTTTACAAAATACAAAAACAATGACAATACGCAGCAACGCATTGACCAACAATGCCTTGATCAAGCAAACAATACAACAAAGTGATGAATGTCACAGCACACTACATACAGACTTTGACAAAGATATTACAACCAAATTATTACTTTCCGCTCAAGTCCTGGTCATATAATGCTATGATAACGTCACTTTTATTATAATGTATTTTAAACACATTTATTTATAAGGTTCCGTATGGCAGTTGATAATATGCTTGCCTACATTACAGTAGACATGCGCTACATATGCTCGATTCACATTCGGGCCCAATTTTTGTTTTGTTTTTAAACATGTCAATAAGTTGATACTGAAAAAATTATGAATAAATTTAATTTGCTAATTGTTATTTTTCAACTTCCACGGGAATTCAATTGTATCAGGTTTTACTGTCAATCAAAATGAGGGACAGTTTATGTGGGCTCGAAAGATCAGCGTAAAAGGATAACAAATGTAACTTTAACAGTGGTGAAATATTACAACTAGATTTAAACTAAATTCAACTTTCACGGGAATTCTGTTGTATCAGATTTTACTGGCAATCGAAATGAGGGACATTTTAAATTGTTATTAAAGTTATTTGTCAACTTTACGGAATTCTGTTGTATCAGGTTTTACTGGCCGATGCATGGAGAGAAAACATTGTTTTTAATGGGAAAGAAGCTGATTTTGAAGCAACGTGGCATGTTTCTTTAAGGGACTTTACAAATAAATTTAAACTAAATTTCCAGTGCGAAGACAGGTAAAACTGCTAGTATACCATATTTGAGACAGATAGTACAACTACACAATCAGTGAATCACTCAACAATCAGTACATCACACAATAAAAAGAAGAAGAAGAAGCACAGTTGTGCAAATGTGGAAGCTATTACTCTTAAGGAGATTTTATTCACAGATAAAACTGTAAGACATTACCTGACTACTTTCTGTAGAACTTCAATATTGATTTCATCTGTTCCACAAACTAACTGTTCAAGAGCTGGGGCTGTCAACAATGTCAACAAGGGTACAGGTATTATCCCTGCCATACCTTCTCTGATTAGTGAAACCTGCAAATGTAACAGACAGATACAAACATTGACCACAGATACAAACATTGACCACAGATACAAACATTGACCACAGATAGCAGTGACTATTATGTAACAACTCAATGTAAGATACAGATACAATCTTCTCTCTCTACCCCGAAGACGACACTTCCTGGCATGTCCAAACTTGATACCTAATTCTCAAACTCGTTCCAGTGTCTACTTGCCCATGTCACATAATTGAGAGCGTACCACATTGATGATATCGGCTCTGTTGATACTTCTGCCCGCTTGAGTCGGGGCATTGTTTGCACACTTGTTATCCTGCACTCCAACATGTCCAGGTTTGTACAGCAAAGTCATTTTCTTGAGATGTGATCTCCGAATGATGTCCACCCATTCCACACGCATACTTCCAGATTCAATCATTTGAAGCATATTTATTGAGTCTGATATGATAATGGTATGGGTTACCTGTTGCTCAGCCTCCCATGACATCGAGTCTGATATGATAATGGTATGGGTTACCTGTTGCTCAGCCTCCCATGACAGTGTTTGCATGGTTGTATGTATGTAGATGATGTTGTATGTATTGTGGGTGGTGGTGGTGATATTGTATGTATGTGAGTGTTCGTGAAGTTGAATGTATGTGGATGTTGGTGATGTTGTATGTATGTGGGTGTTGGTGGTGATGTTGTATGTATATGGGTGTTGGTGGTGATGTTGTATGTATATGGGTGTTGGTGATGTTGTATGTATGTGAGTGTTGGTGATGTTGTATGTATATGGGTGTTGGTGATGTTGTATGTATGTGAGTATTGGTGGTGATGTTGTATGTATATGGGTGTTGGTGATGTTGTATGTATATGGGTGTTGGTGGTGATGATGTATGTTTGGATGAGAACTCAAGGTTAAATGGATATGGGTAGACTTACCTGCTTGTCCCATTCATGCAACCTGTACTGAAACACACAATCCACATACTGATTGCGATTATGGAAATGTACAGGTAAACTCTGACCACCAGGTAAAACAGCTACAGTACGACCGCTGGAGCTCTGACCCTCAAATGTGTCTACAGGAATAAACTGACATCAGGATACATTATTGTGAGAGTCTATGTTACACTACATATCTCATGTCTATGTTACACTGCACATCTCATGTCTATGTTACACTACACATCTCATGTCTATGTTGCACTGCACATCTCATGTCTATGTTACACTGCACATCTCATGTCTATGTTACACTGCACATCTCATGTCTATGTTACACTGCACATCTCATGTCTATGTTACACTGCACATCTCATGTCTATGTTACACTGCACATCTCATGTCTATGTTACACTGCACATCTCATGTCTATGTTACACTGCACATCTCATGTTACACTACACATCTCATGTATATGTTACACTACACATCTCATGTCTATGTTACACTACACATCTCATGTCTATGTTACACTACACATCTCATGTCTATGTTACACTGCACATCTCATGTCTATGTTACACTGCACATCTCATGTCTATGTTACACTGCACATCTCATGTTACACTGCACATCTCATGTTACACTACACATCTCATGTCTATGTTACACTACACATCTCATGTCTATGTTACACTGCACATCTCATGTTACACTACACATCTCATGTCTATGTTACACTGCACATCTCATGTCCATGTTACACTGCACATCTCATGTCTATGTTACACTGCACATCTCATGTTACACTACACATCTCATGTTACACTACACATCTCATGTCTATGTTACACTGCACATCTCATGTCTATGTTACACTGCACATCTCATGTCTATGTTACACTGCACATCTCATGTCTATGTTACACTGCACATCTCATGTTACACTACACATCTCATGTCTATGTTACACTGCACATCTCATGTCTATGTTACACTGCACATCTCATGTCTATGTTACACTGCACATCTCATGTCTATGTTACACTGCACATCTCATGTTACACTACACATCTCATGTCTATGTTACACTACACATCTCATGTCTATGTTACACTACACATCTCATGTCTATGTTACACTGCACATCTCATGTCTATGTTACACTGCACATCTCATGTCTATGTTACACTACACATCTCATGTCTGTGTTACACTTCACATCTCATGTCTGTGTTACACTACACATCTCATGTCTATGTTACACTACACATCTCATGTCTATGTTACACTACACATCTCATGTCTATGTTACACTACACATCTCATGTCTATGTTACACTACACATCTCATGTCTATGTTGCACTACACATCTCATGTCTATGTTGCACTACACATCTCATGTCTATGTTGCACTACACATCTCATGTCTATGTTACACTACACATCTCATGTCTATGTTACACTACATATCTCATGTCTATGTTACACTGCACATCTCATGTCTGTGTTACACTGCACATCTCATGTTACACTACACATCTCATGTCCATGTTACACTGCACATCTCATGTCTATGTTACACTGCACATCTCATGTCTATGTTGCACTGCACATCTCATGTCTATGGTACACTGCACATCTCATGTTACACTACACATCTCATGTCTATGTTGCACTACACATCTCATGTCTATGTTACACTACACCTCTCATGTCTATGTTACACTACACATCTCATGTCTATGTTACACTACACCTCTCATGTCTATGTTACACTACACATCTCATGTCTATGTTACACTACACCTCTCATGTCTATGTTACACTACACATCTCATGTCTATGTTACACTACACATCTCATGTCTATGTTACACTACACCTCTCATGTCTATGTTACACTACACATCTCATGTCTATGTTACACTGCATATCTCATGTTACACTGCACATCTCATGTCTATGTTACACTGCACATCTCATGTCTATGTTACACTACACATCTCATGTCTATGTTGCACTACACATCTCATGTCTATGTTGCACTACACATCTCATGTCTATGTTACACTACACATCTCATGTCTATGTTACACTACACATCTCATGTCTATGTTACACTGCACATCTCATGTCTATGTTACACTACACATCTCATGTCTGTGTTACACTTCACATCTCATGTCTGTGTTACACTACACATCTCATGTCTATGTTACACTACACATCTCATGTCTATGTTACACTACACATCTCATGTCTATGTTACACTACACATCTCATGTATATGTTACACTACACATCTCATGTCTATGTTGCACTACACATCTCATGTCTATGTTGCACTACACATCTCATGTCTATGTTGCACTACACATCTCATGTCTATGTTACACTACACATCTCATGTCTATGTTACACTACATATCTCATGTCTATGTTACACTGCACATCTCATGTCTGTGTTACACTACAGATCTCATGTCTATGTTACACTACACATCTCATGTCTATGTTACACTACACATCTCATGTCTATGTTACACTACACATCTCATGTCTATGTTACACTACACATCTCATGTCTATGTTGCACTACACATCTCATGTCTATGTTACACTGCACATCTCATGTCTATGTTACACTACACATCTCATGTCTATGTTACACTACACATCTCATGTCTATGTTACACTGCACATCTCATGTCTATGTTACACTACACATCTCATGTCTATGTTACACTGCACATCTCATGTCTATGTTACACTGCACATCTCATGTCTGTGTTACACTACACATCTCATGTCTATGTTACACTGCACATCTCATGTCTATGTTACACTACACATCTCATGTTACACTGCACATCTCATGTCCATGTTACACTACACATCTCATGTCTATGTTACACTGCACATCTCATGTCTATGTTACACTACACATCTCATGTCTATGTTACACTACACATCTCATGTCTATGTTACACTGCACATCTCATGTCTATGTTACACTGCACATCTCATGTCTATGTTACACTACACATCTCATGTTACACTGCACATCTCATGTCCATGTTACACTACACATCTCATGTCTATGTTACACTACACATCTCATGTCCATGTTACACTGCACATCTCATGTTACACTACACATCTCATGTCTATGTTACACTGCACATCTCATGTCTATGTTACACTGCACATCTCATGTCTATGTTACACTACACATCTCATGTTACACTGCACATCTCATGTCCATGTTACACTACACATCTCATGTCTATGTTACACTACACATCTCATGTCCATGTTACACTGCACATCTCATGTTACACTACACATCTCATGTCTATGTTACACTGCACATCTCATGTCTATGTTACACTACACATCTCATGTCCATGTTACACTACACATCTCATGTCTATGTTACACTACACATCTCATGTCTATGTTACACTACACATCTCATGTCCATGTTACACTGCACATCTCATGTTACACTACACATCTCATGTCTATGTTACACTGCACATCTCATGTTATACTACACATCTCATGTCTATGTTACACTGCACATCTCATGTTATACTACACATCTCATGTCTATGTTACACTGCACATCTCATGTTACACTACACATCTCATGTCCATATTACACTAAACAACTCATAGACTGGAGGTTAGACATTCTCATAATCATATACTCACCTCATGAAAATTGGTCTCATTAATACCACTCTCATGAATATCTTTGATTCCTCTCAAGCTCTGAATGTACAAGTTATCTACCTGTAGAGAAATCAAACAACCTGATGTTGTACACTATCAAACTATAAGACTACGAGACTATCACACTATGAGACTATCACACTATGAGACTATCACACTATGAGACTATCACACTATGAGACTATCACACTATGAGACTACGAGACTATCACACTATGAGACTATCACACTATGAGACTATCACACTAGACTATCACACTATGAAACTATGAGACTATGACACTATCAGACTATCACATTATCACACTATGAGACTATCACACTATGAGACTATCACACTACGAGACTATCACACTATCAGACTATTATACTATGAGACATATGACACTATGAGACTATGACACTTTGAGACTATGAGACTATCACACTATGAGACTATCACACTATGAGACTATGGGACTATCAGACTATGACACTATGAGACTATCACACTATGAGACTATGAGACTATCAGACTATAAGACTATCACACTATGAGACTATCAGACTATGAGACTATGACACTATGAGACTATCACACTATGAGACTATGACACTACGAGACTATGACACTACGAGACTATCACACTATGAGACTATCACACTATGAGACTGACACTATGAGACTATGACACTATGACACTATGAGATTATCACACTATGAGACTATGACACTATGAGACTATGACACTATGAGACTATGACACTACGAGACTATCACACTATGAGACTATGACACTATGAGACTACGAGACTATCACTTTATATGACATAGATATAAATGATTACTGATTGATGTAGATAGAGAACTTCCAGTTTCTAGACAGCAGCAAATGGCTGTGTCTGGTTTCTAGACAGCAGCAAATGGCTGTGTCTGGTTTCTAGACAGCAGCAAATGGCTGTGTCTGGTTTCTAGACAGCAGCAAATGGCTGTGTCTGGATTCTAGACAGCAGCAAATGGCTGTGTCTGGATTCTAGACAGCAGCAAATGGCTGTGTCTGGATTCTAGACAGCAGCAAATGGCTGTGTCTGGATTCTAGACAGCAGCAAATGGCTGTGTTCGGTTTTGTTAAGCAGAGATATTGGATTATTTTCACCCTATTCCAGTGTTTGTGCTGTTCCATGTTACACACAGGATAATGTTCAGTGTAGGTATTCTATTTTCACTAGATGGCTGTGCAGGAGTAGGAAGGAATCTGATGTTTTGCCGCTGACCTTTGCCGACATGCAGCAACCATGTTAGCTTGAATACAGAATTAATCGTCTTCTTCTTGTCGTTCGCTGATGTTCAATATCTACACAATAAGTCCAGTTCTCTGGATGTATGTTGTTGTGTTTGTTAGTTCATCCAGGCTTCCAAACAGCTTTGTGTGGATGTCTGTCTCTGTTGGCCAGTGTTCTTTTCACAGTTGATTCATCAGGTGACAATCTTGCAGGATGTGTCCGGCTGTCTGTCCACATGCACATGTGGGTGATGGAGCTAGGTTTAGTCTGTGTAGCTGTCTGTTGTGTCCAGTTCTGAGTGGAAACAATATCACCTGCCTTGCTCTATCTAGATAGTGGTAATTGTCTCTTTGCTGGTCTTCTTTTCTAATAGCCTTGATGAGTGTTTTCTTTTCCTGGAAAGTGATTATTTGATTCCTTTGTTGCTCCTTCCTTAGCTAATTTGTCTACTCTCTCGTTTCCTGGTATGCCACAGTGTGCTGGTATCCACTGCAGCACCACCCTTCTTATGGTATTCAGCTCACATAGTGTTTCTTTAGTTCTGGCAGCTTTTCACTATCTAAAGCTTGCAATACTGACAGTGCATCAGTGAGGAATACAACATGCTGATATTGACTTGTTGTGTTCTGTAGCGGTTTAGCTGCAATGTTTAGAGCCTGCACCTCAGCTGAGTAGTTTGAGCAAAATTTTCCAGTGGGTGTACAGGTGGATTCATTTGTTTGGTCTGGGTATATCTTACAGAATTAATAGAGATGAGTCATCTCTCCCTATGAAAAGGTTCTGAAGTCGGTGATACTAGGCCAGAAGGTGCACAATAAACCATAGTATCATGCATCTCACACTTATATATGATGATTGTCTATTGTCTTTCTCCATGTGGAAGATGTAGTTGGCTGTCCACTCTTGCCGTTAAGCGTAGGGATGGGAGCTTTAATTTGCATTCTAGGGCTAGATGAGTTGCCCTTGTTGTGTTGTATCCATGTTTATGTAGTGTGGTCTTGATATTGTCTATCCATCTTTCTCTTGGTCTTTCCTTAGCTCTAGTACCCGATCTCTTTTATTGTATGCTGTTATTGGTGGTTGGTTGTATTTCATTCTCATTAAATGTCCAAACCACTGCATTTGTTGTCTTTCGATGTATTCGTGCATGAAATTGTGCCCACTCTGCTTCTGATGTCCTCATTTCGTACTTTATCTTTCCTGGTGACTCCCACTGCTTTCCTCAAGCATTTCATTTCACACGTGGTGAGCTTTCTGTGATGTGTTGCTTTAAGAGACCAAATTTGGCACTGGTAACAAAGTGTTGGTAGGAAAATACTTTTATCATCTGTCTTTTCACTTCCATCTTGATCTTTGGGTGTTGTAGTAATGGTACCAGCTGGTAGGTCACTGCATTTGCTTTTGACACCTGGTCTCTATTTCTCTGTCTAGTTTTCCGTCCTCTGTAAAAATACTGCCTAAATATTTGAATTCAGAAACTTGCTTTATTCTGGTGTTATCTATTTGTATGTTTGCTTGGCTTGGTGTTCTGCTGATTTTCATGGTCTCGGTCTTTTGTTTGTTTATTTTCTTGTTGTACTTTCAACATGCTATTAGCAATGAATGCATGTGATGTTGTAGTTGATCTTCATCTTCATAGATTAAACTTTGGTTGTCCGCAAAAGCAATTCGTTGATTTGGTTGTTTAATTGGTCGTCGTGATCATTGTCTATGTCAATAAGGCTTTTTCCGCACAGTGCCTCTTTCACTATTCTGTCGATATATATGTTGAAGAGAAGAGAGCACACAACCCTGTCTTACTCCTGATTTTGTTTCGAATGAGTCTGTCATTCCGTCTGTTGTTCTTACCACACTCTGGCTATTTGTGTATATTGCTCTGATATTGTCTAGCAGTTGTCCCTTAATCCCATAGTTTTCTAGTGTTTCCCATAGATGATTATACTGTCCGATCAAAATTATGATGATCAATAATTATGTTGCAGTAGTATAGGGCACGAAACCCCAACCGAACCCTTCCCATAGTTACCGAAGGATACCCTGTCGAACCAGGCGACAATATACTGAACATGAGTCAGAAAATGTGCCACTTGTCATTATGCACTGGAACGCAGAAGGAATAAACAGCAAGCAGGATACAACAACAAAACAGAATTGGAAAATATCTTGCATGAGAAGCAGGTCAATAAGTGTTTGTTGTATCCAAGAGATGCACTTGCAAGTAGACCAAGCCTTCACAATAAGGGGATACCAACGCAACAGATCAAACAAATAAGGTAAGAGAAAGGTAAGAGTACCCACTCTAATGAAAAACAACATACACTCCATTGAAAAAACAGACACACATGGAAGGAGTTGTGTACCAACTACAAACTGATAACACAGACATACAGTTACTAAATTATTACTGCCCAAACGACAGAACCTCAACATAATACAGGTACCAAACACCTTAATAGTTGCTCCCAGAGCTGGGGATACAACCACCTAGATCGCAGGGGAGAAGAGGTAGAAACTTCGCAAGATGACCACTATCTTATCCCGATTAACGATCCCTCAGACACAAATACCTTCTACTCCAGAAGATGGCACTCAAATTTCACTCCAGATCTAGTCTTCTCTACCTCAGACATATCTGACCTGATAAGCAGAGAGATAGGAGAACAAATAGGAGGAAGTGACCATCGGTTAGTATTTCTTACCATCCGGAGTGTAACCATTAACACCAGTCCTGTCATCACTAGATGGAACCATAAAAAGGTCAACTGGGAACTCTTCAGACACCAGACAACTTCACTTTTGTCTGATCTAATTGTGAAAGATGGTGACATCAATAAAGTAATAAAAGACTTTAACAGATGCATCCTTCTAGCCGCAAAAGAAGCCATTCCTAGAGGATGTCAACGAGGATACATTCCATACTGGTCAAGCACACTGCAAAAGTGTCAGGAGGACATGAATGAAGCCAGGAAAATGCAGAATCTCTGCTTTCACTAGAATCCCACTATAAATGGAAAAGGACGGTATCAGCATTCCAGAAAACAAAGCTAATAGAAAAACGGAAAAGCTGGAGAGACAAAACAGCAGCTCTAAACTTAGAAAAAGATGGTGGGAAACTCTGGCAGCTAGTTAAGTCCCTAAATGAAGAACCTACATCAACAAGACAGAGCATTGCACTGGAGGAAAGTGGCTAAATTATAAGAAGAAAACAAGCGGTGGCAGATCTGCTAGCTACTACATATAGTATAGAAAGCAACCTCAATATAAACAAAGACCATCAAAAAGAAATTAGAACAGAACTACAAGTGAATGAATACTGCCTACACCCCTCTGCTCCAATGAGAGAATCTATCACTCTCGGAGAACTACAAAACTCTATTTTCAAACTTGGAAACAAAAAGTCACCCGGCCCAGACAAAATCAACAATGAAATGCTCATTAACCTGAGCTTAGTAGCTAGGTTAAAGTTGCTTGAAATTATAAACCACAGCTGGAAGAAAGGTATAGTCACCAAATCTGGAGGGAAGCCATCACATTACCTATACTGAAGAAAGGAAAGTGCAGAACCAAGGCTTCAAGTTATCGACTAATCAGTCTGACAAGCTGTGTTGGTAAAACCATGGAAAGAATCATCAACAACAGAATGAAATGGTTTTTAGAATCTGAGCAGATTTTGGTTCCAGAGCAAGTAGGTTTTAGGGAATGCCATAGCATAGAAGACCAAGTTACCTACGTAGTCCAGGCTGTTGAAGATGCCTTTCAGGAGAAGAAAAAGGTCCTAACCTTATGGGTGGACTTCAAGCAGGCCTTTGATAAGGTGTGGAAAGACGGTCTTATGGCAAAGCTTAAAAGAAATGGAATCCAAGGCAACATGTTAAGATGGATCCAATCATTCCTGCACAAAGGAAGAACCAGAGTCACATGAGATGGACTCCAGAGGAAAAAGGTTTTCTTGTGTCAGGGGTACCTCAAGGAGGAGTTATCTCCAACTCTCTTCCTTGTCTACATCAACGACCTAGTAAAGGATCTGCCAGCAGGAGGGAAGGCTGCTTTATATGTAGATGATTTAGTGCTATGGTGCACAGATGAACACACAACATCTGCAACTAGTAGAATACAACGAGCAGCAGATAAACTTATGGAATGAGCAGAGGTGGTATCCACAGTACTGTTCTCCCTCTCCCCCAGGGACAAAGCATCCAACATACACCTAGGAACAACCCAAATACAAGAAGAAAGCAGTCAACATACACCTAGGAACAACTCCAACACAAGAAGAAAGCAGTCAACATACACCTAGGAACAACTCCAACACAAGAAGAAAGCAGTCAACATACACCTAGGAACAACTCCAACACAAGAAGAAAGCAGTCAACATACACCTAGGAACAACTCCAACACAAGAAGAAAGCAGTCAACATACACCTAGGAACAACCCAAATACAAGAAGAAAGCAGTCAACATACACCTAGGAACAACCTAAATACAAGAAGAAAGCAGTCAACATACACCTAGGAACAACTCCAATACAAGAAGAAAGCAGTCAACATACACCTAGGAACAACTCCAACACAAGAAGAAAGCAGTCAACATACACCTAGGAACAACTCCAACACAAGAAGAAAGCAGTCAACATACACCTAGGAACAACTCCAACACAAGAAGAAAGCAGTCAACTTACACCTAGGAACAACCCAAATACAAGAAGAAAGCAGTCAACATACACCTAGGAACAACTCCAATACAAGAAGAAAGCAGTCAACAAACACCTAGGAACAACTCCAACACAAGAAGAAAGCAGTCAACTTACACCTAGGAACAACCCAAATACAAGAAGAAAGCAGTCAACATACACCTAGGAACAACCTAAATACAAGAAGAAAGCAGTCAACTTACACCTAGGAACAACTCCAACACAAGAAGAAAGCAGTCAACATACACCTAGGAACAACTCCAACACAAGAAGAAAGCAGTCAACTTACACCTAGGAACAACTCCAACACAAGAAAAAAGCGATCAACTTACACCTAGGAACAACTCCAACACAAGAAGAAAGCAGTCAACATACACCTAGGAACAACCCAAATACAAGAAGAAAGCAGTCAACATATACCTAGGAACAACCCAAATACAAGAAGAAAGCAGTCAACTTACACCTAGGAACAACTCCAATACAAGAAGAAAGCAGTCAACATACACCTAGGAACAACCCAAATACAAGAAGAAAGCAGTCAACTTACACCTAGGAACAACCCAAATACAAGAAGAAAGCAGTCAACTTACACCTAGGAACAACTCCAACACAAGAAGAAAGAGTCAACATACACCTAGGAACAACCCAAATACAAGAAGAAAGCAGTCAACTTACACCTAGGAACAACCTAAATACAAGAAGAAAGCAGTCAACATACACCTAGGAACAACTCCAATACAAGAAGAAAGCAGTCAACATACACCTAGGAACAACTCCAACACAAGAAGAAAGCAGTCAACATACACCTAGGAACAACTCCAACACAAGAAGAAAGCAGTCAACATACACCTAGGAACAACCCAAATACAAGAAGAAAGCAGTCAACTTACACCTAGGAACAACCCAAATACAAGAAGAAAGCAGTCAACATACACCTAGGAACAACTCCAATACAAGAAGAAAGCAGTCAACAAACACCTAGGAACAACTCCAACACAAGAAGAAAGCAGTCAACTTACACCTAGGAACAACCCAAATACAAGAAGAAAGCAGTCAACATACACCTAGGAACAACCTAAATACAAGAAGAAAGCAGTCAACTTACACCTAGGAACAACTCCAACACAAGAAGAAAGCAGTCAACATACACCTAGGAACAACTCCAACACAAGAAGAAAGCAGTCAACTTACACCTAGGAACAACTCCAACACAAGAAGAAAGCAGTCAACTTACACCTAGGAACAACTCCAACACAAGAAAAAAGCGATCAACTTACACCTAGGAACAACTCCAACACAAGAAGAAAGCAGTCAACATACACCTAGGAACAACCCAAATACAAGAAGAAAGCAGTCAACATATACCTAGGAACAACCCAAATACAAGAAGAAAGCAGTCAACTTACACCTAGGAACAACTCCAATACAAGAAGAAAGCAGTCAACATACACCTAGGAACAACCCAAATACAAGAAGAAAGCAGTCAACTTACACCTAGGAACAACCCAAATACAAGAAGAAAGCAGTCAACTTACACCTAGGAACAACTCCAACACAAGAAGAAAGCAGTCAACATACACCTAGGAACAACCCAAATACAAGAAGAAAGCAGTCAACTTACACCTAGGAACAACCCAAATACAAGAAGAAAGCAGTCAACTTACACCTAGGAACAACTCCAACACAAGAAGAAAGCAGTCAACATACACCTAGGAACAACTCCAATACAAGAAGAAAGCAGTCAACATACACCTAGGAACAACTCCAACACAAGAAGAAAGCAGTCAACTTACACCTAGGAACAACTCCAATACAAGAAGAAAGCAGTCAACTTACACCTAGGAACAACCCAAATACAAGAAGAAAGCAGTCAACATACACCTAGGAACAACCTAAATACAAGAAGAAAGCAGTCAACATACACCTAGGAACAACCCAAATACAAGAAGAAAGCAGTCAACATACACCTAGGAACAACTCCAATACAAGAAGAAAGCAGTCAACATACACCTAGGAACAACCCAAATACAAGAAGAAAGCAGTCAACATACACCTAGGAACAACCCAAATACAAGAAGAAAGCAGTCAACATACACCTAGGAACAACTCCAATACAAGAAGAAAGCAGTCAACATACACCTAGGAACAACCCAAATACAAGAAGAAAGCAGTCAACATACACCTAGGAACAACCCAAATACAAGAAGAAAGCAGTCAACATACACCTAGGAACAACCCAAATACAAGAAGAAAGCAGTCAACTTACACCTAGGAACAAGCCAAATACAAGAAGAAAGCAGTCAACATACACCTAGGAACAACTCCAATACAAGAAGAAAGCAGTCAACTTACACCTAGGAACAACCCAAATACAAGAAGAAAGCAGTCAACATACACCTAGGAACAACTCCAACACAAGAAGAAAGCAGTCAACATACACCTAGGAACAACCCAAATACAAGAAGAAAGCAGTCAACTTACACCTAGGAACAACTCCAACACAAGAAGAAAGCAGTCAACAAACACCTAGGAACAACTCCAACACAAGAAGAAAGCAGTCAACATACACCTAGGAACAACTCCAATACAAGAAGAAAGCAGTCAACATACACCTAGGAACAACCCAAATACAAGAAGAAAGCAGTCAACATACACCTAGGAACAACCCAAATACAAGAAGAAAGCAGTCAACATACACCTAGGAACAACCCAAATACAAGAAGAAAGCAGTCAACTTACACCTAGGAACAAGCCAAATACAAGAAGAAAGCAGTCAACATACACCTAGGAACAACTCCAATACAAGAAGAAAGCAGTCAACTTACACCTAGGAACAACCCAAATACAAGAAGAAAGCAGTCAACATACACCTAGGAACAACTCCAACACAAGAAGAAAGCAGTCAACATACACCTAGGAACAACCCAAATACAAGAAGAAAGCAGTCAACTTACACCTAGGAACAACCCAAATACAAGAAGAAAGCAGTCAACATACACCTAGGAACAACTCCAATACAAGAAGAAAGCAGTCAACATACACCTAGGAACAACCCAAATACAAGAAGAAAGCATTCAACATACACCTAGGAACAACTCCAACACAAGAAGAAAGCAGTCAACATACACCTAGGAACAACCCAAATACAAGAAGAAAGCATTCAACTTATCTAGGGATTACATTTGATAAAAGACTCACATGGAACAAGCATATAGAAAACACAGAAGGAAAGGCCAGAAGAAAAATTGGACTACTCAGAAAACTGGTAGGTACCAACTGGGGAGCCAATGAAGACACACTAAAGAAAGTTTACAATGGAACAATAAGACCCCCACCTAGAGTTCGGCTCAACAGCATGGGCTACAGCTGCTAACACACACCTGCAGACATTGGACAGAGTGCAAAATCAAACACTCAGGATCATCACCGGAGCCATGAAATCTACGCCCATCACAGAAATGCAAAACACCACTGGAGTACAAGCCCTGGCTTACAGAAGGGAAACCAAAATATGATCCAGATGGAGAAATACACCAGTATGCCCTTGCATCCAATAAAAGCAAGATTAAATGATCTGGCACTTGGACGACTAAAACGTAGCAGCTTCGTCCATCGGGAAAGCGACTAAAAAGACAGTACCAAGATGACCTACCAATGCACACAACACCGCTGATACCTAATCTCTACCTTGTCGCCTGGGAACAAGTTAGCGATACAGCAAAAATCATCACAACAATTAGTGGAATCACAACTGGAGAGATGCAAATGACCTGCAGAAGAGAACAGCTAATATGTGCATGATCCAAGAAAACTACCCTAAACAATCATGGATCCACGCCTACACCGATGGATCTGCAACAGATACAATTAAGAACGGAGGAGCTGGTATCTATATTACATATCCCAACAACCACAACGAGACAAGGTACATTCCTACTGGTAAATTTTGTTCAATTTACACAGCAGAGACTCAAGCACTACTACAGGCCACAATCATTATCAATAGTTCCAGCACTACTACAGGCCACAATCATGATCAATAGTTCCAGCACTACTACAGGCTGCAATCATGATCAATAGTTCCAGCACTACTATAGGCCGCAATCATGATCAATAGTTCCAGCACTACTACAGGCCGCAATCATGATCAATAGTTTCAGCACTACTACAGGCCGCAATCATGATCAATAGTTCCAGCACTACTACAGGCCACAATCATGATCAATAGTTCCAGCACTACTACAGGCCGCAATCATGATCAATAGTTCCAGCACTACTACAGGCCGCAATCATGATCAATAATTCCAGCACTACTACAGGCCGCAATCATGATCAATAGTTTCAGCACTACTACAGGCCGCAATCATGATCAATAGTTCCAGCACTACTACAGGCCGCAATCATGATCAATAGTTTCAGCACTACTACAGGCCGCAATCATGATCAATAGTTTCAGCACTACTACAGGCCGCAATCATGATCAATAGTTCCAGCACTACTACAGGCCGCAATCATGATCAATAGTTTCAGCACTACTACAGGCCGCAATCATGATCAATAGTTCCAGCACTACTACAGGCCACAATCATGATCAATAGTTTCAGCACTACTACAGGCCGCAATCATGATCAATAGTTCCAGCACTACTACAGGCAGCAATCATGATCAATAGTTCCAGCACTACTACAGGCCGCAATCATGATCAATAGTTCCAGCACTACTACAGGCCGCAATCATGATCAATAGTTCCAGCACTACTACAGGCAGCAATCATGATCAATAGTTCCAGCACTACCACAGGCCGCAATCATGATCAATAGTTCCAGTACTACTACAGGCCGCAATCATGATCAATAGTTCCAGCACTACTACAGGCCGCAATCATGATCAATAGTTTCAGCACTACTACAGGCCGCAATCATGATCAATAGTTCCAGCACTACTACAGGCCGCAATCATGATCAATAGTTCCAGCACTACTACAGGCCGCAATCATGATCAATAGTTCCAGCACTACTACAGGCTGCAATCATGATCAATAGTTCCAGTACTACTACAGGCAGCAATCATGATCAATAGTTCCAGCACTACTACAGGCCACAATCATGATCAATAGTTCCAGCACTACTACAGGCCACAATCATGATCAATAGTTCCAACTCTGATTGCCAACAAGTGGTATTTTTCACTGTCCATCCCTGAGAAAAGAGCTCAGCAAAATTTCTGCCAACAACAGCGTTACACTCCAGTGGGTACCATCATACTGGGGAGTGCAAGGTAACGAGAAGGAAGAAAAACTTGCTAAAAAGGGAGCAGAATGCGAACAAATAGATAATGAAATCACATACTTTGAAAAAAAAGAGCTATTGTGAATATTAGTAAAGAACCTAAACTATCCAACGATGACTACCACACACTCAACAGACAAAGACAGACTATCATCTTCCGACTCAGGGTAGGACATAACAGGCTATGATTGTCCCCATCCCCTCTGTGTTCCTGTGGCACCGTTGATCAAACCACAGATCATGTCCTGCAAGACTGTTTCCTGTATGTCCTCCCTAGAAAGGAATGCTGGCCCTACAACACTACATGGCACCAGAGATGAGCTCCAGAAAACAGTCGACTTCATCACAAGAAAGCGTCTAACGATAAATCATCAAAAAAACAATCCCAAACAAGATGATGAAATAGATAACTGGCTGATATAGATAGAAATAGATAACTGATTGATATAGATAGAAATAGATAACTGATTGATATAGATAGAAATAGATAACTGATTGATATAGATAGAAATAGATAACTGATTGATATAGATAGAAATGATAACTGATTGATATAGATAGAAATAGATAACTGATTGATATAGATAGAAATAGATAACTGATTGATATAGATAGAAGTAGATAACTGATTGATATAGATAGAAATGATAACTGATTGATATAGATAGAAATAGATAACTGATTGATATAGATAGAAATAGATAACTGATTGATATAGATAGAAGTAGATAACTGATTGATATAGATAACTGATTGATATAGATAGAAATTATAACTGATGGATATAGATAGAAATAGATAACTGGCTGACAGAAATAAGTAATCAATGATATCCAGATGTAATATAACTACCTCCTCCAAATCTTCGACTTTCAGCGGCATGCCAGCAATGAGTTTCCATATACAAGGAGCTAGATGCAAGTCCAGAGGTTTCCTAGTACGAATGGCCACACCAAATAGAATGCCTAGGAACTTCAACTGTATTATGTTTTCTTCTGGTGATAAATCTGGATTAAGAAGGAACCTGCAATATGGGAGAGAGAGAGAGATTGAATGATAGAATACATAAAAGACTAGTTCTAGTTGAGGAACCTGCAACATGGGAGAGAGAGAGAGAGAGAGAGAGAGAGAGATTGAATGATAGAATACATGAAATACTAGTTCTAGTTGAGGAACCTGCAACATGGGAGAGAGTGAGAGAGAGAGAGATTGAATGATAGAATGAAATACTAGTTCTAGTTGAGGAACCTGCAACATGGGAGAGAGAGAGAGAGAGAGAGATTGAATGATAGAATACATGAAATACTAGTTCTAGTTGAGGAACCTGCAACATGGGAGAGAGTGAGAGAGAGAGATTGAATGATAGAATACATGAAATACTAGTTCTAGTTGAGGAACCTGCAACATGGGAGAGAGAGAGAGAGAGAGAGATTGAATGATAGAATACATGAAATACAAGTTCTAGTTGAGGGACCTGCAACATGGGAGAGAGAGAGAGAGAGAGAGAGAGAGATTGAATGATAGAATACATGAAATACTAGTTCTAGTTGAGGAACCTGCAACATGGGAGAGAGTGAGAGAGAGAGAGAGAGAGAGAGATTGAATGATAGAATACATGAAATACTAGTTCTAGTTGAGGAACCTGCAACATGGGAGAGAGAGAGAGAGAGAGAGAGAGATTGAATGATAGAATACATGAAATACTAGTTCTAGTTGAGGAGCATACAAGTCGTGCTGTTAGCTCAGCCATCTTACATGACCAATTCTTGTATGAGACAAGCTGTAATGGTTGGAGCTATAATCTCAAACATCTACACAGAGACAAACAAATTGCATGTAGCAGCAACATTGTGTCACTGCATACATATTGGACACATTTACAAGTAAGGATAAGTGTGTTAGAACATTTACAAGTAAGGATAAGTGTTTGAGAACATTTATTATTAAGAACTTAATGGATGTGAGTTGTGCAACATTTTCTCATCAGCCAGTCAATGGTGACTCAGCCAGTCAATAGTGACTCAGCCAGTCAATGGTGACTCAGCCAGTCAATGGTGACTCAGCTAGTCAATGGTGACTTCAAACAATAGCAGAAATCAAATACAAGATGACTAGACTCAGGTTACAATCATAAATCACACATGTTAAATAAAGATAACTAAATAAAGAATCAAGTCTCACCTCCTCCAGGTAGAAGAGTAACATTACAATAAGTAGATCAAATGTATACCTCCTCCAGTTAGAAGAGTAACATTACAATAAGTAGATCAAATGTATACCTCCTCCAGGTAGAAGAGTTACATTACAATAAGTAGATCAAATGTATACCTCCTCCAGGTAGAAGAGTTACATTACAATAAGTAGATCAAATGTACACCTACTCCAGGTAGAAGAGTAACATTACAATAAGTAGATCAAATATATACCTACTCCAGGTAGAAGAGTAACATTACAATAAGTAGATCAAATGTATACCTCCTCCAGGTAGAAGAGTAACATTACAATAAGTAGATCAAGTGTATACCTACTCCAGGTAGAAGAGTAACATTACAATAAGTAGATCAAGTGTATACCTACTCCAGGTAGAAGAGTAACATTACAATAAGTAGATCAAATGTATACCTCCTCCAGGTAGAAGAGTTACATTACAATAAGTAGATCAAATGTATACCTCCTCCAGGTAGAAGAGTAACATTACAATAAGTAGATCAAATGTACACCTACTCCAGGTAGAAGAGTAACATTACAATAAGTAGATCAAATGTATACCTACTCCAGGTAGAAGAGTAACATTACAATAAGTAGATCAAATGTATACCTCCTCCAGGTAGAAGAGTAACATTACAATAAGTAGATCAAGTGTATACCTACTCCAGGTAGAAGAGTAACATTACAATAAGTAGATCAAATGTATACCTACTCCAGGTAGAAGAGTAACATTACAATAAGTAGATCAAGTGTATACCTACTCCAGGTAGAAGAGTAACATTACAATAAGTAGATCAAGTGTATACCTACTCCAGGTAGAAGAGTAACATTACAATAAGTAGATCAAATGTATACCTACTCCAGGTAGAAGAGTAACATTACAATAAGTAGATCAAATGTATACCTACTCCAGGTAGAAGAGTAACATTACAAAAGTAGATCAAGTGTATGTCTTTAGTTTTACCTGTCTCGATTATTGCCGGACTCATTCCTAGCATTGGGTGTGGGCATAAACAGATGCACAGTTCCTGATTCCAGTTCCTGAATGAGAAAATAGATTCACATAAAACAGGTAATAATTATATTACAATATCACATAGCAGGTAATAATTATATTACAATATCACATAGCAGGTAATAATTATATTACAATATCACATAGCAGGTAATAATTATATTACAATATCACATAGCAGGTAATAATTATATTACAATAGCACATAGCAGGTAATAATTATATTACAATATCACATAGCAGGTAATAATTATATTACAATAGCACATAGCAGGTAATAATTATATTACAATAGCACATAGCAGGTAATAATTATATTACAATAGCACATAGCAGGTAATAATTATATTACAATAGCACATAGCAGGTAATAATTATATTACAATAGCACATAGCAGGTAATAATTATATTACAATAGCACATAGCAGGTAATACCACATGTCACTTTAGATGGACATACACTCACCTGAACAGCATCTATGAGTTATTTGGGTGTAAAATTTGATTGCAGTCTATGCTTTAGGGACCATATCGACCAAGTTATTGCCAAGGCTCTGCAACGCACTATACTCACTGAGAATTATGGCGGCTGCTAACATTGAACAACGCCTTCTTGTGTCTTGTACCAAGGTATTGTTCTGTCATGTATAGAATAAGCATGCGCTCTCCTAACAATTAGTCCTACGCAAACAGTAAGACTGGAAAGAATTGAGAATGAGGCTATGCGCATCATTCTGGGATGCACCAAAGATACACCAAGAGTGTCAATGCGATTCCTTCTTGATCTCACAACTATTGCTAACAGAATTGAAACTTGAAGGGTTTGATCATATCTAAGAATCAATGCAAACAAGCAACATCCTCTCCATGAAGAACTCATTAAGGAGAAAGGGTGTAGACTCAAGAAAGGCAGATCATGGCTGAGTCAGGCGGAAGATACGCTTAGGAAAATATGTGATCCTTCCGGAATTGAAACAGGAGAGGAATGGATTGCTGTGTCACCTCAATTTCAGACTGCTTTCACCGTTATTACATCTATTAAGAAAAACTGCAAACAAAATATTCTTTCACTGATTAACGTGGAGGCCCTCTTGAATGACATCGTCAATGATACAGATGCGGTTATTTACACCGATGGTTCAGTCATTCGCCAACAACGCTGTGCGTGGGCTTTTCAGCACGCTCATGAGGAAAATAATAAGAGAAGCCAGTGGGGCCTACGCAACAACCACAAGTAGTTTGACAATGGAGGTTTGGGCGGTTACGGAGGCGGTGAACTGGTTGGCATCTCACAACTACTCTCGTGTTTTCATACTCAGTGACTCCATGAGCATGATTCATAAAGTCAAATCAGGAATGGTGAGATGCAACTGGGTGGAAGTACTGGTACAGACAATGATCAGAGAAATCACCTTCATTTTTGTTCCTGGGCACGCAGGAGTTAGGGGTGATGAATGAGCTGATAGATTGGCTGGCTTGGCTACAATATCAGAGGAGCTGCCATGGATCGAAATGACATTCTTCACGTATTGAGAGTCTTTCCGAACAGAGGAGTTTCAGGTCTGTGAATCCCACTCGCTGACCAGATTGAAAGACATGAGTGTCAATATTGGTGCAGCCCAAAAAGAATGACATACTAAATATGCAAAGAGACTGATTAATCAACATCGAACTGGCGTGTTGGGTCGCTGGACTCTGCTGGATTTGCTGAGGCGGAGATCGGAGCACCTATGGACATGTCAGAGTGCTATGATGATAGTCCTCATATAACTGATAGCAGGTAATAATTATATTACAATATCACATAGCAGGTAATAAATACATGTCTATCTTATCTTATCTTATCCACATTTGCCGTCAAGTGTCGTGGGGAGAGTTAGTTTTCTATCTTGTGCCAGGCGTGTTGCGCTTGACGTTGTCAGTCCATGCTTTCGCAGGGACTCTGAGATGTTATCTATCCATCGTGTTCTTGGCCTGTCTCGTGGTCTGCACCCTGAGTGTCGATTATTGTAGGCACGTGATGGTAGTAAATGTGGTTTCATTCTCATTAGATGACCGAACCACTTGATTCTTTGCTTCTCGATGTACTGTATGCATGGTATAATATAGTAACGATGCTTCTGATATTCTCGTTTCTCACTCTTATCTCATCTTGTAACGTTGACAGCTTTTGGTTACAAGGAGAGATAGAGTGAGAAACGAGAATAAATACATGTCAACTACTAGATGTTCGAATAGTAATGTCAGAGTAAATAATTCTACCCGACCAGCGAGATGAAATTCATGTACATGTTAACATTCCGGGATGTGATAGTGACAATAAGTGTTAAAATGTGTTTGAATGTGAACTTAGTGTTAGGTAGGAAAAGTGTGCAGTTAGAAATGAATCTACGACAGGCCCGGCAAGCCGCCGATAGAAGATCTAATTTGCGACACAGAGATGCCCAAGCAGAAAAGGGAAATGTAGTAGTAAGCGATCAACTGTTATGAAAGATCGAACTAGGATAGGGACACTAAATATATGTGGTTTAGGAAATAAGAAGATCGGACTAGGATGAAATGAAAATCGTGGCATATCCCAAAGGACGTAGCCATCAACTCCAGTAAATGAGTCGTTGATTTTCTAGGCACCACTTATATGTTCAGTAGTTTGCCATTGCTTTCTGAACGGTGAGGTCTATTTTAACCTTTTGTAAAAATCCCATTATTCAATGACATCTACAACACTGGATATGTACCCAAAGATTTACGACAATCCATTTTTATAGCACTACCAAAGAAAGCAGGAACGATAGAATGCGAAGAACACCGCACAATCAGCCTCATGAGTCACGTAACAAAACTACTTTTCAGCATTATTATGAGAAGGGTACGAAACAAAATAAGACCAGAAGTTAAGGAAGAACAATGTGGCTTTGTTGAACGCAGAGGAACAAACAACGCAATATATACAATAAGAACAATAATGGAAAGATCAATAGAAATGAAGTTGGACTTATACCTATGTTTCATAGACTACGCGAAAGCTTTCGATAAAGTAAAACATAGAGAAATAATCAGCATGTTAGAAAATATAAATATTGATGGTAAAGATCTTAGACTGATCAAGAATTTGTACTGGCAACAAACCGCAGCCATTAGACTAGAGAGTAAGATTGGAATCTATCAGGCGATACAGTTAGGAGTACGACAAGGGTGCGTACTCTAACCAGACCTATTCAACTTATATAGTGAAAACATCATGAGATCTATAGTAGAAAAGACAGGAATAGCAGTCGGTGGACAAAATATAAACAACCTAAGGTACGCTGATGACACAATTCTCATGGCTACAAATGAACACGATCTGCAAGACTTGATAGACATACTAGTGAGAGAAAGTGAAAAGAAAGGATTAAGCATGAATATAAAGAAAACAGAGGTTATGGTTGTCTCCAAGAAACAAGAAACACCAACATGCAATATCAAAATAAATAACACAACACTGAAACAAGTCCATCGATTCAAGTATCTAGGAACATTCTTAACACCAGATGGAAGATGTACAACAGAGATTAGGAGTAGAATAGCTCAAACGAAAGCAGCTTTTATGAAAATGAAGAACACACTATGCGTGAACTCACTACCAATGACACTGCGAAACGAGTACTCCAATGCTATATTGAACCAATTCTTATGTATGGCAGCGAATCATGGACACTGAACAAACAATCAATACGATCATTGGAAGCCACAGAGATGTGGTTTTACAGAAGAATGTTGAGAATTCCATGGACAGCAAAGAAAACAAACGTGGAGGTTTTAAATCAGGCCTGCACACAAAGAAACCTTATCAAAAGAATAAGAATCCGACAATCAAGGTTCTTCGGGCATATAATGCGAAGAGAAGGTTTAGAACATTTGGTGACTACAGGTAAAATTCAGGAAGGAGAGATCGTGGAAGACAGAGGGAGAAGATGTTGGATGGCCTGACATCATGGTTCGACAAAATATCAGAACGTCAGAACTGATTACATGCACCAAGCAAAGAGAGTTGTGGAGAGACATGATCGCCTACGCCGGCAGGCATGGCATTGATTGAAAAATCCCATGTAAACAAACTTGTCCACCGTGCGATTTGAACCAGGTACGCTTGGGTTCGTGATCAAGCTCACTACCGGACTAGGATAGCGACACTAAATATATGTGGTTTAGGAAATAAGAAGATCGAACTAGGATAGCGACACTAAATATATGTGATTTAGGGAATAAGGAAAAGGAAATGATGGAATTAATGGAGAAACATCATGTGGCGGTACTAGGGCTAGCAGAATTACAACTAAAAGTAAACGGAATAAAAAGAATGAATAGAGACTACACACTGATCTACTCTGGAGTAGATACGCATCAGCACGCAAAACATGGAGTTGGATTCCTTATTAACCCAAACACAGCAAACAAGATATTAGACATCAATTATATTTCAGAAAGAATTATATCCATAAAGGTACAAATAGGAACACGCACAGAAATATATATGCAGATATATGCACCATGCAATGGAAACTACAACAGGATGAATACTTCGATGAAGTACACAACGAAATTGCTAGATTCAATCCAAAAGATCAACTTTTCATAATGGGAAATTTTAATGGGAAAGTAGGAAATAGTAAAAGAACAGTTTCAAGAAATCTTGGTAAATGTGGGGACAAAAACAGCAAGATCAACACAAACGGGGAAAGTAGGAAATAGTAGAAGAACAGTTTCAAGATATCTTGGTAAATGTGGGACAAAAACAGCAAGATCAACACAAACGGGGAAAGTAGGAAATAGTAGAAGAACAGTTTCAAGATATCTTGGTAAATGTGGGGACAAAAACAGCAAGATCAACACAAACGGCGAAAGTAGGAAATAGTACAAGAACAGTTTCAAGAAATCTTGGTAAATGTGGGGACAAAAACAGCAAGATCAACACAAACGGGGAAAGTAGGAAATAGTAGAAGAACAGTTTCAAGATATCTTGGTAAATGTGGGGACAAAAACAGCAAGATCAACACAAATGGGGAAAGATTATTAGATTTGTGTGCACAGCATGACCTTATCATTACAAACACCTTCTTTCAACATAGAGACTCTGAGATAATGACTTGGTATAAATCTCTCTGTGGAAAATTCTTATATGCTATGGAATACCAGACAAAATAATAAACATTATTAAGAGCCTCTATGATGGTTCACAGTGTGCAGTTTGCACTGATGGTGGACACAGCGACTGGTTTATGGTTGAAACCGGAGTAAAGCAAGGCTGTATTCTATCTCCGCTATTGTTTGGAGTGGCCATTGATTGGGTGATGCGAAAATGTTGCAGGGCGAAACTGGCATCGATTGGGTAGAAAATAGTCAACTAGAAGATTTGGATTTTGCAGATGATATTGCCTTGTT
This sequence comes from Arion vulgaris, assembly GCA_020796225.1. Lineage (NCBI taxonomy): Eukaryota > Metazoa > Mollusca > Gastropoda > Stylommatophora > Arionidae > Arion > Arion vulgaris. Next base: position 784,747 of record CM036756.1, read on the forward strand.
AAGTAGAAACAACCAAGATATGCAAAGAAAAACAGACAACTTGTCATCTATAGCATCAAAAGTTGGACTGTAGATAAGCTATGAAAAAACAAATATAATGAAGACACCTATGGCAAGTAATGCAGATATCACACTGGAATCTAAAATGATAAAAATAACAGAGCAGTTCACCTATTTAGGTAGCAATTTTGATTGCACCGGGAAATGTTAAAAAGAAATTATGATAGGAATTGGCAAAGCAACATCAGCTTTTACAAGTCTAAATAAAATATGGAACTGCAAGTTATATAGTATTAAAACTAAATTACAAATTTTAAATTCAAATGTATCAATCCTAACATATGCTAGCGAGAGTTGGAAAATGACTAAAGATATAGAAAGCAAGTTGAATGCATTTGAAAATAGATGTCTGCGAAAAATAATGAATATAAAATGGAACGAATTCAGGAGAAGTAATGAAATCAGAGACATATCTGGTCAACCACTAGTGACAACTGTTATAAGAAAGAGAAGATGGAGATATGTTGGGCACACCTTGAGGAGAAATGATCAACGAATATCAAAGCAGGCATTGAAGTGGGATGCAAAGGGTTCAAGAAAGAGAGGTCGACCCAAGGAGACCCTGAAACAAACTTTGCTGAGAGAGGTAAAAAATATCAGTCTCAGTTCCATGGATGAGATTGAGCGAGTTGCCCAGGATAGAGCGGTATGGAGAAATTACTTGCAGGCCCTATGTAACGTATAATGGTACGAGAGGAATTATTATTATTATTTTTAATGGAACAATCCAGATATTAAGCACCAGATAGATTACATATTAACAAGGAAGAGAGACTTTAGTCAGATTTTGGATGCTAAAGTCATAGCCAATATTAGTATGGACACAGACCACAGAATGGTAGTTATAGACAGGAAAGACAAGATAAACAGTAATATCAGAAAAAAGTAACCAAGCATTGAAACTATTAAATGAAAAGAATTAGAGCATGTAGAACATCGAAACAATTTCAAAGAAAGAATACAACAAAGTTATGAAAAACTAGCAATCAAGACAAAAGGAGTGGATGAGGAATGAAATAACTTGAAAGACACCTTTAACACTTTTGCTGCCACCGACGACAAAATCGGCGGACATGTGCCGTCGACGATGTCTTTTAAACGGGAGTATCGCTAGCGAAAACAGGGTCCCGTGACGTACTACTTCCGTATTGTTCGACGAGCTCTCCAAAATGACGGATCTAACACACATGCGGTAAACGCGTATAAGTCTGATTTTTCGTAAGTAAACAAAAATTTTCAAAATGGACGACGTAGCTGATGAATAGTGATGTCCAAAATGACTCTTTTTGTGACTTTTTAGCCAGTGATAGTGTTAAAACGAACTCTGAATGCGATATGAATTTGAACTGTGATTCACGTGACGATGTTTATAGATCGATAGCAGACATTCCCAGGGTACAGGAGTAGATGACAGACACCCAACGCGAAAATGACGGCATATCGTACTGTGGATAGGTATGGGGATATCAGTTACTACAATAGCTTGTGGATTATACAGGATATATTTCACATATAGACAGGTTAGTAGCTTATTAATATTTTTTTTTTTTCCGATCCAGAAGCACTTGAGCTTTTCAGCTCTTGGCTTGGTGCCATTGACATCGTAACCCTTCGGTTTGGTGCCACGAACACCGTAAATCTGGGGAATCTGTGGCTTTTTCTCCCATCCCGCGAAATTGAACCCGCACACACAGAGGGATAGTCACCCGTAGTCCAACGCGCTACGAACACGCTGGGCAGACGGGCAGCTTATTAATATATGAACGCTATTCCATAGTTTAAAAGTCCTAAGTTTATTAGTTTATTTTTACGATTTTTAAAAAATTGTCACCCTGAAAACTGATCATGCCGAAAAATAGCGTGGCAGTGGGCCAGACTTTGTTAAAAAATGGCTGACAGTGAAAGTGTTAAAATGATTGCTCAAGAAATATGTGGCACCAAAAAGAAAGGGAACCCGAGGTGTAATATTTCAGCATGGTGGAACCAAGAAATAAAAGAAATAGTGAATAGCAAACAGAAAGCCTATACATGCTGGCTAAAAAATTTAAATGATATAAATTATGCAATCTATAGACAAATCAGAGGAGAAACACATAGAGCAATAATAAGAGCCAAGTAAAAAGTATGGGAAACATTTGGTAACATGCTGGTAGAAGAAGAAAGAACAGCACCAAGAGAATATTACAGGAAAGTAAGAGGAATAAGACAACACGATGAAGAATACACATTTCAGTGATTGTATCACATTAGTGGACATGTTATCTCTTAGAGAGAGAGAGAGAGAGAGAGAGAGAGAGAGAGACTGACCATACACATTTCAGTGATTGTATCACTAGTGCGATGTTATCTCTTAGAGAGAGAGAGAGAGAGAGAGAGAGAGAGAGAGAGAGAGAGAGAGAGGAGAGAGAGAGAGACTGACCATACACATTTCAGTGATTGTATCACATTAGTGGACGTGTTATCTCTTAGAGAGAGAGAGAGAGAGAGAGAGAGAGAGAGACTGTCCATACACATTTCAGTGATTGTATCACATTAGTGGACATGTTATCTCTTAGAGAGAGAGAGAGAGAGAGAGAGAGAGAGAGAGAGAGAGAGACTGACCATACACATTTCAGTGATTGTATCACATTAGTGGACATGTTATCTCTTAGAGAGAGAGAGAGAGGAGAGAGAGAGACTGACCATACACATTTCAGTGATTGTATCACATTAGTGGACGTGTTATCTCTTAGAGAGAGAGAGAGAGAGAGAGAGAGAGAGAGACTGTCCATACACATTTCAGTGATTGTATCACATTAGTGGACATGTTATCTCTTAAAAGAGAGAGAGACTGACCATACACATTTCAGTGATTGTATCATTAGTGGACATGTTATCTCTTAGAGAGAGGGAGAGACAGAGAGAGAGAGAGGGAGAGAGAGAGAGACTTACCATACACATTTCAGTGATTGTATCATCAAACACACCTCCTGCATCATCTGCCCCTTCCCCAATGAGTTTGACTTTCCAAGCTCTTGCTGGAAGTCGAAGATCTTCAGACTTGAGTTTAACCACTTGTTGAGCTATCTGTGTATAGACTGGACGACACTTTTTATTTCTGTACATCAAGAGATATCAATCATCAGTTACTTCACCAAAGTAAACACATCTAACAGAGTAAACACATCTAAGAGTAAACATATCTAACAGAGTAAACACATCTAACAGAGTAAACACATCTAAGAGTAAACATATCTAACAGAGTAAACACATCTAACAGAGTAAACATAAACATATGTAACAGAGTAAACATATCTAACAGAGTAAACATATCTAACAGAATAAACATATCTAACAGAGTAAACATAAACATATGTAACAGAGTAAACATATCTAACAGAGTAAACATAAACATATGTAACAGAGTAAACATATCTAACAGAGTAAACATATCTAACAGAATAAACATATGTAACAGAGTAAACATATCTAACAGAGTAAACATATGTAACAGAGTAAACATATCTAACAGAGTAAACATATCTAACAGAATAAACACATCTAACAGAGTAAACACATCTAACAGAGTAAACACATCTAACAGAGTAAACACATCTAACAGAGTAAACACATCTAACAGAGTAAACATAAACACATCTAACAGAGTAAACCGATCTAACAGAGTAAACATATCTAACAGAGTAAACATATCTAACAGAGTAAACACATCTAAGAGTAAACATATCTAACAGAGTAAACCGATCTAACAGAGTAAACATATCTATCAGAGTGTATCTGAGCAACATGAAGCTAGCTAGATGAAAGTGTAGTAATGATGACGTGTCACTGACCTGGTGGACAGTCGTTTGACAGTTATCTGAGGCCCACAGTTCTTACTCTGTATCATAGTTTTGCTGATAGCCTTGACCATTGGCAGTGTGTACACACGTGAGGACAATAGAGGTCGCAGTGCACCTTGACAAATAGCTGCAATTTCAGACTCCCGAGATGAACAATCCTGCAGATAAGCATTTGTAAACAGGTAGCAGTAGTAACAGCTTGCTGTCTTCAAGGACTATCAAACAACTTGCTGTCTTCAAGGACTATCTAACAGCTTGCTGTCTTCAAGGGCTATCTAACAGCTTGATGTCTTCAAGAACTATCTAACAGCTTGCTGTCTTCAAGGGCTATCTAACAACTTGCTGTCTTCAAGGACTATCTAACAGCTTGCTGTCTTCAAGGACTATCTAACAGCTTGCTGTCTTCAATGACTATCAAACAGCTTGCTGTCTTCAAGGACTATCTAACAGCTTGCTGTCTTCAAGGACTATCTAACAACTTGCTGTCTTCAAGGACTATCAAACAGTTTGCTGTCTTCAAGGACTATCTAACAGCTTGCTGTCTTCAATGACTATCAAACAGCTTGCTGTCTTCAAGGACTATCTAACAGCTTGCTGTCTTCAAGGACTATCTAACAGCTTGCTGTCTTCAAGGACTATCTAACAGCTTGCTGTCTTCAAGAACTATCTAACAGCTTGCCGTCTTCAAGGACTATCTAACAGCTTGCTGTCTTCAAGGACTATCTAACAGCTTGCTGTCTTCAAGGGCTATCAAACAGCTTGCTGTCTTCAAGAACTATCTAACAACTTGCTGTCTTCAAGGACTATCAAACAGCTTGCTGTCTTCAAGGACTATCTAACAGCTTGCCGTCTTCAAGGACTATCAAACAGCTTGCGCTCAAGGACTATCTAACAGCTTGCCGTCTTCAAGGACTATCTAACAGCTTGCTGTCTTCAAGGACTATCTAACAGCTTGCTGTCTTCAAGGACTATCAAACAGCTTGTTCTTCGACTATCTAACAGCTTGATGTCTTCAAGGACTATCTAACAACTTGCTGTCTTCAAGGACTATCTAACAGCTTGATGTCTTCAAGGACTATCTAACAGCTTGCTGTCTTCAAGGACTATCTAACAGCTTGCTGTCTTCAAGGACTATCTAACAACTTGCTGTCTTCAAGGACTATCTAACAGCTTGCCGTCTTCAAGGACTATCTAACAGCTTGCTGTCTTCAAGGACTAACTAACAGCTTTATCAGGATAGTGTATAAAGTTGAGAGAAAGAGAGACAGAGGGAGACATAGAGACAGGAAGAAACAGAGAGAAAGAGAGAGTGACAGATATATATATATGAGACAGAGAGAGATACAAACAGAAGAGCCACAGAGAGAGAGAAAAAGAGAGACAGACAGAGAGAGACAGACAGATAAACGCAAACTGCAAACTCCACGGATGTTGTAAGAAGTTGAGAGAGAAAACGAGACAAAGAGAGAAAGAGAGAGAGAGAGAGAAAAAGAGACAAAGAAAAAGAGACAAAAAGAGAGAGAAAAGAGACAAAGAGAAAAAGAGAGAGAGAGAAAGAGAGAGAGAAAAAGAGACAAAGAGAGACAAAGAGAGAGAGAAAAAGAGACAAAGAGAGAGACAGAGAGAGAAAGAGAGAGAGACAGAGAAAGAGACAAAGATAGAGAGAGAAAAAGAGACAAAGAGAGAGAGAGATAAAGAGAGAGAAAAAGAGACAAAGGAGAGACAGAGAAAGAGAGAAAAAGAGACAAAGAGAGAGAGAGAAAGAGACAAAAGAGAGAGAGAGAAAGAGACAAAGAGAGAGAGAAAAGAGACAAAGAAAAGAGAGAGACGAGAAAGAGACAAAGAGAGAGAAAAGAGAGAAAGAGAGAGAAAAAGAGAGAGAGAAGAGAGAGAGAAAAAGAGACAAAGAGAGAGACAGAGAAAAAGAGAGAGACAAAGAGAGAGAGAAAGAAAAAGACAGAGAGAGAGAAACTCACTGGATGTTGCATCAAGAGAAAGAAAGAGACAAAGATCGAGAGAAAGAAACATACGAGTTAGAAAGAGAGAGAGACAAAAACAGAAAGTGAGAAAGAAAGAGAGAAAGAAAGCAAACTCACAGGATGTTGAATCAAGTTGAGAAAGTGACAGAGAGAAAAAGACAGAGAGAGAATGAGAAAGAAAAACAAAGCAAACTTACCGGATGTTGTATCAAGTTGTGAGAGAGAAAGAGACAAAGACACAAACAGGTAGAGAAAGACACAGACAGATAGAAAAAGACAGAGAAAGACAGAGAGAAAGAGACAGAGAGAGAGAATGAGAAACAAAGCAAACTCACCGGATGTTGTATAAAGTTGAAAAAGATAGAAAGAGACAGAGAAAGACACAGATAGAAAGACAGAGAGAAAGAGACAGCGATAGAGAGAAAGAGCGAGAAAAAGAGACAAAGAGAAAGAAAGATACAGTGAGAAAGAGACAGAGACATATAGAGAAAGACATGGAAGGAAAGAGACAAGGAGAGAGAAAGAAAGACAGATAAAGAGAGAGACAAAGAGACAGAGAGAGACATATATATATATAGAGAGAGAGTATAGAGAAAAAAAACTCACAGGACGTTGTATAAAGTTGAGAGAGAGAAAAAGAGAGAGAGAGAGAGAAAGAGATATAGAAACAAAGCAAACTCAAAGGATGTTGTATCAAGATGAGAGAGAGAAGAGACAGAGAGAAAGAGAGAATGAGACAAAGAGAGAGAAAGAGACAAAGAGAGAGAGAAAGAGACAAAGAGAGAGAGAGAGAAAAGAGAGAGAAAGAGACAAAGTGAGAAAGAGAAAGACACAAAGTGAGAAAGAGACAAAGTGAGAAAGAAAAGAGAGAGAAGAGACAGATATATATATATATTTATGTACATATATATAGACAGAGAAAGATAGAGACAAGCAGAGAGAGCCACAAAAGAGAGAGAGACAGAGAGAACTAGACAGAGAGAGAGAGAAAAACAAACCGAGAGAGAAAGAAAGAGTGAGACAGAAGAGAAAGAGAAAGATACAAAGAAAACTCACAGGATGATTTATAAAGTTGAGAGAGAGAGAAAGAGACAGAGAAAGACAGAGAGAAAGAGACAGTGATAAAGAGCGAGAAAAAGAGATAGTGAGAGAAAAAGAGAAAGAGAGATACAGTGAGAGAGAAAGAGACAGGGAGAGAAAGAGACATATAGAGAAAGAAACACAAAAGGAAAGAGACAAGGAGAGAGAAAGATAGAGAAAGAAAGACAGAGAAAGAGAGAGACAGAGAGAGACATATATATATATATATATATGAGAGTATAGAAAAAAACTCACAGGACGTTGTATAAAGTTGAGACAGAAAGAGAAAAGAGAAGAAGAGATATAGAAACAAAGCACCCACATGATGTTGTATCAAGATGAGAGAGAGAAGAGACAGAGAGAAAGAGAGAAAAAGACAGAAAGATAGAGAGAAACAGATAGAGAGAGAAAGAGACAAAGAGAGAGAAAGAAAGCAAACTCACGGGATGTTGTATCAAGTTGAGAGAGAGAGACTGAAAAGAAAAACAGAGAGAAAGAGACCGAGAGACATGAAGCAACAGAATGAGAGAGAGACAGAGAGACACATATATATATATATTTAGAGAGAGAGACAGACAGAGAGAGCAGAGTCAAAGGCGCATGGGCACAATGCCACGCCAGGATTAGTGAGCTGGCACTAATCAAAATCCTGCCCCACCTCCTCATGGTGACCCTGGAAACAGACATTGGCTTCGGCCTGGCTAAGAGGGCAGGGATCGAGGGAGAGCTACAGGTAGTGGTAGTAGTGCAAGCTTGGAAAAGCAATGCAGGGCCAAAACTCCCAGAACAAAATGCACGCATCTCCTGGCCGATGTCCGAACGTATCTCCTGGCTGATGTCCGAACGTATCTCCTGGCCGATGTCAGAACGTATCTCCTGGCTGATGTCCGAACGTATCTCCTGGCCAATGTCCAAACGTATCTCCTGGCCAATGTCCGAACGTATCTCCTGGCCAATGTCCGAACGTATCTCCTGGCCGATGTCCGAACGTATCTCCTGGCCGATGTCCGAACGTATCTCTTGGCCAATGTCCAAACGTATCTCCTAGCCAATGTCCAAACGTATCTCCTGACCGATGTCCGAACATATCTCCTGGCCGATGTCCGAACGTATCTCCTGGCCGATGTCCGAACGTATTTCCTGGCCGATGTCCGAACGTATCTCCTGGCCGATGTCCGAACGTATCTCCTGGCCGATGTCCAAACGTATCTCCTGGCCGATGTCCAAACGTATCTCCTGGCTGATGTCCGAACGTATCTCCTGGCCGATGTCCGAACGTATCTCCTGGCCGATGTCCGAACGTATCTCCTGGCCAATGTCCAAATGTATCTCCTGGCCAATGTCCGAACGTATCTCCTGGCCAATGTCCAAATGTATCTCCTGGCCAATGTCCGAATGTATCTCCTGGCCAATGTCCAAACATATCTCCTGGCTGATGTCCGAACGCATCTCTTGGCCAATGTCCGAACGCATCTCTTGGCCAATGTCCGAATGCATCTCCTGGCCGATGTCCAATACAAAATTGCCCAATACAAATTTTGCAGAAACGTAAGAAAACAGAAGTGTACAAGTCGTCAGCAAACGAATGCTAACTCCCTGGAGCTAATGATCGCACTAAAATTGCCACCTACGGGCAAGAGTCCATAAGCACAAAAATGAACATGAAGGGATGAGAGGTGCATCCATAGAAGAGACGTGGGCCCACAAGGAGCAAAACTCTGCGACCGAGTCGAACTGCGTGTCATGGCAGTCTCGAGGCACGGTAAATGTGAGCATGGTGAGAAACCTGATAAACACGGTGGGGCAGGCACCAAAGAGGAGCGAACGCGCATACGGATGATACACAGGCGAGCCCAAAGGCGGGGCAGATATGCAAGATGATGGTGATGAAGCGACGGGAAGGTGCGGCAAACGTAGGGGCGAGCTGACCACTCAGATGAGCATTGAAAACTGGAAAGCCCAGCAGAGGCTTGAATCCATTACAACTCAAAGATCTCGGCAAGTGTCTCGGAAAAACATAACACATCGTGACGATACATGGGAAGGTTGCAGCAAACTGCGTACATGAAGCCAAGTGCAGAGAAACCTATTGGGTAAAGTTGGCAGAGCACAAATCCTAAAGTTGCGTTTAATGCCTAACGAAACTACCCTCCCTGGGACAACCGGACAGGGTACTGTTGCAATAACAACTAACATCCCTGGAAGAACTGAGGTGGGTGATGTTGGCGAGCGCGAAATTTCAGTTGCATTGCTAGAGTCGATTGAAACAACCCTCTAGAATATCTGTGCGCAGCCCCAGACCAGTGTTTCCCGGAGACAGGGAAAATGCAGAGTAAAACCCTTGCAAATTGCCAAGTAACGACACTTGCCCCAAAACGGCTGAGAATACTCCTACTCAGGAACAAACTCACCGTGGATAGAAAAGTAAGGCCGATAATGCAAAGGCTTGACTGGTACAAACCCAAACATTGGCTAAGGGCTATACTTTTCGGACGCCGATCATTCTACACAGATGACGTCCAAACACCATGGCTCAGATCACATAAAGGTTAAGTATACCGCCAACACATGATTGTTTGTTTGTCCAAAGACTGAGAATGTTCCTAATCCGGAAGTATCTCGAATAGTCAGAAAGAGCACATATTGTAGACATACTCTTTAGTGAAGATCATAAAACCCAAATATACGGCGAAAAATGATCGTAAAAGAGCAATGAATACAAGAAAGGTGACAGTTCCTATGACTAGCCCTACAAGGGTCAAGAATGCGTCTAAACCAGAGCGAGAAACCAGTCTGTCCGAGAAAGAGTTACAAGAGTGGATATTGTATCAAGCTGAGAGAGAGAGAAAAAAAAGAGAGAGAAAGAAAGAGACAGAGAGAGAAACGAAAGAAACTCACAGCCGCAGGATATTGTATCAAGCTGAGAGAGAGAGAGAGAGAAAGAGAGACGGAGAGAAAGAGAGAGAGAAAGAGAGAGAAAGAGAGAGAGAAAGAGACAGAGAGAGAAATAAAAAAAACTCACAGCCGAAGGATGTTGTATTAAATTGAGCAGCCTCCAGGATGAATAGATGAGATCACTAAAATGATGTAACACAAGTAGTCGACTTCTGATGGCTTGAATAGAAACTATATTCTGTAAGCTGGTGTACTGTGGTGGTATAGACTCAGGTAAACCTAGCTGTAATGGAGCTGTTACACCTGGTATACGTTTGGCTGGTGGTGGGAAAGACCAGGCAGCGCAATGACTCCTTCCCGCAGAGATCTGTATGAGATGTATCTGGCTTTAGTAACACATATACAATACTAGACATTCTAATATCTGTACATCTCAGCACTAATATAATACTAGACATTCTAATATCTGCACATCTCAACACTAATATAATACTAGACATTCTGATATCTGTACATCTCAACATAATACTAGACATTCTAATATCTGTACATCTCAACATAATACTAGACATTCTAATATGTGTACATCTCAGCACTAATATAATACTAGACATTCTAATATCTGTACATCTCAGCACTAATATAATACTAGACATTCTAATATCTGTACATCTCAACATAATACTAGACATTCTAATATGTGTACATCTCAGCACTAATATAATACTAGACATTCTAATATCTCTAATGTCTAAGTACTACTCAAGTTTGATGAAGAGGCAAGAAACAGCTCCTTACCAATTAACGAAGAAATGATAAGTGTAGCTGAGGTCAAGGAGGCAATCAATTCCTTGATAAACAATAAGGCAGCGGGTGATGACAACATTACTGCAGAAATGCTCAAAGCGTCTGATGATACAACTATTAGCCAGGTGCAAGAACTATTTAATAAAGTATGGGAAGAAGAAACTGTCCCAGATCAATGGAAGAAGGAATAATTGTTAAGATCCCCAAAAAAGGTGATCTCAAAGATTGCAACAACTGGGGAGGGATCACCCTATTATCAGTAATGACCAAGACTTTCTGCAAAATCATTCTTAATAGAATCAAAGGAGCAGTGGACACAACCCTGAGAGAAGAACAAGCTGGTTTTAGACCTGGGAGAAGCTGCTTAGACCAAATAATTACCCTACGACTAATTTTGGAGGAACATATTGAGAAGCAACAACCACTCATACTAAATTTCATCGATTTTAAAAACGCCTTTGATAGTCTACACAGAATCTCTCTGTGGAATATTCTGAGATGCTATGGAATACCAGACAAAATAATAAACATTATTAAGAGCCTCTATGATGGTTCACAGTGTGCAGTTCGCACTGATGGTGGACACAGCGACTGGTTTATGGTTGAAACCGGAGTAAAGCAAGGCTGTATTCTATCTCCGCTATTGTTTGGAGTGGCCATTGATTGGGTGATGCGAAAATGTTGCAGGGGCGAAACTGGCATCGATTGGGTAGAAAATAGTCAACTAGAAGATTTGGATTTTGCAGATGATATTGCCTTGTTAAGTAGAAACAACCAAGATATGCAAAGAAAAACAGACAACTTGTCATCTATAGCATCAAAAGTTGGACTGTAGATAAGCTTATTAAAAACAAATATAATGAAGACACCTATGGCAAGTAATGCAGATATCACACTGGAATATAAAATGATAAAAATAACAGAGCAGTTCACCTATTTAGGTAGCAATTTTGATTGCACCAGAAATGTTAAAAAAGAAATTATGATAGGAATTGGCAAAGCAACATCAGCTTTTACAAGTCTAAATAAAATATGGAACTGCAAGTTATATAGTATTAAAACTAAATTACAAATTTTAAATTCAAATGTTGTATCAATCCTAACATATGCTAGCAGAGTTGGAAAATGACTAAAGATATAGAAAGCAAGTTGAATGCATTTGAAAATAGATGTCTGCGAAAAATAATGAATATAAAATGGAACGAATTCAGGAGAAGTAATGAAATCAGAGACATATCTGGTCAACCACTAGTGACAACTGTTATAAGAAAGAGAAGATGGAGATATGTTGGGCACACCTTGAGGAGAAATGATCAACGAATACCAAAGCAGGCATTGAAGTGGGATGCAAAGGGTTCAAGAAAGAGAGGTCGACCCAAGGAGACCCTGAAGCAAACTTTGCTGAGAGAGGCAGGAAATATCAGTCTCAGTTCCATGGAGGAGATTGAGCGGGTTGCCCAGGATAGAGCGGTATGGAGAAATTGCTTGCCGGCCCTATGTAAACGTATAACGGTACGAGAGGAATTATTATAATATTATTATTCTAATATCTGCACATCTCAACACTAATATAATACTAGACATTCTAATGTGTACATCTCAACACTAATATAATACTAGACATTCTAATATGTTTGGTAAACACTCCATCTGCTGGTGCCAGTAGTTTGACCATGTTTTACTAACATAAAAAAACATATGTGGTAAACAAGGGTTTTTATTTTAATAGTCACATTTCTTTTCTCATAGACCTCCTTTGTCTATCACTCACTCTCTCTCCCCCCACACAAGCATAGATAGAGAGTCTATCACTCACTCTCTCTCCCCCACACACAAGCATGCAGAGAGAGAGATAGAGTCTATCACTCACTCTCTCTCCCCCACACACAAGCATGCAGAGAGAGAGAGAGAGTCTATCAGTCACTCTCTCTCCCCCACACAAGCATAGACAGAGAGAGAGAGAGTCTATCAGTCACTCTCTCTCCCCCACACAAGCATAGACAGAGAGAGAGAGAGTCTATCAGTCACTCTCTCTCCCCCACACACAAGCATCCAGAGAGAGAGATAGAGTCTATCACTCACTCTCTCTCCCCCACACACAAGCATGCAGAGAGAGAGAGAGAGTCTATCAGTCACTCTCTCTCCCCCACACACAAGCATAGACAGAGAGAGAGAGTCTATCAGTCACCTCTCTCCCCACACAAGCATAGACAGAGAGAGAGATCTATCAGTCACTCTCTCTCCCCACACAAGCATAGATAGAGAGAGTCTATCAGTCACTCTCTCTCCCCCACACACAAGCATAGACAGAGAGAGAGAGTCTATCAGTAACTCTCTCTCCCCCACACAAGCATAGATAGAGAGTCTATCAGTCCTCTCTCCCCACACACAAGCATGCAGAGAGAGAGAGTATCAGTCACTCTCTCCCCACACACAAGCATAGACAGAGAGAGAGAGTCTATCACTTACTCTCTTCCCCACACACAAGCATAAACAGAGAGAGAGTCTATCACTCACTCTCTTCCCCACACACAAGCATGCAGAGAGAGAGAGAGAGTCTATCACTCACTCTCTTCCCCACACACATGCATGCAGAGAGAGAGAGAGAGTCTATCACTCACTCTCTCTCCCCCACACACAAGCATGCAGAGAGAGAGAGAGTCTATCAGTCACTCTCTCTCCCCCACACACAAGCATAGACAGAGAGAGAGAGAGTCTATCACTCACTCTCTTCCCCACACACAAGCATAGACAGAGAGAGAGAGTCTATCACTCACTCTCTTCCCCACACACAAGCATGCAGAGAGAGAGAGAGAGAGTCTATCACTCACTCTCTTCCCCACACACATGCATGCAGAGAGAGAGAGAGAGTCTATCACTCACTCTCTCTTCCCCACACACAAGCATGCAAAAGAGAGTCTATCAGTCACTCTCTCTCCCCACACACAAGCATAGACAGAGAGAGAGAGAGTCTATCACTCACTCTCTTCCCCACACACAAGCATAGACAGAGAGAGAGAGAGAGCAGATAAGAAATGACCTGTTTAATATTAATGTCAGACAGCTGAAGGATCTGAGTCGGTTCTCTCACTGGAGAGTTGGTGTGACAAAGACCCAGTTGTCCATCAGAGTTGATACCCCAACCCCAGATTTGACCAGTGGCAGTCAATAGCAAGGTGTGCTCTGCCCCTGTAGTCATGTCTTGTACAAAATGGCCTGCTAGTGGCATGATTTTCTCTGGCTTGCAATGGCTGACAGACTGTGTTTCTCCTTGGCCAATCATGCGATCTAGAGCACATACATCTATAATATATTAATGCACACAGACACACACACACATAACTGCACACACACAACCAAACACAACTGCACACACCTCACACAAACAAACATACATCAATAATATATTAATTCACACATACACACACACAGACACACAACACATATCTCAAGCTAGTGAGGTTGGCAATTTTATCAAACAGTAACATTCACACATATATATATATATATATATTAGCTACAGTCAGTCTATGAATGCTACAACATGACAAACAGTGCTACAGTCTATGAATGTTACAAGATGACAAACTGTGCTACAGTCTATGAATGCTACAACATGACACACTGTGCTACAGTCTATGAATGCTAGTAAGTCTATGAATGCTACAACATGACAAACTCTGCTACAGTCTATGAGTGCTACAGTCAGTCTATGAATGCTATAACATGACAAACTGTGCTACAGTCTTCGAATGCTACATTCAGTCTATGAATGCTACAAGATGACAAACTGTGCTACCGTCTATGAGTGCTACAACATGACAAACTATGTTACAGTCAGTCTATGAATGCTACAACATGACAAACTGTGCTACAGTCTATGAATGCTACAGTCAGTCTATGAATGCTACATTCAGTCTATGAATGCTACAACATGACAAACTGTGCTACAGTCTATGAATGCTACAACATGACAAACTGTGCTACAGTCAGTCTATGAATGCTACAACATGACAAACTGTGCTACAGTCTATGAATGCTACAGTCAGTCTATGAATGCTACAACATGACAAACTGTGCTACAGTCTATGAATGCTACAACATGACAAACTGTGCTACAGTCTATGAATGCTACAGTCAGTCTATGAATGCTACAACATGACAAACTGTGCTACAGTCTATGAATGCTACAACATGACAAACTGTGCTACAGTCTATGAATGCTACAGTCAGTCTATGAATGCTACAACATGACAAACTGTGCTACAGTCTATGAATGCTACAACATGACAAACTGTGAACAGCCTATGAATGCTACATTCAGTCTATGAATGCTACAACATGACAAACTGTGCTACAGTCTATGAATGCTACAACATGACAAACTGTGCTACAGTCAGTCTATGAAGGCTACAACATGACAAACTATGCTACAGTCAGTCTATGAATGCTACAGTCAGTCTATGAATGCTACAGTCAGTCTATGAATGCTACAACATGAGAAAATGTGGGAGAGGAAAGTCAACAATAAACAGTCTAATCAAATAGTCATGATAAAGACCATCAGCACATGGGTGATATGATGGAATATCATGACAAATGTTAAGATATATCAGCATAGACATTAATGATAACCAAACACAGATAACAAACAGTCCACACAAAGGAAATGTTGGGGGCAGGGGAAGGGGCGGGGCGTAAGCTAAGAACTATCTTTTACAATCAAGAACTGGATAGTCCAGGATTGATCAAACATTTCTGCTTGAGGACATGAACTTGGTTACAGGACAAGCTTCAAGATAACATTCTACTGGTAATTAGACATTCGTGACAAGTGACATTCGTGACAAGTAACATTCTACTGGTAATTAGACATTCTTAACAAGATAACATTCTACTGGTATTTAGACATTTTGACAAGTAACATTCTACTGGTATTTAGACGTTTTTGACAAGTGACACACATATAAGGTGATGACATGGTCAAGAGAAAATGAAAAGATGAGTTCTTGACAATGTCAAAAGAAGAACACAAGATGAAAAGATAACATTTAAACCAAAAGATGAAATAATAACAAGGTAAAATGAAGATCAGGAAATGAAATAATAACAAGGTAAAATGAAGATCAGGAAATGAAATAATAACAAAGTGAAATGAAGACAGGAAGATGGAAAAAGAACAAAGTGAAATGAAGACAGGAAGATGGAAAAAGAACAAAGTGAAATGAAGACAGGAAGATGGAAAAAGAACAAAGTGAAATGAAGACAGGAAGATGGAAAAAGAACAAAGTGAAATGAAGACAGGAAGATGGAAAAAGAACAAAGTGAAATGAAGACAGGAAGATGGAAAAAGAATAAAGTGAAATGAAGACAGGAAGATGGAAAAAGAACAAAGTGAAATGAAGACAGGAAGATGGAAAAAGAACAAAGTGAAATGAAGACAGGAAGAGATGGAAAAAAGAACAAAGTGAAATGAAGACAGGAAGATGGAAAAAGAACAAAGTGAAATGAAGACAGGAAGAGATGGAAAAAAGAACAAGGTGAATTTAAGAGCAGAAAGTGAGAATGGGAAAAATCATTGCTGACCTTGACCCCATGTATACACTTGTCCATCTGCAGTCAGTACAACTGAGAACTGAGTTCCACAAGCAATTTTTGTAATCAGGTGCTCCTTAAGAAGATCCACTTTTGTAGGGATAGACTTGGGAGAGCTGTTGCCTAGTCCCAGCTTCCCATAATCTCCATCACCAAATGACCAGACTATTGACCCATCTGCTGACATACACAGCGTGTGGTTCAGACCACAGGCCACCTAAGTCAAGTCAACACAAGCAGATAGTTAGTCATATGATGCACACACACACTCTGTACACATTCAGTCATATGACACATGACACACACAGACTGTGTAGACATTCAGCCCAACAAACTCAACAACACAAGAGTCATTGATTTTCTTCTGATTATGAAGCAAACAAAACATGACTAGGTAATATATCAGCTTGCACCATGACGAAGATGACGACTTCTTCTTCTTCTTCTTCTGAGTCAGGTGCAATGTTTATCATACAGCTTAGTATGGCTTCTGTTTCTAAGCAAGTTAGAGAGACAGGTCAGTTGTTTTTTTTAAGGGGTTTTTAAGCCGAAGGATTGACTTCATTGCACCTGGTTTTACCCATATGGCTCGATCCCTCTCTGCAGAAATGGCATGCCACTTGCCGAGAGTATTGCACAAAGCACAAACTCTGTAGCTCCAGCACAATCCCAGGGTCTCTGGGAAAAAAAAGCACTCGTGAACAGAGCAGTGCGGTCTGGATTCCAACCCACGACCTTCGACTCACAAGGCAAAGGGCTTAACCACAGAGACCCCTGCAGACAGGTGAGTGAGGTAGACAAGTGAGTGAGGTAGACAGGTGAGTGAGATAGACAAGTGAGTGAGGTAGACAAGTGAGTGAGATAGACAAGTGAGTGAGATAGACAAGTGAGTGAGGTAGACAGGTGAGTGAGGTAGACAGGTGAGTGAGGTAGACAAGTGAGTGAGATAGACAAGTGAGTGAGATAGACAAGTGAGTGAGGTAGACAAGTGAGTGAGGTAGACAAGTGAGTGAGGTAGACAAGTGAGTGAGATAGACAAGTGAGTGAGGTAGACAAGTGAGTGAGGTAGACAGGTGAGTGAGGTGGACAGGTGAGTGAGGTGGACAAGTGAGTGAGGTAGACAAGTGAGTGAGGTAGACAAGTGAGTGAGGTAGACAAGTGAGTGAGGTAGACAAGTGAGTGAGATAGACAAGAGTGAGTGAGATAGACAAGTGAGTGAGATAGACAGAGTGAGTAGGTAGACAGAGTGAGTGAGGTAGACAAGTGAGTGAGATAGACAAGTGAGTGAGGTAGACAAGTGAGTGAGGTAGACAGGTGAGTGAGATAGACAAGTGAGTGAGGTAGACAGGTGAGTGAGATAGACAAGTGAGTGAGATAGACAAGTGAGTGAGATAGACAAGTGAGTAAGGTAGACAAGTGAGTGAGGTAGACAGGTGAGTGAGATAGACAAGTGAGTGAGGTAGACAGGTGAGTGAGATAGACAAGTGAGTGAGATAGACAAGTGAGTGAGATAGACAAGTGAGTAAGGTAGACAAGTGAGTGAGGTAGACAGGTGAGTGAGATAGACAAGTAAGTGAGATAGACAAGTGAGTGAGATAGACAAGTGAGTGAGATAGACAGGTGAGTGAGGTAGACAAGTGAGTGAGATAGACAAGTGAGTGAGATAGACAAGTGAGTGAGATAGACAAGTGAGTGAGGTAGACAAGTGAGTGAGATAGACAAGTGAGTGAGGTAGACAAGTGAGTGAGATAGACAAGTGAGTGAGGTAAACAAGTGAGTGAGGTAGACAAGTGAGTGAGATAGACAAAGAGTGAGGTAGGTTTTGTTATGTAATGCAATCAATGTCATGACACATTGGGCATTCTCATTGGTGCTCTGTCCTTCGCTGCAGCAGCCATCCCAAAGTCCATTTGCTCACAGTACCCATGAGAAGTTGATTAGTATATTCTCTCCCTACCACAAAGACGACACTGTCTGGCATGTCCAAACTTAATGCCTAATTCTCGAACTAGTTCCAGTGTCTGAGACTTGCCCATATCACATAATTGACAGCGTACTGCATTGATGATATCGGCTCTGTCCATACTTCTTCCCGCTTGAGTCATTACATTGTTTGCAAGAAAGTCAGCACGCTCGTTACTCTGCACTCTAGCATGTCCAGGTGTGTACAGCCACGTCATTTTCTTGAGATGTTATCTCCGAATAATGTCCACCCATTCCATACACATACTTCCAGATTCAATCATTTGAAGCATATTCATGGAGTTTGATATGATAATAGTATGGGTTACCTGTTGCTCAGCCACCCATGACAGAGCCCTGGAGGCACCAATGATCTCCATAGTCATGCTTGATGTTGTCTCGAAATCGCCAGTCCTCATGAAGTATGCTGCGTTTCATAGTGCTGAATAGGCCCGCAATAATCTGGTTCCGTGTCTGACAGAATCATCAGTGTAAATAATGATTTCACCAGGATGGGAGTGCTGATCTATGAGTGCAAGAATCTCCGCATTGCGACCACCGGGCACATTCTCTACAGCGGCGTCAAAGTGTACTGACAACACTGGTGTAAGCAGCCATACCCTCTGATATAGGCATCCATTCTTCCCCATGCCTCAGCTCCTCTAGAGTACAGACCTGTTTAATAATATCCTCGGCCGTCCAGGATCAACCTCTCTTCAATCGCCTGCCCTTGTTTTCATTTATGGATTTGTACAGATGATTTGTGTCTGCAGAATCTCTCAGACAAGTGAGGCAGGTGAGTGAGATAGAAGACAGGTGAGGGAGGTAGACAGGTGAGTGAGGTAGACAGGTGAGTGAGATAGACAGGTAGATAGCTGAGAGGCGGGTGAGTGGGATAGACAGGTGAGGGAGGTAGATGGGTGAGTGAGGCAGGTGAGTGGGATAGACAGGTGAGTGCGATAAACAGGTGAGGAGGGAGACAGGAGAGCGAAATAGACAGGTGAGTGAGATAGACAGGTGAGGGAGGTAGACAGTGAAGTAAAACTTGCATTTTAAACATACCATTCCAATCTGAAAAGCCTCTAGTGCCATGACCCTCTCAGGGACTTTTTAGGCGGTGGAACCGTGCCCCAGCCTACCGTAGTCACCATTGCCAAAGGTAAAGAGCTTGCCATCAGATGTGACTACGGCGCTGTGCTTGAATCCACATGATACCTGAATAAAAGACATACCCACACATGTATATACCCGTTACTATATATGTCCACACACACACCCCCACATGTATATATCCGTTACTATATATCCACACACACATGTATATATCTATTACTATATATGCCCACACACACACATGTATATATCTATTACTATATATGCCCACACACACACATGTATATATCCGTTACTATATATGTCCACACACACACATGTATATACCCGTTACTATATATGCCCACACAAAATGTATATACCCGTTACTATATATGCCCATGCCAACTCTGCCAATGCGGTTCCAAGCCGGATGAAAAGGAGGAGGACTTGTGCGTGAGGCCAGCTACCTCATCACAAGAAATTGAAATAGCTACAGAAACTTATAAGAAAGGATGCCATACCGGTAAACCGACCAGCCAGGTGGTGTGCGGTGCACCTAGTGCATCAATGACGGTTGCTGATGAAAGCCGCTGTGCGGAAGTCAGCAACCCGACTACTCATTACTTGGTTCAAAAACACACACTAAAATTGGATTTTGGAATGTGAGAACGATGGCCACGCTACAAAATCAGCCCAAATTGCAGAAGAAATGAAGAGATATGAGCTGGACATACTGGGGTTAAGTGAGGTGAGATGGCCTGGAACAGATAGAAGAGTAGTTAGTGGATTAACTTTCATATATTCAGGAGAGAAGACGGTAAGAATTTTGAAGGAGTGGGTATAATGATGACACCTAGAGTAGCAAAGAGCATGTTAGAATGGGAACCCATCTCGAGTCGGATAATTAGAGCCCTCTTCAGTACCAGGCATGTCAATATGACAATACTGCAGTGTTATGCACCAACAAACGAGGCTGACGATGATAAGAAAGACACATTTTATGAGCAACTACAAGATCAAATTAACAAGACCCAAAACATGACCTGTTAGTAGTAATGGGGACTTTAATGCCAAGGTTGGAAGTGATAATGTAGGGGTAGAAAGAGCTATAGGAAAACAAGGAATAAACACAATGAATGAGAATGGAGAAAGACTGGCGGAGTTATGTATGCTGTCAAACTTAGTAATTGGAGGTACCATCTTTGCACATAAGGAAATTCATAAACTTACTTGGCACTCACCAGATGGAGTGACCAGAAATCAGATTGACCATATGTGCATAAATACACAATTTAGAACATCATTGCTGGATGTCCGTGCATACAGAGGGCAGATGTAGGAAGTGATCATAATTTATGCATAGGTAAATTGAAACTGAAATTGAAAATTCACCATACTAAAAAGAACAACTGCGAATAGACAGTCAAAGGCTACAAAATAAAGAAGTAAAGAGGAATATCAGCTCGAACTTAAGAATAGGTTCGAGTTACTCAATGGTGAAAATGAACAGAACATTGAAGACAAATGGACTAAGATAAAGGACACTATTGGGGGCAACAAATAGTAGCGCAGGATTAAAGGCGAAAGACAGAAAACCCTGGATAAGCGATGACACCTGGAAATGTATTCAAGAAAGAAGAAAGATGAAACTAGCGATATTTAATACTAAGGATGCAACAGATGAAATCCAAGCTAAAGAGGAATATAGACTAAAAGACAAGGAAATGAAAAGAGCAGCTAGAAGAGATAAAAGAGCATATGTCAATCGACTTGCCGAAGAAGGGGAAAAGGCAGCTAAGACTGGAAACAGTAAATGCTATACAACACACTAAAACAACTTACTGGAACTTTTGTTTCAAAGGGTGGCGCAATCAAGAGTAAAGATGGTAAAGTTCTAACATCAGATACCGAGCAGAAGAAAAGATGGGCAGAACATTTTGAAGAAATATTAAATAGACCTGATCCACCAGTACTACTCAAGTTTGCGAAGAGGCAAAAACAGCTCCCTACCAATTCGAAGAAATGATAAGTGTAGCTGAGGTCAAGGAGGCAATCGATTCCTTGATAAACAATAAGGCAGCGGGTGATGACAACATTAGTGCAGAAATGCTCAAAGCGGCTGATGATACAACTATTAGCCAGGTGCAAGAACTATTTAATAAAGTATGGGAAGAAGAAACTGTCCCAGATCAATGGAAGAAGGAATAATTGTTAAGATCCCCAAAAAAGGTGATCTCAAAGATTGTAACAACTGGAGAGGGATCACCCTATTATCAGTAATGACCAAGACTTTCTGAAAAATCATTCTTAATAGAATCAAAGGAGCAGTGGACACAACCTGAGAGAAGAACAAGCTGGGCTTAGACCAAATAATTACCCTACGACTAATTTTGGAGGAACATATTGAGAAGCAACAACCACTCGTACTAACTTTCATCGATTTTAAAAAAGCCTTTGATAGTCTACATAGAATCTCTCTGTGGAATATTCTGAGATGCTATGGAATACCAGACAAAATAATAAACATTATTAAGAGCCTCTATGATGGTCCACAGTGTGCAGTTCGCACTGATGGTGGACACAGCGACTGGTTTATGGTTGAAACCGGAGTAAAGCAAGGCTGTATTCTATCTCCGCTATTGTTTGGAGTGGCCATTGACTGGGAGATGCGAAAATGTTGCAGGGCGAAACTGGCATCGATTGGGTAGAAAATAGTCAACTAGAAGATTTGGATTTTGCAGATGATATTGCCTTGTTAAGTAGAAACAACCAAGATATGCAAAGAAAAACAGACAACTTGTCATCTATAGCATCAAAAGTTGGACTGCAGATAAGCTATGAAAAAACAAATATAATGAAGACACCTATGGCAAGTAATGCAGATGTCACACTGGAATCTAAAATGATAAAAATAACAGAGCAGTTCACCTATTTAGGTAGCAATTTTGATTGCACAGGAAATGTTAAAAAGAAATTATGATACTAATTGGCAAAGCAACATCAGCTTTTAAAAGTCCAAATAAAATATGGAACTGCAAGTTATATAGTATTAAAAGTAAATTACAAATTTTCAATTCAAATGTTGTATCAATCCTAACATTTGCTAGCAAGAGTTGGAAAATGACTAAAGATATAGAAAGCAAGTAGAATGCATTTGAAAATAGATGTCTGCGAAAAATAATGAATATAAAATGGAACAAATTCAGGAGAAGTGATGAAATCAGAGAAATGTCTGGTTAACCACTAGTGACAACTGTTATAAGAAGAGAAGATGGAGATATGTTGGGCACACCTTGAGGAGAAATGATCAACGAATATCAAAGCAGGCATTAAAGTGGGATGCAAAGGGTTCAAGAAATAGAGGTCGACCTAAGGAGACCCTGAAACAAACTTTGCTGAGAGAGGCAGGAATATCGGTCTCAGTTCCATGGAGGAGATTGAGCGAGTTGCCCAGGATAGAGCGGTATGGAGAAATTACTTGCAGGCCCTATGTACGTATACGGTATGAGAGGAATTATTATATATGCCCAAACACACATATATAACCGTTACTATATATACCCACACACACATGTATATAATAATAATAATAACATGTATATACCCATTGCTATATATGCCCACACACACCCACACATGTATATACCTGTTGCTATATATGCCCACACATGTATATATCCATTACTATATATGCCCACACATGTATATATCCATTGCTATATATGCCCACACACATGCACCCACACATGTATATACCTGCTACCGTACATGCCCCCCTTCCCATATCACACACACACAGAGACATGTATATACCTGTATGACTTCCTCTCCTTGCAAAGCCTCAATCTGCTTAGGTCTCTTATGTCTTTCGCTGTTGTTGTGTCCAAGTTTTCCATAATCTCCATCACCCCAACTAAAAACTTCACCATTCTCAGTCAGAGCCATGCTGTGTCCATCTGAACCTGCAGATGTTGATACTTGAACCACCACAAAACCTGCATTGACAACAAGAGATAAGAAACAAGAGATAAGAAACAAGAGATAAGAAAAGTGAACATGTCTACTACCACACACAAAGCTTACATTGACAAGAGATAAGAAAAGTGAACATGTCTACCACCACTACAAAGCTTACATTGACAAGAGATAAGAAAAGTGAACATGTCTACTACAGCACACAAAGCTTACATTGACAAGAGATAAGAAACAAGAGATAAGAAAAGTGAACATGTCTACTACACTTACAAAGATTACATTGACAAGAGATAAGAAACAAGAGATAAGAAAAGTGAACATTTCTACTACCGCACACAAAGATTACATTGACAAGAGATAAGAAACAAGAGATAAGAAAAGTGAACTTTACTACTACCACACACAAAGCTTACATTGACAAGAGATAAGAAAAGTGAACATGTCTACCACCTTACCAAAGCTTACATTGACAAGAGATGAGAAAAGTGAACATGTCTACTACACTTTACAAAGATTACATTGACAAGAGATAAGAAACAAGAGATAAGAAACAAGAGATAAGAAAAGTGAACATGTCTACTACACTTTACAAGCTTACATTGACAAGAGATAAGAAAAGTGAACTTTTCTACTACCACACACAAAGCTTACATTGACAAGAGATAAGAAAAGTGAACATGTCTACTACCCCACAAAGCTTACATTGACAAGAGATGAGAAAAGTGAACATGTCTACTACCGCTACAAAGCTTACATTGACAAGAGATGAGAAAAGTGAACATGTCTACCACCGCACACAAAGCTTACATTGACAAGAGATGAGAAAAGTGAACATGTCTACTACCGCACACAAAGCTTACATTGACAAGAGATAAGAAAAGTGAACATGTCTACCACACTTACAAGCTTACATTGACAAAAGATGAGAAAAGTGAACATGTCTACTACCACTTTCAAAGATTACATTGACAAGAGATAAGAAACAAGAGATAAGAAACAAGAGATAAGAAAAGTGAACATGTCTACTACCGCACACAAAGCTTACATTGACAAGAGATAAGAAAAGTGAACTTTTCTACTACACTACCTAAAGCTTACATTGACAAGAGATAAGAAAAGTGAACTTTTCTACTACCTACAAAGCTTACATTGACAAGAGATAAGAAAAGTGAACATGTCTACCACACAAAGCTTACATTGACAAGAGATAAGAAAAGTGAACATGTCTACTACGCACATCAAAGCTTACATTGACAAGAGATAAGAAAAGTGAACATGTCTACTACCACTACAAGCTTACATTGACAAGAGATAAGAAAAGTGAACTTTTCTACTACCACACACAAAGCTTACATTGACAAGAGATAAGAAAAGTGAACATGTCTACTACACTATCAAAGCTTACATTGACAAGAGATAAGAAAAGTGAACTTTTCTACTACCACACACAAAGCTTACATTGACAAGAGATAAGAAAAGTGAACTTTTCTACTACCACACACAAAGCTTACATTGACAAGAGATAAGAAAAGTGAACTTTTCTACTACCACACACAAAGCTTACATTGACAAGAGATAAGAAAAGTGAACATGTCTACTACCCCTTTACAAAGCTTACATTGACAAGAGATAAGAAAAGTGAACATGTCTACTACACTTCAAAGCTTACATTGACAACAGGAGGCAAGAATAAGAAAGATAAATGAGAAATCAGATTGTTGCATAGAGGACATGGAAACAAGTTCTGATATTGTTTGTGATGTGTCTTGTTATCATTGATAACATTTCATATCTGATATTGTTTGTGATGTGTCTTGCTGTCATTGATATCATTTCATATCTGATATTGTTTGTGATGTGTCTTGTTGTCATTGATATCATTTCATATCTGATATTGTTTGTGATGTGTCTTGCTGTCATTGATATCATTTCATATCT
This sequence comes from Arion vulgaris, assembly GCA_020796225.1. Taxonomy (NCBI): domain Eukaryota; kingdom Metazoa; phylum Mollusca; class Gastropoda; order Stylommatophora; family Arionidae; genus Arion; species Arion vulgaris. The sequence goes on from CM036756.1 coordinate 809,972, forward strand.
GATATTGTTTGTGATGTGTCTTGCTGTCATTGATATCATTTCATATCTGATATTGTTTGTGATGTGTCTTGCTGTCATTGATATCATTTCATATCTGATATTGTTTGTGATGTGTCTTGCTGTCATTGATATCATTTCATATCTGATATTGTTTGTGATGTGTCTTGCTGTCATTGATATCATTTCATATCTGATATTGTTTGTGATGTGTCTTGCTGTCATTGATATCATTTCATATCTGATATTGTTTGTGATGTGTCTTGTTGTCATTGATATCATTTCATGTCTATCTCAAATAATTCTCCAAGTCAGCAATATCATATTGAGAAATGTTGCTGTAATTGTTACACAATCTGTTCTGTCACACAGAGAAGAAAAATGTTGCTGTAATTGTCACACAATCTGTTCTGTCACACAGAGAAATGTTGCTGTAATTGTTACACAATCTGTTCTGTCACACAGAGAAATGTTGCTGTAATTGTTACACACTCTGTTCTGTCATACAGAGAAATGTTGGCACGCATGCACAAATGTAAGCACATATGGTGTGTGTAAGAAATCAATCTTCTCCTTCTTCCTCGAGCCTCCATATTGACCACTTGTTAATCACTCTTTGTGATTTGTATGTGATCTGAGCCTAAGAGTGATTGTACGTTGTGCCAGTTATGCGCCTATGAGTAGGCCAGCACATCCAATTTCTGTGATGTTTTTTATTTACTAGAGTAGATAAGTCCCCTAGGTCCTACATCAGTCGCCTCTTACGACTGCCTTGTAGGTCACAGTGGTGCTATTCTTTGCTCCATGCACATGCCCCCAGCACCACACAGGTGAATCAATCTGCTAAAATTCCAACCTCTCAGCGATGATTGATGTTTTAACTTCAATCAACTATTAGGGATGTTGACAAACAGGGCACAAGACATTCGATAGGCAAAGTCTGTCCTAGGCTAACACTTGCCACTACACAAGACATTCAATAGGCTCAGCCTAGGCTACTACACAAGACATTCGATAGGCTCAGTCTGTCCTAGGTTACTACACAAGACATTCAATAGGCAAAGTCTGTGCTAGGCTACTAAACAAGACATTCGATAGGCAAAGTCTGTGCTAGGCTACTAAACAAGACATTCGATAGGCAAAGTCTGTCCTAGGCTAGTACTTGCTACTACACAAGACATTCGATAGGCAAAGTCTGTTCTAGGCTACTACACAAGACATTCAATAGGCAAAGTCTGTTCTAGGCTACTACACAAGACAATCGATAGGCAAAGTCTGTTCTAGGCTATTACTGCTACTACACAGGGGAGATAAATGATATTTAAATATAGCGGTCACTATATCACTTATGTATCATCAGTCTATAAATAGATATGTATTAATATGATACATGTCTGCACATTTCAACTTCATTTGTTCAGCATATTGACCTTGCAAAGCAGATATTGCTGTTGGGGTGTGGATGTCATCAGAGTTTCCTTGGCCTAGTCTGCCATAGCTTCCTTCTCCACACGACATGAGAGAGCCATTGGGCATGATAATGAACGTGCAGTTTTGACCACAGACAATCTGAGGACATATATCAAATATAAAGAAATATACAGTCTAGATATGAGATTATAACTGAAGAAGTATACAGTCTAGATATGAGATTATAACTGAAGAAATATACAGTCTAGATATGAGATTATAACTGAAGAAATATACAGTCTAGATATGAGATTATCACTGAAGAAATATACAGTCTAGATATGAGATTATAACTGAAGAAATATACAGTCTAGATATGAGATTATAACTGAAGAAATATACAGTCTAGATATGAGATTATAACTGAAGAAGTATACAGTCTAGATATGAGATTATAACTGAAGAAATATACAGTCTAGATATGAGATTATAACAGAAGAAATATACAGTCTAGATATGAGATTATAACTGAAGAAATATACAGTCTAGATATGAGATTATAACTGAAGAAATATACAGTCTAGATATGAGATTATAACTGAAGAAATATACAGTCTAGATATGAGATTATCACTGAAGAAATATACAGTCTAGATATGAGATTATCACTGAAGAAATATACAGTCTAGATATGAGATTATAACTGAAGAAATATACAGTCTAGATATGAGATTATAACTGAAGAAGTATACAGTCTAGATATGAGATTATAACTGAAGAAGTATACAGTCTAGATATGAGATTATAACTGAAGAAATATACAGTCTAGATATGAGATTATAACTGAAGAAATATACAGTCTAGATATGAGATTATAACTGAAGAAATATACAGTCTAGATATGAGATTATAACTGAAGAAATATACAGTCTAGATATGAGATTATCACTGAAGAAATATACAGTCTAGATATGAGATTATAACTGAAGAAATATACAGTCTAGATATGAGATTATAACTGAAGAAATATACAGTCTAGATATGAGATTATCACTGAAGAAATATACAGTCTAGATATGAGATTATCACTGAAGAAGTATACAGTCTAGATATGAGATTATCACTGAAGAAATATACAGTCTAGATATGAGATTATAACTGAAGAAATATACAGTCTAGATATGAGATTATAACTGAAGAAATATACAGTCTAGATAGGAGATTATAACTGAAGAAATATACAGTCTAGATATGAGATTATAACTGAAGAAATATACAGTCTAGATATGAGATTATAACTGAAGAAATATACAGTCTAGATATGAGATTATCACTGAAGAAATATACAGTCTAGATATGAGATTATAACTGAAGAAATATACAGTCTAGATATGAGATTATCACTGAAGAAGTATACAGTCTAGATATGAGATTATAACTGAAGAAATATACAGTCTAGATATGAGATTATAACTGAAGAAATATACAGTCTAGATATGAGATTATAACTGAAGAAATATACAGTCTAGATATGAGATTATAACTGAAGAAATATACAGTCTAGATATGAGATTATCACTGAAGAAATATACAGTCTAGATATGAGATTATAACTGAAGAAATATAAAGTCTAGATATGAGATTATCACTGAAGAAATATACAGTCTAGATATGAGATTATCACTGAAGAAATATACAGTCTAGATATGAGATTATAACTGAAGAAATATACAGTACTAACCAAGACCCTGCCCTTACCTCCATGTGGTTACCCTGGAAACAAGACTATGGTTCCATTCTGGCTAAGGGTCAGGGATCGGGAAAAGTACAGGTAGTGGTAGTAGTGCAAGCACAGAAAAGCAATGCAGGTCCGAAAATCCCTGAACAACGCACGCATCTCCTGGTTGATGTCCGCAAAAATTTGCCCAAGTTTAAAAAAAGTACGAACAGCAGCGTACGAGTGTCCATAAACAAAACAGTGGTAACAAATTGCGTGCATAGTCTCTAACGGCTGAGTGTGCCTCTCTGCTTCTTCACGCGATCAAGCAGGCCAGGCTCCCAGCAAATAAGGGACAAGGTACCATCTGCTATTAAGACTCGCTCGACGGTCTTTTGTGTGTGTCCATATATTGAGTTGCCCGATCATGTTGTGAGGCAGTTAGTCTGAACATTTTTTAATGACCGAAATAAAGGGATGAGAGGTGCATCCCAAAGCCGAGACATGAGGTGAAACTTGGAACCCTATGCACAAGTCAAGCTGAGTGTCAAAGCAGTCCCGAGGCTTGCTTAATGGAATGGCAGATGAGTGAACATTACAGTCGTATCAGCTTCCTGGCTGATGGGAAAGGCTGCATGCGAAGGGATGAAAGGTGCATCCCGAACAGCATAGCGCGCTCGCCGAAGAAACTCTGAGCCCTGTGCACGAGTTGAGCTGAGTGTCGGAGCAGTCCGAGCAGTACATGAAAGCGGCAGATATGTGAACATGTTGAGTCGTATCAACTTTCCGGCAGATGGGAAAGGCTGAATGAGAAAGGATGAGAGGTGCATCCCAAACGGAGAGGAGAGCCCACACGGAGCGAAACTCGGAGTCATGAGCGCGAGTTCAGTAGCGTGCCAGGGCACTCCGATGCCGAGTAAATATGGTACATCAGGTGAAGGTGACACAAGGGAAGATTGTGAAAAAACTCTGAATGAGGCCAAGCGCGGATTAAGATACTGGGTAAAGTTGGCAGAGCATAAACCCCAAAGTTACGTTTTAGCGCCTTATGAAACTGCCCTCCCTGAGATAGCCGGGCAGGGTATGATTGTTCACGCAATTAACATCCCTGGAAAAATCAGGGCGGGTGATGACTGGCGAGTGCAAAATTTAAGTTGCACTGATAGCGCCAAATAAACGACCCATACATTATGAAGTGCGGGCCCCCAGCCCAGTGTTTCCCAGATCAAAGGAAATTACAGAGCAAATGCAAATTGCCTACACAAGCGTCCATAAAGCGTCACAGGACACCAAAACTGTTCTCTTCGCAGGGAACCACTGCTGCCTTGTAGTTTTGGTTGGGCACAATCAAAGGCTAGCGGAGTAAACCGTACACAAAACTGGATGATAGGCAAACCAAGCAGTCCACAAAAAGAAGGGTTAGCTGGGTAGATGACGCTCATCAGCCTGGGAGGGCGGCAGGTCGTCTACGGGTCACTGCCCTGAAAGAAAATAGCAACCTGCTGCCTTGTGGGTTTTGGCTGGGGACAGCAAAGGTTAGCGGAGAGCAACCCAGTAACGCTGGTTGAAATCGGACACACGGCCGAAAGATTAGCACTTGAGCTTCAAATGGCACTGAAAGTTGTGACATAGCATACCCATGCTAAGGCTGAATGGACCACATTTTATCATGAATAGTTTTAATATAGAATCTCGATATGGTGCTACGCCTGTGGAGATCCATCGGGCAGGACGAGTGTCGGGCCCCATGCCTCGAAGGGGCCCGTTTTTGCTACCGACGGTCCCTGTCCTCCAACTCTGCAAATTAGCTAGCGCGGTCCACGGGAAAAAGCTACTGGCTCGATAAGGCCGAAAACTGGCTATAGAAGGCTAAACATTGTGCAATGGAATGCCGAAGGTCTGCTTCACAAAAAACAAGCACTTGCACAGAGACTTGCAGAAGAAGACATAGACGTTGCGTGCATACAAGAAACACACCTAAATGCCCAACACAGGTTCTGGATCAGAGGCTATCAGACCTTCAGATTAGACAGAGTGGGCCACAAAGGTGGAGTCCTCACCTTAGTACGAGACGGCATTCCAGTAAAACAAACCGAAGTGACTATAGGAGGCGCCGGCGCAGCAGAGTTCGTAGGCGCCCTCATTACATGTAATGAAATACAGATTCTTCTGTACAACCTGTATTGCCCAAGTCATATCTCGCTATCACTAGAGGCGATGACCATAAATAACACACCATGCATGGTGGTATGTGATTTCAAAAGCCACTCAGAAAGGTGGGGCTACCAAGAAAAAACAGTAGAGGAGTTGAAGTGGAAGATAGAGAAAAACCTGTTCCTTATCAATGCCCCAGACGATCTGCCAACCTTCTACTCAAGAAGGTGGCATACGACTAGCACCCTAGATCTGGACTTTGCAACGAGCAATCTCTCCACAAAAATAGTATGTACGGTCACAAAGCAACTCGGAGATAGTGACCATAGGTCAGTCAAGCTGCAAGTAGACCTCCAATTTGTACCTGAAACCAAAATATGGCTGCCACGGTGGAACTACAAAAAAGCTAATTGGATACAGTATGCGGCATTGACAGATGCCAATGTTGAGCAGCTCAACATGCATGAAAACAAACACATGCAATCCGTGGCAAGGGAATTCTCAGAAGCAATCCTGAAAGCGGCACGGTAAACCATTCCTAGAGATGCACGGAAGGATTACAAGCCATACTGGACAGCAGAGGTTCAGAAGCTTGAAAACGACCTTGAGTTGGCAAGGAGAGAGGCAGGACAGGCACAGACAGAAACGACCAATACTGCTTACAAGGCGGCAGCGGCTAAGTACAAATGGGAGGTCAAATGATAGGTAGCTAAGTCCGAATCCCTGAACCTTGATAGGGACAGACATAAATTGTGGAAGCTGGCAAAAACGCAGAGTGATGAAAACACCAGCCGACCCCCAATAGTTCTGGAATAAGATAAAAAGATGTGCTCGGGAAGGGAAGCTGCAGATATTCTAATAAAAAAATATGCCGAAGTCAGCAAAGTAAGCATAACAAAAGACAAAAGTGATGACACAAAGAGAACAGCGAGAGCCCTCCAAGGCGAGCCAAGAAAAGCCGATAGTCACCTAATGGATACATTCACCACAAACGAGTTAGAAGAGGCATTAAGGGAGCTCAAGCTCAGAAAATCACCTGGAAAGGATGGGATCACAAATGAGATGCTTAAAAACTTAGGGACTAGAGCAAAGACAGCTCTACTGGCCGTCCTAAATATGTCGTGGAGGACAGGCATAGTACCACGAGAATGGAAGAAAGCGATCATGGTACCCATCCTAAAACCAGGCAAAAATAAACTCGACCCGGCGAGTTACAGACCAATAAGCCTCCTAAGCTGCGGGCAAACTCATGGAGCATGGTGAACAACGACTATCTTGGCACTTGGAAAGCAAAGGGCTTCTCATGACACAGCATGAAGGCTTTCGGAAGTATTGATCAACAGAAGATCAGGTAACCTATATCGCCCAGGAAATTGAGGATGGTTTCCAAGAAAAGAAACAGACACTTTCTAGTTTTGCTAGTTTTGGTAGATATGGAGAAGGCGTTTGACACAGTCTGGAAAGAAGGGCTAAAACTGAAACTCTTTACCCTCGGCATAAAGGGAAGAATGTACAAATGGTTTGATAGATACTTAGAGAACACAACAGAAAGGGTTCAGGTTCAGGGGTACACAAGCATGAAGCGCATACTAGAGCAAGAGTCCCCAAGGCGGAGTACTTTCACTAACCCTCTTTCTAATCTTCGTAAACGACATAGCAACATGCCTACCAAAGCGAGTACACTCAGCCATGTATGCAGACGACCTGGCAATCTGGGCGAGAGATCAGTCAGTGCCCATAGCAACAAATTGACTGAAAGATATGCTTAATAAGCTGGAAATTTGGTCAGAAAAGTGGAGCATGAACATTAACGCATCAAAGACTACATACACGGTGTTCTCGCAGAACAACTAGAACTACAGAATTAAGCTTAAAGTCATTGGGCAAGACCTTCCGGAAAGAATAAACCCAACGTACCTGGGAGTCACACTCGACCGAAAGCTGACATGATGCCCCCAAATAGACAATGCTATGACAAAAGCGCGACAAAGGCTCAACATGATGCGCAAACTCGCAGGCTCCACGTGGGGAGCAAACACCAGAATCCTCAAAACACTCTACTCTGGAAGAGTGCAGCGGTCCTGGAGTACGGCATTGCAGCATGGAGCAGTGCATCCAACAAGTAATTTGCCAAAGTGAGCAGCAGTCAGAACCGTGCAGTACGCATTATCACAGGTGCCATGAAGTCCACGCCCATCAAGGCGATGGAAACAATCACAGGCATCCAACCAATGTCAGACCGAAGGGACAGGAAAGTTTTGATACTTTCCAAAAAATTGAAACGACTTCATTCCCACCCTATGCATGAAAGAATGAATGGACTTGGAAGAGGCAGTATAAAGAGAACCAGCTTCACAAAAAAATGCCAAAGCAATGACCGCAGACCATCCAGTCCTAGCAAAATGTAAAGTCAAATCAATACCAGCAATCAATAAGTGCCCGCCCTGGAAGACCAACATGCCGGAACTAAGGAAATCTATCCCAGGTATACTAATGAAAGGGCAGCAAGAAAACTGCGAAAGAAGAGCGGACACAGAAAAATACATAGCAACCGAGTACCCTGAGAGTGAGTGGATACATGTGCATACTGATGGATCGGCAAGGAACGCAATCAGCGATGGCGGAGGAGGAATAGTGCTTAAACTCTCAAAAAAAGTGACAGTCACGAAAGCGAGTCACGAACTCACTCAAACGCACCGTCATTCAGTGGATACCATCACACTGCAATATAAGCAGAAATGAACAAGTTGACAAGCTAGCTAAAGAAGGAGGGCGACTACCGCAGACTGATCTCGAGATCAGCTATGAGGAGGCCGAGCGACCATTAGCTCCACTATAAAGACAAATGGTCGAAAGACCATCCACAGTACAACAACAGCGACGGGTACTATGGTTTATCTCGTAGCGAACAAGTTGCTATATTCCGCCTCCGTACTCGCACAACAAGCTTGCGCCACATGTTTAACAAATTAAAAATTGGCACAACTAGCCTGTTCCCCTGCGAAAAGGCGGACATGACGGCAGAGCACATCCTGCAAGATTGCCAACTGATAGCATGCCTAAGAAAAGAAACCTGGTCCCTTAAAACCACAGCAGCATTCATGATAAAATCCGGTTCATCGGTCTAGGCAGGGATCAAGAGAGACTTGTTATTTATAATGGTGATTGGGTTGAATTGTTCTCTTAGCCTCATTGCCTTTATGCTTCTGTCAAACTTTCTTGGTGTCTTAGTATATAATTTCGCGAAATGCTCTCCATAATTTGCCTAAGATTCTGATTTAGATGACTTTACTTTATTTTTACTATTCATTCTTGCTGTTCTGTATTGTGTGTAGCATCTAACTTTTACTTTTGTCACCTGTGAAAACATTTTTCCTTTTTTGTATAGAACTTTTAACTTCTTCATTCCACCATGCTGTGTGTTTTCTGTGCTTATTTAATTTTTTAAGTCCACAATTTTCTTTCACTATAACCATGATATTTGTTTTGAAGATTTGACATTCTTTATTTATGTTGCTTACTCCCTCTAGAGTGTTAAAAGCTGATGTAACTGCTCCTTGAATTTGATTCCTAGTTTCATTATTATTTAGCTTTTCAATATCTATTATTTCAATTTGTTGAGTTGTACTCATGTCTTGTTTTCTATTTGGTTTGTGTAGACAAAGTACCATTGGTCTATGATCTGAGTCTTTGATCACTATTTATTCTCCATCTTTTACTCTTGTTTTGCTAGTATAAAGTTGATCTGTGATGCTTGGTTAATATTATTCCATTTATGCCAAGTCAATATCTGGCTTCTATGTTGGTAAATTCTTCATCTATAGTCTCCATCTTTCACTCTTGTTATCTTATCTTATCTTATCTTAACCACATTTGCCGTGAGCGTCGTGGGGAGAGTTAGTTTCCTATCTTGTGCCAGGTGTGTTGCGCTGACGTTGTCAGTCCATGCTTTCGCAGGGACTCTGAGATGTTATCTATCCATCGTGTTTTTGGTCTGCCTCGTGTCTCTGCGCCTGAGTGTCGATTATTATAGGCACGTGATGGTAGTAAATGTGGTTCCATTCTCATTAGATGACCGAACCACTTGAGTCTTTGCTTCTCGATGTACTGTATGCATGGTATAGTACCAACGATGCTTCTGATATTCTTGTTTCTCACTCTATCTCGCCTTGTAATGTTGACAGCTTTTCGTAGACATCTCATTTCACATGTAATCTTTCTTTCTAGTGTCTTAGTCAGGGGCCATGTTTGGCACTGATAGCAGAGAGTTGGAATAAATATGCAGTTTATCAGTTGTCGTTTGACTGCCATGTTAATGCTTGGATGTTTTAATAGTGGTGACAGTTGGTATGTCACTGCATTTGCCTTCTGGCATCTAGTCTCGATTTCTCTGTCCATCTTTCCATCTGCTGTGAATATACTCCCGAGATATTTGAATTCTGGAGTCTGTTGTATTTTGACATTATTCACGTGTATATTTAGTTGACCTGTTGACCTACTTATTGTCATGACTTCTGTTTTGGAGGTGTTAATTTTCATGTCATATTTTTCGCATGTCGCTTGCAGTGCATTTATGTTTTGTTGAAGTTTGTGTTCGTTGTTGTAAATTATACTCTGTGATCATCTGCAAAGAGTAGTTCGTTGATTAACTCCTTGTGGACCAGGAGCCACATCAAATGGCGTTTTTACTCTATAATAGCTTTTGCCCTGGTCCACTAAGAGTTAAATTGTAGTTGTTATCGAGGTTGTTATCTGTCTTGGTTTCTTGCGTTATCCTGTCTATGTATATATTGAAAAGTATAGGTGAAAGCACACATCCCTGTCTTACTCCTGATGATAATTCAAATTCGTCTGTCAGGCCGTCGCTTGTTCGTACTACGCTTGAGCATTTTTGGTATAGCGCTCTAATATTGTCTAATAGTTGGCCCTGAATTCCATATTCACTTAATATGGCCCATAGTTTGTTTCTGTTTATTCTATCAAAGGCCTTTTCTTGGTCTATGAATGCTAAGTTGAGCTGTTTGTCATATTCTATGGTGTTTTCGCTGAGTTGCCTTAGTGTGAACAGGGCATCAGTGCAACTCTTTCCCTTTCTGAACCTAAATTGAGCGATGTTCAGCTGTGGTTCTATTATAGATGTGATTCTAGATTCCAAAATTTTAGCATATAATTTCCCAACATGACTTAATAATGATATGCCTCTATATGTATTGCATTCTCTTTTGTTGCCCTTTTTTCCATATTGGTATTATGATGGCTTTCTGCCAATCTTTGGGGACTTCTCTTTCTGTCCAGGCTGACTTGAAGATTCTATGAATCCATTGTATTCCTGTTTCTCCGCATGCCTTGATTGCTTCATTGGTTATACCGTCTATGCCTGCTGTCTTGTGACGTGGACTCTTCTTCACAACTTCTTCTATTTCTTGGATTAGTATATTTGGTTCTTCTATGCTTGTGTTATTTTAAAATCTATTCGCAACTGATGTTGGTGGTTGGTTAAGTAGTGCTTGGAAATATTCTTTCCATCTGTTCTTCCTTCCGTTTGTATTAAATATCGTGTACCGTTTTATCATTAATAATGTCAGTGGGGTTGAAACTTTCGTCTCTTATCCTCATGGAATTGACACTTTTGAAAAAATTTCGTGGCTGTTCTTTGCATAGTAATGACAGTTGTTCTCCGTATTTTCCCAACGATTCTGTCTTTGATTTTTGATTACTTGTTTACTATGTCTTCTCGCTGTTCTGTATGCTGTGTAATCATCTTGGCTTTTGGATTTTATCCATTTTTGAAACATTTCTTCTTTGCTTTTATTGATTCTTTGACTTCGTTGTTCCACCATGCAGTTTTTTGTTTGAATGTCTGTCTTAACTGTTTTTGCCACATAGTGTGTTTAATGTTTTCATCATTGCTGTTTTAAATGTTTCCCATTCTTGATGTACATTGCTTATACTTGATGGTAGCGCTGTAAAAAAGTTTGTCATCATGTTGTTCATATCGTTTTGTATGTCCTCTTCCTCTAATTTTTTTCAAGTTGGTGACGAAAATTGGATTTCTCTTTCTCTGTTTAGTTTCTTTTGCCTTGAATTGTGTTAGTATGACTGGTCTGTGATCTGTGTCTATATCTATATTCGGTATGGTTCTTGCATCTATTATATTCCTCTTTTGTCATTGTCTAACGAGTATATAGTCGATTTGAGATGACTGTTCTATGTTGTTCCACTTGTACCATGTTTGTGTATGGCTTCTTCGATGCTGGAATAGTGTGTTTGTTATGATCAGGTCGTGTTCGTAGATGAGGTTGATCATTTCTTCTCCGTTGTTGTTTCGTTCTGCTTCGGTGTCGCTGAAATTTCCTAGGCATGTCTCGTGTTGTTTGCTAGTATAAAGTTGATCTGTGATGCTTGGTTAATATTCCATTTATGCCAAGTCAATATCTGGCTTCTATGTTGGTAAATTCTTCATCTATAGTCTCCATCTTTCACTATTGTTTTGCTAGTATAAAGTTAATCTGTGATGATTGGTTAATATTCCATTTATGCCAAGTCAATATCTGGCTTCTATGTTGGTAAATTCTTCATCTATAGTCTCCATCTTTCACTCTTGTTTTGCTAGTATGAAGTTAATCTGTGATGATTGGTTAATATTCCATTTATGCCAAGTCAATATCTGGCTTATATGTTGGTAAATTCTTCATCTATAGTCTCCATCTTTCACTCTTGTTTTGCTAGTATAAAGTTAATCTGTGATGATTGGTTAATATTCCATTTATGCCAAGTCAATATCTGGCTTATATGTTGGTAAATTCTTCATCTATAGTCTCCATCTTTCACTCTTGTTTTGCTAGTATAAAGTTAATCTGTGATGATTGGTTAATACCGTTGCTTTTTCTTTCTTTTCTCCAATCCTGTTTTGCCTCACAGCATCAGGATAAGAAGAGATTTCTAGAACACGGTTTTTTGTGCGCTGCAAACAGTGTCTGTTGTTGCCTCTTAGGTTCCACTTTTGTATGGTCGGCCTTTTGCTTTGTATCCATTGTATAGGAGCATCATTGCTCTTTGAGTCGCACTGTCTGTTGGTAATCTGCTTATGTGGCTGAACCATTTAATTTCTTGTTTCTTGATGAAGGTCAATACTGATGTTGTACCCACTTTTATCCTGATGTCTTTATTTCTCAACCGGTCTCTCCTTGTTACTCCCAGCATTCTGTGTAGACACTTCCTCTCTGTGATAACTAGTTTTCTTCTATCATTTGTTGTCAGTGACCAGGTTTGGCACTGGTAGCATAACATAGGGAGATAGATTGTGTTGAACATTGCTCTTTTTGTGTTCATAGTGACATGTTTGCGTTTCAGACTTGTCTCTAGCTGTTCTATGATTTGATTTGCTTTATTGCATCTATGTTGGATTTCGTTAATTATTCTTCCATTTGCTGAAAAAATGCTCCCTAGGTATGTAAAGTCTTTGACTTGTTTCAAATGGATGTTTGTCGATAGAGATATTGGTAGCGTTTTCTTCCCTAGCGAATGTCATTATTTCAGTTTTGTCAATGTTTATTCTCATGTTGTATTCATTACATGTTAACTGAAGTCTGTTAATGTTTATTCTCATGTTGTATTCATTACATGTTAACTGGAGTCTGTTAATGTTTATTCTCATATTGTATTCGTTACATGTTAACTGGAGTCTGTTAATGTTTATTCTCATGTTGTATTCGTTACATGTTAACTGGAGTCTGTTAATATTTATTCTCATGTTGTATTCGTTACATGTTAACTGGAGTCTGTTAATATTTATTCTCATGTTGTATTCATTACATGTTAACTGGAATCTGTTAATGTTTATTCTCATGTTGTATTCATTACATGTTAACTGGAGTCTGTTAATGTTTATTCTCATGTTGTATTCATTACATGTTAACTGAAGTCTGTTAATGTTTATTCTCATATTGTATTCATTACATGTTAACTGAAGTCTGTTAATGTGTTGTTGTAGATGTTCTTCTGTTGTTGATATAATTGCCTGATCGTCTGCAAAAAGAAATTTGTTTAAGAGTTCCCGAAGGTTGTTTCCTTCGCTGCTGTTAGCTATTTGACAGATTTGATCGATAGATGTAATGAACAGTAGCGGTGATAGACGATCGTTGTCTTACTCCTGACTCTAAGTGTAACTTTTCTGATAGTCCTATGTTTGTTCGAATCATACACTGGCTGTTTATATAGAGGCTTTTCTTGCATAGATTAATTAGATGGTCATTAACTCCATAGATTGACAATACTTTCCACAACTTGTTTCTGTCTACATGGTCAAACGTGTTTTCCTGGACTACGCACGCAACCTTCAGGGGTTTGCCAGACTCAACAGTCCTTTCCACTAATTGCCTGAGGATGAATATCATGTTTGTACAGCTTCTATTGTAGCACTGATACCAAGTCAATATCTGCTATAGATATCTTTAATAAAGACATATCTATGACATCTGAGAGAAGAGAAAGAAGGGACATGAGTCAGTTACTATTCACCTGCTGTGCATTAGAAAGTGATTGGATTTTGACAGGCGACAGGGCTACTCTTCCACCTTCACAGATTTGTCCATGTCTTCCACTACCCCACATCCAGGTTTGACAACTGCTACCAAAGAAACATATAATAGCATTTGATTGGGATACAAGTTCTGTACAAGATACAATATTAAACTTATCTATTACCATATCTCACGTATCTATTACAATATCTAACTTATCTATTACAATATCTAACTTATCTATTACAATATCTAACTTATCTATTACAATATCTAACTTATCTATTACAATATCTAACTTATCTATTACAATATCTAACTTATCTATTACAATATCTGACTTATCAATAGATAAGTCAGGCAATAGATGTGGCAATAGATGTGTAAGGCAATCAATACAGTTCATAGCTAATGTATAATATACCTGCCACATGTCTGCCAGACGTCTGGCTGCTGTGTTGCCCATGACATAATCTGACCATCCATGTTGAGATCCCATAGTTTGTTGTCCTGGAAGAACAAAATCAAACACACAATTATAAGATAACAACAACAACACATAGATGACAATTATAAGATAACAACAACAACAACAACAACACATAGATGACAATTATAAGATAACAACAACACATAGATGTCAATTATAAGATAACAACAACACATAGATGACAATTATAAGATGACAACAACACATATATGTCAATTATAAGATAACAACAACACATAGATGACAATTATAAGATAACAACAACAACAACAACACATAGATGACAATTATAAGATAACAACAACACATAGATGACAATTATAAGATAACAACAACACATAGATGTCAATTATAAGATAACAACACATAGATGTCAATTATAAGATAACAACAACACATAGATGACAATTATAAGATAACAACAACAACAACACATAGATGTCAATTATAAGATAACAACAACACATATATGTCAATTATAAGATAACAACAACACATAGATGACAATTATAAGATAACAACAACAACAACAACAACACATAGATGACAATTATAAGATAACAACAACACATAGATGACAATTATAAGATAACAACAACACATAGATGTCAATTATAAGATAACAACAACACATAGATGACAATTATAAGATAACAACAACACATAGATGACAATTATAAGATAACAACAACACATAGATGACAATTATAAGATAACAACAACAACACATAGATGTCAATTATAAGATAACAACAACAAAACAACAAACACATAGATGTCAATTATAAGAATAACAACAACAACACATAGATGTCAATTATAAGATAACAACAACAACAACAAAATAGATGTCAATTATAAGATAACAACAACAACATAGATGTCAATTATAAGATAACAACAAACATAGATGTCAATTATAAGATAACAACAACAACAACATAGATGTCAATTATAAGATAACAACAACAACAACATAGATGTCAATTATAAGATAAACCTAACAACACACATGATGTCAATTAAAGATACACATACACATGTGTCAACTCATAAGATTAACTCACTACATTACAGTCAACTTACTACTACAGTATAACTCTAACACTTCACTATCATATAGTACCAACTCTAACACTTCATCTACTATAGTACAACTCTAACACTAATACTACATGTCAATCTAACATACATATACATGTACCAACTCTAAGCTTCACTACTACATGTACCAACTCTAACACTTCACTACTACATGTACCAACTCTAACACTTCACTACTACATGTACCAACTCTAACACTTCACTACTACATGTACCAACTCTAACACTTCACTACTACATGTACCAACTCTAACACTTCACTACTACATGTACCAACTCTAACACTTCACTACTACATGTACCAACTCTAACACTTCACTACTCATGTACCAACCTAACACTTCACTACTACTGTACCAAAGCTCTAACCTCTACTCTGACTACTACATTACTACTACGTACCACTCTAACACTTCACTACTACATGCCTTGTACCAACTCTAACACTTCACTACTACATGTACAACTCTAACTTCACTTAACTACATTCCACTCTAACCTTCACTACTACATGTACCAACTCTAACACTTCACTACTACATGTACCAACTCTAACACTTCACTACTACATGTACCAACTCTAACACTTCACTACTACATGTACCAACTCTAACCCTTCACTACTACATGTACCAACTCTAACACTTCACTACTACATGTACCAACTCTAACACTTCACTACTACATGTACCAACTCTAACACTTCACTACTACATGTACCAACTCTAACACTTCACTACTACATGTACCAACTCTAACACTTCACTACTACATGTACCAACTCTAACACTTACATGTCAACTCTAACTTCACTACTACATGTACCAACTCTAACACTTCACTACTACATGTACCAACTCTAACACTTCACTACTACATGTACCAACTCTAACATCACTCTACATGTACCAACTCTAACACTTCACTACTACATGTACCAACTCTAACACTTCACTACTACATGTACCAACTCTAACACTTCACTACTACATGTACCAACTCTAACACTTCACTACTACATGTACCATACTCTAGACACTTCACTACTACATGTACCACTCTAACCATTCAGTAAACTCTAACCTTCACTACTACATGTCAACTCTAACATTCCTACTCATGTACTAACTCTAACACTTCACTACTACATGTACTAACTCTAACACTTCAATACTACATGTACCAACTCTAACACTTCACTACTACATGTACCAACTCTAGCGACTTCACTACTACATGTACTAACTCTAACACTTCACTACTACATGTACTAACTCTAACACTTCAATACTACATGTACCAACTCTAACACTTCACTACTACATGTACCAACTCTAACGCTTCACTACTACATGTACCAACTCTAACACTTCACTACTACATGTACTAACTCTAACACTTCACTACTACATGTACCAACTCTAACACTTCACTACTACATGTACCAACTCTAACGCTTCACTACTACATGTACTAACTCTACAACAAAGCTATATCAAATGCTTACATAAGCTTGAGCTTGCAAGTCGGGATCAATGGTCTCTCTGTTGAGCAGTTTAAATGTCTGTGGGAATGGTTGCCTGTGCAGCAAAGCATCAGCTGATTTAATGGCACATGAGTAAGACAAAAGCCATTGCCATTCTTTGACTATGTTCTTGCTATCTGGAAGTATACATTGTCGAATACAATTATAGTTCGTTCCAAAATTGGTGATCATCGTTAGAATTTCGTAATTGTACAATCACATATGATCATTTCTCATCAAATGTGGTTATGTTAGTGTTGAAGACATCAAATGTGGTTATGTTAGTGTTAAAGACATCAAATATGGTTATGTTAGTGTTGAAGACTTCAAATATGGTTATGTTAGTGTTGAAGACATCAAATGTGGTTATGTTAGTGTTGAAGACATCAAATGTGGTTATGTTAGTGTTAAAGACATCAAATATGGTTATGTTAGTGTTGAAGACTTCAAATATGGTTATGTTAGTGTTGAAGACATCAAATGTGGTTATGTTAGTGTTGAAGACATCAAATGTGGTTATGTTAGTGTTGAAGACATCAAATGTGGTTATGTTAGTGTTGAAGACATCAAATGTGGTTATGTTAGTGTTAAAGACATCAAATATGGTTATGTTAGTGTTGAAGACTTCAAATATGGTTATGTTAGTGTTGAAGACATCAAATGTGGTTATGTTAGTGTTGAAGACATCAAATGTGGTTATGTTAGTGTTGAAGACATCAAATATGGTTATGTTAGTGTTGAAGACATCAAATATGGTTATGTTAGTGTTAAAGACATCAAATATGTTATGTTATGTTATGTTATCGACGATCGCTCATGGCACATTGGGCATTCCCATTCGTGCTCTGTCCTCCGTTGCAGCAGCCATCCCAAAGTCCATTTGCTCACAGTACCCATGAGAAGTTGATTACTATATCTTCTCTCTACCACGAATACGACACTGTCTGGCATGTCCAAACTTAACACCTAATTCTCGAACTCGTTCCAGTGTCTGAGACCCGCCCATGTCACACAATTGAGAGCGTACGTCATTGATGATATCGGCTCTGTCCATGCTTCTGCCCACTTGAGTCGAGGCACTGTTTGCAAGAGAGTCAGCACGCTCGTTACCCGCACTCCAGCATGTCCAGGCGTGTACAGCCAAGTCATTTTCTTGAGATGTGATCCCCGAATGCTGTTCACCCATTCCACCGCATACTTCCAGATGCAATCAGTTGAAGCATACTCATCGAGTCTGATATGATGATCGTATGGGTAACCTGTTGCTCAGCCACCCATGACAGAGCCCTGGAGGCAGCGGTGATCTCCATAGTCATGCTCGATGTCGTTGTCTCGAAAGCCCCACAGTCCTCATGAAGTGTGCGACCGTTTCGTTGTGCTGAGTAAGCCCACGATGATCTGGTGCCACGCTGACAGAGCCATCGGTGTAGATAATGATATCACCTGGGTGGGAGTGCTGATCCACGAGTGCAAGAATTTCTGCATTGACGACGCCGGGGCCCATTCTCTACAGCGGCGTCCAAGTGTGCTGATAACCTTGGCGTAAGCAGTCATATCCTCTGATATAGGTATCCATTCGTCACCGTGCCTCAGCTCATCTAGAGTACAGACCTGTTTAATAATATCCTCTGCCTCGGCCATCCAGGATCGACCTCTCTTCAATCGCCTTCCCTTGTTCTTATTTATGGATTTGTGCAGAGGATGATTTGTGTCAGAGAAACTCTCAGATACGCTTTTACCTGTGCGACTTTGTGTCTCGTGGCCATCGTTGGCAATCCAAGGACATAGCGCATTGCCTCACAAGAAGTGTCACGTGTGCAACCCAGTATAAGCCTCATCGCTTCATTTTGGATCCTTTCTAACTTATCAAGCGATGTTCTGCTTACTGTTAGAAGACCAAGGTCATAGTCCACCACGCTCAGCACTAGTCCTTGATAAAGAAAGAGTAGTAGGCGTTGCTCAATATCCGCCCCGCCATAACTTTGAGAGCGGTTAGCCCTTTTCTTGCCTTTATGATTACGTTCTCAACATGGCTCTTAAATGACAGGCTTCTGTCAACTGTTATTCCAAGATACTTTAGTGTTTCGGTTCTGTCAAAGTCTTTGTTACACATGCTGACAACCGGGTAGGTGTCTTTACTATGTGAGTGTTAAGAGAGAACCATGTTAGAGAGGTCTTTGCTGGGTTCACATTCGCTTCGAATTCATTGCACCAGTCACCAATCCTATTCAGCTCACACTGTAATGCAGATGCGATCTCATTTCTGTCCTTGCCATGCGATACACAGAATATCATCGGCGTCGACATTGTTCTGCCAACTCCGACCCTTTGTGTGCTGGTTACCCGACGGTGTATACATTGAAAAGGACTGGCGAGTGGTGATCCCTGGGGAAGGCTCATTAGGACCTGTTGTGGTTGTGATGCCCATGAACCATAACGCATTGATAACGTGCGCTCAAAAAGTGCAGCAGCAATCCACTTGACCAAGCGTGTTTCCACCTGCATATCCATCAATAACTGCATAAGTAAGGTGTAAGAGACATTGTTATATGCGTCCTGCAAATCAATGGCGGCTGCTGCATCCCCATCTGAAACCCCTCATACGCATCATATGCAAAGACCGCTGCATTGCACCAGGTGTCCTTTCCTGGGCGATAGCCGAGAGTGGAGGAAAAGACCATTTGTCTCCATTATATTTGAAACTCTACGAGCTATGAATTTTTCAAGCAGTTTGCCGACAGTGTTTTGCAAGGTAATAATTCTATATCCATTTGTGCCTGTGAGATCTTTTCCAGGCTTAGGCAAGGTCTCAGATAGCTGTGCAGCCAATCGTCAGGAATAGTGCCAGTATGGATACTTTTATGGAAAATCTTGCATAATTCAGCAAGATCTTTGTCCTCCAGACATTTTATGTGACTGTACCGAACACCACCAGGCCCAGGCGCTGTATCAGAGCATGTCTTTAGTATTGATTTGATATTATCGACAGAAATGTATTCTATATTTACAAGAATGTTGAAGGCTTTCTTCAGCATCTATTTCTCATGTTTTACAAGAATGTTGAAGGCTTTCTTCAGCATCTATTTCTCATGTTTTACAAGAATGTTGAAATCTTTCTTCAGCATCTATTTCTCATGTTTTACAAGAATGTTGAAGGCTTTCTTCAGCCTTATTTCTCATGTTTTACAAGAATGTTGAAGGCTTTCTTCAGCATCTATTTCTCATGTTTTACAAGAATGTTGAAGGATTTCTTCAGCCCTATTTCTCATGTTTTACAAGAATGTTGAAGGCTTTCTTCGGCATCTATTTTTCATGTTTTACAAGAATGTTGAAGGCTTTCTTCAGCATCTATTTCTCATGTTTACAAGAATGTTGAAATCTTTCTTCAGCATCTATTTCTCATGTTTTACAAGAATGTTGAAGGCTTTCTTCGGCATCTATTTCTCATGTTTTACAAGAATGTTGAAATCTTTCTTCGGCATCTATTTCTCATGTTTTACAAGAATGTTGAAATCTTTCTTCAGCATCTATTTCTCATGTTTTACAAGAATGTTGAAGGCTTTCTTCTGCATCTATTTCTCATGTTTTACAAGAATGTTGAAGGCTTTCTTCTGCATCTATTTCTCATGTTTTACAAGAATGTTGAAGGCTTTCTTCAGCATCTATTTCTCATGTTTTACAAGAATGTTGAAGGCTTTCTTCGGCATCTATTTCTCATGTTTTACAAGAATGTTGAAATCTTTCTTCAGCATCTATTTCTCATGTTTTACAAGAATGTTGAAGGCTTTCTTCAGCATCTATTTCTCATGTTTTACAAGAATGTTGAATGCTTTCTTCAGCATCTATTTCTCATGTTTTACAAGAATGTTGAAATCTTTCTTCAGCATCTATTTCTCATGTTTTACAAGAATGTTGAAGGCTTTCTTCGGCATCTATTTCTCATGTTTTACAAGAATGTTGAAATCTTTCTTCAGCATCTATTTCTCATGTTTTACAAGAATGTTGAAGGCTTTCTTCTGCATCTATTTCTCATGTTTTACAAGAATGTTGAAGGCTTTCTTCGGCATCTATTTCTCATGTTTTACAAGAATGTTGAAGGCTTTCTTCAGCATCTATTTCTCATGTTTTACAAGAATGTTGAAGGCTTTCTTCGGCATCTATTTCTCATGTTTTACAAGAATGTTGAAATCTTTCTTCAGCATCTATTTCTCATGTTTTACAAGAATGTTGAAGGCTTTCTTCAGCATCTATTTCTCATGTTTTACAAGAATGTTGAAGGCTTTCTTCAGCATCTATTTCTCATGTTTTACAAGAATGTTGAAATCTTTCTTCAGCATCTATTTCTCATGTTTTACAAGAATGTTGAAGGCTTTCTTCGGCATCTATTTCTCATGTTTTACAAGAATGTTGAAATCTTTCTTCAGCATCTATTTCTCATGTTTTACAAGAATGTTGAAGGCTTTCTTCAGCATCTATTTCTCATGTTTTACAAGAATGTTGAAGGCTTTCTTCAGCATCTATTTCTCATGTTTTACAAGAATGTTGAAGGCTTTCTTCAGCATCTATTTCTCATGTTTTACAAGAATGTTGAAGGCTTTCTTCAGCCTTATTTCTCATGTTTTACAAGAATGTTGAAGGCTTTCTTCAGCATCTATTTCTCATGTTTTACAAGAATGTTAAAGGATACACCTTCATCACAAAAATCATACACAATACAGTAAAATTGTTATTTGTACTTTCTGTTTCTATAGTTTCAAGAAACATAGTGAAGGCCAACATCTATATTTGAATACACAAAAACAAAAATCATGTCAACTGACAAAGCAAAAGGCTCACCTAACATCCAAGTAAACAATAAAGAACTCTAATGTGTAGAGAGCTACGAATATCTGGGCTCAATAATTAACAATATTTAACGGTGACTGCTCCAAAGAGATCTCAAGAAGATTGGCAATAGCAATCAGAAGTTAAACACAATGAACAACATGTGGAAAAACAAGCTTTGCCAGTTTCTGTGTCGTTTTGAAAGGACTAGTGCAAATAGATAGTGTAGATAGATATTGCTAGGTATTGTAGACAAATATCAAATATTGCTAGGTATTGTAGACCAATGTTAGATAATGTTAGATATTGCTATATATTGTAGGCAAATATCAGATACTGATAGGTATTGTAGACAAAGATCAGATATTGCTAGGTATTGTAGACAAATATCAGATATTGCTAGGTATTGTAGACAAATATCAGATATTGCTAGGTATTGTAGACAAATATCAGATATTGCTAGGTATTGTAGACACATATAAGATATTGCTAGGTATTGTAGACACATATCAGATATTGCTAGGTATTGTAGACAAATATCAGATATTGCTAGGTATTGTAGACAAATATCAGATATTGCTAGGTATTGTAGACAAATATTAGACATTGCTAGATATTGTAGACCAATGTTAGATATTGATAGGTATTGTAGACAAATATCAGATATTGCTAGGTATTGTAGACAAATATCAGATATTGATAGGTATTGTAGACAAATATCAGATATTGCTAGGTATTGTAGACAAAGATCAGATATTGCTAGGTATTGTAGACAAATATCAGATATTGCTAGGTATTGTAGACAAATATCAGATATTGCTAGGTATTGTAGACAAATATCAGATATTGATAGGTATTGTAGACACATATAAGATATTGCTAGGTATTGTAGACAAATATCAGATATTGCTAGGTATTGTAGACAAATATCAGATATTGCTAGGTATTGTAGACAAAGATCAGATATTGCTAGGTATTGTAGACAAATATCAGATATTGCTAGGTATTGTAGACAAATATCAGATATTGCTAGGTATTGTAGACAAATATCAGGTATTGTAGACAAATATCAGATATTGCTAGGTATTGTAGACACATATAAGATATTTCTAGAAAGATATGAACAAATGAGTATATATATATATATATATATATACCAACCTGTGTAAGGTGTCCTGTAATGTAAAGGCACAGATGAGAAACACAGAACTGAGTCCAGCTGTAGACTGACAGCCATAGATGCCAGGCACTGTAGGTACTGGCTGTTTTGTAACTGATCACCTGCTACCACTAGACTCTAACAAAGTCACCACACAAGAATAACTTTAGTACTCACATAATTCTATACACACACAACACATAATCTAACACACCTATAATCTAACACACACATAATCTAGCATACACATAATCTAGCACACACATAATCTTCTTCTCTCTTCTTCTTTCGTTCATTCTTTGCAGCCAATTTTATCATTCTTATTTTATCATATAATTGATCTTTGACAAAAACATTTGTTTATGTTGTGCAATTATTCGCCTATGCTGACTAGGCCGGCACATCTGGTTTCAGCCAGCTTTTTATTTACTAGGGTAGCTTGATCTAGAATGATCCTTTGTGCCATATGTTTTGGCTTGGATTTACATCTTTACGATTATCTTTTCGCAGTATATATGGGCTTTATGATCTACGTCAAAGGGACAGCATCTTACTCGTGCAACACACCATGAAAAGTGTCGGCCTTCACCATTGTTCAGGGTTGGACAGCCAATCTTAACAATGTTGGCCTTACTTTTCTGAACATATTGAGTTTATTCAGAAATAGAAACATTCTCAGTTTTTTTGAGCCGCGTGTCGACACATGGCATTTTACAATGTCTACTCTGCATTTTCCCTGGCCCTGGGAAACACTGAACTGGGACTGCGCCCAGATATTCTAGAGGGTCGTTTCAATCGGCACTAGCAACGCAACTGAAATTTTGAGCTCAGTTCTTCCGGGGATGTTAGTTGTTGAGGCAACAGTACCTTGCCCGGTTGTCCCAGGAGGGCAGTTTCATTAGGCACTAATGCAACTTTAGGATTTGCGCTTGGCCAACCTTACCCATTAAATGTGTCTGCGCTAAGACTTTGATACGGAGTTTACTGCAATCTTTCCGTATGTCGACACAATACATTACAGCGTTTTCAGAGACACTAGCAGAGACTGTTGATTCGTTACGCATTGTTCTTATTGATTCTTGCCCCACAGCTGGCAATTATTGTCCTGCCATTTGTACCAAGGAATTGGGGCACATAAGCTTGTCCGGGATGGCGTCTTACACTGTGAAAAGTGTCGGCCTTCGCCAATGTTTGAATTTGAACAGCATGTCAAATCTTTACATTGTCAGCCTTACTTTTCTGACCACTTTGAGTTTATTCCGGAGTAGGTTCTCTGCCTTTTCGAGGCGCATGTCAGCACTTGGCAATTTGCAGTTTCTACCCTGCATTTTCCCTGGCCCCGGGAAACACTGGACTGGGGCTACGTACAAATAATGTAGAGGGTCGCTCAATAGGCGCTATCAGCGCAACTTAGATTTTGCGCGCCAAACATCACATGCCCTGGTTTTTCCGGGATGTTAGTTGTGAGAGCAACAGTACCTTGCCCGATTGTCACAGGGAAGGCAGTTTCATTAGACACTAAAACGCAACTTTAGGATTTGTGCTCGGCCAACTTTACCCAATAGATATATCTGTGCTTGGCCTCTTGTACGGAGTTTACCGCAATCTTCCTGTGTGCCGTCATGACACGTGGCAGTGTTTTCAGAGACACTTGCCGAGACCTTTGATTTGTTACATGTTCTCATTGATTCTTGCCTCACAGCTGGCAATTTATTTGCTGTCATTTACTTCGGGGGAGTTTTGATTCGTTCACAGATGACTCATACACTTCTGTTTCTTACGTTCGTTTCAGCAACTATTTGGGCAACTTTTCATCGGACATCGGCCAGGAGAGGCGTGTGGATTCAACAGTCACACTGAGATTCTGTTCGTCTGTGTTGGGAGCAGATCTCATAGGACGTGACTGCGTCTGCATCTCTACTTGAACCAGAGTAGCTCTCCCACGATTCCTAACCGATTAACCAGACAAGATCGGTTGTCTGTTACCATGGTCACCACGTGGAGATGGGGTATGATGTTGATTAGTGCCAGGTCACTAATCCTTGCGCGTCATTGTCCCTATGCGCCTTTGATCCCACACATAATCTAACACACATAATTTAGCACACATAATCTAACACACATAATTTAGCACACACATAATCTAACACACATAATTTAGCACACACATAATCTAACACACATAATTTAGCACACATAATCTAACACACATAATTTAGCACACTCATAATCTAATACATTCATAATCTAACACACACATAATCTAACACACACACACACACACATAATCTAACACACACACATAACCTAGCACACACATAATCTAACACACACACATAATCTAGCACACGCACATAATCTAACACACACATAATATAACACACACATAATCTAGCACACACATAAACTAACACACATACACACACAATCTAATCCACACACACATAATCTAACACACACACATAATCTAACACACACACACATAATCTAACATACACATAATCTAACACACATAATCTAACACACACACATAATCTAACACACACATAATCTAACACACACATAATCTAGCACACACACAATCTAACACACACATAATCTAACACACACATAATCTAACACACACACATAATCTAGCCCACACACTATATCTAACACACACACATAATCTAACACACACACATAATCTAGCACACACACATAATCTAACACACACATAATCTAACACACACACAATCTAACACACACATAATCTAACACACACACTATATCTAACACACACACATAATCTAACACACACAATCTAACACACACACATATAGGAGTATAACTTGAGTCCTGACCTAATCTATCACACATACATACTGGAAAAATGTGCAGTAATTATGATTTCTCTATTTGTCTCATCTAAAACAACTTCCATCATACATCGACTGCTGTTCACCTTCTCATCTTAAACAACTTCCATCATACATCGACTGCTGTTCACCTTCTCATACTTCTGTTATCAGTTATATGAGGACTATCATCATAGCACTCTGACATGTCCATAGGTGCTCCGATCTCCGCCTCAGCAAATCCAGCAGCGTCCAGCGACCCAACATGCCAGTTCGATGTTGATTAATCAATCTCTTTGCAATTTACTATGTCGTTCTTTTCGGGCTGCACCAATATTGACACCCATCTCTTTCAATCTGGTCAGCGAGTGGGATTCACAGCCCTGAAACTCCTCTGTTCAGAAAGACTCTCTCAATGCGTGAAGAACGTCATTTTGATCAATGGCAGCTCCCTCTGATATTGTAGCTAAGCCAGCCAATCTATCAGCTCGTTCATTACCCCTAACTCCTGAGTGCCCAGGGACAAAAATAAAGGTGATTTCTCTGATCATTGTCTGTACCAGTACCTCCACCCAGTTGCGTCTCACCATACCTGATTCGACTTTACGAATCATGCTCATGGAGTCACTGAGTATGAAAACACGAGTAATTGTGAGATGCCAACCAGTTCACCGCCTCCGTAACCGCCCGAACCTCCATTGTCAAGCTACTTGTGGTTGTTGCGTAGGCCCCACTGGCCTCTCTTATTATTTTTCCTCCTGAGCGTGCTGAAAAGCCCACGCACAGCGATTTTGCGAATGACTGAACCATCGGTGTAAATAACCACTCATACTTCTATTTGTCTCATCTAAAACAACTTCCATCATAAATCGACTGCTGTTCACCTTCTCATACTTCTATTTGTCTCATCTAAAACAACTACCATCATACACAGACTGGTGCTCACTTTCTCATACTGATACTGTTCAAGCAACATGGAGGGAAACCGCTGAAGAAGACTACAGAAGCACTTAGTCTGACTTAATCCAATGATGCCCCGCTGCTTGAGTGACTTGCGTGCTACTGCCATCACTTGGTTTGCCTGATAGAGCTCACTGGAGTAGTTCAGAATGACTACATCCTAAATAATCAAAGAAAATCTGCAGCACATTCATAACTAAAATAATATACTAATGATAATGGAATAACAACAATAATATAACTGACTATATTTATATCTAAGAGTATAACAATATAACTGACTATATTTATATCTAAGGGTATAACAATATAACTGACTATATTTATATCTAAGGGTATAACAATATAACTGACTATATTTATATCTAAGAGTATAACAATATAACTGACTATATTTATATCTAAGGGTATAACAATATAACTGACTATATTTATATTGTGGGGTCTGTGCCTAGGGTTAGTGACTCGGTCTATTAACCCCGACGTTCTGAGTTCGAATCACGCTGGACAGTTTGCTTGCAAATTGTTTCCGTTGATTTTAACAAAGGACGATGGCGCCACCCGTTCAGAAAGCAATGGCAAACTACTGAACGTATAAGTGGTGCCTAGAAAATCAACGACTTGTTTACTGTGGTTGATGGCTACGTCCTTTGGGATATGCCACGATTTTCATATTTATATCTAGGAGTATAACAATATAACTGACTATATTTATATCTAGGAGTATAACAATATAACTGACTATATTTATATCTAGGAGTATAACAATATAACTGACTATATTTATATCTAGGAGTATAACAATATAACTGACTATATTTATATCTAGGAGTATAACAATATAACTGACTATATTTATATATATCATCATCATCATCAAATAGCTTGTCCTGATCAGAACTTTCCTCCAGAATTTCTCTCTTTCATAGGCCAGATGTCCTGCCTCTGTAGCCGTCATGTTCAAACCATCAGTTACATCATGAATCCACCTTCTCTGTGGTCTTCCTCTTCTTCTCGTTGCTGGGTATGTCTCTTTTCATGATGGTCTTCTCCAGCCGTCATGTCTTTTTATATATCCAAAATATATAAATTTTCTCTTTCTTATTTGTAGCATCAGCCAGTTTTCTTTGATTTTGAGTTCTTTCTGGATAGATCTATTTGTTCTCTTCTCTGTCCAAGATATACGAAGGACTCTTCTGTAACATTTATATTCAAAAGCACATATATGTTTTCCACTGCTTTATTAAATGTCCATGCTTCACACCCATACGTTGCCACTGGGAATATGCATGCTTTTAGTATTCTGATCTTTGTTTTCTTATCAGTTCCGTTCCATACTGTTTTTAGTTGTTTAATTTTTTGTAAAGCCATGTTTGTTCTTCTTTTAATTTCCGTCATCCCATTTCCATCTGTTGTTAGCAGTGAACCAAGATATTCAAAACTATTCACATTTCCATCTGTTGTTAGCAGTGAACCAAGATATTCAAAACTGTTCACATTTTCTACTTTCTCTCCATTGGTAAAAATATCATTTGTCATGTTCATTTTATCTGTTGTCATTATTTTTGTTTTTGCCACATTGAGATATAGATTTTGTTTTTCGCTTTTATTTTTCACTTTCCCTAATAATTTCTCAATCCCTTTTTGTGATGTTGACAGTAACACTGTATCGTCAGCGTATCTTAGTTCAGGTATTTCTCTTCCTCCGATTATAAAAGGATCGAACTGTTCTTTTTCCCTATCTTCTGTAACATTCCTCATGATGTTTTCTGCATATATGTTAAACAGACAAGGCAACAGAATGCAGCCTTGTCTGATTCTCTGTCTTATGTCAAACCAATCTGATGTATCATCACATGTTCATACAGCCGCCATTTGATCACTACAAAGTTCTCTTATGATCTGTATCAAATGTAATGGAAATTCCATTTCTCCCATAATCTTCCATAATTCCTGATGTTCTACACAATCAAATGCCTTTGAGTAGTCAATAAAGCATGAGTATAGATCTACATTTTACTCTCTAGATTTTTCTATGATTGTTCTCATGTTAAATATATGATCACGTGTACCTCTGTTCCGTCTAAACCTAGCTTGTGTTATGTTGATATTTTCTTCCATTTTCCTATACAGTCTTCCCATAATAATTTTTAATAAGATTTTATTTGCCTGGCTAATCAATGCCACTGTTCTATAGTTGGTACATAATTTGGTGTCTCCCTTTTAGGTATTGGGATAAATATTGATCTTTTCCATTCCTTTGGCCATATTCCTGTTTCCCATACCTTTTTGCATATTGCATGATATATTTTTATGCTTTGTTCTCCTCCTGCCTTGATAAACTCTGCTGAAATATTATCACATCCTTTTATTATCTTCAAGCTTTTTATTGCCTGGTAAACTTCCTCTAGTGATGGTTCTGGCTCTTTCTATTATTATTTCAGTGTTCACTCTATTGTCCTTTTTGTCTCTATTCAGATACATTTCTGTACAGTATTTGAGCATGGAATAGCAGCCTGGGCCACAACCTCCAAGACACAGTTCGTAAAGGTAAGCAGACTGCAAAATCAGGCCTCATAGATCATCAGTGGAGCCATGAAGTCTACCCCAATAGAAGTACTGGAAATTGTGACAAGGCTTCAGCCAATGGAGGACAGATGGGGCATGAACATACTTCAACAAGGAGAAAATACAAGAGACTGATGAACCATCCAATGCACCTCCGAATCAACAGCTACGGTAGGTTAAAAAGAAGTAACTTCGTGGCAAACCCCAAAGAACTTGCTCACAAAGATTCAATATTGGCACTGGCTCAACCAAGACACATACAACCAGCCAGCACCTCCCCTCCCTGGGCATGCAGGCTCCCAGAGCTCTCAGAAGAAATAAGTGGCATTGGCAAGAAAGGCACACAGACAGACCTGGAGAGAAGGCTCATCGCAGAAAAACATGTAAATGAAAACTACCCAGTGGACATGGACACAAGCATACACGGATGGCTCTGCTACAGATGCCACCCACAATGGAGGAGGGGAGTTGTCCTCAGACTAAAAAATGGAGTAGAACTAACCTTAGCTCTAGCCACTGGCAAGTTCTCAACCAATTTCAGGGCCGAGGTAGAGACCCTCAGTGCAGCTGCAAATATGGCACTACAAAATATGAACCAAATACATGGAAAAACAGTGCTTTTGACCGACACATTGTCTGCTATCTCAGCACTGAAATCTGAAAGGAACCCAGAACTAAGTGATCTCAGGTCAACCGTAGCCGAGTTGTCCCATGATTCTGAGAGGGTAGTAATCCAGTGGATATCCTCACACTGCAAGATCAAGGGAAATGAAGATGCTGACAGAATGGCTAAAGAAGGAGCAGGAATGCCCCAAGATGACAACCTGGTTAGCTATGAAGAAGCAAAACCATCACCAAAGGGCACTACAAAGTTAATGGGATAAATAACACCCAAAACACAAGGACGATGGATATTACCAACTGTCCAGAAGGGACCAGACAGCCATACTTTGCCCCGGATGGGTCACAACAGAATGAGACACCACCTGTACACTAAATTCAAGATAGGCACTAACGACCTGTGTCCCTGTGACTTGACGAGTATGACAACAGAACATATCCTACAGAACTGCCCCCAGTATGCAGACCTGAGAAGAAAGAGGTGGCCCACTTACACCAGCATCCAAGACAAACTGTATGCATGGCTGATAATCTGAGGCAGACGGCTGCCTTTATTAGAGAATCTGAAATCCCAATCTAGTGAGAATGCGGAAGAAGAAGAATTTACATTTCGCTGCAATATTCTTTCCATCTGTTGAGAATTTCTGCTTGTTCTGTTAGGGTTCTTCCCACACTATCTTTTATTGCATTTAGTTTTGGTTTAAACGTTATGGTCATTTATTTTATTTCTTTGAACATTTCCTGCTCTCTCCCTTCTTCTGGTGTTCTTCTAACCTTGTACAACAATTTTGTAGGTATTGCTTTTTATCTCTTCTTATGTTCTTCTTTTTGTTATATTTTTGTAGGCCAACCTATTTTCTGCCTTCGCTATTCCCTGTGCCTTTTCTCTCTTCTCTGTTGTATTAACTCTAGTGTATCGTTTGCAATTCACTCCTTCTTTCTGTCTTTTCTTCGTGGAACCATATCTTTGGCTGTCGACAATAGGATATCTCTAGTATGTGTGGTCAACTCATCTGGTGTCATCTCTTCTTGGACTGTCATCAGTATTTCAAATCTGTTCTTCACTTCTACTCCATATTCCTCTGGGATTTTATTAGCGTCAAAACGTACTGGTTTTAGTTTCTTCTCAAATTTTCTGAGCTTAAATTTTATTATCTCCATTAATAGCTCATGGTCACTTCCACATTCTGCACCAGGTAGGGTTTTGGCCGTTGTTATGTTTGATCTCCATCGCTGTTGTATTATGATATAATCTATTTGGTTTTTGGTCTTCCCGTCTGGTGACGTCCAGGTATATAACCTTCAAGGATGTTGTTTAAACATTGTGTTTGCTATCATTAAATCATTTTCGGCACAAAAAGTTATTAGTTTGTTCAATGCCTCATTTCTACTGTCTATGCTGTGTTTTCCTACTATTTGTGTTTCTTCTTTTGTTCTATCTTTTTCCAACTTTGGTATTGAAATCTCCCATTATTATTAAGATGTCGCTTTTGTTAATTTTATCTACTGTTTCCTGGAGAATGTTATAAAATTCCTCCGTCTTCTTCTTCTGCATCTGTAGTTGGTGCATATATTTGTACAAGTGTAATGTTTCTTGATTTCCAATTAAAGGTTTACACGAACGATTCTTTCATTTATGGGATTGTATCCTAGGAGTGTAACAACATGAAGGCCCGTCTGCCCAGCGTGTTCGTAGCGCGTTGGACTACGGGTGACTATCCTCTGTGTGTGCGGGTTCAATTCCGCGGGATGGCAGAAAAAGCCACAGATTTCCCAGATTTACAGTGTTCATGGCACCAAACCGAAGGGTTACGATGTCCATTGCACCGAGCCGAAGAGCTGAAAACTCAAGTGCTTCTGGATCGGAAAAAACACACAAAAAACATGAAGGGTACAGTGATGTTTGATGGGGTCTCCTCTAGCGCTTTTCCTATCAACAGCGGCGTCAAGCAGGGTGCGACTTGCACCCACACTCTTTGGGATATTTTCTCCCCACTTCTCTTCCATGTTTTTGAATCCAAGAAGGAATATTTCTCCACAAGATCAGATGGAAAATTATTCAACATGGCGCGACTCAAAGCAAAGATCAAAGTCCAAAGAGTCACCATCAGGAAACTTCTGTTTGCCGATGATGCAGCATTAACATCACACACAAAAGAAGTGCTACAACACCTCATGGACAGATTTTCTGCAGCATCAAATGAATTCGCTTGACCATCAGCCTGAAGAAAACAAATATAATGTTCCAGGATATTAGCAGAGCCCCATCTATCAACATTGGCAGTCATACGCTTGAAGGAGTCAATACCTTTACATACCTTGGCTCTGTCATCAGCAGCAACCTCTCCTCGATGATAAAATTAGTAGTTGCATTGGGAAGGCCTCCACTGTTATGTTTAAATTAGCAAAGCGTATATGGGAAAACAGGGCACTCACAAGAAACACCAAGACACAAGTATATAAAGCTTGTGTTCTCAGCACTCTGCTGTATGGTAGTGAGACATGGACCACATATGATAGACAAGAACATCATCTTAACACCTTCCACATGCCCTGTCTCAGGTGAATATACAACATCCGATGGCAAGACCACATCTCCAATATAGAAGTCCTGGCATTCCAAACATGTACACCTTGCTGACTAGCGACGTCTGAGATGGCTGGGACACGTGTGCCATATGAGCGATGATAGAATCCCAAGGAACATTCTATATGGTAAACTCGAAACTGGTACTAGACAGTATGGGCGCCAATTATTACGCTTCATTGACACCTACAAGCGTGATCTAACTTCATGCGGCATAGACAAAGAACATTGGGAGCGGCTGGCCAAAGACAGGCAAGCATGGCAAGCGGCAGTAAGGGCGGCTCAAAAGAAAAACAACATCATATGTGGAGGCAAAGGGAGTGCAGAGAGAACATCCCATGTATCAACTACAGTCTCCAGTTTACCTGCAGCAACTGTGGCAAGGAGTGCCACTCCAGAATAGGGCATTACAGCCACATGAAACGTGATTCAGCGCAGAACATACTACGTGACGCAAGACCTATTGTCTCCTGAGACAAAGAGGCCAATGAATGATTCTAGGAATGTATGAGATGTTTGTTTTTGTAGATATATCGTCACTGCCATCCTTCCTGGTTTGTCTCCTCCAGCATACATTATAAACATTCCATTGTGTGTATTACAATGAGCTTGTCCGCTCCACCTATGCTCAGAGAATATATATATATATATATCTACTTGGATTATCTCAAGGAATAACAATATAACTGACTATCTTTATATATCTATCTATCTATCTAGTTGGATTTGTCATGTAAACAGCCTGCCACTTGTCTACATTTTGATCTATGTTGTGACAAGGCATATATCGGCAACATTGGCAAAAAGCTTAGTGACAGTTGTGGCCAACACTTATATGATATATACAACTGCTCTGTGATGCCTGTAGCTAATCATTTCAATGGAACAGACCATCTGGGAGCTCGCGATATCAAGGTCACAGCCATCCGATCATGTTTCTCTGATGATCAAAGTCAGTTTGCTCTAGATTATCATTTTATATCATTATATGGAACCTTGTGACTTCATGGACTCAACGCACTAGATTCCAATGCTTCTTAGAATTTTCTCTTCTTATGCTCTATACTCTACATGTGTATATGTTAAATGTATATGTTATGTATATATATTTGATTTTTATTGTTTATCTTCTTTTTTCACTTCTAGTTTTTTACATTTATTTCGTTTATTGTTCATTTGAGGATCATCTTCATCGCGCATGTCCATAATTGCTCTGATCTTCTCCCAATCATGTGTCTCAGTGTGTTTATGCTAACAACTCCGTCTGTATTAATTGATGTATCTACTGGGTTTTTCTCTGGTGGTTCTGCCGTCTTGCCGCACCTATCGGTATGCATAACTTGCGCAACGAGATAGAGGATACCCTTTATCTTCTTCATTTAAATCTTCGGGGCGTATGTTTTCTCTGAGAGCGCTGATGATGTCGCTTTCGTCCATAGAAGACCCATTCTCAATCGTAGCATTGCCCACCAGTGCGTCTGCTCTCCATTGCCCTTCACCTCAGCATGACCAAGGACATTTATTTCGTTATTTGTTTTTAGTGACGGATTTTCAATTTAGAGCCGTTAGGAATTTATTGTTGTATTCTATACATAGTGTGCTGTGAAAGAAGTGAAATTCTTCACTTCTGTTGAATCCTTTGTTTGATAAAGGCCTTTTGGTCGAAACATCGAGAATTGCTTGATATAGACCTTTATTGCAAACACCGAGAATTGTTGGCCCCTCTCTCTGAAGTATATATATATATATATACACACACACACACAAAGGGTTTCAAGATAAAAGTAGCCCGATTGGCAAGTTTTGATTTGTTAATCAAGCTACTTTTATCTTGAACACCCACATCTATATATATGTATAAGGCAGTCATCAGCGAAAAGGAGTTCTTTGAGAAGAAGTTCTGTTGTTTTTGTTTTGGCTCTTAAGGGGTTATACTACTAACAGTTGGGTCATTATAGCTTATAGATATCGATTTTTAAATTCATCATATTATGTTAGTATTGCATCTCTACAATCAAATTATGCAAAGAGTTTTTATTTATGATCCCGAAAAAATGCTTCAAAATTATTTTTCAACAGCCCTACCCTCTAAAAATTCGCTATAGAAAATGTCTTCAATTATCTTTCTTTTATCCCTAGATACAGTGTATGGCATTCAATTAACCAATCGAGTCATGTATCATTGTAAAGCTTGATCTGAGTACTAACAGATATATTATATTTAATTAGGCTAGGCAATGACTGTATGCTGTAACGGACGATTTCCTTGACACTTTAGACTAAATTCACATTATATTTTTAAAACACAGTTTTCTCCCATTTGTAAATTTTGTTAACGTGGGTAATGTATGTTTTCCACCATGAAAGAAACCCTCAAGATAGCAATATGAGATTTGACCTCGATATATATATATCAATATTGAAGCCCTTAGACAACAGAAAATGCACCTTTCTCTAACAAATAAATTTATATGAATTTTTTAATGAACCAAGGGGTCCTATTTTGGGCCGTAAATTGGGTATGTCTTATTCGTTGCACCCCCCAGAGATCAATTACATGTTACAGAACAATTTAAAGTTGTCAGCGGCCCAGAATATTGGTATATTTAGGTTGTGCAGTCAAAACAAATTGCAATTGTTATTTATTTCACTCTGTTTGGAGACTGTACGACGTTGTTTATAATCCAACATGGCTGCCGTTTCCATGGCAACCCGATAATTTATTAATGCGAAAGATATCTAAATTTTCATTTTAGACCACTCTAGTAGTAACTGCTATGTATCACATAATTTTATTTAGAGATAAGAAAGTTAAGAAATCCTGTAGCATAACCCTTAGCGAGCCAAGTTGAAGAGTGAGCCATCAGATCTCGTGCAGATAAAAACATCTCCATCAGCATCCCCGAAGGCGTGGCATAACAAGACTGCGAAGAAGATGCCAAAGAGAGTGGAGGCAAGGCCCTGTTTGACTCCATTCTTAACCTCAAATATATATATATATATATATATATATATATATATATATATATATATATAAAGACTATGTATAGTGTGCGCGAGATAAGAGTAAGGTTGAGGTGTGTGTGTGAGCCATGAGACAGTGAATATTTACCTTACATCTACTAAAGGAGGCAGCCAGGCTTCGTTCAGAAATATATTCCAGTGTTTTAATGACACCTGTACCCGTGTATGTCTGCAGCAGACATTTATGCTGTCAACAAGACACACAAGGTCAAAAATGTGTAGAACAATGAAAACAAGACACACAAGATCTAGAGACAGTCTTCTAACATCTAATCTTGAAACATCTAGTCTTGAGT
Organism: Arion vulgaris; assembly: GCA_020796225.1. Classification (NCBI taxonomy): domain Eukaryota; kingdom Metazoa; phylum Mollusca; class Gastropoda; order Stylommatophora; family Arionidae; genus Arion; species Arion vulgaris. Next base: position 845,767 of record CM036756.1, read on the forward strand.
TAGTCTTGTAACATCTAGTCTTGATACAGTCTTGTAACATTTAGTCTTGGTACAGTTTTGTAACATTTAGTCTTGATACAGTCTTGTAACATCTAGTCTTGATACAGTCTAGTAATATCTAGTCTTGATACAGTCTTGTAACATCTAGACTTGAATTTGTCTTGTAATATCTAGTCTTGAGTTTGTCTTGTAACATCTAGTCTTGAGTTTGTCTTGTAACATCTAGTCTCGTAACATCTAGTCTTGAGTTTGTCTTGTAACATCTAGCCTTGAGTTTGTCTTGTAACATCTAGTCTTGAGTTTGTCTTGTAACATCTAGTCTTGAGTTTGTCTTGTAACATCTAGTCTTGAGTTTGTCTTGTAACATCTAGTCTTGAGTTTGTCTTGTAACATCTAGTCTTGAGTTTGTCTTGTAACATCTAATCTTGAGTTTGTCTTGTAACATCTAGTCTTGAGTTTGTCTTGTAACATCTAGTCTTGAGTTTGTCTTGTAACATCTAGTCTCGTAACATCTAGTCTTGAGTTTGTCTTGTAACATCTAGCCTTGAGTTTGTCTTGTAACATCTAGTCTTGAGTTTGTCTTGTAACATCTAGTCTTGAGTTTGTCTTGTAACATCTAGTCTTGAGTTTGTCTTGTAACATCTAGCCTTGAGTTTGTCTTGTAACATCTAGTCTGATACAGTCTTGTAACATCTAGTCTGATATAGTCTTGTAACATTTAGTCTTGATACAGTCTTGTAACACCTAGTCTGATACAGTCTTGTAACATCCAGTCTTGAGTTTGTCTTGTAACATCTAGTCGAGTAAGTCTTGTAACATCTAGCCTTGTAACATCTAGTCTTGAATTTGCCTAAAAATACACATATATGAACATATTCATCAGGCTGTTAATGAAAGCTATTTCTGGACTGGAAACACACACACACAGACAGAAATACAAGACGAAAAATAAGATTATGTTACCTGTATGGACCAAATATTTAGCCAGCCTTTGGAACAGCCACTTGCCATTATCAGAGCATCTTGACTGAAAGCCAAAGCTGAGATGGGAGCTATGTGGCCACACAATGTGATATCTGCTTTCTTCCTGGTATGTGTTCTCTGCTGCTGCTGTTGACTCTCACTGCTGGCCTGAAGATCAGTTTCATTCTAACAATCACCAGAAGAGAATTAGTAGTCGTCAAGTTTGACTACTCAAGTTGCTAACAACAACAGTTAACAATAACAATCATCATATACAACAATCATAGTGAATGATGAGAGATTATGTTGTCTAGTTCTGCTTGACAGTAATAACAACTTGAAACCACAAGTGCTCATTAGAGATGTCATGTTTGCTGATTACAAACAAGAGTTCAAGTGCTTGTCTCTTCTACACATGTCTTAAATGTGGTATAGCTGTGTACAAACTATGTCTCTACACATGTCTTATATGTGGTATAGCTGTGTGCAAACTATGTTTCTACACATGTCTTATATGTGGTATAGCTGTGTACAAACTATGTTTCTACACATGTCTTATATGTGGTATAGCTGTGTACAAACTATGTCTCTCTACTCATGTCTTATATGTGGTATAGCTGTGTACAAACTATGTCTCTACACATGTATTATATGTGGTATAGCTGTGTGCAAACTATGTCTCTCTACTTATGTCTTATATGTGGTATAGCTGTGTACAAACTATGTCTCTCTACTCATGTCTTATATGTGGTATAGCTGTGTGCAAACTATGTCTCTACACATGTATTATATGTGGTATAGCTGTGTGCAAACTATGTCTCTCTACTTATGTCTTATATGTGGTATAGCTGTGTGCAAACTATGTCTCTCTACTTATGTCTTATATGTGGTATAGCTGTGTGCAAACTATGTCTCTCTACTTATGTCTTATATGTGGTATAGCTGTGTGCAAACTATGTCTCTACACATGTATTATATGTGGTATAACTGTGTGCAAACTATGTTTCTACACATGTCTTAAATGTGGTATAACTGTGTGCAAACTATGTTTCTCTACACATGTCTTAAATGTGGTATAACTGTGTGCAAACTATGTTTCTACACATGTCTTATATGTGGTATAGCTGTGTGCAAACTATGTCTCTCTACACATGTATTATATGTGGTATAGCTGTGTGCAAACTATGTCTCTACTCATGTCTTATATGTGGTATAGCTGTGTGCAAACTATGTCTCTCTACACATGTCTTATATGTGGTATAGCTGTGTGCAAACTATGTCTCTACACATGTCTTATATGTGGTATAACTGTGTGCAAACTATGTTTCTACACATGTCTTATATGTGGTATAGCTGTGTGCAAACTATGTCTCTCTACTCATGTCTTATATGTGGTATAGCTGTGTGCAAACTATGTCTCTACACATGTCTTATATGTGGTATAGCTGTGTGCAAACTATGTCTCTCTACACATGTCTTAAATGTGGTATAACTGTGTGCAAACTATGTCTCTACTCATGTCTTATATGTGGTATAACTGTGTGCAAACTACGTCTCTCTACACGTCTTATATGTGGTATAACGTTGTGCAAACTATGTCTCTCTACTCATGCTTTATATGTGGTATAGCTGTGTGCAAACTATGTCTCTCTACTTATGTCTTATATGTGGTATAGCTGTGTGCAAACTATGTCTCTACACATGTATTATATGTGGTATAACTGTGTGCAAACTATGTTTCTACACATGTCTTAAATGTGGTATAACTGTGTGCAAACTATGTTTCTACACATGTCTTAAATGTGGTATAACTGTGTGCAAACTATGTTTCTACACATGTCTTATATGTGGTATAGCTGTGTGCAAACTATGTCTCTCTACACATGTATTATATGTGGTATAGCTGTGTGCAAACTATGTCTCTACTCATGTCTTATATGTGGTATAGCTGTGTGCAAACTATGTCTCTCTACACATGTCTTATATGTGGTATAGCTGTGTGCAAACTATGTCTCTACACATGTCTTATATGTGGTATAACTGTGTGCAAACTATGTTTCTACACATGTCTTATATGTGGTATAGCTGTGTGCAAACTATGTCTCTCTACTCATGTCTTATATGTGGTATAGCTGTGTGCAAACTATGTCTCTACACATGTCTTATATGTGGTATAGCTGTGTGCAAACTATGTCTCTCTACACATGTCTTAAATGTGGTATAACTGTGTGCAAACTATGTCTCTACTCATGTCTTATATGTGGTATAACTGTGTGCAAACTACGTCTCTCTACACGTCTTATATGTGGTATAACGTTGTGCAAACTATGTCTCTCTACTCATGCTTTATATGTGGTATAGCTGTGTGCAAACTATGTCTCTCTACTTATGTCTTATATGTGGTATAGCTGTGTGCAAACTATGTCTCTACACATGTATTATATGTGGTATAACTGTGTGCAAACTATGTTTCTACACATGTCTTAAATGTGGTATAACTGTGTGCAAACTATGTTTCTCTACACATGTCTTAAATGTGGTATAACTGTGTGCAAACTATGTTTCTACACATGTCTTATATGTGGTATAGCTGTGTGCAAACTATGTCTCTCTACACATGTATTATATGTGGTATAGCTGTGTGCAAACTATGTCTCTACTCATGTCTTATATGTGGTATAGCTGTGTGCAAACTATGTCTCTCTACACATGTCTTATATGTGGTATAGCTGTGTGCAAACTATGTCTCTACACATGTCTTATATGTGGTATAACTGTGTGCAAACTATGTTTCTACACATGTCTTATATGTGGTATAGCTGTGTGCAAACTATGTCTCTCTACTCATGTCTTATATGTGGTATAGCTGTGTGCAAACTATGTCTCTACACATGTCTTATATGTGGTATAGCTGTGTGCAAACTATGTCTCTCTACACATGTCTTAAATGTGGTATAACTGTGTGCAAACTATGTCTCTACTCATGTCTTATATGTGGTATAACTGTGTGCAAACTACGTCTCTCTACACGTCTTATATGTGGTATAACGTTGTGCAAACTATGTCTCTCTACTCATGCTTTATATGTGGTATAGCTGTGTGCAAACTATGTCTCTCTACTCATGCTTTATATGTGGTATAGCTGTGTGCAAACTATGTCTCTCTACACATATCTTATATGCAATAGTACAAGTACTGATATCAACAAAAGAAGCCAATTATCACTGTGTGCAAGCATACCTGCAATGTCGACTCTAAACTGGTCCAAGGAGAGAGAGTTGAAGCTCCAGGATTGGGTTGAGCAAGTGTCCAGATGTGCACCAAGCCATCATCACAACCACTGTGAAAATGTCCACATAATATTGTCTATCATAAGGTCACATATACATACGCTCATTGACTGGATTTCATCTTCAAAAAGATATAGACTGTCAGGGCTTATACACTGACATATGGTCAGGGATTACATATTGAAGCAACTGTAGTAACATGAAGTTACATGTGTCTCATTATCATCATCATTGTAACAGATGATAGAGATCTCAACTGACAAGCTTTTCTAGTCAGTCTCATCTGTTCTGCTATTAGTTTTCTCACAGTCTGGCATGCCGCTGAACATTTACCTGCAGGTGCCAAGTTAGTTTTCTCACAGTCTGGCATGCAACTGAACATTTACCTGCAGGTGCCAAGTTAGTTTTCTCACAGTCTGGCATGCCGCTTAACATTTACCTGCAGGTGCCAAGTTAGTTTTCTCACAGTCTGGCACACTGCTGAACATTTACCTGCAGGTGCCTAGTTAGTTTTCTCACAGTCTGGCATGCCGCTGAACATTTACCTGCAGGTGCCAAGTTAGTTTTCTCACAGTCTGGCACACTGCTGAACATTTACCTGCAGGTGCCAAGTTAGTTTTATCACAGTCTGGCACACAGCTGAACATTTGCCTGCAGGTGCCAAGTTAGTTTTCTCCCAGTCTGGCACGCCGCTGAACATTTACCTGCAGGTGCCAAGTTGAATGTTCCTGTGCAACAACCTTCCAGGTGTCATGGGTCAATACTGAAATGCTATTAGTGAGGTCTTGTGCGTGTCCGTAACAATTTCAGCCTCATAACGGCCAAATGTGTCATTTACGGCCAGAGACAGTATCCCTTTGTCAAAGAATTATTTGCTATGTTTGCATGCAAATAGATACACATAAATTAGCCCTGATGTCATTACTGATAACAGCTGCCAGCATTTTAGTAGGTCACACATTTCTGAGGCTTGCTTGGTCCTGTATCTGCAAGCTATTATTTTAGTAGGTCACACATTTCTGAGACTTGCTTGGTCCTGTATCTGCAAGCTATTATTTTAGTAGGTCACACATTTCTGAGACTTGCTTGGTCCTGTATCTGCAAGTTATTATTTCCACATGCCTTAAAGTGTCTGGACAACTTATGATTTATGATTCTGACAATGGAGAATTTACTGACGAGATTGTGAAGATAAAAGCAGAATGTTGTATAATTAATTCAAGACTACCTTACACAAGACACATGACTACCTTACACAAGACTACCTTACACAAGACTACCTTGCACAAGACTACCTTACACAAGACTACCTTACACAAGACCTTACACAAGACTACATTACACATGACTACCTTACACAAGACTACCTTATACAAGACTACATTACGCAAGACTACCTTACGCAATACTACCTTACACAAGACTACCTTAGACATGACATAAGACTACCTTATACAAGACTACCTTATACAAGACTACCTTACACAAGACACATGACTACCTTACACAAGACTACCTTACACAAGACTACCTTACACACAAGACTAACGTACACATGACTACCTTACACAAGACTACCTTACACAAGACTACCTTAGAAAAGACTACCTTACACAAGACTACCGTACACAAGACTACCTTACACATGACTACCTTACACAAGACTACCTTACACAAGACTACCTTACACAAGACTACCTTACACAAGACTACCTTACACATGACTACCTTACACAAGACTACCTTACACAAGAGTACCTTACACAAGACTACCTTAGAAAAGACTCAAGACTACCTTACACAAGACTACCTTACACAAGACTACCTTACACAAGACTACCTTACACAAGACTACCTTACACATGACTACCTTACACAAGACTACCTTACACAAGACACATGACTACCTTACACAAGACACATGACTACCTTACACATGACTACCTTACATAAGACTACTTTACACAAGACACATGACTACCTTACACAAGACTACCTTACATAAGACTACTTTACACAAGACACATGACTACCTTACACAAGACTACCTTACATAAGACCTTACACAAGACCTTACACAAGACTACCTTACACAAGACTACCTTACACAAGACCTTACACAAGACTACCTTACAGAAGACTACCTTACAGAAGACTACCTTACACAAGACTACCTTACACAAGACTATCTTACAGAAGACTACCTTACACAAGACTACCTTACACAAGACTAATTTACACAAGACTACCTTACACAAGCAACATGACTACCGTACACAAGACTACCGTACACAAGACTACCTTACACAAGACTACTTTACACAAGACTACCTTACACAAGACTACTTTACACAAGACTACTTTACACAAGACACATGACTACCTTACACAAGACTATCTTACACAAGACTACCTTATATAAGACCTTACACATGACTACCTTACACAAGAGTTTACACAAGACTACCTTACACAAGACTACCTTACACAAGACTACCTTACACAAGACCTTACACATGACTACCTTACACAAGACTACCTTACACAAGACTACCTTACATAAGCAACATGACTACCATACACAAGACTACCTTACACAAGACTACCTTACACAAGACTACCTTACACAAGACTACCTTACACAAGACTACCTTACACAAGACTACCTTACACAAGACACATGACTACCTTACACAAGACTACCTTACACAAGATACATGTCTACCTACTAATGTACATATCAACTTTACACAAGATACATGTCTACCTACTAATGTACATATCAACTGAAAGTATAGTTGAGAGAAACATTGTCAACTGTTAATATTTAGCCAGACATGTAATTTGTGAACAAAATCAACCTAGATTGGAGCAGTGAAATCTGAAACGCTATCAAGTTGATATGGTGGAGACCAGACTTGGTATCAAACAGATGAATGCAGAGATCTCCAGAAAACATCATTGCCTAGCTGACAGAGGCCTAGCTGATAGAGGCCTAGCTGATGGAGGCCTAGCTGATGGAGGTCTAGCTGATGGAGATACAAATAGACATATCAAAGTGTGAGCATGCTAGGTATACCTAGATATCATCAGTCTCTTGTTGGTTCCAGTAGCTGCTGCCATGTAACACCATTGTACACAAGTAACAACTCTGCTTGAATGATACAAACAAGCCCAGTTTGAGAAACCTTGTCTTCCTGTAGTGCTTAGCCATACTTTGAGTTGACTATCACTGACTGCTCGACTGACCACAAGAAAACCAGTAATATCCCAGCACAAGTCTGATACTGAGCTCTGAGGAGCAATCAATATATCACAATCAAATTGTTTATACAACTAGAATTCTAGTGACAGATCAGACACCAACAAACAATCACTCAGTTCTAGAGACAGTAGACACCAACAAACAATCACTCAGTTCTAGAGACAGCAGACACCAATAATCACTCAGTTCTAGAGACAGCAGACACCAATAATCACTCAGTTCTAGAGACAGTAGACACCAACAAACAATCACTCAGTTCTAGAGACAGTAGACACCAACAAACAATCACTTAGTTCTAGAGACAGTAGACACCAACAAACAATCACTCAGTTCTAGAGACAGTAGACACCAACAAACAATCACTCAGTTCTAGAGACAGTAGACACCAACAATCACTCAGTTCTAGAGACAGCAGACACCAATAATCACTCAGTTCTAGAGACAGTAGACACCAACAAACAATCACTCAGTTCTAGAGACAGCAGACACCAACAAACAATCACTCAGTTCTAGAGACAGTAGACACCAACAATCACTCAGTTCTAGAGACAGTAGACACCAACAATCACTCAGTTCTAGAGACAGCAGACACCAATAATCACTCAGTTCTAGAGACAGTAGACACCAACAAACAATCACTCAGTTCTAGAGACAGTAGACACCAACAAACAATCACTCAGTTCTAGAGACAGTAGACACCAACAAACAATCACTTAGTTCTAGAGACAGTAGACACCAACAAACAATCACTCAGTTCTAGAGACAGTAGACACCAACAAACAATCACTCAGTTCTAGAGACAGTAGACACCAACAATCACTCAGTTCTAGAGACAGCAGACACCAATAATCACTCAGTTCTAGAGACAGTAGACACCAACAAACAATCACTCAGTTCTAGAGACAGCAGACACCAACAAACAATCACTCAGTTCTAGAGACAGTAGACACCAACAATCACTCAGTTCTAGAGACAGTAGACACCAACAATCACTCAGTTCTAGAGACAGTAGACACCAACAAACAATCACTCAGTTCTAGAGACAGTAGACACCAACAAACAATCACTCAGTTCTAGAGACAGTAGACACCAACAATCACTCAGTTCTAGAGACAGTAGACACCGACAATCACTCAGTTCTAGAGACAGTAGACACCAACAAACAATCACTCAGTTCTAGAGACAGTAGACACCAACAATCACTCAGTTCTAGAGACAGTAGACACCGACAATCACTCAGTTCTAGAGACAGTAGACACCAACAAACAATCACAAAGTTCTAGAGACAGCAGACACCAACAAACAATCACTCAGTTCTAGAGATAGTAGATACCAACAAACAATCACTCAGTTCTAGAGACAGTAGACACCAACAAACAATCACTCAGTTCTAGAGACAGTAGACACCAACAATCACTCAGTTCTAGAGACAGTAGACACCAACAATCACTCAGTTCTAGAGACAGTAGACACCAACAAACAATCACTCAGTTCTAGAGACAGTAGACACCAACAAACAATCACTCAGTTCTAGAGACAGTAGACACCAACAAACAATCACTCAGTTCTAGAGACAGTAGACACCAACAAACAATCACTCAGTTCTAGAGACAGTAGACACCAACAAATAATCACTCAGTTCTAGAGACAGCAGACACCAATAATCACTCAGTTCTAGAGACAGTAGACACCAACAAACAATCACTCAGTTCTAGAGACAGTAGACACCAACAAACAATCACTCAGTTCTAGAGACAGTAGACACCAACAAACAATCACTCAGTTCTAGAGACAGTAGACACCAACAAACAATCACTCAGTTCTAGAGATAGTAGACACCAACAAACAATCACTCAGTTCTAGAGACAGTAGACACCAACAAACAATCACTCAGTTCTAGAGACAGTAGACACCAACAAATAATCACTCAGTTCTAGAGACAGCAGACACCAACAAACAATCACTTAGTTCTAGAGACAGTAGACACCAACAAACAATCACTCAGTTCTAGAGACAGTAGACACCAACAAACAATCACTCAGTTCTAGAGACAGTAGACACCAACAAACAATCACTCAGTTCTAGAGACAGCAGACACCAACAATCACTCAGTTCTAGAGACAGTAGACACCAACAATCACTCAGTTCTAGAGACAGTAGACACCAACAATCACTCAGTTCTAGAGACAGTAGACACCAACAATCACTCAGTTCTAGAGACAGTAGACACCAACAATCACTCAGTTCTAGAGACAGTAGACACCAACAATCACTCAGTTCTAGAGACAGTAGACACCAACAATCACTCAGTTCTAGAGACAGTAGACACCAACAATCACTCAGTTCTAGAGACAGTAGACACCAACAATCACTCAGTTCTAGAGACAGTAGACACCAACAATCACTCAGTTCTAGAGACAGTAGACACCGACAATCACTCAGTTCTAGAGACAGTAGACACCAACAAACAATCACTCAGTTCTAGAGATAGTAGACACCAACAAACAATCACTCAGTTCTAGAGACAGTAGACACCAACAAACAATCACTCAGTTCTAGAGATAGTAGACACCAACAAACAATCACTCAGTTCTAGAGATAGTAGACACCAACAAACAATCACTCAGTTCTAGAGACAGTAGACACCAACAAACAATCACTCAGTTCTAGAGACAGTAGACACCAACAAACAATCACTCAGTTCTAGAGACAGTAGACACCAACAAACAATCACTCAGTTCTAGAGACAGTAGACACCAACAAACAATCACTCAGTTCTAGAGACAGTAGACACCAACAAACAATCATTCAGTTCTAGAGACAGTAGACAACAACAAACAATCACTCAGTTCTAGAGACAGTAGACACCAACAAACAATCACTCAGTTCTAGAGACAGTAGACACCAACAATCACTCAGTTCTAGAGACAGTAGACACCAACAATCACTCAGTTCTAGAGACAGTAGACACCAACAATCACTCAGTTCTAGAGACAGTAGACACCAACAAACAATCACTCAGTTCTAGAGACAGCAGACACCAACAAACAATCACTCAGTTCTAGAGACAGCAGACACCAACAAACAATCACTCAGTTCTAGAGACAGCAGACACCAACAAACAATCACTCAGTTCTAGAGATAGTAAACACCAACAAACAATCACTCAGTTCTAGAGACAGTAGACACCAACAAACAATCACTCAGTTCTAGAGACAGTAGACACCAACAAACAATCACTCAGTTCTAGAGACAATAGACACCAACAATGAGTCAATCACTCAGTTCTAGAGACAATAGACACCAACAATGAGTCAATCACTCAGTTCTAGAGACAATAGACACCAACAAACAATCACTCAGTTCTAGAGACAATAGACACCAACAATGAGTCAATCACTCAGTTCTAGAGACAATAGACACCAACAATGAGTCAATCACTCAGTTCTAGAGACAGTAGACACTAACAAACAATCACTCAGTTCTAGAGACAGTAGACACCAACAATGAAACAATCACTCAGTTCTAGAGACAGTAGACACCAACAATGAGTTAATCATTCATATTTACCTTGTGAGCATCAATGTTGACTGGTTGTTGACAATCATCTCTACTGCAAAGTGAGACAACTCCATCACTGTATCCTACAGCAAATCTTCTATCGTCCTGGTACCATGCTATACATGTCACAGATACTGTCAGAACAGATTACACACACAAGTACAGCAGGCAGTAGACATATTCTTGTTATTCATATCTCTCATAGTTGTTCATATCTCATAGTTGTTCATATCTCATGTTGTTCATATCTCATAGTTGTTAATATCTCATAGTTTTTCATATCTCTTATGTTGTTCATATCTCTCATGTTGTTCATATCTCTCATGTTGTTCATATCTCATAGTTGTTCATATCTCTCATGTTGTTAATGTCTCTCATATTGTTCATATCTCTCATGTTGTTAATATCTCTCATGTTGTTCATATCTCATAGTTGTTCATATCTCTCATGTTGTTAATATCATGTCGATGATTATCAGAAAGAGAATGGATGATGATGGCAAGTAGCATTGAAACAGTACTATTGGTTGGCCATTAAACTTACCATTACGTCTACGGCAATGTTCAAGATCATAACTGCTGTATGATGATGAATCTACTTACCATTACGTCTACGGCAATGTTCAAGATCATAACTGCTGTATGATGATGAATCTACTTACCATTACGTCTACGGCAATGTTCAAGATCATAACTGCTGTATGATGATGAATCTACTTACCATTACGTCTACGGCAATGTTCAAGATCATAACTGCTGTATGATGATGAATCTACTTACCATTACATCTACGGCAATGTTCAAGATCATAACTGCTGTATGATGATGAATCTACTTACCATTACGTCTACGGCAATGTTCAAGATCATAACTGCTGTATGATGTTGAATCAAGTATTTCAATCAAACCAATTGTGCCATCCAAACGTCCTACCAACAGGCTCTCTCCAACAAGTGCACTTCTGCCATCCAAAATTGCTTTGCTAGTAGGCCAGGTCAGAGCTGTCACCCACTGTGGTTGTTCTATTAAGTGAGCTCGTCCACCTGGTGATATCAACAAGAAGAAAATATGACATATTCATCTATCTCTCACTTTTCAATAAACAAACAAACAAACAAACACAACAGTAGATAGAAGTAAAGATCTATGACAATTACAGCAAATATATTCTCTCTCTCTCTCTCTGTAGCTTGTGCTACTATTGTTTAATCCAGATATCATGTGTGTCCACATCTCATACCTGCACAAGAGTAGAAATATCTCTTCTTACCTCCAATCATCCAGATATTGACCAAATTGTCCATGCTACCTGCAAGTAGTTTGCCAGTACTACTCCAACACACATGGTTGATGGCATTTCCATCCAATTCCTCTGCTCCTGTCTCTCGACCACAGTAAAATACAAATGTTTGTTGCAGAAATTGATGTGTTTTGTTTGGCAGACTCCAGACTCTGACTGTGCCATCATAACCACTGGAGGTCAAACATAAGGTTCAACATATTATAACAGTTATATTATATAACCAGTGCTAGCATAGACATAACACGTAATTACAAAGTACAAAAACAATGACAAAATACGAGCGTTTCGACCAACAAGGCCTTGTTGGTGAAACGTGTATATTTTGTCATTGTTTTGTAATTTGTAAAACTACAGTACTTTGTAATTACGTGTTTTGCCAATCAAATAGTTTTACTGCAGTTCCATATATATATATACTGAATATTTAGCATAGACATAGACATATTTGTAGACATCTATAACGGTTAGTCAGTCACTCGAGTGGTTACCGGGGCCTAAATTTGAGGTGAAAAGAATAGAACCACTGTTACCTGCCATGCATGTCGTAAGAGACGACTAAGGAGGTTTGGCTGAAATCGGATGCACATGTCCTAAACGTGTAGAAGCCTATGCGTTTAGGGGCCTACCAAACCAATTTGCAACGTATACACGTTCTTGGCAAAGATCAAACATATCACAAAGAGTGATTAAAATTGGTCATAAAGAACGAATGCAAAGAAGAAGAAGAGTTAGTCAGTGCTATCATAGACATATTTGTAGACATCTATAACAGTTAGTCACTGCTAGCATAGACATATTTGTAGACATTTATATTAGTTAGTCAGTGCTAGCATTGACATATTTGTAGACATCTATATTAGTTAGTCAGTGCTAGCATAGACATATTTGTAGACATCTATAACAGTTAGTCACTGCTAGCATAGACATATTTGTAGACATCTATTTCAACAATGCTCACATTAGTACCACATTTCAATGACAACAACATACAAGATACACATTTTTATTGATGAACAGTATGTGTCATCTTTGTGATTGTCTCTATAAATGTCTCCATGCTTGTTGTCTCCGTGATTGTCTCTATGCTTGTCTCTGTGAATGCATCTATGATTGTCTTAGTGACTGTCTCTATGCGTGTCTCTATGCTTGTCTTTGTGATTGTCTCTATGCTTGTCTCTGTGAATGTATCTATGATTGCCTCTGTGAATTGTCTCTATGAATTGTCTCTGTGAATTGTCTCTATGCTAGTCTCTATGCTTGTCTCAGTGACTGTTTCAGTGACTGTTTCAGTGACTGTCTCAGTGACTGTCTTATTGACTGTCTCTATGCTTGTCTCAGTGACTGTCTCTATATTTGTCTCAGTGACTGTCTCAGTGACTGTCTTATTGACTGTCTCTATGCTTGTCTCAGTGACTGTCTCTATATTTGTCTCAGTGACTGTCTCAGTGACTGTCTCTATACTTGTTTCAGTGACTGTCTCTATGCTTGTCTCAGTGACTGTCTCAGTGACTGTCTCAGTGACTGTCTTATTGACTGTCTCTATGCTTGTCTCAGTAATTGTCTCTATGCTTGTCTCAGTGACTGTTTCCGTGACTGTCTCTATACTTGTCTCTGTGACTGTCTCAGTGACTGTTTCAGTAATTGTCTCTATGCTTGTTTCAGTGACTGTCTCTATACTTGTCTCAGTGACTGTCTCTATACTTGTCTTAGTGACTGTCTCTATACTTGTCTCAGTGACTGTTTCAGTGACTGTCTCTATGCTTGTCTCAGTGACTGCTTCAGTGACTGTCTCAGTGACTGTCTCTCTCAGTGACTGTCTCAGTGACTGTCTCTCTCAGTGACTGTCTCTCTCAGTGACTGTTTCAGTGACTGTTTCCATGACTGTTTCAGTGACTGTCTCAGTGACTGTCTCTATGCTTGTCCCAGTGACTGTCTCTATGCTTGTCTCAGTGACTGTCTCAGTGACTGTTTCAGTGATTGCCTCTACGCTTGTCTCAGTGACTGTCTCAGTGACTGTTTCAGTAACAGTCTCAGTGACTGTCTCTATGCTTGTCTCAGTGACTGTCTCAGTGATTGTCTCTATGCTTGTTTCAGTGACTGTCTCAGTGACTGTCTCTCTCAGTGACTGTCAGAGGTGGAGTAACATCTCAAGACTAGACTGCACATTTCCTAGACACAACATCTAACACACTAAAACAATTCTCTCTACACAACTGCTTGATGAATATAGTTATAGAAATATATGTCACAGAATATATATATATATATATATATATATATATATATATATATATATATATATGATAGAAGTCTCATGAGAAAAACCTGGATGCAAGTAAACATTTGCGTTGACTCCACCAGCATCCATTCAATCTATTCTCATGTCCATCCAATTTTAGCACTGTACAAGCTGGCATGTCACCACCAAGGTCTACTTGATTTTCTGAACCTGCTACAACATGCTGGCCATATGCTGACAGAGCCTGGAATACACATTGTCACATGACAAACTAAGTCACATGATGAACAAACTAAGTCACATGACAAACTAAGTCACATGACGAACTAGCTAAGTCACATGACAAACTAAGTTACATGACAATTTAGCTAGGTCATATTGCAAACTAAGTCACATAGTCAATTTAAAGTCACATGACAAACTAAGTCACATGGTAAACTAAGTCAAATAACAAACTAGATAAGTCACGTGACAAACTAGCTAAGTCACATGACAAACTAAGTCACATGGCCGACTAAGTCACATGGCAAACTAAGTCACATGACAAACTAAGTCACATGACAAACTAAGTCACATGATGAACAAACTAAGTCACATGACAAACTAAGTCACATGACGAACTAGCTAAGTCACATGACAAACTAAGTTACATGACAATTTAGCTAGGTCATATTGCAAACTAAGTCACATAGTCAATTTAAAGTCACATGACAAACTAAGTCACATGGTAAACTAAGTCAAATAACAAACTAGATAAGTCACGTGACAAACTAGCTAAGTCACATGACAAACTAAGTCACATGGCACTAAGTCACATGGCAAACTAAGTCACATGACAAACTAAGTCACATGACAAACTAAGTCACATGGTAAACTAAGTCACATGACAAACTAAGTCACATGACAAACTAAGTCACATGACAAACTAAGTCACATGGTACACTAAGTCACATGATGAACAAACTAAGTCACATGACAAACTAAGTCACATGACGAACTAGCTAAGTCACATGACAAACTAAGTTACATGACAATTTAGCTAGGTCATATTGCAAACTAAGTCACATAGTCAATTTAAAGTCACATGACAAACTAAGTCACATGGTAAACTAAGTCAAATAACAAACTAGATAAGTCACGTGACAAACTAGCTAAGTCACATGACAAACTAAGTCACATGGCCGACTAAGTCACATGGCAAACTAAGTCACATGACAAACTAAGTCACATGGCAAACTAAGTCACATGACAAACTAAGTCACATGACAAACTAAGTCACATGACAAACTAAGTCACATGGTACACTAAGTCACATGATGAACAAACTAAGTCACATGACAAACTAAGTCACATGACGAACTAGCTAAGTCACATGACAAACTAAGTTACATGACAATTTAGCTAGGTCATATTGCAAACTAAGTCACATAGTCAATTTAAAGTACCATGACAAACTAAGTCACATGGTAAACTAAGTCAAATAACAAACTAGATAAGTCACATGACAAACTAGCTAAGTCACATAACAAACTAAGTCACATGGCCGACTAAGTCACATGGCAAACTAAGTCACATGGCAAACTAAGTCACATGACAAACTAAGTTACATGACAAACTAAGTCACATGACAAACTAAGTCACATGGCACACTAAGTCACATGGCACACTAAGTCACATAGTCAATTTAAAAAACATATACTTTCTAAAACGTTAATGTTTGTTATATCTAGTGTAGTTAATGTTTGTTATATCTAGTGTAGTTAATGTTTGTTATATCTAGTGTAGTTAATGTTTGTTATATCTAGTGTAGTTAATGTTTGTTATATCTAGTGTAGTTAATGTCTCACGACCATACCTGGTGTAAAGCTGAATAGCACCTGATCTTCGATTTGTCAATGAAGAGAAGAAGTTGTCTATAGAAGAGAAGAAGTAAGTTGTCTATAGAAGAGAAGAAGTTGTCTATAGAAGAGAAGAAGTTGTCTATAGAAGAGAAGTTGTCTATAGAAGAGAAGAAGTTGTCTATAGAAGAGAAGAAGTTGTCTGTAGAAGAGAAGAAGTTGTCTGTAGAAGAGAAGAAGTCTATAGAAGAGAAGAAGTTGTCTATAGAAGAGAAGAAGTTGTCTATAGAAGAGAAGAAGTTGTCTATAGAAGAGAAATTGTCTATAGAAGAGGAGAAGTTGTCTATAGAAGAGAAGAAGTTGTCTATAGAAGAGAAGAAGTTGTCTATAGAAGAAAGGTTGTCTATAGAAGAGAAGAAGTTGTCTATAGAAGAGAAGAAGTTGTCTATAGAAGAGAAGAAGTTGTCTATAGAAGAGAAGAAGTTGTCTGTAGAAGAGAAGAAGTTGTCTATAGAAGAGAAGAAGTTGTCTATAGAAGAGAAGAAGTTGTCTATAGAAGAGAAGAAGTTGTCTATAGAAGAGAAGAAGTTGTCTATAGAAGAGAAGTTGTCTATAGAAGAGAAGAAGTTGTCTATAGAAGAGAAGAAGTTGTCTATAGAAGAGAAGAAGTTGTCTATAGAAGAGAAGATGTCTATAGAAGAGAAGAAGTTGTCTATAGAAGAGAAGAAGTTGTCTATAGAAGAGAAGAAGTTGTCTATAGAAGAGAAGAAGTTGTCTATAGAAGAGAAGTTGTCTATAGAAGAGAAGTTGTCTATAGAAGAGAAGAAGTTGTCTATAGAAGAGAAGAAGTTGTCTATAGAAGAGAAGTTGTCTATAGAAGAGAAGAAGTTGTCTATAGAAGAAAGGTTGTCTATAGAAGAGAAGAAGTTGTCTATAGAAGAGAAGAAGTTGTCTATAGAAGAGAAGAAGTTGTCTATAGAAGAGAAGTTGTCTATAGAAGAGAAGTTGTCTATAGAAGAGAAGAAGTTGTCTATAGAAGAGAAGTTATCCATAGAAGAGAAGTTGTCTATAGAAGAGAAGAAGTTGTCTATAGAAGAGAAGAAGTTGTCTATAGAAGAGAAGAAGTTGTCTATAGAAGAGAAGATGTCTATAGAAGAGAAGAAGTTGTCTATAGAAGAGAAGAAGTTGTCTATAGAAGAGAAGAAGTTGTCTATAGAAGAGAAGAAGTTGTCTATAGAAGAGAAGTTGTCTATAGAAGAGAAGTTGTCTATAGAAGAGAAGAAGTTGTCTATAGAAGAGAAGAAGTTGTCTATAGAAGAGAAGTTGTCTATAGAAGAGAAGAAGTTGTCTATAGAAGAAAGGTTGTCTATAGAAGAGAAGAAGTTGTCTATAGAAGAGAAGAAGTTGTCTATAGAAGAGAAGAAGTTGTCTATAGAAGAGAAGTTGTCTATAGAAGAGAAGTTGTCTATAGAAGAGAAGAAGTTGTCTATAGAAGAGAAGTTATCCATAGAAGAGAAGTTGTCTATAGAAGAGAAGAAGTTGTCTATAGAAGAGAAATTGTCTATAGAAGAGAAGAAGTTGTCTATAGAAGAGAAGAAGTTGTCTATAGAAGAGAAGAAGTTGTCTATAGAAGAAGAAGTTGTCTATAGAAGAGAAGTTGTCTATAGAAGAGAAGTTGTCTACAGAAGAGAAGAAGTTGTCTATAGAAGAGAAGTTGTCTATAGAAGAGAAGAAGTTGTCTATAGAAGAGAAGTTGTCTATAGAAGAGAAGAAGTTGTCTATAGAAGAGAAGTTGTCTATAGAAGAGAAGAAGTTGTCTATAGAAGAGAAGTTGTCTATAGAAGAGAAGTTGTCTATAGAAGAGAAGAAGTTGTCTATAGAAGAGAAGAAGTTGTCTATAGAAGAGAAGTTGTCTATAGAAGAGAAGTTGTCTATAGAAGAGAAGAAGTTGTCTGTAGAAGAGAAGAAGTTGTCTATAGAAGAGAAGTTGTCTATAGAAGAGAAGAAGTTGTCTATAGAAGAGAAGAAGTTGTCTATAGAAGAGAAGAAGTTGTCTATAGAAGAGAAGAAGTTGTCTATAGAAGAGAAGTTGTCTATAGAAGAGAAGAAGTTGTCTATAGAAGAGAAGTTGTCTATAGAAGAGAAGAAGTTGTCTATAGAAGAGAAGAAGTTGTCTATAGAAGAGAAGATGTCTATAGAAGAGAAGAAGTTGTCTATAGAAGAGAAGTTGTCTATAGAAGAGAAGAAGTTGTCTATAGAAGAGAAGTTGTCTATAGAAGAGAAGAAGTTGTCTATAGAAGAAGAAGTTCTATAGAAGAGAAGAAGTTGTCTGTAGAAGAGAAGAAGTCTATAGAAGAGAAATTGTCTATAGAAGAGAAGTTGTCTATAGAAGAGAAATTGTCTATAGAAGAGAAGTTGTCTATAGAAGATATTCATTGCATAGTCAGTGAACCCTTACCTGTGCCAGCTGTGAGGCTGACCACTGTCTGTGACGTGCTGACATGTGTGTTGAGATAACACAGGCAGACAGTGCATTGATAACATGGAGATGTGAACACTTGTTGAGCTGCTCACTGCCAGCTGAGTCTGGGGCAACTGGTGATGCTGAAAGACGACACTCACATCAACACAAATATGTCAGTTACAACATGGTATTATTGTTGTCTTATTCAGAAATGTTTGTCATTTACACACTCTTTCTTTCATTGTATCACTTCTCTCCATTGTCTTTCTCTTTTCTCATTGTATCACTCTCTCATTGTCTTTCTCTCCTCATTGTATCACACTCTCTCTCATTGTCTTTCTCATTTCCCTCTGGCATAATGTTCTGAAAGTACTAAACTGTTTATCAATAGCTTCATCATCTCTCTGTCTGTCTGTCTGTCTCTGGTTCATGAAAACGTTGTTGTTGCTGTTGTGTAACATACAGTAATACTGACCCTTCTCTGCAGATAGTTGAGCCTGAAGGAGTTTGTAATTCCAACCTTTCTGAGCAAGCAGAGATACCAAGGCTTGAGTGACAGCAAATGTTGTAGAATCTGCACTTCTAATAGATGGAGTTACATGGACACAAGTCTGATCATCACACCCACTAGCGTTCATTCCCATGGATGCCATCATCAACTCCTACACAGTCAAAGTACACATAAGAAGGCTGACTGACATCTATTTACTAATCTAGACATTCAATAGCACTATACATAGAAATGTTACTAGTCTAGACATCAAATAGTACCATACATAGATATGTTACTAGTCTAGACATTCAATAGTACTATACATAGATATGTTACTAGTCTAGACATTCAATAGCACTATACATAGATATGTTACTAGTCTAGACATTCAATAGTACTATACATAGATATGTTACTAGTCTAGACATCAAATAGTACTATACATAGATATGTTACTAGTCTAGACATTCAATAGCACTATACATAGATGTGTTACTAGTCTAGACACCAGATAGTACCATACATAGATATGTTACTAGTCTAGACATTCAATAGTACTATACATAGATATGTTACTGTCTAGACATTCATTAGTACCATACATAGATATGTTACTAGTCTAGACATTCAATAGTACTATATATATAGAAATGTTACTAGTCTAGACACCAGATAGTACCATACATAGATATGTTACTAGTCTAGACATTCAATAGTACTATACATAGATATGTTACTAGTCTAGACATTCAATAGTACTATACATAGAAATGTTACTGTCTAGACATTCATTAGTACTATACATAGATATGTTACTAGTCTAGACATTCAATAGTACTATACATAGATGTGTTACTAGTCTAGACACCAGATAGTACCATACATAGATATGTTACTAGTCTAGACATTCAATAGTACTATACATAGATATGTTACTGTCTAGACATTCATTAGTACCATACATAGATATGTTACTAGTCTAGACATTCAATAGTACTATATATATAGAAATGTTACTAGTCTAGACACCAGATAGTACCATACATAGATATGTTACTAGTCTAGACATTCAATAGTACTATACATAGATATGTTACTAGTCTAGACATTCAATAGTACTATACATAGAAATGTTACTGTCTAGACATTCATTAGTACCATACATAGATATGTTACTAGTCTAGACATCAAATAGTACTATACATAGAAATGTTTCACATCATCAGAGATCAGTCAGGTGACAGTAGACACAACATTCACTCATTGGTACAACGACTCATACATCTATTACCAGGCAATTTGTTTCAGTATAACACTGGACAAGGAGGCAATATGTCAAACATGGGCATGAGGCATTACTATGGACACGACCTGGCATGGAGGCACATTGTATAACACTGGCAGGAGGCAATATGTCAACACCTGGGCATGGAGGCAATATTAGAAAGCACTGGGCATGGAGGCAATATGTAGAACACTGGGCATGGAGGCAATATGTAGAACACTGGGCATGGAGGCAATATGTAGAACACTGGGATGGAGGCAATAGTAGAACACCTGGGCATGGTGGAAATATGTAGAACACTGGGCAAGGAGAAAATATGTAGAACACTGGGAATGGAGGCATATGCAGACTGGGCATGGAGCAATATTGTACAACACTGGGCATGAGCAAAATATACAAGATTAGATGTTATATTTGCCAAGTTTAGATGTTATATTTGTCCAAGTTTAGATGTTATATTTGTCCAAGTTTAGATGTTATATTTGTCCAAGTTTAGATGTTATATTTGTCCAAGTTTAGATGTTATATTTGCTCAAGTTTAGATGTTATATTTGCCCAAGTTTAGATGTTATATTTGTCCAAGTTTAGATGTTATATTTGTCCAAGTTTAGATGTTATATTTGTCCAAGTTTAGATGTTATATTTGCTCAAGTTTAGATGTTATATTTGTCCAAGTTTAGATGTTATATTTGTCCAAGTTTAGATGTTATATTTGCCCAAGTTTAGATGTTATATTTGTCCAAGTTTAGATGTTATATTTGTCCAAGTTTAGATGTTATATTTGTCCAAGTTTAGATGTTATATTTGTCCAAGTTTAGATGTTATATTTGCCCAAGTTTAGATGTTATATTTGTCCAAGTTTAGATGTTATATTTGTCCAAGTTTAGATGTTATATTTGCTCAAGTTTAGATGTTATATTTGTCCAAGTTTAGATGTTATATTTGTCCAAGTTTAGATGTTATATTTGCCCAAGTTTAGACGTTATATTTGCCCAAGTTTAGATCTTATATTTGCCCAAGTTTAGATATGATATTTGTTAGGGTACAATTGGTCAAATGACATACAAATCAGTTCTTCTTCTTTTCGATTGTTCTTCTCTGCCATTTTGATCATTCTTATCATGATATATAAACAGCCACGAACGGTTAGAACCTTGCACCCCGTTAAGCCCCACTAGTGTAGAACAAGCGCATCTGGCGATTTCTGCATTTTCAGCCTTCGGAAATGTTCGAGTCTGCCATGCCGGCAGTCAAACACTTTCCAGACATTGTGAGTACCTTTCTCTTTAATGATCCGTTTATCGCCGTATATTTGGGCTTGGATCTACGACACAGAGCCTTTTGTACTTTGCAACCTTTTTGATTACGCACAGCGTTCATTTTTGTTTCGTATGATGAGCACCCTTTAATGATCTTTTTAACGCAATATATTTTGGCTTCAATCTACGCCAAAGAGCACTTACAAATTTGCAAACTTTTCTGACCCAGTATGGTCGCTCCAGTCTAGGAACATTAACAACCCTGCTAGGACTAGTCAGTGGGGCGGTCACTTGTCGACTGCTTCTTGTGTTCATTGCTCTTTAACAATAATTTTTGCAGTATATTCTTGCTTCATGATCTACGCCTATGAATATGTTCACACTATGCACCCTTCTGACTATATGAGGTTGTTCCAGATTAGGAACATGCTCAGCCATTAGGGACACATAAGCTTGTCGCGCACTACATCATCCTACTTGTATTGGTCACAGTGAAAAGTGTCGGCCTTCGCCAATGTTTGGATCTGGACGACCTGTCAAACCATTACACTGTCGACCTTACTTTTTGGTCACTGTGAGTTTATTCCAGAGTAGGAACATTCTCAGCCTTTTCAAGACGCGTATCGGCACTTGGCAATTTGCAGTTTGAACTCTGCATTTTCCCTGACCCCAGGAAACACTGGACTGGGGCTGCACACAGATAATCCAGAGGGTCGTTTCAAATGGCGCTGTCAACGCAACTGAAAATACTGTGCTTGCCACTATCACCCGCTCAAGTTTTTTATAGGGATGTTAGTTGTTATTGGAACAGTACCTTGCCCAGTTGTGCAGAGGGGAAGTTTCGTTAGGCACTAAAATGTCACTTTAGGATTTGCGCTCTGCCAACTTTACCCAATAGATAGATCCACGCTTGGCCTCCGACACAGTATATTACAATTTTCCATTGTGTCGTCACGATGCGTTAAAGCGTTCTCAGAGACACTTGCCCAGAGCTGGCAATTGTGGTGCGACCGTTGACTTGTTACACATCGATCTCATGGATTTGCCCCACAGCTGGTAATTATTGTGTGACCATTGGCTCCGGAGGAGTCATTCACAGACCTAGTACTCTTGCTATTTCTTGCATTTGCCTTACATTTGAGCAGCTTTTCATCGGACTTTGGCCAGGAGATGCGTGCATTTTGTTCAAGGTTTTGGACCTGTGTTACATTACTATCACTATCTGTAGCTCTCCTCGACCCTACCTGCTTAGCCAAACAAGATCTTCTGTCTGTTTCCAGGGTCACCACATAGAGGTGGGGTAGGATCTTGAATAGTGCCAGCTCACTAAACCTGGCGAGACGTCCCTTGATTGCGCTATTGACCCCATAAATCAGTTAAGAAATGATGTCTGCTATTAGGGCAGACAGTGAGGACTTAAGGGGGGACTCTGGTCTTGAAACTTTTTCGTTGCTTTGGTATTAATGTAGAATTTGTATAACAATTTTGAAAGATTATGACTTAGAATAGTAGAAAAAATTAGTAAAAAAAAAAAAAGTCAACTCGTTGCCATGGAAACAATACAAAATGGCATAAGCACAAATTTTCAAATCCCTAAGGCTCTGAAGTTAATGAATATAAATGAATTCTGTTTCCACTCTAAGGTGAGCAATTGTAATATCTACAAAATTACATTCTTTTTAGGATATATTAAATATTACATTTTTATGAATTTTGTGTAAACACACCCTCCAAAAACAGCTTTTTTTGACCAAATTTTGAGGAATTTTTACCAAAATTTATAAAAATTAAATATTTAATATATCCTAAAAAATGTGTAATATTTTAGATATTACAATTGCGCCTTAGAGTGAAAACAGAATTCATTTACATTCATTAGATTCAGAGCCTTAGAGATTTGAAAATTTGTGCTTAGGGCATTTGTATTGTTTCCATGGCAACACTTTGACATTTTTGTTTTTACTAATTTTTTTCTACTATTCTAAGTCATACTCTTTCAAAATGCTTATACAAATTTTATATTAATATGAAAACAACGAAAATAGATTCTTGATTTTCAAGACCGAATCCCCCCTTAATTGATAAAAGTCTCCTCAATGCATTTAATAAAGAAATAACCATGGGTGCTCTGATAACTTTCTTGCACGGAAGATCGAGCAGCAATGAATAAACTTTGCAGCAACAGCAAGGCTTTCTCATGGCATTTTGAAAATGGGTAAAAATTTGAATGAATTTATTAACAACTGGTATTAATGATTTTTGTCAGGGCAGTGGTTTTCCAGCCTAGTTTTATGGATTGAAATCTGTCCAGAGTTGTTGAATGTGTTGTTTAACTTGAAGATGAGACTTAGATTTGATTATACTTGATCTCTGATCATACAATCAATTCAGTCTGATATAATACATTGAGAATAAGGATCACTGACAATACAACCAACTGTTCCATATGTTTGAGTCTGTCTGTTGTCTAGAGAGAAACGTACCTGTGTACACAACTGTATCAACTGTTCCATATGTTTGAGTCTGTCTGTTGTCTAGAGAGAAACGTACCTGTGTACACAACTGTATCAACTGTTTCATATGTTTGAGTCTGTCTGTTGTCTAGAGAGAAAAACGTACCTGTGTACACAACTGTATCAACTGTTCCATATGTTTGAGTCTGTCTGTTGTTTAGAGAGAGAAATGTACCGTGTACACAACTGTATCATATGTTTGAGTCTGTCTGTTGTCTAGAGAGAGAAACGTACCTGTGTACACAACTGTATCAACTGTTCCATATGTTTGAGTCTGTCTGTTGTCTAGAGAAAGAAACGTA
Source organism: Arion vulgaris (assembly GCA_020796225.1). NCBI lineage: Eukaryota > Metazoa > Mollusca > Gastropoda > Stylommatophora > Arionidae > Arion > Arion vulgaris. The sequence continues at coordinate 870,541 of CM036756.1, forward strand.
CCTGTGTACACAACTGTATCAACTGTTCCATATGTTTGAGTCTGTCTGTTGTCTAGAGAAAGAAACACGTACCTGTGTACACAACTGTATCAACTGTTTCATATGTTTGAGTCTGTCTGTTGTCTAGAGAGAGAAACGTACCTGTGTACAAAACTGTATCAACTGTCTAGAGAGAGAGAGAAACGTACCTGTGTACACAACTGTATCAACTGTTTCATATATTTGAGTCTGTCTGTTGTCTAGAGAGAAACGTACCTGTGTACACAACTGTATCAACTGTCTAGAGAGAGAGAGAAACGTACCTGTGTACACAACTGTATCAACTGTTCCATATGTTTGAGTCTGTCTGTTGTCTAGAGAGAAACGTACCTGTGTACACAACTGTATCAACTGTTTCATATGTTTGAGACTGTCTGTTGTCTAGAGAGAAAAACGTACCTGTGTACACAACTGTATCAACTGTTCCATATGTTTGAGTCTGTCTGTTGTTTAGAGAGAGAAATGTACCGTGTACACAACTGTATCATATGTTTGAGTCTGTCTGTTGTCTAGAGAGAGAAACGTACCTGTGTACACAACTGTATCAACTGTTCCATATGTTTGAGTCTGTCTGTTGTCTAGAGAAAGAAACGTACCTGTGTACACAACTGTATCAACTGTTCCATATGTTTGAGTCTGTCTGTTGTCTAGAGAAAGAAACACGTACCTGTGTACACAACTGTATCAACTGTTTCATATGTTTGAGTCTGTCTGTTGTCTAGAGAGAAAAACGTACCTGTGTACACAACTGTATCAACTGTCTAGAGAGAGAGAGAAACGTACCTGTGTACACAACTGTATCAACTGTTTCATATATTTGAGTCTGTCTGTTGTCTAGAGAGAAACGTACCTGTGTACACAACTGTATCAACTGTCTAGAGAGAGAGAAACGTCCTGTGTACACAACTGTATCAACTGTTTCATATGTTTGAGTCTGTCTGTTGTCTAGAGAGAAACGTACCTGTGTACACAACTGTATCAACTGTTTCAATGCTGTAGGATTCTCTTGGATGAGAGCCCCAATAGCAGTAGTCAAATGTTTGAGATGTCTGGATGATTCATCAGTTGGTAGTGTTTGATACAACAATTCCATTTTACCAGCTGCACACAGTGACATTAGGCTGACAATTTGCATGATATCTGCTAGACCTATGAGTTCCAGAGCTGATGACAAGTTGCAAGTATGTCCACTGAAAGCACAGAGATTCACACTGGACTCAATTATACACATGACAAGAAGAGAGAGAGAGAGAAAACAAGAGAGAGGTAACACAAAGTTCCCACCCCCCCAAAAAAGGTACATCATGTATTAATGTGTGTGAATTATAGCAATCATCTAATTATCTCATGTTATCTCATCTTGTTTCTCTGGTAGCCCTTATGTGTGTCAATGTGAAGTACCAGGTGTGTTAGAGGAATCTCTTATGCATGCTCTCACACATAGAGCAGTCCAGGGATCCTGCTATTGCATCAGTCCAGCACTGGTATGAACCACCCACTTAAACATTCACACACACACACACATATATATATAAGACAAAGATCAATGAAACTGTATGTCTGTCCCAATTGTTTGGCAATATCTTGACATTCTACGGACTTGAAATTTGGCAAGAAGGTGGCTTTCATGTATACGAAGAGGGACAAATTATCAAACTATACTTTTTTAAAGATTTTTATAACCATATTCCCAACTTAACGCACATTGTCTTTCTGCATAGAAATCACAGAAAGTGTATTTCCATGATTTCATGATGTTCCTGGTCACGTGATCATGTTGTTACTTTCGCAAAACCCCTAATCACAAAGTGCCGTAGTTTTACAAAATACAAAACCATTGACAATACACAGCAACGTTTCGACCAACAAGGTTTTTATCAAGCAAACAATACAACAAAGTGACAAATGTCACAGCACACTACATACAGACTTTGACAAAGATTATTACTTTCCGCTCAAGTTCTGTGGTCATATAAATGCTATGATAACGGCACTAATATTAGAATGTATTTTAAACACATTTATTTATAAGTTTATGTAGTGTAGTTGATAAAGTGCCTGCCTACATTGCAGTAGACATGCGCTACATGTGCTCGATTCACGTTCGGGCCAATTTTTTTTAAAACACATCGATAAGTTAACCCAACGGGACTGCAGAGCCAATATATCGGTTCAGAGGAATGTTCATGATGTTGCAAAACCGACATATCGGCTTTTGGATGTATATTGACAAAAACGAATGTATCTTCACAAGCCCTTTACTGAAGTTAAAAAAATCTTCAGAAACAGAAAGTGCTTATATGTCGGTACATTTCTACCACCTTATAACAAAGATTTGAAATCAGGAAAGCAATGTATATTATGTTAAAGTAGAGTTATATTTTTTTTAATGATAATGTTTCCGATATTTGCCAACCTTGTTACAAAGACCAAAATGAGTTTATACAGTGCAATCTTGAGTATTGTTAGATCAAATTATAACTTGTGATTAGTAATGAAGAAGATTTTATTGATGGTAATAACAACATTTCATTGTTTATAGAACGTAGTATAGATAGTTGTAAGTCTAAGTCTAATGTAATAATTGCATCTAAGGAATGGTCGTTCCACATACCATTTGTTGACATGGCTGCACTAAAAAGTGAATATTATAAAAACTACTGTAACTAATTTGATGAAACTTATAGAATATGTTCGCACATGGATTATCTTAATTTTCCCGCTACTTCTGGAAACAACAATGAATATTAAGATGTAATACAAACCCGAGAGTATAAATATTTTTAACATTTTAATTTTTTTCCAAATAGTCATGCTACAATAATCTAATTTTCTCAAACGTATATCACCTGGTGTAAAATATTATTATATTAATGTATTCCACATCCAATTAGCAACAATTTAATATATAATATCTCATACTTTAGAGAAACAGTACTAGAGTTCCAAGGTTTAAACTACTTGACATTGAATGTTAAATTGGAATTTCAAAAGAAATGCGTTCAGAGGTCAAAATAATTACAGGGCGAAAGAATTAATAATCGAAATAAATTTAATTTGCCAATTGTTATTTTTCAACTTTCCCAGGAAGTCAATTGTATCAAGTTTTACTGGCAATCGAAATGATGGATACTTTAAATTGTTATTTGTCAACTGTCGGAATTTTGTTGTATCAGGTTTTACTGGCCGATGCATGGAGAGAAAAGCTATTGTTTTTAATGGGGAAGAAGTGGATTTTGAAGCAACATGTCATGTTTCTTTAAGGGACTTAACAAATAGATGTTAAACTAAATTCCCCATGCAAAGAATGGATAAACTGCTAGTATAGATATATATTATATATATATATAAAACGATGTGAAGAAGAAGAAATCATATATCTGAAATCACAACTGACCTCTGTGCTAGGAATGAAAGAGTCTTCATACAAACAGAACGGGCTACAAGGGTTTGTGCTGCATTGACAATACTCCTGAGTACAATGATTTTATCAGACATGTTGACCAGGCAGGTGACTTGTTCACTAATACTCTTTGGCTTCAGTTCACACTTGACACTTTTTGCTACTGTTCCTGCAGGCAAGCCCATCATGTACATGCTGGATATTGTGCTAGCTGGTGATATCAATGCATAACTTCTATATAACATAGATATATAAATATATATATATATATATATATATATCAATCAATATATCAGGATAGAATAATATCTGAGACAAGAACTAATAAATAAACTCACCCATTTAACAACAATAACAACAACAGAAGAAGATGACTTGAGATTGAGAAAGTCTCACACTATGAACAACGTTAAGACTTGACTGATGATCAAAGTTGACTGTTTCAACATGAAGATGATATTCCACACGTCACTTAGATGTGTACACTTCATTGCTTGTTCAGTTAGTATCAGACATCATTACATAGATGTGTACACTTCATTGCTTGTTCAGTTAGTATCAGACATCATCACTTAGATGTGTACACTTCATTGCTTGTTCAGTTAGTATCAGACATCATCACTTAGATGTGTACACTTCATTGCTTGTTCAGTTAGTATCAGACATCATTACATAGATGTGTACACTTCATTGCTTGTTCAGTTAGTATCAGACATCATCACATAGATGTGTACACTTCATTGCTTGTTCAGTTAGTATCAGACATCATCACATAGATGTGTACACTTCATTGCTTGTTCAGTTAGTATCAGACATCATTACTTAGATGTGTACACTTCATTGCTTGTTCAGTTAGTATCAGACATCATCACATAGATGTGTACACTTCATTGCTTGTTCAGTTAGTATCAGACATCATTACATAGATGTGTACACTTCATTGCTTGTTCAGTTAGTATCAGACATCATCACATAGATGTGTACACTTCATTGCTTGTTCAGTTAGTATCAGACATCATCACATAGATGTGTACACTTCATTGCTTGTTCAGTTAGTATCAGACATCATTACATAGATGTGTACACTTCATTGCTTGCTCAGTTAGTATCAGACATCATCACATAGATGTGTACACTTCATTGCTTGTTCAGTTAGTATCAGACATCATTACATAGATGTGTACACTTCATTGCTTGTTCAGTTAGTATCAGACATCATCACATAGATGTGTACACTTCATTGCTTGTTCAGTTAGTATCAGACATCATTACATAGATGTGTACACTTCATTGCTTGTTCAGTTAGTATCAGACATCATCACATAGATGTGTACACTTCATTGCTTGTTCAGTTCATGTTCAGACACTCAGTGTATGTGCTAGTAATGAAGGTGACTATCAAGCCAGCACTCAGTGTATGTGCTAGTAATGAAGGTGACTATCAAGCAGACACTCAGTGTATGTGCTAGTAATGAAGGTGACTATCAAGCAGAAACTCAGTGTATGTGCTAGTAATGAAGGTGACTATCAAGCAGACACTCGGTGTATGTGCTAGTAATGAAGGTGACTATCAAGCAGACACTCAGTGTATGTGCTAGTAATGAAGGTGACTATCAAGCCAGCACTCAGTGTATGTGCTAGTAATGAAGGTGACTATCAAGCAGAAACTCAGTGTATGTGCTAGTAATGAAGGTGACTATCAAGCAGAAACTCGGTGTATGTGCTAGTAATGAAGGTGACTATCAAGCCAGCACTCAGTGTATGTGCTAGTAATGAAGGTGACTATCAAGCAGACACTCAGTGTATGTGCTAGTATTGAAGGACACCGTCACTAGTAAATAGATAACACACCTTGGGTCAAAGGTGCATTTCTAGGGGCAACGTTGCACCAGGTTTAGTGAGCTGACCCTGGAAACACAACGGTTCCTGTCTGGCTAAGCGAGTAGGGATCGAGGGAGAGCTACAGGTAGTGGTAGTAGTGCAAGCACGGAAAAGTAATGCAGGTCCAAAATCAATGAACAAAATGCACGCATCTCCTGGCCAATGAAAAGTTGCTCAAATAGTTGCTGAAACGTAAGAAACAGTAGTGTACAAGTTGTCTGTGAACGAATTCCAACTCCCCCGGAGTAAATGGCAGCAAATAACTTGCCAGCTGTGGGGCAAGAATCAATGAAAACAAATCAAAGGTCTCGGCAAGTGTCTCTGAAAACACTGCAACGTGTAGTGACGGCACATGGAAAGATTGCGGTAAACTCCATACAAGAGGCCAAGCGCAGATATATCTATTGGGTAAAGTTGGCCAAGCGCAAATCCTAAAGTTGCGTTTGAGCGTATAACGAAACTGCCTTTCCTGAAACAACCGGGCTGTAGTAGTTCCTCAGTACAAAGCCCCAGGAAAATTAATAAGTCAGAAATTGACTATAGAAAAGGTATCTACATCAACTTGGCTCTCTAACTACTTCTCTTCTCAACATCTGCAAGTTATACGTCACGACACCAATGATCACAGGTATAAGGAATTACAACAGGTAACTGATTAGTAAGTTCATAAGTATATTTAATCACTCGTAATATCAATCTCTCTCTCTGTCTTGGAGAGTGAATAACAACAGATACGGCAACACTCAATTCACAACAATTCATATTATTCAATGTACAAATCTGACTCACTCTCACTAGCGTCTACCCGAATAGAATAACAACACTTGCACTATCTAATTCCATGAATCCTTCCGAAATATTATGTCCTATCTTTTGTGCTCCCCGGTCTATAACAATAAAGTTAGTTTTACGCCGATGTCCCGATAAGGAATTCAGTCCACACTGTAAAATAGTTCACTAACTCATAACAGTTCATTACCTAGCGTTGATGTTTCGAAATACTATGGTCGTTCACAATTCCCTTCAACCTCAGGGAAAATAGGATGCTTTTGGCACTTTACTGGTCTCATCTTTGGTCGCGGAAAGCCAGTCTTCACAGTCAGCGGGTCGCTTGCTCATCTGCTTCTATAGTCTTCAGGCATCAGTCTTCTGGTCGTCAGGCACTGGTCATCGGTTAGTCTGGCAGCGGTTCATCTAGGCGTCAGTTTCTCTGGTAAATGGCTGTTTATTGATGTGAACTAGTTAACATCTTCAAGTTAGTTCACCGAACTCTCTCTCTCTCTTTGACTCCAAGTGTTGCTATTAGCAGATCCGATCAATTTCAATCACTCTTAAAGGCATTCTGGTTTCTCTCTAAAAAAATAGTATCAATCTGCTACTAAAACATTATTACGATCCGTTCTACTCAACTTCTCCAGTCAGTCCCTACTCATGGCGATCGCTTGGTCTTCTGCTACCCTACAAGTGGGCCATGTGCAAAAAGTAACTGGATGGATTGACCGTCTCTACTTCACTATGTTGGAGTACGGCTGACCATTTTTCCATAAACTGGAGTATTCAAATTATGGTTGGCCAATTGACCACTGTTCCCTCCTCTTGTCCTACCTAACCCTGTTACACGGGCAAGGTACTGTTGCTCTCACAACTAACATCCCGTAAAACCAGGGCAGGTGATGTTTGGAGGCGCAAAATCTAAATTGCGCTGAAAGCGCCTATTGAAGTGATTCCTCTACATTATTTGTGCGTAGTCCCAGTCCAGTGTTTCTTGGGACCAGGGAAAATGCAGAGTAGTAACTGCAAATTGCCAAATGCCGACACGCGCCTCGAAAAGGCTGAGAATGTTCCTACTCCAGAATAAACTCAAAGTGGTCAGAAAAGTAAGGCAGACAATGTAAAGATTTGACAGGCTGTCCAAATCCAAACATTGGCGAAGGCCAACACTTTTCATAGTATGTTAGACGAGTAAGACACCGTCTCAGGACAAGCTCCAAAATGACTGAGAGATCAATTGTATATCACAATAAGAATGATAGAATTGGCGAAGAACGAGCAAAGATGAGAAGAAGATAACACAGTTAATGAGAATATACAACTTACAGAAACCAGGAATGTCCGGATTAGATTGACTTCCAGTGGAAGATGAAACTGAAGCTAGAGATAAACAATGCAAGAGATATCAATGTGACTAACTTACAATATGACATAACAATATGAGATAAATGTGACTAATTTACAATACGACATAACAATATGAGATGTGACTAACTTACAATATGACATAACAATATGAGATGTGACTAACTTACAATATAACATAACAATATGAGATAAATGTGACTAACTTAATGAGATAAATGTGACTAACTTAATGAGATAAATGTGACTAACTTACAATATGACATAACAATATGAGATAAATGTGACTAACTTAATGAGATAAATGTGACTAACTTAATGAGATAAATGTGACTAACTTAAAATATGACATAACAATATGAGATAAATGTGACTAACTTAATGAGATAAATGTGACTAACTTAATGAGATAAATGTGACTAACTTACAATATGACATAACAATATGCGATAAATGTGACTAACTTAATGAGATAAATATGACTAACTTACAATACAACATAACATGAGATAAATGAGACTAACAACAGACAAACTGACCTGCTAGTGTAGCAACAGACAAACTGACCTGCTAGTGTAGCAACATATAAACTGACCTGCTAGTGTAGCAACAGACAAACTGACCTGCTAGTGTAGCAACAGACAAACTGACCTGCTAGTGTAGCAACATATAAACTGACCTGCTAGTGTAGCAACAGATGAACTGACCTGCTAGTGTAGCAACATATAAACTGACCTGCTAGTGTAGCAACAGATGAACTGACCTGCTAGTGTAGCAACAGACAGACTGACCTGCTAGTGTAGCAACAGACAAAAGTATATCTGAGTTCATACTGTGAACTGATTTAGAGCCAAGTGGGTCAAGCTCAGTAAATCGAACTGGATCAGGTGTTGGCTTCTGTTCAGTCAATCCTAGACGTGGTAACAGTTTCTGATGATCCAACATAATGAAGGGTTGCTCTTCCAATGTCAAAGATAATACTTCATCTAGACATGTCAAAGATAAACAGTTTCAAATACTCATCAAACTAACCTAACTTTGCTGAGCTACCTAACTTTGCTGAGCTACCTAACTTTGCTGAGCTACCTAACTTTGCTGAGCTACCTAACTTTGCTGGGATACCTAACTTTGCTGAGCTACCTAATTTTGCTGAGCTACCTAACTTTGCTGAGCTACCTAACTTTGCTGGGATATCTAACTTGCTGGATACCTAACTTTGCTGAGCTACCTAACTTTGCTGAGCTACCTAACTTTGCTGAGCTACCTAACTTTGCTGAACTACCTAACTTTGCTGATGAGCTACCTAACTTTGCTGAGCTAATAATCCTAAGTAAACAATGATTATATCATGTTTGTCCAGAATGAACAGGCTTACAATAGATCAACTATAATGCACTTACAAACTATCAGACATTGAGGAAATGCATCTCTAACTCTGTGTGCAACTAAACTCCAACATAGCAACTGTTACTCTAACGTCTTTCAACATCAATGTCCCCACAATGCATCTCTAACTCTGTGTGCAACTAAACTGCAACATAGCAACTGTTACTCTAATGTCTTTCAACATCAATGTCCCCACAATGCATCTCTAACTCTGTGTGCAACTAAACTCCAACATAGCAACTGTTACTCTAATGTCTTTCAACATCACTGTCTCCACAAGATTATCAACATCAGGTAGTCTATCAATATCCTCTTCGTGTCCCGATTGACACATAAGGCTTCCACAAGAGACTTCCACTGCTGCCGTTCTACTGCCTTTCTACCAACCGTCTCCCATGTCAGGACACAATCCTTCAACTCTCTCTCCATCGTTCTTCTCCATGTTTCCTTTTGGATGTCCAGGCCTTCTCTTTCCATCCGCTGTCCATCTAAGAGCTGTCCTAGCCAATGCCCTCACTAGCATATGACATACATGTCCAAACCACCTCTATCTTCGTCTCTTAATGATGGTCTCCAAGGATGCACAGTCTGTTTGTTTCAAAAGCTCCTCATTTGTTATAATATTTGGCCAGAAAATTTCCAGGATTCTTCTTAAACATTTATTCTGAAATGTCTCCAACTTGTGTATTATGTGTTGTGTCATCTTCCAGCATTCACTACTGTATAATAGCACTCCCAGTACATTACTTCTATATATTTAAAGTTTTGTCATAAGATTTAGTCCTTTTGTTTTCCAAATTTTGTTGAGCATCGCAAAAGTTTGTTTTACCTTCTTGATTTTTTCGATGATATCCGTTTCTGAATCTCCATCTTGTGATAATGTACTTCCCAGGTATACAAAATCTCCATCTTGCAATACTGTACTTCCCAGGTATACAAAATCTCCATCTTGTGATACTGTACTTCCCAGGTATACAAAATCTCCATCTTGTGATACTGTACTTCCCAGGTATACAAAATCTCCATCTTGCGATACTGTACTTCCCAGGTATACAAAATCTCCATCTTGCGATACTGTACTTCCCAGGTATACAAAATCTCCATCTTGTGATACTGTACTTCCAAGGTATACAAAATCTCCATCTTGCGATACTGTACTTCCCAGGTATACAAAATCTCCATCTTGTGATAGTGTACTTCCCAGGTATACAAAATCTCCATCTTGTGATACTGTACTTCCCAGGTATACAAAATCTTGGACTTCCTCTATGACTTCATTTTGTAATACAATTGAGTTCTCAAATTTATGATTATTTATGAACTTTTCTATCGGTCCCAACAAATGGGAAGAACTAGCTGATGACAGAGTTATGTGGAAAACAACATTACGCAAAGGTATAGAATCTTTTGAAAAGAGACTTAGGGATACGCTGAAAAGCAAGAGAGACAATCAAAATCTCAGAAGTTGTCACAGGAAAACACTTGCCAATTGACCGCTTGTGAAGATGAAATAACTCAGATATATATATTTATATGAAGCAAACAAATCTAACCTTCTTGTTTCATGTCTGCTGTGCCGCCCAGTAAATCAGTAGCAACAAGTCCTGATGACACTAACTGAGGTTGAGTGGGACGATCGTTGATGGCCATAAGTCCATTGCTAGGGATAGACCTAGTTGATCTTTGCTCCTGATTGACCTTCAAGAAATGTCAGACTTGTATGTATATGAGCCACTACAGCACAGCTTGTAATGTTCTGTTTAGCACTAGACTAAAATGTGCTGGTAGACTTCAAACACATTATGGGAACATACAAACTAGACTAAAATGTGCTGGTAGATTTCAAACATATTAGTGGAACATACAAACTAGACTAAAATGTGTTACCAAACTTCAAACACATTAGTGAAACATACAAACTAGACTAAAATGTGTTACCAGACTTCAAACACATTAGTTGAACATACAAACTAGACTAAATGTGTTACCAGACTTTAAACACATTAGTTGAACATACAAACTAGACTAAATGTGTTACCAGACTTTAAACACATTAGTTGAACATACAAACTAGACTAAATGTGTTACCAGACTTTAAACACATTAGTGGAACATACAAACTAGACTAAAATGTGCTGGTAGACCAAACAAAAAATATTTAGTAATAAAAACACACGGACGAGTATGCACAAATTAAATGTTTTTAAAACCAAAACCTCCACAGACATGCATGCACTCACGCACACACACACACACACAGAGAGAGAGAGAGAGAGAAAGAGAGACACATGTATACATACACATTGTACGGTGTTGTCACAACCACCATCTCCACACACACATACATACAAGACTAGAAAATGTTTTCCATCCAGGGGTAAGTTCTGGGCCGATCATTCTCTGTAATCGTTGCAGGATGGCACATATAGGAGACAGGTCTGTGCCTTAGAGAAACATTCATTAGGCATCTCCGGGATATCTCTAACAGCACATCCACCTCATTAGCTGCCCATTTCAATGGCCCCAATCACCTTGGTAGGAGAAATGTCTCTATCACCAGTCTGATGATGTGCTCCTCAGATGACCGAAGCTGGTTATCGACTGAAATGTTGCTTGATCGAACAACTAGTTGTGGTGGCACTCAAAGTGATCAATGTACAACTTCCTTTACTTGCGTTGTTTTGTTGCAAACTCCAAAGTTGAGAAAGTTAACTTAGTTCTGACTTCTTACCAAGTCCACAAGTAAATATTTCATCTATCATGTATAAGCTGATGATGATGATGATAATGATGATGAGGTAGTTACCTGCAGATAGTTCTCCCGACAAGTCTGACACATGAGATAGAATGGATTTCCTGTACCACATGCACCATCAAACCAACCACCATCATACAATCCCAGACTGCGATAGCCAAATCCTCTACTGCTATCTATTAACAAAGTCAATGTATTATTCTGCTGTCAGAAATATGTCAGACTTGCATTATTAAACATTCCACCATTTCTTCATGTGTGATTAGTTCACTATCATAGACTGAGACAACCATATGTAGAGAGAGATACATTTGTGCTATCATAGACTGAGACAACCATATAGAGAGAGATACATTTGTGCTATCATAGACTAAGACAACCATATGTATAGAGAGATACATTTGTGCTATCATAGACTAAGACAACCATATGTAGAGAGATACATTTGTGCTATCATAGACTAAGACAACCATATAGAGAGAGAGATACATTTGTGCTATCATAGACTAAGACAACCATATGTAGAGAGATACATTTATGCTATCATAGACTAAGACAACCATATGTAGAGAGAGATACATTTATGCTATCATAGACTAAGACAACCATATAGAGAGAGAGATACATTTGTGCTATCATAGACTAAGACAACCATATGTAGAGAGATACATTTATGCTATCATAGACTGAGACAACCATATAGAGAGAGAGATACATTTATGCTATCATAGACTAAGACAACCATATAGAGAGAGAGATACATTTGTGCTATCATAGACTGAGACAACCATATGTAGAGAGATACATTTATGCTATCATAGACTAAGACAACCATATGTAGAGAGATACATTTATGCTATCATAGACTAAGACAACCATATAGAGAGAGAGATACATTTGTGCTATCATAGACTAAGACAACCATATGTAGAGAGATACATTTATGCTATCATAGACTAAGACAACCATATGTAGAGAGAGATACATTTGTGCTATCATAGACTGAGACAACCATATAGAGAGAGATACATTTGTGCTATCATAGACTAAGACAACCATATGTAGAGAGATACATTTATGCTATCATAGACTAAGACAACCATATGTAGAGAGATACATTTATGCTATCATAGACTAAGACAACCATATGTATAGAGAGATACATTTATGCTATCATAGACTAAGACAACCATATGTAGAGAGAGATACATTTGTGCTATCATAGATGAGACAACCATATGTAGAGAGATACATTTGTGCTATCATAGACTAAGACAACCATATGTATAGAGAGATACATTTATGCTATCATAGACTAAGACAACCATATGTATAGAGAGATACATTTATGCTATCATAGACTAAGACAACCATATGTAGAAAGATACATTTGTGCTATCATAGACTGAGACAACCATATAGAGAGAGATACATTTGTGCTATCATAGACTAAGACAACCATATGTATAGAGAGATACATTTATGCTATCATAGACTAAGACAACCATATGTAGAGAGATACATTTATGCTATCATAGACTAAGACAACCATATGTAGAGAGAGATACATTTGTGCTATCATAGACTAAGACAACCATATGTAGAGAGAGATACATTTGTGCTATCATAGACTGAGACAACCATATAGAGAGAGATACATTTGTGCTATCATAGACTAAGACAACCATATGTAGAGAGATACATTTATGCTATCATAGACTAAGACAACCATATGTAGAGAGATACATTTATGCTATCATAGACTGAGACAACCATATGTATAGAGAGATACATTTATGCTATCATAGACTAAGACAACCATATGTAGAGAGAGATACATTTGTGCTATCATAGATGAGACAACCATATGTAGAGAGAGATACATTTGTGCTATCATAGACTAAGACAACCATATGTATAGAGAGATACATTTATGCTATCATAGACTAAGACAACCATATGTAGAGAGATACATTTATGCTATCATAGACTAAGACAACCATATGTAGAGAGATACATTTATGCTATCATAGACTAAGACAACCATATGTAGAGAGATACATTTATGCTATCATAGACTAAGACAACCATATGTAGAGAGATACATTTATGCTATCATAGACTAAGACAACCATATGTATAGAGAGATACATTTATGCTATCATAGACTAAGACAACCATATGTAGAGAGAGATACATTTGTGCTATCATAGATGAGACAACCATATGTAGAGAGAGATACATTTGTGCTATCATAGACTAAGACAACCATATGTATAGAGAGATACATTTATGCTATCATAGACTAAGACAACCATATGTAGAGAGATACATTTATGCTATCATAGACTAAGACAACCATATGTAGAGAGATACATTTGTGCTATCATAGACTAAGACAACCATATGTAGAGAGATACATTTATGCTATCATAGACTAAGACAACCATATGTAGAGAGATACATTTATGCTATCATAGACTAAGACAACCATATGTAGAGAGATACATTTGTGCTATCATAGACTAAGACAACCATATGTAGAGAGATACATTTGTGCTATCATAGATTAAGACAACCATATGTAGAGAGAGATACATTTGTGCTATCATAGACTGAGACAACCATATGTAGAGAGATACATTTGTGCTATCATAGACTGAGACAACCATATGTAGAGAGATACATTTGTGCTATCATAGACTGAGACAACCATATGTAGAGAGATACATTTGTGCTATCATAGACTGAGACAACCATATGTAGAGGGATACATTTATGCTATCATAGACTGAGACAACCATATGTAGAGAGAGATACATTTATGCTATCATAGACTAAGACAACCATATGTAGAGAGAGATACATTTGTGCTATCATAGACTAAGACAACCATATAGAGAGAGAGATACATTTGTGCTATCATAGACTAAGACAACCATATGTAGAGAGAGATACATTTGTGCTATCATAGACTAAGACAACCATATGTAGAGGGATACATTTGTGCTATCATAGACTAAGACAACCATATGTAGAGAGATACATTTGTGCTATCATAGACTAAGACAACTATATGTAGAGAGATACATTTGTGCTATCATAGACTGAGACAACCATATGTAGAGAGATACATTTGTGCTATCATAGACTAAGACAACCATATGTAGAGAGATACATTTGTGCTATCATAGACTAAGACAACCGTATGTAGAGAGATACATTTGTGCTATCATAGACTAAGACAACCATATGTAGAGAGATACATTTGTGCTATCATAGACTGAGACAACCATATGTAGAGAGAGATACATTTGTGCTATCATAGACTAAGACAACCATATGTAGAGAGATACATTTATGCTATCATAGACTAAGACAACCATATGTAGAGAGAGATACATTTATGCTATCATAGACTGAGACAACCATATGTAGAGAGAGATACATTTGTGCTATCATAGACTAAGACAACCATATGTAGAGAGATACATTTGTGCTATCATAGACTAAGACAACCATATGTAGAGAGAGATACATTTGTGCTATCATAGACTAAGACAACCATATGTAGAGAGATACATTTGTGTTATCATAGACTGAGACAACCATATGTAGAGAGAGATACATTTGTGCTATCATAGACTGAGACAACCATATGTAGAGAGAGATACATTTATGCTATCATAGACTAAGACAACCATATGTAGAGAGATACATTTGTGCTATCATAGACTAAGACAACCATATGTATAGAGAGATACATTTGTGCTATCATAGACTAAGACAACCATATGTAGAGAGATACATTTGTGCTATCATAGACTAAGACAACCATATGTAGAGAGATACATTTGTGCTATCATAGACTAAGACAACCATATGTAGAGAGATACATTTGTGCTATCATAGACTAAGACAACCATATGTAGAGAGATACATTTATGCTATCATAGACTAAGACAACCATATGTAGAGAGAGATACATTTGTGCTATCATAGACTAAGACAACCATATGTAGAGAGATACATTTGTGCTATCATAGACTGAGACAACCATATGTAGAGAGATACATTTGTGCTATCATAGATTAAGACAACCATATGTAGAGAGATACATTTGTGCTATCATAGACTAAGACAACCATATGTAGAGAGGGATACATTTGTGCTATCATAGACTAAGACAACCGTATGTAGAGAGAGATACATTTGTGCTATCATAGACTGAGACAACCATATGTAGAGAGATACATTTGTGCTATCATAGATTAAGACAACCATATGTAGAGAGATACATTTGTGCTATCATAGACTGAGACAACCATATGTAGAGAGATACATTTATGCTATCATAGACTAAGACAACCATATGTATAGAGAGATACATTTGTGCTATCATAGACTAAGACAACCATATGTATAGAGAGATACATTTATGCTATCATAGACTAAGACAACCATATGTAGAAAGATACATTTGTGCTATCATAGACTAAGACAACCATATGTATAGAGAGATACATTTATGCTATCATAGACTAAGACAACCATATGTAGAGAGATACATTTGTGCTATCATAGACTAAGACAACCATATAGAGAGAGAGATACATTTGTGCTATCATAGACTGAGACAACCATATGTAGAGAGATACATTTGTGCTATCATAGATTAAGACAACCATATGTAGAGAGATACATTTGTGCTATCATAGACTGAGACAACCATATGTAGAGAGATACATTTATGCTATCATAGACTAAGACAACCATATGTATAGAGAGATACATTTGTGCTATCATAGACTAAGACAACCATATGTATAGAGAGATACATTTATGCTATCATAGACTAAGACAACCATATGTAGAAAGATACATTTGTGCTATCATAGACTAAGACAACCATATGTATAGAGAGATACATTTATGCTATCATAGACTAAGACAACCATATGTAGAGAGATACATTTGTGCTATCATAGACTAAGACAACCATATAGAGAGAGAGATACATTTGTGCTATCATAGACTGAGACAACCATATGTAGAGAGAGATACATTTATGCTATCATAGACTAAGACAACCATATGTAGAGAGAGATACATTTATGCTATCATAGACTAAGACAACCATATAGAGAGAGAGATACATTTATGCTATCATAGACTGAGACAACCATATGTAGAGAGATATACATTTATGCTATCATAGACTAAGACAACCATATGTAGAGAGAGAATTGTGCTATAGGCAGAATCAGGTCTATTGCAGCTAGAATCTGGTCCATCACAGGTAGAATCAGGTCCATTGCAGGTAGAATCTGGTCCATCGCAGGTAGAATCAGGCCCATTGCAGGTAGAATCTGGTCCATTGCAGGAAGAATCAGGTCCATAGTAGGTAGAATCAGGTCCATCGCAGGTAGTGACATGTTCATCGCAAGTAGAATAAGGCTCATCGCAGATAGAATCAAGTTCATTGCAGGTAGAATCAGGTTCATCGCATGTAGAATCAGTTTCATCGCAGGTAGAATCAGTTTCATCGCAGGTAGATTCAGTTTTATTGCAGGTAGAATCAGGTTCATTGCAGGTAAAATCAGGTTCATTGCAGGTAGAATTAGGTTCATACAGGTAGAATCAGGTCCATCGCAGGTAGAATCTGGTCTATCGCAGGTAGAAAATGGTCCATCGCAGGTAGAAACAGACTATCGCAGGTAGAATCAGGTCCATTGGAGGTAGAATCAGGTTCATCGCAGGTAGAATCAGGTTAATCGCAGGTAGAATCAGGTTCATCACAGGTAGAAACAGGTCCATTGCAGGTAGAAACAGGTCCATTGCAGGTAGAATCAGACCATCGCAGGTAGAATCACGTCCATTGCAGGTAGAATCAGGTTCATCGCAGGTAGAATCAGGTTCATCGCAGGTAGAATCAGGTTCATCGCAGGTAGAATCAGGTTCATCGCAGGTAGAATCAGGTTCATCACAGGTAGAATCAGGTTCATCACAGGTAGAATCAGGTTCATCGCAGGTAGAATCAGGTTCACCGTAGATAGAATCAGGTTCATTGCAGACAGAATCATAGAATCAGATCGAATATCTGGAGGTCGTCCAACCCTGACTTGGACTGTTGCCAATTTTGATATTTTCTGGATTCTTAGTAAAGAATGTCTGGATTCTTATGTGTATGGTAAACAGATCACAGTCTCAACTTATGTGTATAGTAAACAGATCACAGTCTCAACTTGTGTGTATGGTAAACGGATCACAGTCTCAACTTATGTGTATGGTAAACGGATCACAGTCTCAACTTGTGTGTATGGTAAACGGATCACAGTCTCAACTTGTGTGTATGATAAACGGATCACAGTCTCAACTTGTGTGTATGGTAAACAGATCACAGTCTCAACTTATGTGTATAGTAAACAGATCACAGTCTCAACTTGTGTGTATGGTAAACAGATCACAGTCTCAACTTGTGTGTATAGTAAACAGATCACAGTCTCAACTTGTGTGTATGGTAAACAGATCACAGTCTCAACTTGTGTGTATGGTAAACAGATCACAGTCTCCAACTTATATGTATAGTAAACAGATAACAGTCTCAACTTATGTGATGGTAAACAGATCACAGTCTCAACTTATGTGTATGGTAAACAGATCACCGTCTCAACTTATGTGTATGGTAAACAGATCACAGTCTCAACTTGTGTGTATAGTAAACAGATCACCGTCTCAACTTGTGTGTATAGTAAACAGATCACAGTCTCAACTTGTGTGTATGGTAAACGAATCACAGTCTCAACTTATGTGTATAGTAAACAGATCACAGTCTCAACTTGTGTGTATGGTAAACGGATCAAGAGAGAGAAGATACTAGAGCAAACAAAGAACAAGAAGACTACTGTAGCGAAGAGTGGATGATGATTGTTGCATGTGTGATGATATTACATGTGCAAACTTACTGCCACATCCTGGGTGTGATGTTCTCATGTGTGGTTGAAGTCACATGTACTTCAGTGCAGCAAATCTCACACCTAATAGCACATGTCTGCTCCAGTCTCCAGCGCTAGCAGAAGGAGACATTAGAATAACTGTTGGTTTCATTATCAAGTTCTTGTGCTGGAGGTCAGCTCTGATGGCATCCTCTATGAACTAATCAGATCTGACACCATGCTGCTATCGTATAACTAGCAAGGCTGCTAACTGACAAGGCTCAGATACTAAACCGCTGGGCAGAACACTTCCGTTCTGTCCTCAACCATCCATCCACCATATGTGATAAGCCATGGCGCATGCCCAGGTCCCAATCAATGCCAAGCTGATTTTCCACCTACCTTAGAAGAAGTCAAGAAGGCAACAAGTCAGATGTCCAGTGGTTGGTACCGGTGCGTGACTCAATACTGACTAAAGTGTCAAGAGGAGAGCATGCTGATGTTGACAGATCTCTTACGTCCATTTGGAACATAACGTGTACCACAGGAACTAAAGGATGACACTATTGTCCACCTGTACAAGCGCCAAAAACCGCAGGCCTGCGATAATCACAATGTATCTCTCCTGTCAATTGCTGGCAAGATACAGGCCAGAGTCCTCCTCAATCGCTTAATAGATCACATGGAACAGAACTTACTCCCTGAAACCCAATGTGGCTTCAGAGCGGGTCGTGGAACAGCAGACATGATATTTGCTGCTCACCAACTACAGGAGAAATGCCAAAGCAGTATGCAACTCTAAAATTGTCTTTGTCGATCTGACAAAGGCTTGACACGTCAACAGAGTGGGTCTATAGAAGATCTGGAAAAATTTGGGCGCCAGTGAAATTCATTAAGATGCCAACAGTTTCACGAGGGCATGATGGCGCACGTATTTGATGAAGGAGATGTCTGGGGCCTTCCATGTCACCAACAGTGTCAAACAGAGCTGTGTACAGGCCCCAACACTCTTCAGCATGATGTTTGCTGCCATGCTCACGGATGTCTTTTGGGAAGGCGATGAACATGGGGTAAAGATTAGATACAGGACAGATGGTAATCTATTCAATCTTCGGAGGTTAAAATCCTCCACCAAGGCAAAAGAATCAACTATCTCAAATCTGTTGTTTGCTGATGACTGCGCCCTCGCTACCAGCTCTGAGGAAGAAATGCAGACTTACATGGACAAGTTCTCAGGGGCCCTGTGAAAATTTTTGGCATTACCATTAACACCAAGAAAACAGAGGTCATGTTCCAGCCCGCCCTTAGAGAGCAGTACTACGATCCAGTCATCAACATTAAACACTAGCGTCTCCTGCCAACAGACAACTTTGCCTATCTTGGCAGTATCTATCAAGATGGCAAACATAGACTCTGAGGTCAACAATTGGATATCTAAAACCAGTGCTGCGCTCAGAAGGTTACGTGTCACTGTGTGGGAATGGAAGGGGATAAGCATAGTCACAAAGCTGAAAGTTTACCAGACCATAGTGCTAACCACGCTGCTGTACGCAAGCGAGACATGGACAGTGTATAGCAGACACGCAAGAAAATTCAATCCCTTCCAAACAAGCTGTCTATGCAGAATACTAAAAATAAACTGGCAGGACAAAATTCCAGACAGCGAAATCCCACGAGTAAAGATCCTGGCGTCAACACCCTGTTGCAGAAGGCCCAAGTGAGATGGGCGGTCACATTGCTCAGATGCTGATAAATGCATCCCAAAAATGTTGATGTGGCGAATTGAAAAGGGCAGGCTTCTGCTGGTGGACAGAAAAGCGCTTTAAAGACACTTTTATAGTGTCTCTGAAATCTTGATATAGACACCACATGCTGGAATCCTTTCGCAAGATCGCCAAATGTGGTGCTATAACAACACAAGAGGAACCCGCATAGCTGAGAATCATCGTGCTGTTGAGGCACAGAGAAAATGAGCTGCGCAAAAAGACAAAACACACAATGCCCTACATGTGGTAAGGAATTGTGTTCTAGGATTGGACTCTACAGTCACCTCCGCACACACCAGAGAGTGCAGCAGCAGCACATGTCTGAGTCTCATCATCATTGCTTCGATGGGGCTATTAATTAATCGTATAACTTAGTAGATGTGCTACTATATACCTATTATCCATACAAGGGATGACTGCAGTAAAACTATGTAGCAATAGCAAAACATGTCAAACAAAGTACAGTAATTTTACAAAAACAATGACAATACACAGGAATGTTTTAGACCAAAGGCCTTTATCAAGAAAGGAAACAGAAGTGAACATTACTTCTTCCAACACACTACATATAGAATACAATAGAGGTGAAGAATTTCACTTCTTCTACAGTACACTACATATAGAATACAAGAGGTGAAGAATTTCACTTCTTCTACAGTACCCCCTAAAAAAGTACAAGAGGTGAAGAATTTCACATCTTTGCAAACTACATATAGAATACAACAGAGGGGAAAGATTTACATCTTGTATACACTACATATAGAATACAACAGAGCTGAAGAATTTTACATCTTCTACAGCACACTACATATAGAATACAATGGAGGTGAAGAATTTCCCTCTTGTACACACACTACATATAGAATACAACAATTAGTCCCTCAAAAAAGTGAGACTGGAAAGAATTCAGAATGAGGCTATGCGCATCATTCTGGGATGCACTAAAATCACCAGGAGTGTCAATGCATTCCTTCTTGATCCCCCCAACTATTGCTAACAAATTGAAACTGGAGGGTTGATCATATCTAAGAATCAATGCAAACAAGGAACATCCTCTCCATGAAGAACTCATTAAGGAGAAAGGGTGTAGACTCAAGAGAGGCAGATCATGACTGAGTCAGGCGGAAGTTATGCTTAGGAAAATATGTGATCCTTCCGGAAGTGAAACAGGAGAGGAATGGATTGCTGTGCCACCTCAATTTCCGACTGCTTTCACCGTTATTACATCTATTAAGAAAAACTGTGAACAAAATAATCTATCACTGCTAAACGTGGAGGTGGAGGCTCTCTTGAATGACATCATCAATGATACAGATGTGGTTATTTACACCGATGGTTCAGTCATTCGCCAACAACGCTGTGCGTGGGCTTTTTCAGCACGCTCAGGAGGAAAAATAATAAGAGAGCCAGTGGGGCCTCAACAACCACAATTGCTTGACAATGGAGGTTCGGGCAGTTACGGAGGCGGTGAACTGGTTGGCATCTCACAATTACTCTGTGTTTTCATACTCAGTGACTCCATGAGCATGATTGTAAAAGTCGAATCAGGATGATGAGCGCAACTGGGTGGAGGTATTGGTACAGACAATGATCAGAGAAATCACCTTCATTTTTGTCCCTGGGCATGCAGGAGTCAGGGGTAATGAACGAGCTGATAGATTGGCTGGCTTAGCTACAATATCAGAGGAGCTGCCATGGATCAAGTGACATTCTTCACGCATTGAGAGAGTCTTTCCGAACAGAGGAGTTTCAGGGCTGTGAATCCCACTCGCTGACCAGATTGAAAGAGATGGGTGTCAATATTGGTGCAGCCGAAAAGAACGACATACTAAATATGCAAAGAGATTGATTAATCAACATCGAACTTGCGTGTTGGGTCGCTGGACACTGGATTTGCTGAGGGGAGATCGAGCATCTATGGACATGTCCGAGTGCTATGATGATAGTCCTCATATAACTGATAACTGAAAACTAACTGGAATGAAGTAGAGTATGGTAGAACTAGTAGCAAATTTTTATTTATTCCTCCTTCAAGAGACAAAATTTCAGGTGTCATTGATAGTTCACTTGATCAAAATTGCAGTCCTTTGGATTGTCTTCAAACTTTGTTGACAGGTACTATTATGGATTTTTTAGTTGATAGTGTCAACAGTTACGCTGAAGTCAAGATTTCTAAAAGTTTACCACCTAGAAAAAGATCATTCGTTTCTACATGGGTACCCATAACAAAATATGAATTGTATACATTTTTTTCGGTATTGATTTGTATGGAATTGATCATCGCCCAAGTATACACGACTATTGGTCACGAACTGAAATGATGTTCAACAATTTCTACCATACATTGTTCACTCGAAGGCGGTTTGAACTCATTTTTCATACAATGCTTCACTGCTCCGATCCTGACAGTGAAAATAAAGAGAAAATAGAACCTTAAATGAATATGCCGATTGAAAATTTTAACCGAGCCTTCTACCCATTTGAAAATCTTTCAATCGATGAAATGGTAGTTGGTTTCAAAGGCTGCTGGAAATATAAGCAATACAATGCCTCTAAGCCAAAGAAATATCATATAAAGTCATTTAGTTTATTGGATTCGACTACCGGCTATGTTCTAAATATACTGACATATTTTGGAGCAAACACCTCATATGATCCAGCCACAGATGTAGATGGTCGAATGGCTGTTCGTGTTTTTGACACCCTTCTTAGGCACATTGGAACTAGCCATCATATTTTTGCCGACCGGTACTACACTACGGAAGTTTTGATGCAACATTTGCTGCGAAGGGACACTTACTACACAGGCACATTAAATTTAAAACGTAAAAATTTTCCACCACAACTGAAAACTCTTCGGATGGGCCACAATGAAATAAGGAATTCTTTGGACACAAATAGCAAAATTTTAGTAACAGCCTTCAAGGACAAGAAAGCTGAGAAACCCTACGTTTTAGTCTCGACTAAAGCTATCATTGATGTTTATCAACATCCATAGAAAAATAAAAAGCGCCGGTTGTCTACAACTACGTGATGGGTGGTTGCGATCGAGTGGATGAGATGGTGAATTACTATTCACACATCAATAGAAGATCGTACAAGTGGTGGAAAAGCTTTCCACTGGCTGTTTGAAATTTGCCAAAATAATGCGTTTATTTTATACTCACTTTCAAGAATAAATGACACAAAGAAAATGACTTTCAAACAGTTCAAAATTATTTTGAAAGATGAACTTGTGAATGAAGCGGCAAAACTGATGTCAGCCGAAGAGCGAGATCAAGGACCACAGACCCAGGGCAGACCCAGAAACTCGAATTCAATTGAACGTTTACAAGGCACAAAACACATGATACGCTTTGCTGGAGTCGATCGAATCTGTGTGTTTTGCAGTATGAAAAGAGAGAAAAGCATTAACTTTCATCTTTCCGGCTGTTCACATGCCGCATTTCTCTGTGAAATATTGTTTTGAACTATATCATTCACAAAATGCTCTTTTATAAAATATTGAGATGGGTGGCATCATGCATGTAAATCAATTAGTTGTGTAGTCTTATTTTCATAACATAACAGTTCATAACACTTGTTTTCTTTTGGAATTTTCTTATTTGACATGGCTGTACTAAAATGTAAATATTTTAAGCTCTACTATACCTAATGGGTTGAAACTTCTACAATGTGTTCGTATATGGATTATCTTCATGTGAATTCTGTTGCTGAAAATATCGGTGGACGTTAACTTGCAATACAAACCAGTGAGTACAAATATTTGTCATAATGTTTTTTTAATATAAATTAGTTATGTATCAATAATTGTTCTTTCTCTCCATATATTGCCTTATGTAAAAATAGTTGTATTGAAATATTTAACATCCAATTATGAACATTTTGATATATTGTATGTTATACCTCAGAAAAACTATACTAGAGATTTACTGGCATTTTAAAAATATACTAATTTTGTTGCGGAATTTTCTTATTTGACATGGCTGTACTAAAATGTGCATATTTTAAAATCTACTGCACCTAATGGGTTTAAACTTATAGAATTTGTTTGTATATGGATTATCTTTATTTAATTGCTCCTACTGAAGACATCTGTGAAAAATAAGCTGCAATATAAACCATTGAGTACAAAGATTTTTTTTTTTTTTTTAAAAAAATTAGTCATGCAACAATAATTCTCCTCTCTCTCACATATATTGTCTAATGTAAAATATAGTTATATTAAACTATTCATCATCCAATTATGAACAATTTGATATATAATATGTTATACCTCAGACAAACCATACTAGATATATAGTGATCTAAACTACATGACATTGATTGTTTAATTTGACTTGCAAAATAATTGGATCCAGAGGATAAAAAATGAAGGGTGAAAGGGCTAATCTTATATATATATATATATATATATATATATATATATATATATATATATATATATATAGACATAGATCAATGGAATGTATGTCTGTCCCAATTGTTTGAGATATCTGGACATCCTACAGACTTGAAATTTGGCAAGAAGGTGGCTTCATGGATAGGAAGAGGGAAAAATTATAAAAGTAGACATTTTATACGTTTCTATAACCATATTTTCAACTTAACGCACATGGTCGTTCTGTGTAGAAATCACAGAAAGTGTATATCCATGTTTTCACGTGATCATGTTGTTACTTTTGGCGACATCCCATAATCACAAAGTACTGTAGTTTTACAAAATCAATACATAGCAACGTTTTGACCAACAAGGTTTTTATCAAGCAAACAATACAACAAAGTGACAAATGTCACAGCACACTACATAAAGACTTTGACATAGATTATTGCTTTCCGCTCAAGTTCTGTGGTCATATAATGCTATGATAAAGGCACTATTATTATAACAACGTATTTTAAACACATTTATTTATAACTTTCTCTAGAGGAGTTGATAACGTGCCTGCCTAGATTGCAGTAGACATGCGCTCGATTCACGTTCGAGCCCAATATTTTTTTTTAAATACGTCGATAAGTTAATCTTTCTTTCGTCCTTCTCTGCTTTTTTGCCGCTAGGCGTAGCAGGTTTAACCGATGATCGGTTTCCGAGATAATGCACGCTTGGTCATTTGATATGTTGTGGTATTGTGGAGTTTTAAGATGTCTGTAACTCCATCAACCCATCTTTTCTTGTTCTGCCCTTCCTCTTGATGACTCCATTTTCAGGTTATACGCTCTTGCAACTGGTGTATTCGGGTTCATTCTGACCAAGTGGCCAAACCATTTGAGTCTCTGTTTTTCAATAAATCTAATAGCAGGTGTTGTTCCCACTGTTCTTCTAATTTCTTCATTTCTTATATGGTCTCTTCTTGTTTTATTTACTGCTTTCCTCAGGCATCTCATTTCGCATGTGGTAATTTTCCTTTCTTGTTCTTTTGTCAGTGCCCATGTTTGGCTCTGGTAGCACAGTGTTGGTATAAAGATTGAATTTATAATCTTTAGTCACTACTGGAATAGCTGGGTGTTTCAAAATTGGGGTAAGCTGGTATGTAATGTTGGCTTGCTGGATTCTAGTTTCGATCTCTCTGTCCAGTCTACTATCAGATGTGAAGATACTTTCAAGGTATTTGAATTCTCTCACCTGCTTTAGCGTTTGGTCATTATTTGTATGTTGATATCTTTATGTTCTCTGCTTAATACTCTGAATAAATTTAATTTGCAATTTTATTTTTCAACTTTCACGGAACAATTTGTATCAGGTTTTACTGGCAATCTGAAAGATAATGCTTTAAATTTTATTTGTTAACTTTCATGAAGAACGGGAATTTGTTGTTAGGTTTTACTGGCCAAAGCATGGAAAGAAACGTATTGTTTTTAATGGAAAAAGCGATTTTGAAGCAAAGTGGCAGTTCTTTAGGGACTCTTTACCCGCCTGCAGCGGTTCGTAGCGGTGACTATGTGACAAGCTCCTGTGAGTGTGGGTTCAATTCTGCTGAGAAAGCACAGTTCACAGATTCACGGTTGTGGCATCGCTGATGTTCGATGCCATGGCACTGCAAACTAAAACTCAAGTGTTTCTGGATCAGTAAAAAAAAAAGCCTTTACAAATAGATTTAAACTAAATTCCCCGTGCGAAGAATGGGTAAACTTCTAGTACTATATAACTTGCAGTTCCATATTTTATTTAACCCTTTTGCTCTATATTATTTTGACCTCTGGACGCATTTATTTTGCAATTCCAATGTAACATTTAATGTCAAGTAGTTTAAACCTTTATAACTCTAATACTGTTTCTCTAAAGTATGAGATATTATATATTAAATTGTTGCTAATTGGATGTGGAATACATTAATATAAAGTAACTTACATCAGGTGATATAGGTTTGAGAAAATTAAATTATTGTAGCATGACTATTTATAAAAAAAAATCATAAAAAATATTTCTACTCAAGGGTTTGTATTACATCTTAATATTCATAGATGTTTCTAGAAGGTAGCAGTTGAATGAAGATAATCCATATGGGAACATATTCTATAAGTTTCATATAATTAGGCACTAGTTTTATAATATTCACTATTTAGTGCAGCCATGTCAACAAATGAAATGTGGAGCAGACCATTCCTTAGATGCAATTATTACATTAGACTTAGACTTACAACTATCTATACTACGTTCTATAAACAATGAAATGTTGTTATTACCATCAATAAAATCTTCTTCATTACTAATCACAAGTTATAATTTGATCTAACAATACTCAAGATTGCACTGTATAAACTCATTTTGGTCTTTGTAACAAGGTTGGCAAATATCGGAAACATTATCATTAAAAAAAATATAACTCTACTTTAACATAATATACATTGCTTTCCTGATTTCAAATCTTTGTTATAAGGTGGTAGAAATGTACCGACATATAAGCACTTTCTGTTTCTGAAGATTTTTTTTAACTTCAGTAAAGGGCTTGTGACGCCCGTGTGGTTACCGAATTAGGGATGTAAAGAATATAACCACTGTCACCTGCCATGCATGTCGTAAGAGGCGACTGAGGAGGTTGGTCGTGGGCTGGCTACCCCACACCGTAAAAACACCAGATAGCTACAGAAACCACAACCAAGAAAATTCAAAGCTCGTCACCCGAGGAAGAAGAGGGACCCCAAGTAGAGGGACTCATGAAGCGACCGGTGAAATTCGAAAGAAAATCGGGCTGCCGACTCACCTTCTTTCAACCCGGAAGATCTCCAGGATTGGCACCTGGAATGTCCGCACGATGTTCGAAACTGGGAAGACAGCACAGGTGGCACGGGAAATGAGGACATATGGACTGGCCATCCTGGGACTGGGCGAAACCAGATGGACAAATGCAGGACACACTAGACTTACAACGGGGAATCAATACTGTACTCCTGTAGAGAGGAGGAAGACGCACCACACATGGAGGGAGTAGCATTGATGTTGGTCAAACAAGCACAAAAGGTATCAATTGAATGGGAGCCGTAGACCAAGAATGATCCGGGCAACTTTAAAAACCTCAATGCAAAAATTAAACTGAACATAGTCCAATGCACGCCCAACAAATGACAGCAAAGAACAAATAAAAGAAGAGTTTTACAATAAGTTACAGGGTGTATTAGGCAAATTTAAAAGTAAGGATCTTACTATTTTGCTAGAAGACTTTAATGCAAAGATAGGCAGAGACAACTGGGGCTTCGAGGAAACCATGGGCAAACCTGAACTAGGAAATAAATGAAAATGGAGAGATGTTTGTGGATCTTTGCGCAGCAAACCAGTTGGTTATAGGAGGTAGCCTTTTCAGCACAAAAAAAATCCACACAGCTACATGGATATCACCAGACCACAGGACAGAAAACCAATTCGACCACATCTGCATAACAGGGAAGTTCAGAAGGTCACTGTACGACGTAAAAGTATATAGAGGAGCAATGTGGCCTCTGATCACCACCTTGTTATAGCAAAGGTGCGAATGAAACTCAAGAGATTCATGACGACCACGCATGGTAACAGGGTGAGATACAATGTGGGACATCTGAAGGAGCAGAAGGGAAAGGATATATTTATTGTCACGATTTCCAACAAATTCGAGGCCCTAGAAGTTGATGAAGGAAGTATTGAAGACCACTGGCATAAAGTTAAAGAAGCCTGGACTAGCAAGTGTGAAACTACCCTTGGAGAAAAGATATGCCACCACAAGGAATGGCTATCAGAGTCAACGTTAAATAAGATAACAGAGAGAAGAGGCAGAAAGGCTGACCTCTGTAATAGCAGAACAAGATCAGCAAAGGCCGTAGCACAAGAAAAATACACAAAAGCCAACAGGGAGGTGAAGAGAAGTATAAAAGCAGATAAAAGAAAGTATATAGATGACCTGGCAAGAGAAGCAGAAGAGGCAGCAGCTAAGGGTAACCTGAAAGATTTATACGATAACACAGGGAAATTGACAGGGAAATACCAACAAATAAATAAACCAATTAAGGACAAGGCTGGAAGATTACTCGGCAATGCTCAAGAACAGATGAAGAGGTGGGCAGAACATTTCAAAGACCTTTTAAATAGGCCAGTTCCCTAGGCCAACGACATAGATCCAGCTGCAAAGATCTAACAATCGACTAGCAGCCAAGCAAAGCGGAAATAAAGAAGGCCATTCTCCAACTACGAAATAGTAAAGCTACAGGCCCAGATGGTATACCTGCAGAGGCCATAAAAGCAAATGTTGACATCTCAACAGACATGCTACATGGCTTGTTGGGAAAATTTGGGAGAGGGAGAAATACCAAAAGACTGGAGAGAGGGCTATATAGTCAAACTACCTAAAAAGGGTGACCTCCAAGAATGCTCTAACTATAGAGGAATAATGCTCCAGTCTGTACCAGGCAAAATACTAAGTCGAATCATCCTAGAGAGACTCAAGGAAACTACAGATGCAGTACTAAGGGATGAACAAGCAGGATTTAGGAAAACAGATCCTGCACAGATCAAATATCGACGCTATGTATCATAGTGGAGCAGAGCATCGAGTGGAACTCATCCCTCTACATAAACTTTGTGGACTATGAAAAGGCATTCGATAGCCTAGACAGGAAAACACTCTGGAAACTTCTACGACACTATGGCGCACTCCCAGAAGCTAACCAATTTAATAAAGAAAATGTATGAGGAGACTACGACTAGAGTACTGCATGAAGGAAAACTGACAGAGGCCTTCGAAATAAAGACTGGTGTGCGACAGGGCTGCCTTTTATCGCCCTTCCTTTTCCTGCTGGCTATTGACTGGATAATGAGATCAACAACGGTCAGGGGAAGAAATGGAATACAATGGACCATGATGAGTCAATTGGAGTATCTGGATTTTGCAGATGATCTAGCACTCCTCTCTCACAACCATCAGCAGATGCAAGAGAAAATAACAAAACTAGAAACAGTCTCATAGCAACTAGGCCTGACTATTCATGGGGAGAAAACAAAGATCATGAGATTAAATGCTGATTCCAGAGACCCAATCTTATTGAGAGGATCACCACTAAAAGAGGTGGACACATTTACATATCTGGGAAGTGTCATCAACATTCAAGGTGGCACAGATGAAGATGTTAAGGTTAGAATACAAAAAGGCAAGATCAGCATTTGCCATTCTGAAAAACATATGAAGTTCAAGAATGATCAGGAATAAAACTAAGATAATGATATTTAACTCAAATGTCAAGTCTGTCCTTCTGTATGGAGCAGAGACATGGAGAACAACTAAGGTGAACACTAAAAAGCTGCAGACATTCATCAATAGATGCCTACGCAGGATACTCCATTTGAGATGGTATGACAAGACCACAAACAGAGAACTGTGGGATAGGTCAGGACAACGGCAGGTGGAACAAGAGATAATGAGCAGAAGGTGGAGATGGATAGGACACACACTGAGGAAACCCCTGACAGCATCGTGAGACAGGCTCTCCGATGGAACCCCCAGGGCAATAGAAGTAAGGGAAGACCAGAAACACCTGGAGACGGGAGTTATAGATGGAATGCAAGAGGACGGGGAGAGAGTGGCGAGATCTGGAAAGGATGGCCTTGGATAGGCGGGCTTTAAAGGCCTTGGTTGCGGACCTATGCTTCCCTAGGGCGAAGGGTGAAGAAGAAGAAAGGGCTTGTGAAGATACATTTGTTTTCGTCAACAGACATCCAAAAGCCGATATATCGGTTTTCAACATCATGAACATTACTCTGAACCGATATATCGGCTCTGCAGTCCACGTTGGTTAAAACTAAATTAGAAGTTTCAATTCCAATGTTGTATCAATCTAACATATGCCAGCTAGAGTTGGAAAATGACTAAAGATATAGAAAGCAAGTTGAATGCATTTGAAAATAGATGTCTACGAAAAATAATGAATATAAAATGGAATGAATTCAGGAGAAGTGATGAAATCAGAGAAATGTCTGGTCAACTACAAGTAACAACTGTTATAAGAAAGAGAAGATGGAGATATGTTGGACACACCTTGAGGAGAAATGATTAATGAATATCAAAGCAGACATTGAAGTGGGATGCAAAGGGTTCAAGAAAGAGAGGATGACCTAAGGAGACCTGAAACGAACTTTGCTGTGAGAGGAAAGAAATATCAGTCTCAGTTCCATGGAAGAATTGAGCTAGTTGCCCAGGATAGAGCGGAATGGAGAAATTACTCGTAGGCACTATGTAATGTATAACGCACGGAGGAATTATTATTATTATACTATACTGATTCACTAGATACAAGTATCAAACTGACAGGCTTACTAATAAATTTATTCTGATAGCAGAATAACTACAACATCATATCAGCAACAAGAACATTGACCATCAGTACATCATCATTATCAGCACATAGACAAAGCAGACTATAATGAGTGTAGACATCAGTCAGACAGACTTACAATAACAGACATAACCTTGGCAGCATCATGGGCAGTCTCAAGTGTTAAATTGTCCTCAAAGTCCAAGCCATCTTCTGAGAAGAAATCTTCCTGAAGATCAAAGTCATCATAGATGTCAAACATTGGCCTGGCTTCACCGACTTCCTGCCGTCTCTCGGGCCGATTGCATCGGCGGTCTCTGGCAGCTGAGGACAGATGATACCTGTATCTACAGCATGTGAACAGTGCGGCATAAGTACAGAGATGACAAGTAATCAGTATATCCAATAACTTGTGCTAGCTTTGTACCTCTGATGGCAGTTACTAGAGCGAATTCTGGCATTCCAGCATGGACATTCATCCAGGACAGTTTCTCTATACTCTAGGTAACAATATGGAAGGGTGGGTGGGGGCACGGACACACAGATGGCAGACATCAGGACAGTGTATCTTGTACAAGTAGTTTCTCTATACTCTAGGTAACAATATGGAGGAAGGGGGCACAAAGAGCGTATAAATATGTTTTACGGTTTTTATTTTTTCCAAATAGTCATGCTACACTAATCTAATTTTCTCAAATGTATATCCACCTGATGTAAAATATTATTATATTACTGTATTCCACATTTGATTAGCAACAATTTAATATATTATATTTTAGAGAAACAGTACTAGAGTTATCAAGGTTTAAACTACTCGACCAACACCAGAAAAGACAGAGTCACCAACATCAGCATAAGAAAGAAAGTTGGCACAGAACCTGCTTGAATTACATTGAGAAACAAAGAATGAAGTGGTTTGGCCACTTAACAAGAATGCATCCAAACTCCAGAGTCTTATCCACGTGTCCAGACCTTGGCCTAAATAGGGAGTCTTCTACAACAGAACATCGGGAAAGAAGGCAAGAGGAAGATCAGGGAAAAAGATGGTTAGATGGCGTAATACTTAAAAAAATAGATGAGACTGCAAAAACTATTTGATTGGCAAACACGTAATCACAAGTACTGTAGTTTACAAATTACAAAACAATGACAAAATAGCATGTTTGATCAGCTTTATCGCAAACAACATAGGAGGACAAATTTTAAAAACAAATGGATGACCAAAAAAAAGCTTTAATGAAAATCTGGAAGTAAAACGAAAACTGGGAATAAACATAAATAACGAAATAAATGTAACAAAAAAACACACATAAAAACTAGAAATAGAACGGAAGAAAAACAATGAAAAATCTAGTAAATATATAATATATATAACTTGAATACATGCAATATACCCAATAGATTACAAGGCATAGAAAGAAAGTACTAAGAAGCATAGGAATGTAAACGTTGAGCCCACGTGGTACGAAGGCACCATACAAGGAAATCAACCGATTCCCCAGAGAAAACCAACTGCGATCATCCGAGGAACACGATGGGATGGCGTGACCTGGACATCGTGAGTTTAAATGGCCAGTATCATTGAAATGGTGGCTACAGGGTCACAAAAGATTGATGTCGCGCAGAGTGGCGAATCGGATTTGCCCAACACTTGCGCGACATACGCCAATGCTCTGTGACCCTGTAGCCACCCATTTCAATGATACTGACCATTTAGGAGCCCACGATGTCCAGGTCACAGCCATCCGATCGTGTTCCTGGATGATCAAGTCAATTTGTTCTGGAGAATAGGTTGATTCTTTGTATGGTACTTCGACCACGTGGCTCAACGATTACATTCCTATGCTTCTTAGTACTTTCTTTTCTATGCCTTGTAATCTATATGGGTATATATTGCATGTATTCAAGTTATATATTTTATATATTTACTAGATTTTTTATTGTTTCTTCCGATCTATTTCTAGTTTTTATGTGTGTTTTTGTGTTACATTTATTTCAGTATTCGTGTTTATTTCAGTTTTCATTTTTCCAGATTTTCATTAGAAACGTTTGTTTTGGTCATCCATTTGTATTTTAAAATTTGTCACTCCTGTTGTTCGTTTGCTTGATAAAGGCCTTGTTGGCAAAGCTGTGCATTTGTCATTGTTTTTGTAATTTGTAAAACTACAGTACTTTGTGATTACGTGTTTAGATGGCGTAGCAGAATCCTGTGAAAGAGCAAAAATAACAACAATCACACAAGCCACCAGAACAGCACAAGACAAAAACAGAAACCCCTGACACTGGGCAACAACCCGGGAGCAGTGTGGATGACACTGGGCAACAACCCGGTAGCAGTGTGACGACACTGGGCAACAATCCGGTAGCAGTGTGACGACAAAAGAAGAAGAAACTACTTGACATTGAATGTTAAATTTGAATTGTAAAATAAATGCGTGCAGATGTCAAAATAATGACAGAGCAAAAGGGTTAATATAATATTATTTGACATCAGGTGATATATGTTTGAGAAGAAATTACATTATTGTAGCATGACTATTTTGAAGAAGGATAAAATCATTTAAAATATTTATACTAACGGGTTTGTATTACATCTGAATATTTATAGATGTTTCCAGAAGTGTAACAGTATAGGTGTTTGAATACTATACTGAATACACTTATACACATGTATACTATCCTAAACACTTAGAATATGTAAACATGTGGTATCAGATTATAAAAATGCATAAGTTTCTTTATTCTTAAGATTCTATTCTTTGTATCAAAAAGGTTATCAATATACTTGCATCTCCAGTCGTCTCTCTCTCTAAGTTGCATAAATGCACAAACATTTCATGGAACACTCACATAAGTATTATAAAAATACACACAATTAAAATATACATTACTTAAAGCTGAAACTTGAAAGAATGTCCCATCCAAACCGATTCTTTCTACGGGAACTGGTTCTTCTAAACTACTTAAATTACACTGTCTAAATGTGTCGATTGCTCCACTGTTCAATACTAATTTCTTAATTATCTATCCAATGTCCTTGGAATTTATCAGTCTATCTCTACACACAAGATTTCACGTGTTAGATTCAAACTGCATCCCTTCTAAATCTGAATGTGTAGCAGTTAATCTGAATGTGTACCAGTTAACTTGAAGCTCGAGTTAATTGTGAAGTAGAACTGATCGTGGTCTGTGACTAAACCAAAGGCTAATGCTTGGAAAACTAGCCACATGGTAACTTTTACTCTGAACAGCAAGTCAGGGTGAGTGATGATTAAATGCGCCGACGTCCTCAAAGAACGACACTGTAGAACGAAAGTCTAATGAAAGACTCTGTCAACCTAAGATGACAGTTCTTCTGCCACGTGGTTGATGGCTACCTAATCTGCAGTGGTTAACACAAGCTGGGGCTTTTTTGATCTTCCTCCTGTGCTGACTGCGTCCCGCTTTATATAGAACCTGTGGTCCGGCAATTGGATTGACCAATCGCCTGCCTGCTGCCCCATCTGGTCGTAAATTTCCGGTCACATGTTGTTAGCCTCCCTCTGAAACCAAGGGTCGTAATTTTGTGTATCGCCTCTGCTACCCTGTTTACAGAAGTAGCAGTTAAAGGAAGATAATCCATGTGGAACATATTCTATAAGTTTCATCGAATTAGGTGCAGTAGTTTTTATAATATTCACATTTTAATGCAGCCATGTCAACAAATGGTATGTGCAACGACCATTCTTTAGATGTAATTATTACATTAGACTTAGAATTACAACTATCTATACTACTTTCCATACACAATCAAATATCGTTATTACCATCAATAAAATCTACTTCATTATTTCACAAGTTATAATTTGATCTAGAAATACTCAAGATTGCACTGTATAAACTTATTTTGGTCTTTGTAACAAGGTTGGCAATTGTCTGACACATTATTGTAAAACAAAATGACTCGACTTTATCACAAAACACAGGCTTTCCGCTTTTCAAAGCTTTGTTCTAAGGAGATAAATATGTACCTATATATAAATACTTTCTGTTTCCTGAAGACTTTTTCAACTTCAACAATGTGGTTTGTGAAGAAACATTCGTTTTTGTCAACAGACATCCAAAAGCCAATATATCGGTTTTGCAACATCATGAACATTACTCTGAACCGATATATTGGCTCAGCAGTCTCATAGGGTTAAGTCAATGTCAAGAAAACAATAAGATTGCTTACTGACAATATCTGTTGATTATAACTGTATACACTAAGAATTATACGGACAATATCCTTAGCTTGTTCAATCTGACAATATCTGATGATTATAACTGTATACACTAAGAATTATACGGATAATATCCTTAGCTTGTTCAATCTGACAATATCTGATGATTATAACTGTATACACTAAGAATTATACGGACAATATCCTTAGCTTGTTCAATCTGACAATATCTGATGATTATAACTGTATACACTGAGAATTATACGGACAATATCCTTAGCTTGTTCAATCTGACAATATCTGATGATTATAACTGTATACACTAAGAATTATACAGACAATATCTGATGATTATAACTGTATACACTAAGAATTATACAGACAATATCTGATGATTATAACTGTATATACACTGAGAATTAACAATGAAATATTTGTAATCATTCTAATGATGCTATGTTCCTGCGATAAGCCAAATGGATCTTTAAAACGATGGTTAGTTCGTAAGCAATTATTGAACTTCAACATAAACTACAGAAATCATACCTGCAGTTAGAAAGCTACGTATGTCAACATGTCGACCTCGAGTGAGACGTCTGGGTCGCCTGGACAGGCTTGGTCTTGGCAGCTCATCATATTCCTCTGCTTCCTCATCAGAGTCTTCACTAAGCATTAGACTGTCCAGTCTCTCAGACAGGGCCTCAATTGCCATTTCTCTGTACAAATATATTCACACTATTACAGATATGCATGATACCATTTACACTAACACTACTACAGATATACATGGTACCATTTACACTAACACTACTACAGATATACATGGTGCCATTTACACTAACACTACTACAGATATACATGGTACCATTTACACTAACACTACTACAGATATACATGGTACCATTTACACTAACACTACTACAGATATTCTTCTTCTTCTTTTCTAAAACCCGGGCTGCAGTTTTCACTCTTGGGCAGCCAATGCCAGTTTGTAGAATCTGCATGTGTTCTGTAGTTGTGGGAGACTAGTGTAAAGGGTATTATGAACAGATGGTGTGGTGGGAGGAGTTCTTGTCTAGCTTTATGTAGTCCAGGACATTCAAGCAAGATATGCTGTACTGTCTCACATGAGTGACTGCACTTTCTACAGTGTGGTAGGTGTGTGGGTTTTATTCTGTGTAGGTGGTAATTCAGTCCAACATGTCCTGTTCTTAACTGAAAGATAGTGCTTTGATCTTTTCGCTGTAGTAGATTTATATTGTCCTTGGGGTTTGGTCTATTCATCTCTGCATACATGTCCCGACCAGTCGTCCCCATAGCCCATCGGTTCAGCCAATCTTCTCTGGAGTTTTTTTCAGAATCTGTTTTATACTTTGTATGCTTACAGGTTTGTCTATTTGTGGTTTTGATGATCCCTGTTTGGCCAGATGATCTGCCTTGTCATTTCCTGGGATATTTGTGTGCCCAAGTATCCACTGTAGAATGACATTAATATCAAAGGAGGAAATCAGATTGTGGATGACTAATGCCAATGACTGGATCTCGCTTGACTGATTCTGCTGTTCTTCTAAAGCTTGTAGTGTGGACTGTGAGTCAGTGAATACTATCATGTCTTGGACAATATTCTCTCCAAGTTCAAACTGCTGGTGGACTAGTTCTACAGCGGTCTTTATGGCTATAATCTCTGCCTCATAGTTGAAACATATATTACCACAAGGAGCACAGTAACTATAGGTAGTTCCATCTGGATATTTCAGGTATAGCGGCAGCGTAGTAGTGGCTTTAAGCTGAACCATCATGTATGGCATGGATAGAGAAAGTTGGATAACTGTCTATTGTCTCCAGTGCGCAGGTTTTTAAGATCGGTGCAAGTGTTGCTTTGTTTATAGTTTTGTCAAGGAGGTATTTCTGGATTACTGGTTGTTTTATGTTTAGCCATGGTGGTGGGCAGGGCATCTTGTGATGTTCTCTGTCAGTTGGGAGATGGTAGTGTTCTTGAGATTTTCCCAACTTCCAGCAATGATTTTGCTGGATTCTTTGATTGGATTTCCACCTGTCAATAGTTGGTCTGTTGGGATGGTTTTTTCTATTCTTTATATCGCTCACTCTTCTATTAGTGCCTTCGTCTCTAATATCTAGTGGTTCGATGTTGGCGTCAATTTCCAAGCAGCAGTTGGGATGCGTTCTCATTCCCCACATATAAACCTGAGACCTGATTCTGCACTCTGTCCAGGGATGTTGTGATGTGCTCACTTGCTATAGCTTGGAGAGGAAGGCAGTTGTCATTGTAGATCTTACATAGCCAAGATATAGTTGCCTAAGAGGTGCTCTTGTTGCACCCCAGGTGGTGCTAGCAAGTCTTTTAACCATGTTGAGTCTTTTAGATGCTTTTTCTTTTATGTTGTTAATGTGTTCTGTCATCCTCAGTTGTTTGTCTAACTTGACTCCCAGGTAAGTCGGGTTTTCCTCCTTTTTTAGCAGTGCTCCATTCATTGTAAGCCGAAAGGTTCTTTGAGTTGTTTTGGGGCTGCGGAAGAATGTAGTATACACAGTTTTCTGTTCATTGACTTTAAGCTTCCATAGGTTGCAATATGTTGAGATTATGGCAAGGTTCTATTAGTTTAGCCGAGTTAGTACAGGGTATTTCTGCTTGTCCATATTACAGGTCATCAGAAAAAAGGGCTTTCTGTGTGTTTAGAGGATGGGAGGTCATTGATGAAGATGGGGAAAAGGAGTGCAGCTAAGGCAGAGCCTGTGGGGGGCCTTTCCCTCTAGTGTTCTCTTGAGGACATTGTTCCACTAAAAGATGTTCCAATGGCCCTGTTTTGGAGAAAGTTTATCCATTGTAACATTTTTCCCATGGATCCCATATTGAGCATCTTCATCAAGAGGCCCTTCCTCCAGACTCTGTCATATGCTTGCTGTAAATCGATGAAAACAGCGCTGTGTGCTTTTCATTCTGGAATCCATCAATTGTATTCTGCACAAGTCTGAAGAGTTGGTCTTCTGTTCTGCAGCCCTTCTAAACCCTGCCTGGGTATTATCAAGTGACTGGGTTTTTTTCAAGCCACCAATAAAGTCGGTTATTAACCATTCTCTCCACTAGCTTTCCTAAACATGAGGTCAATGAGATGGGCCTGTAAATTAGGGTCTGTCTATGGTTTCCCTCTTGAGGATGGGAGTGATATTGGCTGTTCGCCAAGCAGCAGGTATTTTGGCCTCTCCAAGTTCTATTTATAGCGAACAGCAATATCAACCTAGCCTTCTTGCCCATATGGCATAACATTTCATTCTTAATCTTATCTGGGCCTGGGCTTGAGGTTTTAGTTTTTCATTGCTGTTTCCATCTAGCATAGACTAAAATCTTGTTCAAATGACATACATTGCTACTGGTGCATTTTTACTTTAAGATTTTCCATAAAGCTTTATCCAGCTGTTTTCTTCTTATGCTTCTGTTAACGCTAGCAAAGTGTTTGTTGAATATTTCAGCTTTTTTTTTTGCATCTATGATGGTTTCATTGTTTCTTTTGATGGGTCTGGGATTTTTTTTCTTTCTAGTGCCTGTCAGTTTGTTTATCAGATCCTATGCCTTGTGGCCATCTTTATTTAGATCAAGTTTCTGACACGTGTCTTGCCACTTCATCTTCTTTGCTGCTTTGATTAGAAGGCGAACTTTAGCAGTCAAGCGATTATAATTGGTTTTATTAACTCGATTAGGTTCTTTTTCAGCTTGTTTCCTTGCTTTCCTTCTATCCATCACTGCTTTTTCTAGGTCTTTGTTCCAGTATGGCTTATATTTTCTGGTGTTTCCATTTGGAATGGCCTTTCTTCAGCTTCAGTATTTTACAACATATGTTAGCAAAGACAGTATCGATATTTCCAGTGAGGTCAATTTTGTCCATGCCTATGTTGGTCTGGTTCTCGAAGAGCGGCCAGTCTGCTTTCTGAAATTCCAGAACTTTCTATTTCTATAGACTGAGCTTCTGAGTTGCTTGGTGGTAACAGAGATAAGTATGGGGAGATCCCTATATCATCCAAGACAGTGATAGTTGTTGCATCTATAATGTCAGCTGATACTATGGTAAGATCTGGTCTGCTATTCGTACCATGGGCTCTGTGTAGAAGTGTTGATTTGGTTTCTGAGCTCTGCATTACCGTGAGGTTGGATGAGTTACACAGGTCTTCAATGTCTCTCCCTCTTTTGTTGTAATCTTTGTAACCTAGGGCTGGGGTGTGTGCATTAAAGTCTCCTGCAATAATTGTTCTGGTGTACATGGGTTCCTTGATCGGCTGGTCAGAGGTGCAGGTTGGTGGACAATAGATGTTATGTACAGTATATCTCACTCCATCAAACCACACTTGGATGGTCTGGTTGTCTATGTTGTTGTGTGGTCTGTTGTGGACTTCTGCCTGCACATCATTTCTTATCAGTGTCATGAGTCCTGGACATCTGTTGCACTCGCATTTGTATTGGGTGTAACCTGTGATGTTAACTCTCTTTGAGTAAGATGGTTTCTTGTATAAGGACAATGTGGACATTACTCTGTTGTAGAGTTCTTTCGAGCTCCATCTTTTCATTCTGTAGTCCTGATATGTTTATCTGTAGTATATTAATGGACCCCTTTACATATTTTTCACACGGAGCGAGAGGCTTCACTCGCGTGCGCGGACCTTGTTGACCGAGGCGACGTCCGAGCTCGTATCTAATATATTTGTGTTGTATTGGCATTATGTCTGGAGTTTTGTTGCGACAATTTCATCCCAAAGAGGTTGTCAGACATAGATCTCTAACTTGA
Source organism: Arion vulgaris (assembly GCA_020796225.1). Taxonomy (NCBI): domain Eukaryota; kingdom Metazoa; phylum Mollusca; class Gastropoda; order Stylommatophora; family Arionidae; genus Arion; species Arion vulgaris. Next base: position 910,613 of record CM036756.1, read on the forward strand.
TCTGGGGCCCTGGTAGTTTCGGGCAGATATGTGGTATCAGGGTGTCACTGGATCGAACTTGGGGGAGCACAGTTCACCGCTGCACAATCCCCGCTAGTCATAGGTGCACCATGCTTGCAGGCCTTTTTATCATTAGCTCTGGTTCTGGGCTATTCACTATGGCCGTGTCACATCATGTGCATAGGTGTTTTGTGCATCTCCACCCCTCCAGCTATTCCTTCACACACAGAGTCCGTCTTCACATGGGTCCCCGCAAGCAGTGTGACCCTATCTGGCTCAGTGCAATGCCAGTGTCTTATCACCTCTTGTCGCAACTGGGAAGGAAGTGGGAAAGGGCGTAAGGGGAAAATGGGGAGGAAAATGGGGGACGTGGGAGGTTAAGCAGGATTACTCCCGCCCACTCATGTTGTTTAGCCAGTCAGCGAGACTGTTGCCGGTGTGCACGTGGAGCCAAACATGAGCTAGGGGGAAGTGGGGACCAAATAGGATCATGACTATCCGTGGACACAACCAGGATACGGCTATCATTTTCCGTGAGGTACTAACCCCTACTTCTCACCCAACACCCCTACTACAGATATACATGGTACCATTTACACTAACACTACTACAGATATGCATGATACCATTTACACTAACACTACTACAGATATACATGGTACCATTTACACTAATGTTACTGCCTTACCTGATACTGTTTACATTACTGCCTTACCTGGTACTGTTTACATTACTGCCTTACCTTGTACTGTTTACATTACTGCCTTACCTGGTATTGTTTACATTACTGCCTTACCTGTACTTTTACATTACTGCTACTAGTACTGTTTACATTACTGCCTTACCTGGTACTGTTTACATTACTGCCTTACCTGGTACTGTTTACATTACTGCCTTACCTGGTATTGTTTATATTACTGCCTTACCTGGTACTGTTTACATTACTGCTGTACCTGGTACTGTTTACATTACTGCCTTACCTGGTACTGTTTACATTACTGCCTTACCTGGTACTGTTTACATTACTGCCTTACCTGGTAGAAACAAGATTTAGTCTAGAAATGAAGAGAAAATTCATTGAACAATTGTCCTTGTATCTTGACTTTGATGACAACTGTAACTTAGATTTGTTCAAATGTCAGAGATAATATCAATGAGCATGGATGTGACAATGGTGCCCATACCAAGTTGTATGTAGCTTTCTTACATCCAAAAAAACATTTGCACATCAAAAGTAGCTAGTTACAAGTTAACTTCAGAACAGCAATAACAGTTCCACTATCACAAACGACATCCACATACGCTAGGCCTGCCCATATTGCTTCATCCTGCAATGTAGTAGCCATCTTAATGTTCCAATACTTACAGCGTATGTCTGTATTGTTGCTGAATTCTACTGTTGTATGTTCATATCAACAACAGAAGAACAGCTACAACAACACATTAACAGACTCCAGTTGGCATGTAATGAATACAATATGAGAATAAGCATCGATAAAACTGAAGTAATAACATTTGCTAGAAAGAAAAACACTACCAATATCTCCATGGACAAAACTGAAGTAATGATATTTGCTAGAGAAAAACACTGCCAATATCTCCATGGACAAAACTGAAGTAATGATATTTGCTGAGAGGAAACACTACCAATATCTCCATGGACAAAACTGAAGTAATGATATTTGCTAGAGAGGAAAACACTACCAATATCTCCATGGACAATGACTCATTAAAACAAGTCTTGAGATTTGACATACCTAGGGGTAGGAGCATTTTGTCAGCAAACGGAAGAATTACTAACAAAATACAACATAGATGCAATAAAGCAAATCAAATCATAGAACAAATGGTGCCAATTTTGAAATGCAAACAGGTCACAATGAAGACAAAAAGAGTAATGTTCAACACAATATTTCTCCCCACATTATGCTACCAGTGTCAAACCTGGACGCTGACATTAAATGATAGAAGAAAACTAGTCATGACAGAGAAAAAGTGTCTAAGCAGAATAGTGGAAGTATCAAAAAGAGATTGGTTTAAAAATGAAAGACATCAGGAAGAAAAGTGTGTACAACACCAGTACTAAACGTCATCAAGAAATAACAATTTAAATGCTTCAGCTACATAAGCAGATTACCTATAGACAGTGTGTCTCAAAGAGTAATGTTACTCTGACACAATGGATACAAAGCAAAAGGTTGTCTGGTAAAAGGTGGACCTCAGAGATATTGTATGTGTATGTATGTATGTATATATACACATAAGACATACATTGTAGTATATGTCTATATTGACTGTGTCTACTGTGCAAGTCTCACCTGTCTGACAACAATGGTGCCATGCCAACCTCCTCAGGAAGTATGCTGAAAGGAGGCATGCCAAGTCTTGTCTCTTGTCTATGAAGATCAGAGTCTTGTGACTCGACTGGATGTTCTAACATCCAAGTTGCAAGAAGATTAGTGGATCTTGCAGAAACTTCTCTACCAGTCACACCTGCAACCATTTACAATTCTCACATGACAATATTGAGAAGCCATTCACATTCAGAGCTGATATCAGGTATTATACCTCTATCATTCATTCACTGACAACAGACAAGGAGGACATTCAGAGCTGATATCAGATATTATATCTCTATCATTCATTCACTGACAACAGACAAGGAGGACATTCAGAGCTGATATCAGATATTATATCATTATATCTCTATCATTCATTCACTGACAACAGACAAAGAGGACAATCAGAGCTGATATCAGATATTATATCTCTATCATTCATTCACTGACAACAGACAAGGAGGACATTCAGAGCTGATATCAGATATTATATCTCTATCATTCATTCACTGACAACAGACAAGGAGGACAATCAGAGCTGATATCAGATATTATATCTCTATCATTCATTCACTGACAACAGACAAGGAGGACATTCAGAGCTGATATCAGATATTATATCTCTATCATTCATTCACTGACAACAGACAAGGAGGACATTCAGAGCTGATATCAGATATTATATCTCTATCATTCATTCACTGACAACAGACAAGGAGGACATTCAGAGCTGATATCAGGTATTATACCTCTATCATTCATTCACTGACAACAGACAAGGAGGACATTCAGAGCTGATATCAGATATTATATCTCTATCATTCATTCACTGACAACAGACAAGGAGGACATTCAGAGCTGATATCAGGTATTATACCTCTATCATTCATTCACTGACAACAGACAAGGAGAATTAGGATTCTATGTTTCTTATATCATAACCAAAGACTGTTCTTTTAACATGTTTCACATAACATATACCATAACATATGTTTCACATGTAACACATCAGCTCCATAACACTATATCTATGTAACACTACAGCTCCTATGTAACAACACATCAGCTCCTATGTAACAACACATCAGCTCCTATGTAACAACACATCAGCTCCTATGTACACAGCCTTGAACACATCAGCTCCTATCGTAACACTATAGCTCCTATGTAACACATCAGCTCCTATGTAACACATCAGCTCTTATGTAACACATCAGCTCCTATGTAACACATCAGCTCCTATGTAACACATCAGCTCTTATGTAACACATCAGCTCCTATGTAACACATCAGCTCCTATGTAACACATCAGCTCTATGTAAACTACATCTCTATGTAACACTACAGCTCCTATGTACACTACATCTCCTATGTAACACTACATCTCCTATGTAACACATCAGCTCCTATGTACACTCATCTCCTATGTAACACTGTAGCTCCTATGTAACACTCACAGCTCCTATGTAACACATCAGCTCCTATTAACACATCAGCTCTATGTAACAACAGCTCTATGTAACACTAGAGCTCCTATGTAACACTGTAGCTCCTATGTAACACTACAGCTCCTATGTAACACTACAGCTCCTATGTAACACATCAGCTCCAATGTAATTGACATAAATGTTACCTGTGGCTGCGAGAGCTTGCTTGATATGCTGAAGTCCAAAACCCATCTCCAGCAGAGGAGTAACAATAGGGGGAGGAGGAGAGGGATGGTGATCATGGATCGTACAAGATTGGCCTGTTGGGGTCTACGAGGAGGATTGGGTGTAGAGGTACAAATGACAGATGTCCCACTTGGCTTCAACACATTAAACATGCCTCAGTAAACCCCGCATGTCTTCAGCACTGAAATTGAAGGTCATTGATTGAGTACAAAGAAATGATACAATATAAAATAGAAGAAGACATTGAGTACAAAGAAAGAAATGATACAATATAAAATAGAAGAAGACATTGAGTACAAAGAAAGAAATGATACAATATAAAATAGAAGAAGACATTGAGTACAAAGAAAGAAATGATACAATATAAAATAGAAGAAGACATTGAGTACAAAGAAAGAAATGATACAATATAAAATAGAAGAAGACATTGAGTACAAAGAAATGATACAATATAAAATAGAAGAAGACATTGAGTACAAAGAAAGAAATGATACAATATAAAATAGAAGAAGACATTGAGTACAAAGAAATGATACAATATAAAATAGAAGAAGACATTGAGTACAAAGAAAGAAATGATACAATATAAAATAGAAGAAGACATTGAGTACAAAGAAAGAAATGATACAATATAAAATAGAAGAAGACATTGAGTACAAAGAAATGATACAATATAAAATAGAAGAATAGCTATCTCCAACCAACAAACACCCAAAAAAATAAAAGACACCAAAATACTGTTAGACAAGTATACACACCTAGAACTGGTGCGCATGTACTGCAAGATAGATGTCTGATGACCAGCTCCAAAACCTGCAAATGTATCACAACCATTGACTGATGAGCCATGCCAGGATATGTGCTTCACTTATTTGTACTTTCTTAGGTCCCACTGCTGTCTGACTCTCATTGCCATGTAAGTCCATGCCATGTTTGTTACTGGCTGATAAGTTGGATAACTTATCTACAATATAAAGAACAAGATAAGACATATGATAACCAATGTCACAAAGACAACAGTGGACATGTTATGATGTATTGTGGTGGTTAGACTTGTGGTCGGTAGTTAGACTTGTGGGTGGTTGTTAGATTTGTGGGTGGTTGTTAAACTTGTGGGCAGCGGTTAGACTTGTGGGCAGTGGTTAGACGTGTGCAGTGATTAGACTCGTGTGCAATGGTTGGACTTGTGAGCTGGCACTAATCCCCTGCCCTCACCTCCACGTGGTGACCCTGGTAACACACAGTAGTTCCGGTCTGGCTAAGAGTGCAGGTGCCGTGGGAGAGCTACTCTGGGGCAAGTAGAGATGCAAAGGTAGTGATGCTAGATGGGATCCGCTTGCAACACAGACGAGCGAACTCACAGACTAACTATTAATGCCTGCCTCTCCCGGCCGATGGGAATAGCTGGAAGGATAAACGTGGAACTGGAGGCTAAACTCAAGCCCGTGCATTCTCTTAAGCCCTCGCTCTTGAGCCGATGAGTATGCTGGGAGTCGAGTTGAGCTCCACGAGGGCCCACATAGGGCGAACTCGCCCTATCTCGGGATGGGGCATGAGATAGTACTCAAGAGACATTGACCAACGCGGGCGAAATTCGAGCCGTGCATGCTCTCTTAAGCCCTCTCTATTGAGCCGATGAGTATGCTGGGAGTCGAGTTGAACTGCATGTGGGCCTACATAGGGCAAAACTCAGACCCCTATCACAGGGATGGGGCACGATTATAGCCCCAGAATTGGACAACTCCAGACAACGTGTGCACTGCGAAAACTGATGGAGATATAGGCAGGCACCATCGCAAGCGAGCACGCACGCTGGCGATTCGAGATGGGCCGCAATGGGCAGGCAAACATGGCACGGCATGCAAGGTAGGCACGGCATGCAAGGTAGGCACGGAAGGCACGCATGCGGGTGATGCAAGAGTGGGCCCATCAGTGGGCAGATGAGCATGGCACGGCATGCAAGGCAAGCACGGCAGGTGAGAGGGTGTGCGGACCACCTAAGTGTGCAGAGTAGCTGGAAAGCCCAGCAGAGGTAAAGCCAGTGCGCGTTTCCGCCGCAGGAAACTACTGCTGCCTTGTAATTTGATTGGGGACAATCAAAGGATGAGCAAACCGTACACAAAACTGAACGCTAGGCAAACCAAGCAGTCCATTAACTCTTTCCACGCCCAGTTATTTCCTCAATTTTTATGCAGTTAATTTCGGGAGGAAAAAAACCAAATAAATTTACTACCAACTACTCATCAATAAATAAACATATATATATATATTATTATATACTAAATTAAAGAAAACTGGATAACCCAAGAGAATGACAAGGTTGAAAAGTAGTATTTTTTTTTCCCCGATCCAGAAGCACTTGAGCTGAAAGTCTTCGGCCCGGTGTCATGGACATCTAACCCTTCGGCTCGGTGCCATAACACCATAAATCTGGGAACCTGTAGCTTTTTTGCCAGTCCGTGGAGTTGAACCCGCACTTACAGAGGACTAGTCACCCGTAGTCCAACGCGCTATGAACACGCTGGGGATGCGGCTGAAAAGTAGTGTAAGTAAACAGTAGAAGTAAACTGGAAAGACTTATAAGGGAAGATTCTATGGCGCAGTGAAATGGCTAATAGCTCTGCAACGGACTTCCCCAGTGGCGCAGTATGCGCTTAAAGCGTGGAAAGAGTTAAAAGACGGTATAGCTGGACAGATGACGCTTATCAGCCCAGGAGGGCAGGTTGACACGGGCACGAACCCAGTAAACGCTGGTTGAATAATACACCGCCAAAGGATAAGCACCTGAGCTTCAATAGGTACTGAAAGCTGTGCACATTCATCCGTTTTTGATGTTTGGCTACTTATATATCACAATAGAATGCAAAAAGCGGCCTCAGAACGATCACGAGAGACTTGTGTGCGGTGGTTAGACTTGTGTGCAATGGTTAGACTTGTAAGTGTGGTTAGACTTGTGGGCGGTGGTTAGATGTGTGGGCTGTTAGACGTGGTAGGCAATGGTTAGACTTGTGTGCAATGGTTAGACTTGCTTGTGGTGGTTAGACTTGTGTGCATTGGTTAGACTTGTGTGCGGTGGTTAGACGTGTGTAAAGGTTAGACTTGTGTGCAATGGTTAGACTTGTGTGCGGTGGTTAGACTTGTGGATTGGTTAGACTTGTGTGCAATGGTTAGTCTTGTGCGGGGGTTAGACTTGTGGACGGTGGTTAGACTTGTGTGCAGTGGTTAGACTTGTATGCAATAGTTAGACATGTGTGCAATGGTTAGAATTGTGTGCAATGGTTAGATGTGTGTGCAATGGTTAGACTTGTGTGCAATGGTTAGACTTGTGTGCAATGGTTAGAATTGTGGGCAATGGTTAAACTTGCTTGTGGTGGTTAGAATTGTGTGCAATTGTTAGACATGTGTGCAATAGTTAGACTTGTGTGCAATGGTTAGACTTGTGTGCGGTGGTTAGACTTGTGGGCAATGGTTAGACTTGTGTGCGGTGGTTAGACTTGTGTGCAATGGTTAGACTTGCGTGTGGTGGTTAGACTTATGTGTACATGCTGTGAAGGATGATCATGGACTGAACAAGATAGAGAAATATTGTTGCTGCTGACCTACAAGACGTGTGACATTTCAACAAAGTTAATCAGCAATCAAACAATAACAATCAAAATCTGTGTCATACAGTAACACTCTATCAACAGAGTGAGAAATATGAACAGAGTGAGAAATATGAACAGAGTGAGAAGCTAACACTATGAACATAGGGACAAATATGAACAGAGTGAGAAACTAGCACTCAATGAACAGATTGAGAACTAACACTCTATGAACAGATTGAGAACTAACACTCAATGAACAGAGTGAGAAGCTAACACTCTATGAACAGAGTGAGAACTAACACTCTATGAACAGATTGAGAACTAACACTCTATAAACAGATTGAGAACTAGCACTCAATGAACAGAGTGAGAAGCTAACACTCTATGAACAGATTGAGAACTAACACTATGAACAGAGTGAGAAGCTAACACTCTATGAACAGATTGAGAACGAACACTCTATGAACAGAGTGAGAAGCTAACACTCTATGTACAGAGTGAGAAGCTAACACTCAATGAACAGATTGAGAACTAACACTCTATGAACAGAGTGAGAAGCTAACACTCTATGAACAGATTGAGAACTAACACTCTATGAACAGAGTGAGAAATGAACAATCCATGAACAGAGTGAGAAACTAACACTCTATGAACAGAGTGAGAAACTAACACTCTATGAACAGATTGAGAACTAACACTCTATGAACAGAGTGAGAAGCTAACACTCTATGAACAGATTGAGAACTAACACTCTATGAACAGAGTGAGAAATGAACAATCCATGAACAGAGTGAGAAACTAACACTCAATGAACAGATTGAGAAGCTAACACTCAATGAACAGATTGAGAACTAACACTCTATGAACAGAGTGAGAAGCTAACACTCAATGAACAGAGTGAGAAGCTAACACTCAATGAACAGAGTGAGAAGCTAACACTCTATGAACAGATTGAGAACTAACACTCTATGAACAGAGTGAGAAGCTAACACTCAATGAACAGATTGAGAACTAACACTCAATGAACAATTCATGAACAGAGTGAGAAGCTAACACTCTATGAACAGAGTGAGAAGCTAACACTCTATGAACAGATTGAGAAGCTAACACTCTATGAACAGAGTGAGAAATGAACAATCCATGAACAGAGTGAGAAACTAACACTCAATGAACAGAGTGAGAAGCTAACACTCTATGAACAGATTGAGAACTAACACTCTATGAACAGAGTGAGAAGCTAACACTCAATGAACAGATTGAGAACTAACACTCAATGAACAATTAATGAACAGAGTGAGAAGCTAACACTCTATGAACAGAGTGAGAAGCTAACACTCTATGAACAGAGTGAGAAGCTAACACTCTATGAACAGAGTGAGAAATGAACAATCCATGAACAGAGTGAGAATGTAACACTCTACAAACAGAGTGAGAAAGATCTGCTAGTTCAGCCTGAAACCTATATAAACCTATATAAACCTGATAAACACCTATATAATAGCTGAATGATATTTAGAATAGATAATGAGAGAGTGTGACAAGCAGATGACAAGCATGTTAATTGTCTCTCACCTTCTAACAGATGTAGTCCCAGTTTCTCATCTGCTATGTGCTGTATAATTGAACCATGTAGAACATTGAATGCTCTCTCTATCTCTGCTAGAGGAACTGCCTTTTTAAATGGAGATGGGAAGGTAGATCGAGCTACAAAAAGCTTCATCATTTGTCATGAATTCTTTTCATGTCATCATTTATGTGCATGTCCATGAGTCCAGCAAGTGTTTATCAATGTACACCCTTCAAGTTGCTGCTGCGGGAAGAGGAACTAAAGTTCCACAAATTTCTCACTTGTTGGCACTACAGTGTTGAAAAAGGAAGTTAAGGCGAAAACGAAATGGGGAATCTCTTTGTCTCTGTTGATTTTATCCTTTTTGCAGCAGCAGACAGCCAGATCTGAGTGCGGCATCATGACTGGTGCTCTACTGCAGTATGAAGAAGAAGAAGGAGGATGAGCAGGCAAAGGGGTTTTGATGATCATCTTTCGAGGCCGACATGTGTTTGCATGTTCTGGAAGGATGTAGGGATACTAAAGATTGTGTAGTCAATTGGAAAACAAAAAATTGGCTTTAAAATATTTCCCATTAGGAAAATTCGATTTGAGACATGGAAAGCTGCACTGATTTTTTCTTGCCCCAATGTAAAGGGGTCCATTGATTGAGTTTCATCTGATGTATTCGGGATTTGATTTCCTGATAGGGGTACGTTGTGGATCGCGAATAACATAATGCTTTTATTTTTTAAAATTTACGAGCTGACTGCAAACTTGATGAGATCTGGGGGACTTTCCCCCCTTTCCCACTGACTGATTTTTTTCTGCAGGGGGCCAGGGACTCAGGTCTTCCTCTAGCATGGCAGCAATGCCTGTCCAATTTTTTCATCATGCTCAGACCCTTTTCTCTGCTTTCGCTTTTGGGGAAAATAAAAAATATTCTTAATACATAAATTTTAGTGTTGTCTAACCTCTCAACAAAAAGAGAGAGAGAGATAGACACAAGAATCTGCCTTTAGTGTTTCTCAACATCTACAACAGAGAGAGATAGTAGACATGTAGATACTGCCTTCAGTGTTTCTCAACATCTACAACAGAGAGAGAGCGGAGAGAGACATGGATACTGCCTTCAGTGTTGTCTCCCTCTACAACAGGGAGAGGAGAGAGAGAGAGAGAGAGAGAGATAGAATGTAGAACGCCCCGGTTTTCTCAACATCTACAAAGGGAGAGAGAGAGAGAGAGAAAGAGAGAGAGAGAGAGATACACATGTAGATACTGCCTTCAGTGTTGTCTCAACATCTACAACAGAGAGAGAGAGAGAGAGAGAGAGAGAGAGAGAGATAGACACACAATGATAGAAAACAGTTACAACAAACAAAGTAAAGTAGTTTGACAAAATACAAAAACCCGACAGATACAGTGTGATGTTTTATCAATAAGATCTTTAAACTAGCATGATAGAACAAAAAAGATATCAGAACAAACAAGATATGAACAAACATGATATCAGAACAAACAAGATATCAGAACAAACATGATATCAGAACAAACAAGATATCAGAACAAACAAGATATCGAACAAACAAGAATCAGAAAAAAAAAGATATCAAACAAACATGAATCAAACAAACAAGAACGAACAAAATGAATCAGAAAAACAAGAATCAGAACAAAATATAAGAACAAAATGATATCAGAAAAACGATATCAGAACAAACAAGATATCAGAACAAACAAGATATCAGAAAAACATGTATCAGAAAAAATGATATAAAAAAAAGATTGAAAAACAAGATATCAGAAAAAAAGATATCATAAAAACAAACATAGAACAAAATGAAAGAAAAACAAATATCAAACAAACAAGATATCAGAACAAAAAGATATCAGAACAAACATGATATCAGAACAAAAAAGATATCAGAACAAACATGATATCAGAACAAAAAAGATATCATAACAAACAAGATATCAGAACAAACAAGATATCAGAACAAACAAGATATCAGAACAAACAAGATATCAGAACAAACATGATATCAGAACAAACAAGATATCAGAACAAACATGATATCAGAACAAACAAGATATCGAACAAGATATCAGAACAAACATGATATCAGAACAAACATGATATCAGAACAAACATGATATCAGAACAAACATGATATCAGAACAAACATGATATCAGAACAAACATGATATCAGAACACACATGATATCAGAACAAACATGATACAAGAATGACATTGAAATAAAATCAGAGAGACATAACCGAGTTAACAGACAGTTAACATAACAGAATAGTTAACATAAAGGAAGAGTTAACAGACAGTTAACATAAAGGAAGAGTTAACAGACAGTTAATATAAAGGAAGAGTTAACAGACAGTTAACAAATAGAAGAGTTAACAGACAGTTAACATAAAGAAAAGTTAACAGACAGTTAACATAAAGGAACATCATCTTGTAGCCTGTTTGTTCTTGTATTCTTTACTTGATAGAGATTTTGATGAGATGTTGTAGCTGTAACTTGTCTCTGTACAACTAACTGACTTTGTGTTGCTGTATTCCACATGCAGACATAGAAACATCAGACAGTGAGACTGTAACTTGTCTCTGTACAACTAACTGACTGTATGTTGCTGTTCCACATGACATAGAAACATCAGTCAGTGAGACTGTAACTTGTCTCTGCACAACTAACTGACTGTATGTTGCTGTATTCCACATGCAGACATAGAAACATCAGTCAGTGAGACTGTAACTTGTCTCTGTACAACTAACTTTGTGTTGCTATATTCCACATGCAGACATAGAAACATAAGACAGTGAGACTGTAACTTGTCTCTGTACAACTAACTGACTTTGTGTTGCTATATTCCACATGCAGACATAGAAACATAAGACAGTGAGACTGTAACTTGTCTCTGTACAACTAACTTTGTGTTGCTATATTCCACATGCAGACATAGAAACATCAGACAGTGAGACTGTAACTTGTTTCTGTACAACTAACTGACTTTGTGTTGCTATATTCCACATAATAATTCCTCTCGTACGTATATGCTACATAGGGCCTGCAGTAATTTCTCCACACTGCTTTATCCTGGGCAACTGCCAATCTCCTCCATGGAACTGAGACCGATATTTCTTTGCCTCTCTCAGCAAAGTTCGTTTCAGGGTCTCCTTAGGTCATCCTCTTTTCTTGAACCTTGCATTCCACTTCAATGCCTGCTTTGATATTCGTTGATCATTTCTTCTCAAGGTGTGCCCAACATATCCCCATCTTCTCTTTCTTATAACAGTTGTTACTAGTGGTTGACTAGACATTCTCTAATTTCAACACTTTTTCCCGAATTCGTTCCATTTTATATTCATTATTTTCGTAGACATCTATTTTCAAATGCATTCAACTTGCTTTCTATATCTTTAGTCATTTTTCAACTCGCACTGGCATATGTTAGGATTGATACAACATTTGAATTGAAAATTCGTAATTTAGTTTTAATACTATATAACTTGCAATTCCATATTTTATTTAGACTTTTAAAAACTGATGTTGCTTTGTCAATTCGTATCATAATTTCTTTTTTAACATTTCTTGTGCAATCAAAACTGCTACCTAAATAGGTGAACTGCTCTGTTATTTTTATCATTTTAGATTCCAGTGTGATATCTGCCCTTACTTGCCATAAAGTGTCTTCATTATATTTGTTTTTTCATAGCTTATCTGCAGTCCAACTTTTGATGCTATAGATGACAAGTTGACTGTTTTTCTTTGCATATCTTGGTTGTTTCTACTTAACAAGCAATATCATCTGCAAATCCAAATCTTCTAGTTGACTATTTTCTACCCAATCGATGCCAGTTTCACCCTGCAACATTTTCGCATCACCCAGTCAATGGCCACTCCAAACAATAGCGGAGATAGAATACAGTCTTGCTTTACTCCGGTTTCAACTATAAACCAGTCGCTGTGTCCACCATCAGTGCAAACTGCACACTGTGAACCATCATAGAGGCTCTTGATAATGTTTATTATTTTGTCTGGTATTCCATAGAATCTCAGAATATTTCACAGAGAGATTATGTGTAAGTATCAAAGGTTTTTTTAAAATCGATGAAATTTAGTATGAGTGGTTGTTGCTTCTCAATATGTTCCTCCAAAATTAGTCGTAGGTAATTATTTGGTCTAAGCAGCTTCTCCCAGGTCTAAAACCAGCTTGTTCTTCTCTCAGGTTGTGTCCACTGCTCCTTTGATTCTATTAAGAATGATTTTGCAGAAAGTCTTGGTTATTACTGATAATAGGGTGATCCTCTCAGTTGTTACAATCTTTGAATCACCTTTTGGGGATCTTAATAATTATTCCTTTTACCATTGATCTGGGACAGTTTCTTCTTCCATACTTTATTAAATAGTTCTTGCACCTGGCTAGTAGTTGTATTATCAGCAGCTTTGAGCATTTCTGCAGTAATGTTGTCATCACCCGCTGCCTTATTGTTTATCAAGAAATGGATTGCCTCCTTGACCTCAGCTACACTTATCATTTCTTCGTTTAAATTTGGGAGGAGCTGTTTCTGCCTCTTCGTCAAACTTGAGTAGTACTGGTGGATCAGGTCTATTTAATATTTCTTCAAAATGTTCTGCCCATCTGTTCTTCTGCTCGGTATCTGAGGTTAGTATCTGATATTCCACATGCAGATATAGAAACATTAGACAGTTAGACTGTTACTTGTCTCTGTACAACTAACTGACTTTGTGTTGTTAGATTCCACATGCAGACATAGAAACATTAGACAGTGAGACTGTAACTTGTCTCTGCACAACTAACTGACTTTGTGTTGCTAGATTCCACATGCAGACATAGAAACATTAGACAGTGAGACTGTAACTTGTCTCTGTACAACTCACTGTAGACAGTGAGGATGTACATACCTGATGAAGCATCCACTTCTTGTTGGCTCTTTCCTGCAGCTCTGTGAGAAGAATAACTGTCAGAACGAGCCTTGGCATCTTTCATAAAAGCCAATGTTACCAAAGCATCTATATGATTGCAATGAAAACCAGACAAGTTTGTCACATCAAAACTGATTCCATCAAGTGGGTCCAGGTTGGAGAGCAGTGAATCACTGTAATAACAAAGTCATATAGTCATATTCATGCATTGAAAATTGTTCTCTCTCTGTGTGTGAAATACATGGACACATGTTCTCTGTGTGAGATACGTGGACATGTTCTCTGTGTGAAATACGAGGACATGTTCTCTGTGTGAGATACGTGGACACATGTTCTCTGTGTGAAATACGTGACACATATTCTCTGTGTGAAATACGTGGACACATGTCTTCTGTAAATATGTGGACACATGCTCTCTGTGTCAAATACGTGGACACATGTTCTCTGTGTGACATACATGGACACATGTTCTCTGTGTGAAATACATCAGCTACACAAGTTCCTCTTGGAGGTTTTGCAGAGCAACATTTGTAAATCTTGGGCTAGGGATTCCCAGTACATGGTGTCTATGTCAAAGCATTTTAGAGACACTTTAACAGTGCCTTTGCAGCATTCTTCTGCCCATCTCCTCACCTGAACCTTCAGCCACACATGTACTAGTGTCCCATCTCCTCACCTGAACTTTGTATCATACAATCTTCCAAATGCAGTATTGTCTTTGGATATCCTATTATTGACACCAGAGTCTATGTTTGTCGACCTGGATATGATGCTGTCAAGATAAGCAAGTTGTCCGTGACAGGAGATGCTGGTGTTTAATATTGATGACTGGATCATGGTACCCACCTAGGAGTGGTAAAAGTAAAGAGGAACCCTTTCATACCTCGTGATATAGGTCAATACAGTTTAGCCTGTATTTTCATTGACCGTCGGCACACGATGAGTGATGTGGTCAGCATCACCGGCCGCCTTACTTTTCCAGAGCATATCTGGTACCCAGTTGAGGCTGGGTCGACCTGAGAGCATCGCGGTCGGGAAAAATTCCACGCGCATTGCGGGAGCTGAACCCAGACCACCAGCCTTGGGAAGCGAGTTCACTAACAACTACGCTCAGCGCTCTCACCCTAGGAGTGGGCTGAAACATAATCTCAGTTTTCCTGATGTTAATGGTAAGACATAACATTTCCTGGTCATAGAAAGCCTGATCATGTGGGTCTGTATGTCATCCTCAGAGTTGGTAGTCAGGATTCCATGAAACACTAAGCTCTCAAAAAAATAAATGAGCGTTGGCCATGACTTTCTTCTTCTTCTGTGAGTCAACTTCGATATGTGACTACTCGCATGTGTCATAAACAAGGCGGTGCGCTTGAAGTCTTCACCTGTCCCCCATAATTTGTTTTGTAGGGTTAAAAGGGTTTGAAAGCCGAAGGATTGACTTCATTGCACCGGGTTTTATCCCATATGGCTCAGTCCCTTCCTGCAGAAATGGCATGCCACCTGCTGAGAGTATTGTACAAAGCACAAACTTTGTAGCTCCAGCAACATCACTAGGGGTCTCTAGAAAAAACTGCACTCGTGAACAGAACGGTGTGGTCTGGATTGAACCCAACCTTCTACTCTAAGGCAGAGGGCTTAATCCACTCAGCCACAGAGGCCCCTTGTTAGTTGTTTCTGTTGGCCAGATTTCCATTCTCACACTACTCAGACTGGGGCAGTCTTCCAGGATGTACTCTGGGGACTGCTTAGGTGCTCTGCATGTGCAGACAGTCAAGTCCTGAGACTCATTCATGGAGGTGTGCTCTGAGACTGCAGTGTTCCTTCTAAGTCTGAGACTGTGCTTTTCTGTTTAGTGTATTTATACTGTCATGTTCTAGGTTGTATCCTTCATTTTCTTGTCTCCACATCATTTTTCTGGATTGTTTCAGTAGTCTTTGCTTCTGTAAAGCTTTGTGTTGGATGGTGTTGTGTTAGGCTCCCTCCAGCCCTTGCGAGTTTGTCAGCCTTTTCATTTCCTGGTATGCACAGTGTTTGGTATCCACCGTAAGACTAGTTCAGATTTTTTACAGCAAGCTGATTTTTGCAGTATGTCCTGAATGAGCTTGTCTTGCTTGTCACATGAGATGGCCTGGAGAACGGATCTTGAATCACTAAAGACTGCAATATTTTTTTGCTGACACCTGCTGGTTGTTGAGAATCTGTATGGCTGCAAGGAGGGCTGTTGCCTCTGCTCTAAAATTGGTGCATGTTTCTGCTGCTGCCAGACAGTGTGTTTCTATGTTTCCTTGGGGGTGAGTGATGTAGATTTCGCTGTCTCCCTTCTTGATAGCATCTGTAACTGAGCCATCTGTGAACATGCATGTCCATGTGCTGGTGGGATATTGCTCTTGTAGCATTAGGAGTGACCTGGCTCTTTGCTCTGCCTCTGTTTGTATTTTTTTGGAGATTACTCCTGGGACTTCTAGGTGTATTTCGGCCATGTTTTGGTGCCATGACTTTCTAACAATGCCGACTTCACAACATTGGGAATCAGGTCAAGCTGGAACTATGTCAACACAAGCACAAACTTCAAGTCTAATGTTATTACAGATTTGTGAGTGCCCACACACACACACAACAAAAAAGTAAATTGCATACACTTCAAATCTAATGTTATAGATACATGAAAATAAAATGCACATGTCACACACACACACACACACAAGCAAATTGCATACATATAGCAAACATAGATAGCTTGAAATAGTGTGTGCATACAACATGTAAATAAAAAGTTCTTGTTTTGGCAGCAGTAGTAGTAGTAGTAGTAGTAGTAATAGTAGCAGTAGTAGTAATAGTAGTAGTAGTAATAGCAGCAGCAGTAGCAGCAGCAGCAGTAGTAGTAGTAGTATATAGTAGTACACATACACTTTTTAACAATATATATCCTAGTTCTGGGTTCGCCTGAAGGAATCATCATGCCCTACTCCCAGCTACTTCTCAACCAGCCCTACCTGTGCCAGAACTGCTTTAGGACTCTTCTGTTCAGCATACAGACTGTCAGAAGAAAACTATGAATTCACTAGCCCAGGTTACTTCCCACAGCTTAGTTTGCAATGCTGGGTTCTCAACATGTTCCCCCACAAGGTGAATCATAGAGTACAGCTGTTACAAGATGTGGTTATAAGATGACTTAAGAGTTGGTCAGACAACTCAATGGCTGAGGTTATCTGTTTCCAGGAACATGGGGTGCTTTAGAGTTTTGGTTAGTAATCTAACCTTTGAGCTCAAATGTTCTATATGTATCTCATTCTATCTCAGATATCCTGATTACAATGAACATGTGTAACAATAATAAGATTTGAACACAAGTCTCACTTGACTGTACTATCTCCTTCATCCCACTGAACTTTGGCTGTGATTGCTGATTCACGGGCAGCCCAAAACAATGCCCTTCTTGCCACTGGTTTTGTGAATGCAGCGTCCTCCAATCCTCAACCCATGATCAACACCGCCAATGACAACCAGGCATGGCCAGATCTGAAATGAGATTGAAATTATGTTTGTCATTTGAAACAAAATAGCACAGCATGTCAAGAAGAGACTTGTCAATGTTTTCATATCAAAATTCATCTCTTACACATGGTGAAACACACAAAAACCAAACTACTGTAGTTTTACAAATTACAAAAACAATAACAAAATACAGCAACATTTCAACTAAAAGGCCTTCGTCAAGAAAGGATACAGGAGAGGTGATGAATTTTGCTGCTCCTTAACACACAACATGTAGAGTCAGACAATAGTTCCTATAATATAATAATAATTCCTCTCGTACACGTATATCGTTACATAGGGCCTGCAAGTAATTTCTCCATACCGCTCTATCCTGGGCAACTCGCTCAATCTCCTCCATGGAACTGAGACCGATATTTCCTGCCCTCTCTCAGCAAAGTTTGTTTCAGGGTCTCCTTAGGTCGACCTCTCTTTCTTGAACCCTTTGCATCCCACTTCAATGCCTGCTTTGATATTCGTTGATCATTTCTCCTCAAAGGTGTTCCCAACATATCTTCATCTTCTCTTTCTTATAACAGTTGTCACTAGTGGTTGACCAGACATGTCTCTGATTTCATCACTTCTCCTGAATTCATTCCATTTTATATTCATTATTTTTCAGACATCTATTTTCAAATGCATTCAACTTGCTTTCTATATCTTTAGTCATTTTCCAACTCTAGCTAGCATATGTTAGGATTGATACAACATTTGAATTGAAAATTGAATTTAGTTTAATACTATATAACTTGCAGTTCCATATTTTATTTAGACTTTTAAAAGCTGATGTTGTTTGCCAATTCGTATCATAATTTCTTTTTAACATTTCCTGTGCAATCAAAATTGCTACTAAATAGGTGAACTGCTCTGTTATTTTATTATTTTAGATTCCAGTTTGATATCTGCATTACTTGCCATAGGTGTCTTCATTATATTTGTTTTTTCATAGCTTATCTGCAGTCCAACTTTGATGCTATAGATGACAAGTTGTCTGTTTTTCTTTGCATATCTTGGTTGTTTCTACTTAACAAGGCAATATCATCTGCAAAATCCAAATCTTCTGGTTGACTATTTTCTACCCAATCGATGCCAGTTTCGCACCTGCAACATTTTTGCATCACCCAGTCAATGGCCACTCCAAACAATAGCGGAGATAGAATACAGTCTTGCATTACTCCGGTTTCAACCATAAACCAGTCGCTGTGTCCACCATCAGTGCGAACTGCACACTGTGAATCATCATAGAGGCTCTTAATAATGTTTATTATTTTGTCTGGTATTCCATAGCATCTCAGAATATTCCAGAGAGTTTCTGTGTAGAGTATCAAAGGCTTTTTAAAATCGATGAAATTTAGTATGAGTGGTTGTTGCTTCTCAATATGTTCCTCCAAAATTAGTCGTAGGGTATTTATTTGGTCTAAGCAGCTTCTCCCAGGTCTAAAACCAGCTTGTTCTTCTCTCAGGTTGTGTCCACTGCTCCTTTGATTCTATTAAGAATGATTTTGCAGAACGTCTTGGTCATTACTGATATAGGGTGATCCCTCTCCAGTTGTTACAATCTTTGAGATCACCTTTTTTTGGGGTCTTGACAATTATTCCCTTGTTCCATTGATCTGGGACAGTTTCTTCTTCCATACTTTATTAAATAGTTCTTGCACCTGGCTAATAGTTGTATCATCAGCTACTTTGAGCATTTCTGCAGTAATGTTTCATCACCGCTGCCTTATTGATTATCAAGAATGGATTGCCTCCTTGACCTCAGCTCACTTATCATTTCTTCAACATTGGTAGGAGGAGCTGTTTCTGCCTCTTCGTCAAACTTGAGTAGTACTGGTGGATCAGGTCTATTTAATATTTCTTCAAAATGTTCTGCCCATCTTTTCTTCTGCTCGGCATCTGATGTTAGAACTTTACCTTACTTTAATAAGTTCCTAACAGCCCTAAAAATAAAATCTGTGACTAAAATCAAACAACGAAATAAATGCAAAACACTAGAAGTGGTAAAAAGATAATAAACAATTAAAAAAATCATATATATACATATATATATAACTAATAAAAGTTTAACATTCACACATATAGAATATGAGCAAGAGAACAGACAGTATTAAGAAGCATAGGAATGTGGTAGGTTTAAAAAGGTTTAAAAGCCGAAGGATTGACTTCATTGCAACGGGTTTTACCCCATACGGCTCGGTCCTCTCCAGAAAGTGCACGCCACCTGCAGAGTACTGCACAAGCACAACTCCATAGTTCAGCAACAATCCTAGGGGTCTCTGGGAAAACTGCACTTGTGAACAGAATGGTGCAGTTTGGACTCGAACCCACGACCTTCGACTCACAAAGGCAAAGGGCTTAACCACTTAGCCACAGAGACTCCTGCATGTGTTGTAGTGTGTTGAGTCATGAGGTACATATAAAGATATAAAACTATTCTTTAGAGCAAATAGACTTTGATCACCAGAGGAACATGATCGGATGGCTGTGACCTGGATATCGCAAGCTCTCAAATAGTCTGTTCCATTGAAATGAATGGCACAGGGTTACAGGCAATTGTGACATATCATGAAGTGTTGGCTGAAATGGTCACTAAGCTGTTTGCCAATTTTGCCTATATATGCTGTGTCACACCATTTACAAGTGATGGCGTAGATTATGTTTGGAGCTAGCACGTAAAACTATCATCAATAACAAAAGTGGCTTGAGTAAAGATACAGTACTAGTCTGTATTACATAATCACATGTATGCATCTTGAGCCACACCAGACTGTGCCAAAGTGACCCTGGACATTGAGTTTAAGGTGACTGTGTACCAACATATCCTTAAGATTCCTGTACCATCTGTAAACCACCAGAGTACAGTTTTGGAAGACTGAACGTGTCTCTGGATCCGATTTTAGAATAGAAAGATGACGGAATAAAACATTTGTCACCAGTGAACTATGTGCTGAAGTTTCCCTGTCAGAGTTGGAAGTCCTATACTGGTTGGTAAGTTGAACTATGTGGCTGGAAGTTTCACCCTGTCAGAGTTAGAAGTCCTATGCTGGTTGGTAAGTTGAACTATGTGGCTGGAAGTTTCACCCTGTCAGAGTTAGAAGTCCTATACTGGTTGGTAAGTTGAACTATGTGGCTGGAAGTTTCACCCTGTCAGAGTTAGAAGTCCTATACTGGTTGGTAAGCTGAACTATGTGGCTGGAAGGTCAAGATAAGTTTCACCCTGTCAGAGTTAGAAGTCCTATGCTGGTTGGTAAGTTGAACTATGTGGCTGGAAGTTTCCCCCTGTCAGAGTTAGAAGTCCTATACTGGTTGGTAAGTTGAAATATGTGGCTGGAAAGTCAAGATAAGTTTCAAGGAGGAATACATATGATGGCTATCTTCCGTCCATTTATCATAGATACATTTATGCGTGTAGCATTACTGATATGCCTGAAGCTGATTTATCTCACTTCATAAATTTCATCAATGATTTCAACCCTGCTATTGTTTACCTCTCACATCTCCATTTCTTGTGTCAACTTTCTTGACATCACTATCACCATTAACCTATCCACCATCAGTATAAGCCTACTGATGCACATAGTTTTCTCCTCTATACCTCTTCCCATCACCAGGTTTGTCGTGATTCTTTGCCATTCTACCAACTCTTGCACCGTCGTCACATGTGTAGCGAGGATGATGGTTTTCTTGATAGAACTTGTGAGATACTTGATTTCTTCCGCAGCCACCCATACTGGGAGATGTTTGCATCTGCTATGCTTTGAGTCCAGAAAATGGTGTGCCATGATACCCTTATCCAACCAGTATAGGACATCTAACTGTGACAGGGTGAAACTTATCTTGACTTTCCAGCCACATAGTTCAACTTACCAACCAGCATAGGACTTCTAACTGTGACAGGGTGAAACTTATCTTGACTTTCCAGCACATAGGTTCAACTCTCCAACCAGCATAGGACTTCTAACTCTGACAGGGTGAAACTTATCTTGACTTTCCAGCCACATAGTTCAACTTACCAACCAGCATAGGACTTCTAACTCTGACAGGGTGAAACTTATCTTGACTTTCCAGCCACATAGTTCAACTTACCAACCAGCATAGGACTTCTAACTCTGACAGGGTGAAACTTATCTTGACTTTCCAGCCACATAGTTCACTGGTGAAAAAAGTTGTATTCCGTCATCTTTAAATGGAACAGGAATCTTAAAGATATGTTGGTACACAGTGCCTTAAATCAATGTCCAGGGTCATTTTGGCACAGTCCGGTGTGGCTGTCGGCAATGCCATACATGTGATTATGTGATACAGACCGTACTGTATCTTTTCCTAAAGCCACGTTTGTTATTGAGGATAGTTTTACATGCGAGTCCCGCAATATAATTTACACCATCACTTGCAAGCGTTGTGACAAGACATAAAGGCGAAACTGGCAACAGCTTAGTGACAGTTCGCCAACATTTATGTGATATATGCAATTGCCCTGTAACCCCTGTAGCAACTAATTTCAATGGAACAGACCATTTGGCAGCTAGCTATATCCAGGTCACAGCCATCTGATCATGTTCCTCTGATGATCAAAGTCAATATGCTCTAGAGAATAGTTTTATATCTTTATATGGTACCTTGCAACCTCGTGGACTCAACCACAGCCATCCGATCATGTTCCTCTAATGATCAAGTCAATTGCTCTAGAAATAGTTTTGTATCTTTATATGGTACCTTCACTTCCATGGACTCACTACATTCCTATGCTTCTTAATACTGTCTGTTCTCTTGCTCCATATTCTATATGTGTAATGTTAAATGTTTATTAGTTATATATATATATATATATTTATTTTAGGACAGTTAGTAACTTATTGTTTGACTCTATATGTTGTGTGTTGTGCAAGAAGTGAAATTCGTCACCTCTCTTTTATCCTTTACTTGATGAAGGTCTTTTGGACGAAACATTGCTGTGTATTGTTATTGTTTTTGTAAACCTACAGTACTTTGTTTTTATGTGTTTCACCATTGCTACATAGTTTTACTACAGTCTTCCTTATATCAGTGTTTCACCATTGCTACATAGTTTACTACAGTCTTCCTTATATCGAGTGTTTCACCATTGCTACATAGTTTTACTACAGTCTTCCATATATCAGTGTTTCACCATTGCTACATAGTTTTACTACAGTCTTCCATTATATCGAGTGTTTCACCATTGCTACATAGTTTTACTACAGTCTTCCCTTATATCAGTGTTTCACCATTGCTACATAGTTTTACTACAGTCTTCCCTTATATCGATATCTCTTACACACCCAACATAATGTTGCTGATAGATATTGCTGATAGATGTTGTTGATAGATGTTGCTGATAGATGTTGCTGATAGATGTTGCTGATAGATGTTGCTGATAGATGTTGCTGATAGATGTTGCTGATAGATGTTGCTGATAGATGTTGCTGATAGATGTTGCTGATAGATGTTGCTGATAGATGTTGCTGATAGATGTTGCTGATAGGTGTTGCTGATAGATGTTGTTGACAGATGTTGTCTCATGTGATTTGATCAGACAATTCTATCTACTACATGACATTACACAGACAATCTTATTTACTACATGACATTACAGATGAGAACAAGGAGTTTTTGCAAGAACCCAGAGGAAGCACGAGCGAAGAATATGATCAACAAAAACAATGTACAGGTATTAAGAGCTTCGAAAAAAACAAATAGACAAACACAGATTCGAACCACTAACCCTCATTTCTTACGACACCCATCGCCTAGCCTAGCAATACGAGCGTCCTTAAGAACACAACCAGCATGCCATTCTAAACAAAATGGCTAACTGAGGAGTATCTTTCTCAAGCGCTCGTTATAACTAGACACAAAATAATCAGGTAAGGTTCGATCAAACAGTTTTTGCACAAACACATGCTATAAGCTTATTGTACTTCACTAGTATTACTAGGCTAGGCGATGGGTGTCGTAAGAAATGAGGGTTAGTGGTTCGAATCCTGTGTTTGTCTATTTGTTTTTTTTCTTAATACCTGTACATTGTTTCTTTGTTCATGACATTACACAGACAATATTATTTACTACATGACATTACACAGACAAATTATTTTGTGAACAGAATGATTATACAGAGACAACAACTAGAACCAATAGTCTACAGCATAGATTCCCAAACTTTTTCAGTCCACCGCCCACTTTGCACAACATAAACTTTGTAACTTCCCCTCCACATTATAACAGTTTGCCAACGCCCTCTCCACATATATACATGCTCTATTTTCTCTTTGACATCGAAAATTGAGATAAATTTCTGTCATACATGGTCAATTTTCAAATGATTATATGCATGAAATAGAAACTTGATGAAAAAATGGATAGTGTAAGATGGGTATAAGATGAATTAAAATGCAGAATTCAAATTTTAAATGATTATTCAATAGCAAAATCACAAAATATTTAATTTAAAAATATTTATGATTAATTTCTCCTTTCAGGAGTCACCGACCCTAATCACCAAATTCTTCATAACCCTCTATGGCCCACCTAGAACTCTTCAGTGCCCACTCAGGGGTGGTACCGCCACTTTGGGAAACGCTGCTCTAAAGTAATCTTATCAGATTATAGGATGAAGAAACTACAGTAATCTTATCTGATTATAGGATGAAGAAACTACAGTAATCGTATCTGATTATAGGATGAGGAAACTACAGTAATCTTATCTGATTATAGGATGAGGAAACTACAGTAATCTTATCTGATTACAGGATGAGGAAACTACAGTAATCTTATCTGATTATAGGATGAGGAAACTACAGTAATCTTATCTGATTAAAGGATGAGGAAACTACAGTAATCTTATCTGACTATAGGATAGAAACTACAGTAATCATATCTGATTATAGGATGAGGAAACTATACAGTAATCTTATCTGATTATAGGATGATGAAACTACAGTAATCTTATCTGATTATAGGATGAGGAAACTATAGTAATCTTATCTGATTATAGGATGAAGAAACTACAGTAATCTTATCTGATTATAGGATGATGAAACTACAGTAATCTTATCTGATTATAGGATGAGGAAACTACAGTAATCTTATCTGATTATAGGATGAGGAAACTACAGTAATCTTATCTGATTATAGGATGAGGAAACTACAGTAATCTTATATGATTATAAGATGAGAAAACTACAGTAATCTTATCTGATTATAGGATGAGGAAACTACAGTAATCTTATCTGATTATAGGATGAGGAAACTACAGTAATCTTATCTGATTAAAGGATAGAAACTACAGTAATCTTATCTGATTATAGGATGAGGAAACTATAGTAATCTTATCTGATTATAGGATGAAGAAACTACAGTAATCTTATCTGATTATAGGATGAAGAAACTACAGTAATCTTATCTGATTATAAGATGAGAAAACTATAGTAATCTTATCTGATTATAGGATGAGGAAACTACAGTAATCTTATCTGATTATAGGATGAGGAAACTACAGTAATCTTATCTGATTATAGGATGAGGAAACTACAGTAATCTTATCTGATTATAGGATGAAGAAACTACAGTAATCTTATCTGATTATAGGATGAAGAAACTACAGTAATCTTATCTGATTATAGGATGAAGAAACTACAGTAATCTTATCTGATTACAGGATGAGAAACTACAGAATCTTATCTGATTATAGGATGAGAAACTACAGTAATCTTATCTGATTACAGGATGAGAAACTACAGTAATCTTATCTGATTATAGGATGAGAAACTACAGTAATCTTATCTGATTACAGGATGAGAAACTACAGTAATCTTATCTGATTATAGGATGAGAAACTACAGTAATCTTATCTGATTATAGGATGAGAAACTACAGTAATCTTATCTGATTATAGGATGAGAAACTACAGTAATCTTATCTGATTATAGGATGAAACTACAGTAATCTTATCTGATTATAGGATGAAACTACAGTAATCTTATCTGATTACAGGATGAGAAACTACAGTAATCTTATATGATTTAGGATGATGAAACTACAGTCATCTTATATGATTTAGGATGATGAAACTACAGTAATCTTATCAGATTATAGGATGAGGAAACTACAGTAATCTTATCTGATTATAGGATGAGGAAACTACAGTAATCTTATCTGATTACAGGATGAGGAAACTACAGTAATCTTACCTGATGACAAGCATTCTCTAGTTTGACATCTTCCACTGGATACAACAAATGTCCATCATGACTGTTTCTTCTGTCATGCTTTCCTCTCTGATAGCTGAATTCTTTTTTCTTAGCTTCATCTAGATATGTCAATACATCATGAGTTGTTTGCTAACATTTGTTATACTGTCACATTGTGTCTGCTACATCCAGGAGATGACAAGAGAAAACTAGACAACTGGACATATTCAATGAGATGGATGATGATAATACAAGAGAAAACTAGACAACTGGACATATTCAATGAGATGGATGATGATAAGACAAGTCTGTGAAATATGCCATTAATAAAACTGCTCATTCACCCCATCATTTTGTCTGGCAGCATCTTGATGCATTTATTTTAGTAATGTAAATGTCCCCAGCGCTGTCCAGTAATTTAGATAAATATATATAGAAATAAATGTATATACACAAATAAATATATATAGAAATAAATGTATATAGAAATAAATATATATGCAAATAAATATATATACAAATAAATATATATAGAAATAAATATATATGCAAATAAATATATATACAAATAAATATATATAGAAATAAATATATATAGAAATAAATGTATATAGAAATAAATATATATACAAATAAATATATATAGAAATAAATATCGAAATAGGGGGAAGACTGCAGTAAAACTTGGTAAATAGTGAAACACGACAAACAAAGAACTATAGTTTTACAAAATACAGAAACAGTGACGATAAACAGCACGTTTCGACCAAAAGGCCTTTATCAAGCAAACGACACAACAGGAGTAGAATTATAGAGAACACTTACAAATGGACGATAACGGAAACATGCAAATGTATCTAATAATCACATCTCTACCTCTTGTGTCAACTTTCTTGACATCACTATCACCCTATCCACCATCACTACATCAGTATACTACAAGTCTACTGATGCACATAGTTTTCTTCTTTATACCTCTTCCCATTCCCAGGCTTGTGTTGACTCTTTACCATTCTCTCAACTCTTGCGCCTTGTCGCCTCTGTAGCGAGGACGATGATTTTCTCGATAGAGCTCATGAGATGCTTGATTTCTTTCGTAAGTGCTTATACCCGGATAAGGTGCTTGCTTCTGCTATGCGGCGCGTTCAGCAAATTTCTCGCCAGGAGGCTCTCTCTAACCAGCATAGAACTTCCAATTTTGACAGGGTGAAACTTGTCTTAACTTTCCACCCTCATAGTTCCTTGTGAAGAAAGTCTTATTCCGTCATCTCTCCATTCTTCAGTCTGATCCTGAGAAACGTTCAATCTTCCAACACTATCCTTTGGTGGCGTACAGGCGGACAGAAGACTTAAGGATATGTTGGTTCACAGTCGCCTCAAGTCTAATATCCAGAGTCATTTTGGCACCATCCAGTGTGGCCGTCAGCACTGCAACACTTGTGCTTATGTAATACAGACCCGCACTGTGTCTTTTCCAAAAGCCACATTCGTTATTGAAGACAGTTTCACGTGCGAGTCCCGTAATATTATCTATGCCATTGCGGTGCAACAAGGCCTATATTGGGGAAACCGGCAGCAGACTCAGTGACCGATTCGCCCAACACTTGCGCGATATAGCCAATGCTCTGTGACCCCTGTAGCTACCCATTTCAATGATACTGGCCATTCAAGAGCTTGCGATGACCAGGTCACAGCTATCCGTCCGATCATGTTCCTCTGATGATCGTAGTCGATTTGCTCTGGAGAACCGTTTTATTTCGTTATATGGTAACTTGCGGCCTCTTGGACTCAACAAATTACATAGAATGTATATAGAAATAAATGTATATACAAATAAATATATATATACAAATAAATACATATACAAATAAATACATATCCAAATAAATACATATACAAATAAATACATATACAAATAAATACATATACAAATAAATATATATAGAAATAAATGTATATACAAATAAATATATATATATACAAATAAATAAATATGCAAATAAATATATATGCAAATAAATATATATACGAGGGGAAGTCAATAAGTAAGCCACAAATGGCTGTAGAAAAATAACTAAACATGATAACAACTTGAAACCAGTTTATTTTTATACATACATTGTTCCTTTATTCTCAACATAATTTCCACCAACATTGATGCACTTATCCCATCGTTTTATCAATCCTCCCAAACTGGCTGCATAGAACTGCGGGCTCTGTTTTCTAAACCACGTTTTCACTTCACATTCATCTTCGTCATTAGGAAATGTCTCCCGCCAAGGTGGGTTTTCAGTGCACCAAGAGGTGGAAATCGTTAGGGCTAAGTTGGGACTGTAAGGTTGATGTTCCAGAACTTTCCACCGTAGTTGGTTAATTTTCTCCTGAGTTAATCGAGCCGTATGTGGTCTGGCATTGTCATGAAGAAGCAACACTCCTGTAGTCAGCAGTCCTGGGCATTTTTTCGAATTGCATCATGAAGCATCGATAGAACTTCACAGTATGATTCAGAATTCACATTGTCACCTTTCTTCTTGAAATTGGTTAAAGCACTCCTTGACAATCCCAGAACACCGTCAACATAACCTTCCCTGCTGATGGCGTAACCTTGAATTTTTAACACAATTGAAGATAGTGCGCTAAATTTTGGTATCCAGACAATTGAAGGAGGAACACGAAGCAACGATTAGGGCTGTCTTTGCGTCATCTCTGTCGATACGAAGATGAAGGAGAAGACATGCTGAACAGGATTGTTACTGAGGATGAATCATGGGTGCATCACTACCAGCCCGAATCAAAGCGTGCTTCAATACAGTGGAAACATCTTTCTTCGCCTTGTGTCAAAAATTCAGGTTCAGCCATCAGCAGGGAAAGTCATGCTGACGGTGTTCTGGGATTATCAAGGAGTGCTTTTAACAAATTTCAAGAAGAAAGGTGACAATGTGAATTCTGAATCATACTGTGAAATTCTATCAATGCTTTATGCATCAAT